>CM067342.1:29954731-30177231 GCA_034190875.2 Urechis unicinctus
ATATACACAAATGCGCTAGAGTAAGGCGGACCTTTCTGGGCAAAGTGGGCGGTTCGTTCGAGCCCCTCGACCCCCCCTGGCTACGGGCCTGATATATATATATATATATATATATATATATATATATATATAGATATATATATATAGATATATAGAGAGAGAGAGAGAGAGAGAGATATAGGATATATAGATATATATATATATATATATATATATATATATATATATATATATATATATATATATATATATATATATATATATATATATATATATATATATATATATATAGATATATATATATCACTATATCTATGCATATATATATATATATATATATATATATATATATATATATATATATATATATATATATATATATATATATATATATATATATATATATATATATATATATATATATATATATGTTCTTGATGATCCTCCCCATATCGCCTACAGGCAGGTGTAACAGAATTTCAATCCCTTTTAGTATGTCACGACCTCTGAGCTATCCTAGTTCCCAGCAAGATGGCGCAGGTAAATCTTTAGGTAGAAGAGGGTGGGGAAATAAAATCAACATAATTTTACGTTACTATGTTCATATGTTTGAAAATATATTTATCCATTACCTTGGATTTCAATGCACATTCAAGTTGAGTTATTTGATGCTTGCTGAGTCACCTGTATATTCTTGTCTGTTGAGATTATATGATTCGTTGTCTTCAAATCATAACGTTTGTAGAATTATTATTTGTAATCATGTTTTAAGTAAGATGTGTTTTCATGAGTGAAACATTAGATTTAGATGATTAGATCATGGATCGCGATTGACCTTACCAATCACGTCAAAGAGTTTGGTTTAAATCGAGATATGTCACAATTACTCGACCATAATGGCTGTATTTCAAACATTATATGATGGTGTTTCTTGCCAGCCATCTATAACACGGACAACCACTTGAAAGCGTCTACTTGCATCACTAATCATATTGTCCGCTTGTACTGTCAGTTTCCTTATCCTCAACCAACACTCATGACCACCTATACTAATAATATTACTGCGCAGGGCCTAAGGCCATTCAATGTATTGTTATATATCCGCTCCTCTATATCCGTGATACGGTCATTTTACGACGGGAGCGTAACTTCGCACCAGACCCCACATATTGGTCTTCTTTTTTCATCCTTTTCGGAAGTCAATAAACTTCAGTTGGAATAATATCAGTAAATCTCTTGCCCACAAAACCATGTAACTGAACCAACAGCCAGCCATAAAACAATACATCTCCTGCGGCATATTAAAACGTAAGAACCGTCTGATTTATCGGGTACATAGTAACGTTCAAGACGATATGTCTACATCAACATCCAGCCATAATACAATACATCTCACTCGACATAGCCATCTAATTTATTCGAGAATCGCGTACTTAGAGACGCTCAAAATCACACAACTTACCAAACCGGCAACCATGAAGCAGCAATTCACGAGAGCATCTATTGCGCTCAAGAAACCTCTTACATACGAGTATCGCGCACTTTGTGATTTAAGGGGATGTGGTAATTCTATACAAAGTGCGGTGTGTTTCGTCGTATTCTCCAGAAATTGTATTTGCCCAACCAATTCAAAATCCACTTGTGAGTTCTTAGAGTTGAAAGATGCAGATGTCAATCATTGATAGTGGCTTATGTGTGTGCATAGTTTGCATGATTGAATTGCAAGGATTCCGATGTTTGGCTGACCTTACTCGGAACACTATCAAGGCTATTCATTGCCTTCCGTAGCAATAGTAATCAGTCAGCAGTCTTTATTGAGGAGGCATCCTCACACCACTCTTAACTATCTTTTATTAAGAACACACTCGTGTTGACTCACTACTTTTAAGTCCATACAAAAAACTACACATAATAAACGGAGAATGTCTCTATATTATTACGATTGACAATGTTATTGAATAATGAATTCCGAATTCGTCGATAGCTAGATTCAATAAGATTGTATACAATTACATTAGAAAAACAGCAATAGGATATTGAATATGATAGTTCAAAGGCTCATAAATACAGCATATATTAATAGCCATATATTGAGCTGTCTAGGCTAAGGAAAGGAGCCAAAAAACAGTCACCAGAAGACAAATGCGTGGCGTAGTTGTGCGCGGCGCGTTGTTGGCTTGTGTCGTGACCGGCACCTTCCAAGTCGTCGTATCATCTGGGTAAGTGGTGTCATCTGGGGTAGTGGTCGGTGCGATTGTCGTGTCGGGCACTTGAATCTCGAGACAGATAGAGCTATTGTCACTATCCGTCACCGGTTCAAATTCGTTGTTGACATCAGTGACCTTTCCGTCCGGCAAGCCGTCAGTGGCGCCCTCTGCCGTACAACCGGCGGTGTTGGTGTGCAGTACGAAATGTTGCATGTTCTCCGCGCCGGCAAATGCATTACGCGACAAACCTTCCATAATGTTGTATGTAAATCCAATGGTGCTCACATTGTTCATGCCGTTAAAAATGCCTGATTTTACAATCCCGATTACATTATTGTGAAGGCTGAGAAAACTTGAGTCGTGGATGCCGCCAAACGAACCAGACGATAAATATGAAATTGCGTTCGAGACCAAGCTAACGAAAGAAACGTTGGAATTGAGGATTTTTCCTTCCTCACATCCTTCAAAGGCAATTGCGTCTATGTCAGGAACAACACGTCGGAGTTCTTCTGGGAATGCATTCAGCGAATTGGTCAGATCGAAGTGTTTGTTCAATGTCAGCTGTTCACCAAACGCGTTCTGGTCGAATTGACCAATGGCAGCGCCTGACACGATGATGCAGCCGATGTCCATACTCGAGAATGCCTGCGCCTTGATGGTTCCAATGCGACCTCCAATTATTTGGAGCGAAGCTACATTGGAGATGCCTCTGAAAGCACCCCCTTCTATCACAGGAATGTCATTATACGAGAGCATAATAACAGCATCGCTGAAATGTCCATTAACCCCTTCAAATGCACCGGGGTGGATCCTTCCAATTGCGGAATTACGTATAACTAACTTACGCACAGAGGTGAAATTTTGAAAGTATTTGTCGGGTATCTCTACGATGTTCAAGCCTGAAAAGTAGACCTCACGAAGGGGTTGAATGTCCTCGGGCCACGATGAGGGTAGCTCATCGATGTGCACACAGGTGACGGTCCATTCCTCTTCCATGAAGACTGAATTTGTATCTGGAAGACAGAGGCACTCGTGTGGACAGCCTGCGTCGTTATATCTCACGCCATGGCTTAGTATGACCAACACGGTTAGATGCAGCAACGAGGGCCGCGCTGTCGATTTCACGGAATCCATCGCTGCGAGACGAAACCAAGTTGAAGCAGTGAATCGTACGCGAAACAAGTAGCTATGTGCTGCGAATGAAGTCGAAATTGGAGGCTGTTAGCGTTCTTTCCGGCGAAGTGGTGGTGGCTACACATACAATAAGCCTGCAGCGACCTGGGTTTTCATTTTCCGAAACAATGTCATACCAACTGCACCAACGAATTAGCTCACTTGGTGTGAGAACAGATCAGACCATATCTCGCTTGTTTACCTCAGTTCTATACATACTGAGTTACACACAATATACGGCCTATTATTAACCCACGCACTATATTCCTCCTGATGTCTCGCCAAGGTAAGCAAGTTACAGACGAGACAAGACGAACCTGCTCTGTTTTCAGTCTAAGTCAGTCGCTCAGACTTTCTCTCGACGGCCAGAAAAACTCCAGGACAAGTCCACATTATGTCAAAACAGTCCCATTGCCATTGGTCCACAGCTTACTCGATTTGATTCATCTGTGTTACTTCAACCATGTCAGCTTGCAGTCTAAGCGTGATCGGGCCCTCGCACGATCTATTTATATATATTCATGGTTGACGTCTCACGGTTAAAGTAGTCCATTATTGTCAGCGTGCGTGAGCCGCTTCGTGGGGACTGAATTACATAGCGTGCAGTCCCGGGTGTGCAGTGCTGGGTGACGGTTTTATCATATGGTGTATGAGACCCTTTAACTCTTCCGCGGGAGTCACTTAACGAGTTAATACAAGTGTTGGGATACGTGTTGTTGAATATAGATGAAAGCACGATTGACTCAAGTATGCTATTCGTACATCACTCACACCCACTCGTCAATTATACTTGAAACACTTACGATAAACCTGCATGTATAGATAATTGTTTTGTTATTTTCAAGAGTGCCCCCTTTGTGAGCGTAGCGGTTTCTACACGTGTTGTTAGTCGCCGTCGTGTCCCAAGTTTTATTCTCCGCTAAAAAAGGTTTATTTTTTACGGTGAATGTTCTCACGGTCTAGTTGACAGACAGGTCTAGGTCTAGTTGACAGACCGTAAAAGTAAACAGCGCAATCCTGGAACCCATTATTTTGGGTCCGAACGGTTGTCTGCCAAGTTCTCGTCTCCTGTATTATCTTCCAGCAGCGCTCTTTATGGTGAAATTCATCTCCCTTGACGTAAAAGCTATTATCATTGCGAATATTTTGTGTATTTGAATATGTAAATTAAGCAAACGACTTTGTGAGGGAAGAAGCGAGCGAGCGAGCAAGTGAAGCTTGTCCTGTATCCGGGTGCTGTATAAGACGGTTGTTGTGAGCGCGGTGCTCGGCGAACGTACCGCTGGCCGTCATAACGGCGGGACCCCGAAACACGGGACACCGAAACTACTGAACTCAACCCTAACATCTGAACATGCCGCTACTGAAGACGCACTCCCCCATGGTCGCCCAGTTCAAACACCTCAAAAATTCAACTAGCGCCACACTAGGGATATCGAGAAGATGTGTTTGTGGTTGCGAAGTGTGGTCGGGGTGGGTCGGTGTGGGGAGCCGTTAAAAAGATCCCGCACACAGGTTACTGATGTCACCAACTGATTGCTGTCTATGTTTTCGTTCCACTGATTTTAATTGTGAAGTATGAAGAACACCAAACTAGGACGTATCTATGTTTCACTTCTATGAACGGTTTCATAAATGTACAGAATATTAACCTCTAACTGACTTCCTAAAAACGGCAAACCTCCCCTTACATAACAAAGGAAATCGCGGTAGATGGAGGCATGGGGGCACATTGATTGTCTACCCCCATACCGGCCATGTGAGATCCCTTCTGATTTTGTAACTTGCCAGGAGCCAAAACACGCTCAGATTACGAATTGGTCAGCACGGAATCACTGCTGCGTATTTCCTACAAAATTTGTCACTCAAGGAAATTTTAGGAGATAGTGCACCTGTTGTTGAGGGAATTTAGTTGGTTTTTGGTATACGGTTTGCACCATGTCGGAGGAGGTCACGATATCACAGAACGGGCGAATAGGGTTGAACTTCAGCAAGACATGTTCAGTCGATATCGACGGTGTGTATCATGACTGTGACATTGAGACGAGCGATTTCATGAAGGAATTTGAGGCGGACTTAGGGTGAGTTCAGCCATGCTTATATGAATAATGTGCCGAAGGAGTTTGCATGCGTTCGATATGTATTCATAGGTGTTATGTGCGAAAGCTGACCTGTCCCTCTTAATCACATCACCTCGTCTTTTCCATCATCTGACCTGTCCCTCTTTATCACATCACCTCGTCTTTTCCATCATCAGACCTGTCCCTCTTTATCACATCACCTCGTCTTTTCCATCATCAGACCTGTCCCTCTTTATCACATCACCTCGTCTTTTCCATCATCTGACCTGTCCCTCTTTATCACATCACCTCGTCTTTTCCATCATCTGACCTGTCCCTCTTTATCACATCACATCACCCATCATCAGTCTCTTTCACATCACTTTTCTCCTGACCTGTCCCTCTTTATCACATCACCTCGTCTTTTCCATCATCAGACCTGTCACTCACATTTATTTCCACATCACCTCGTCTTTTCCATCATCATCGTCTTTTTTTCCATCATCCCTGTCACTCTTTATCACATCACCTCGTCTTTTCCATCATCTGGCCTGTCCCTCTTTATCACATCACCTCGTCTTTTCCATCATCTGGCCTGTCCCTCTTTATCACATCACCTCGTCTTTTCCATCATCTGGCCTGTCCCTCTTTATCACATCACCTCGTCTTTTCCATCATCAGACCTGTCCTCTTTATCACATCACCTCGTCTTTTCCATCACCTGGCCTGTCCCTCTTTATCACATCACCTCGTCTTTTCCATCATCAGACCTGTCCCTCTTTATCACATCACCTCGTCTTTTCCATCATCTGGCCTGTCCCTCTTTATCACATCACCTCGTCTTTTCCATCATCTGGCCTGTCCCTCTTTATCACATCACCTCGTCTTTTCCATCATCAGACCTGTCCCTCTTTATCACATCACCTCGTCTTTTCTATCACCTGGCCTGTCCCTCTTTATCACATCACCTCGTCTTTTCCATCATCTGACCTGTCCCTCTTTATCACATCACCTCGTCTTTTCTATCACCTGACCTGTCCCTCTTTATCACATCACCTCGTCTTTTCCATCATCTGACCTGTCCCTCTTTATCACATCACCTCGTCTTTTCCATCATCTGACCTGTCCCTGTTTATCACATCACCTCGTCTTTTCTATCACCTCCCTCTTTCCCACATCTTCTTTTCCATCACCTGGCCTGTCCCTCTTTATCACATCACCTCGTCTTTTCCATCAGCTGATCTGTCCCTCTTTATCACACCACCAAGTATTTTCCATCACCGGACGAATCCTTCTTTATCATATCACCTCGTTTCTACTATTTCTCCAGCCATGAATCAGCGCTCTCCTGCACAGCTGCGCCCGAATACGTCACAGGTCTTACGTTAGCGTGGAAGGACGTGCGGGTCGTTCTGCCCGAGTCAATGAGCGGATGTCTTCCTTGCTACAAGAAATTCGTACCTTCCAAAACTATCATCAATCAAGGTACATGCATGGAACATGCAGCATAATTGCCGGAAACCGAAAACAAACAAGCATTGCAATCGAGTTAGCGCCACTATACGAGGCTCTCGTAAGAGCAGGTGTCTGTCTAACGATACTAGTAATACTGTGTTCGTTGAACCAGTTGCCATTGGTCAGCCCGTTACTAACCCATTGTTCTACCTTTTGTCCCAGCTTCCGGAATCGTCACACCCGGTTCGGTGATGGCCATACTCGGGGGAAGGTAAGGCATTCATCCTGATTCCTCTTCAGTACTGCTTATCTCAGATAGCGACCTAGTCTTACGTGACATTACACATGAAGTTACGCTCCTCTAGGTATTGGAAAGGTTCATGTCGAGTATACGAACAAATGTAACAGCTAAAAGGTACGATTGTTGTACATTGTCTTTGTAACCGAAAC
This sequence comes from Urechis unicinctus, assembly GCA_034190875.2. NCBI lineage: Eukaryota > Metazoa > Annelida > Polychaeta > Xenopneusta > Urechidae > Urechis > Urechis unicinctus. Next base: position 29,962,077 of record CM067342.1, read on the forward strand.
GGCACAAATGTTGATGAAATAACAACGAAAAGAACTACGTACGCATATAATGAACTCATTCTATGATAATCACCATTATCATTAACTATTGTATTTGTGAAGATATCTTATGAACATATCGTACTTCGTGGTATGTTATGTTTCTATTTACTCCACGAAAATAGGCTGATCCTGTTGCTTTTCCAGTGGTTCGGGTAAAACAACTTTACTGAACTCCATAACACGCCGCGACTTGGGCCCGTTAAATGTTCAGGGTCAGATACTTCTTAACGGGCGAGAAATCGGCGATGACATCAACTTCTTCTCGGGATATATCCAGCAAGAAGACGTCTTCCCAGGCAACCTGACAGTCAAAGAACATCTCTGGTTTACGGTAAGTAAATTCGGTGTGCTTCTGACAGCGACCGAACAACTCTACTAGCAAATTGTCGTCTGAATACTCACAAAACAATGATGAGAGTGAATACATTTTAAACAAGAGTAGGAATGAAATTTTAAAAAGGATGATGTTTGAGACATAATGCAATATGGCGACGGTGTATAACTGTGGTGTATATTCTTGGTCTATGGTTTACCTCCGCTACCTTCAAGGTTAACCTTCACTTTTAATACCAGGTTGAGAGTAGGTACTCCGGCGCTGTGCCAATAGAGGTGTTGGACCAATACATCGTTGGACCAATACATTTATCACATCGTGCTTTTCGTGCCGAGGAATTTTCTGCTCGACTGTCACAATGTACCATAGAATATGAAGATGATAGTTTGTACATTGATACCAGGGATAACGCATTTTGCGTTCGGATTTCAGGCGAAACTCCGCATGGGAACAAATTACACAGACGTCATGCGAGAATCAAGGATAGAACAAACCATGAATGAGGTCTTATTGCCATCATCTTAGTCTTCGTCATCATCATGAGTATCATCGTCGTCGTAATTATCACCGTCGTCGTGAACATAATAATCACCATCGTCATCATCATAATCATTGCCGCTGCGTCATCATTATCATAATTAACAACATAATAATCGTAATCATCATGTATGCAATTTGTTACCATCATCGTCGTCATGATCAAAGTCGTAATCTGGTAAACAAGTGGTTTGATTTGAGCAGTTGGGGCTTAAGAAATGCGAGAACACACTCATTGGCTCTCCGGGGAGGAAGAAAGGTCTCTCTGGAGGTGAAAAAAAAAGATTAGCATTTGCTTCAGAGGTGAGTCAGTTGTTCGTCGTGTCAAATAACGAAATACAGCAGTTGAGACTATTTACTAATTTGATTGAGGATCACTGCATTTCCTTTTTAAAACTACAAGTCGAAAAATATAGCCCTACACTTAGTACCACGTGCTTCGTACCAAGGGAACGTTGATTTGTCAAGATAGATCAGCATATTGTAAACTGATTTCAATACAAACATCAATGCCTCTTAGTGCCCATATTTGAGGATGTGCAATTGTATATATATTTAAAGTTATCATGGTCGCTCCTCAAACGAAGGATTGAAAACAGCAATTTGGATGTATACAGTTGCTCAGTTGAAATTGTACTATTAATTTGGCTTTCGCTGACAGCTTTTGAGAAATCCAATGTTGCTATTTGCGGATGAGCCAACTTCCGGTCTGGATGCGTTCTCTGCTCAAACCGTCGTGCGTGCGCTAATCAACATGGCGTCAAAGGGACGCACGATTCTCTGCACCATCCACCAGCCCTCCTCGAATGTCTACAACCTGTTCCCTCAGTGCGACCTTATTCATGTTATCTCCAACACAAAATCCAGTCTCTAATTACTAGTTGAAGTAATATATGCTATTATTGTATATCTAAACGTTTTATTTTGAAAACCCGTCCATTAAATAAATAAATCGCCATTTAGTACTATCAAATTCACATAATTCTACAATGTTGCCTGACCGTGTGACTGCGTTCTTCGCGTGGTTTATAACGCATGTGTCTGTGTATTTGTGTAGGGTTATGTACCTGACGGAAGGAGACATAGCTTATGCCGGCGCAAATAAAACTCTGATGGAGTTCTTCTCATCGTAAGGTTACCACATGATATCGTATATGTAGTGCAAGTGAGAAAAAAAAATCCATTCACTTCATGGTGGTGTTGCGATAAACGTTGAATACTATGAATACTACAACATTGAATTGTTCTGAAAACGTTAAACAATGAGATATCTTTGAGTCAACAGAGATCCTATGAAAACTTTTTATGTTGTATTTAGAGCCGGTTTTCAATGTCCGAAGGGGTACAACCCGGCTGACTTCGCCATTCAGTGTTTAGCAATCGTACCCGGTCGTGAGGAAGAATGTCGAAGCAGAAATAAGGTGAAATTATAAACATATATATATATATATATATATATATATATATATATATATATATATATATATATATATATATATATATATATATATATATATATATATATATATATATATATATATATATATATATATGTATATATATATATATATATATTGTCTATATATATATATATATATTATTATATATTTTTTTTTTAAATCAATGTATATGTACCTACACGCATGGCCGGACGACTGGCCTGATCTGTTTGCAGGCGTTAGTGATGCAATACGACCAGTCGAAGGAGAAAGATACCATGGTTCAACTCGTGGATCTTGAAACGAGAGGCAGTATGGTAATTGACGAGAAATCACCGTTGATATCTAAGAAAACCCTGAATCTCCCTATATCGAGTGAAATTGTCATTGTTCCGGTTTTCGTGTGCTGGTTCATAAATTGACATAACTATATGTATGGCTTTTCCCTTTGTGTATCAGGCTTCCCATGCCGAGTAAGAGGCGGATTTGAGATTAGTGAATTATTTAAGAGTGTTCCACCAACGTAACAATTTATTCATATTGTGTTCTGTCAATATTTTGTTGTTGTTCGCCTATGGGAAATGACTCGACGATTGATCGTCACTCGCTACTACTGCTTTGTCAATACGAATGCATCTCTGTGGTCTTCCATGCGCTGGTGTATTCTGTCTTAGTCCAATAAGTTCACCGTGTTTTCCTTTTTAGGTTGATGTTGATACAGTCTGATGGCGGTACGCAAGCCGTAGGCAAGTAAGTAGCATCAACACTTACCTGCATATAACTTCATCAAACCGTACGTCCTTTCACTTCGTCCTACTCATCCACCCTCACACCAACTGCCGCTACACCTTATACGTCCACCCTCACAACAACTGCCGCTTCACCTTATACGTCCACCCTCACACCAACTGCTGCTTCACCTTATACGTCCACCTTCACACCAACTGCCACTTCACCTTATACGTCCACCCTCACACCAACTGCCGCTTCACCTTATACGTCCACCCTCACACCAACTGCCGCTTCACCTTATACGTCCACCCTCACACCAACTGCCGCTTCAGTTTATCCGTCCACCCTCACACCAACTTTCACTCCACCTTATACGTCCACCCTCACACCAACTGCCACTTCAGTTTGTCCATCCACCCTCACACCCACTTTCACTTCACCTTATATGTCCACCCTCACACCACCTTTCACTTCACCTTATACGTCCACCCTCACGCCAACTGCCGCTTCAGTTTGTCCATCCACCCTCATACCCACTTTCGCTTCACCTTATACGTTCACCCTCACACCAACTGCCGCTTCAGTTTGTCCATCCACCCTCATACCCACTTTCGCTTCACCTTATACGTCCACCCTCACGCCAACTGCCGCTTCAGTTTGTCCATCCACCCTCATACCCACTTTCGCTTCACCTTATACGTCCACCCTCACACCAACTGCCACTTCAGTTTGTCCATCCACCCTCACACCCACTTTCATTTCACCTTATACGTCCACCCTCACACCACCTTTCACTTCACCTTATACGTCCACCCTCACCAACCCGCTTCACCATCCACCCTCACACACCACTTTTACTTCACCTTATACGTCCACCCTCACACCAACTTTCACTTCACCTTATACGTCCACCCTCACGCCAACTGCCGCTTCAGTTTGTCCATCCACCCTCATACCCACTTTCACTTCACCTTATACGTCCACCCTCACACCACCTTTCACTTCACCTTATACGTCCACCCTCACGCCAACTGCCGCTTCAGTTTGTCCATCCACCCTCATACCCACTTTCACTTCACCCGTCCACCCTCACCCACCCACTTTCACTTATACGTCACCTTTCATATACGTCCACCCTCACACCAACTGCCGCTTCAGTTTATCCGTCCACCCTCACACCAACTTTCACTCCACCTTATACGTCCACCCTCACACCAACTTTCACTTTCACTTCACCTTATATGTCCACCCTCACAACCACCTTTCACTTCACCTTATACGTCCACCCTCACGCCAACTGCCGCTTCAGTTTGTCCATCCACCCTTTCACCTTACCCACCCTCACACCAACTGCCGCTTCACCACTTCATACCCACTTTCGCTCACTCCACCCCACGCCAAATTTCAGTTTGTCCATCCACCCTCATACCCACACTTCGCTTCACTTATACGTCCACCCTCACGCCAACTGCCGCTTCAGTTTGTCCATCCACCCTCACACCCACTTTCACTTCACCTTATACACACCCACCCCCTCACACCAGTTTCACTTCACCTTTCGCTACCTTATACGTCCACCCTCACGCCAAATGCCGCTTCAGTTTGTCCATCACCTTATACGTCCACCTCACACCCAACTTTCACTTCAGTTTGTACATCCACCCTCACACCACCTTTCATTCACCTTATACGTCCACCCTCACACCAACTGCCGCCCTCACCTTCATACCCACTTTCACTTCACCTTATACGTCCACCCTCACACCAACTTTCACTTCACCTTATACGTCCACCCTCACGCCAACTGCCGCTTCAGTTTGTCCATCCACCCTCATACCCACTTTCACTTCACCTTATACGTCCACCCTCACACCAACTTTCACTTCACCTTATACGTCCACCCTCACGCCAACTGCCGCTTCAGTTTGTCCATCCACCCTCATACCCACTTTCACTTCACCTTATACGTCCACCCTCACACCACCTTTCACTTCACCTTATACGTCCACCCTCACACCACCTTGCCACTTCACCTTATACGTCCACCCTCACACCCACTGCCACCACCTTTCACTTCACCTTTCCCACCCTCATCACCCACCTCCATCCACCCTCCACCAACTGCGTACCCCCTACCTCTTCGTCCCATCTATCCCTCACCGCCACCACACAAACTATTGGTTGCTCAAACGATATGGAATTGTTATTAATTGTAATATTCTGAACGGTCACTTGGCGTTTGTCTTAATGGCGTTTTAAACTGCGGTTTTAGAACAAACATGAACAAGTGCCCCTCCCAGCTCCCTTCACAAGTTATGTGTCTCATGTAGGTTCAAAGCCCCGTTCACGGAGCAGTTCTATTGGCTCTTCTGGCGCTACTTCCTTCCCTTCAGGCGCTCTATATACCAGTGGTCCAATACGTTCGCATTGCTAGTAAGTTCATCCCTGTTTCAAAATTCATTGCAATTATTCTCCTGCTTGAATGTGAACGAATATGATTGTGTTTCGGGACCGCATTTATGGTTGATTTCTCCGAATTGCAGATTTTCGCTGTTATCTTAGGTTTTCTGTATTTCCAAACACCTTACAATCAACTGGGTCTGGCCAACATAAACAGCAGTGTGTTCATCGTCACCATCCAAATCAGCTTCACAACAGGCCTCTCTGTAGCTACTGTGAGCTGCTTCTCTTTGTGACGTCATTGCTCGCGCTTGCGACACTGCTTAAGAGCATTTATTCACGAGCTAAGCTGATTTAATGTAACATTACGTAAATCTTATTATAAGGGCATCTTTTGCAAAATATTACATATAAATCTTAAGATGATTATATTTTTCACCTTGAATTAAATTCATTGAGTAAATCAGTTTTCTATTGGCCTATGTATTTATTTATTTTTCACAACTGTGGATGTTTTTCTTTTTGTTATGCAGGACTTGGGGTCGGATTTAGCCAATTTCAAGAAGGAGATGAAGAGCAAAACCTACACAGTACAGGCGTATTACCTGGCTAAGGCGGTCACCTTGGTAAGCGGGGTCATGCCTTCTCATCGGGATGTGTACGCGAGGACGCGTTTACGAGGGAATGGATTACAATACACCTGTATATGTAATGTGATTGCATGAATGTGCGGATATTCGGGCAGATATATAATGCATACATGTATACATTCATACGCATTTCTACACTGATTGGTGGATAAGCAAACAATCTGACAGCCATACAATCAAATAACCTCGGAAAACCCCTAACTAAACAGTCGTGTAGAAAGATAGATAGGGGTCAAAAATACTTGCACGTGAATATTATCGACTTGATCGCCTCCAATCTCATGCTGCCTAACGTGTTTCAGTTGCCCTCAGTCATCCTGAATTCCATCGTCTACGCCACAATAGTCTACTGGCTCTCCGGTACAATCATTTTACATGACACCTTCCTTACAATTAAAGAGACATGGATCAAGTTACTTTTATTGTGTGATTTTTCCTCTATGAAACTGTTGCAGGATTGTACAATGACTTCGGCACTTTCGCAATCTACGTTCTCGCCATGCTCATGTTGAATCTTAGCATGGCCAGTATAGGTACGTACCTCTTGGCGTTAGTCCACCTCATTCAATACTCATGAAATAATCTGAACTTGTTGATCCAGTACTGGCAATTATATCACGTGTTGCGTGTGTTCCTAATAACGAATTGTATGTAGACCTATTTGTGACAAAACATGGCCTGTTGACGTGTGAAGGGCGTTTCTCAGCGGCTGTAGCTAAAAGCGGTGAAGTGGCTGCCAACATTGTACCTCCCCTTATAGGTCTCTCACTCATTTTCTCTGGAGCCTTACTCAGGGAAAGGTACGTCATTCGAGCTAACATAATAACGATACAATGATATGATCATAGTCATCATTGAAAGAATTATACGCTTATTATAAACAGTAGAAGATTGTTCTGCCATCGTAACCTTGGGTGATTAATGATTTCTGTTTGGAGAACAAATAATACAAAAGACCACATACACCCAGCAGTTGCACCTGCGCACACGTGACCCGTTATGACTAATTTTCTGCCGTTATGATGTGAGCAGCAGTCTCCTCATTTTCCTCCAATGGATTACATACATCTCACCCTATAACTACGCCTACACAGCCATCCTCATCAACCAGTGGCGCAACGTCGACAACATTGGTCAGTTAATAGATGGATTGTTGTAATACACACTGAAATGGACGACGCCTTTGATTTCGCAGAGCGCAATGGGGCGAGGAATGTTGATGCATAATGGACTCATGTGATTGACAGATTTTCGCTGTAATCTTAGGTTTTCTGTATTTCTAAACACCTTACAATCAACTAGGTCTGGCCAACATGTTATTGTCAGCTGGCTATATTCGGGTCATATTACATGCGCGTGTTTTGTATGTACCCCCCAGGTTGTGGACCATACACTAATGCTGACGGTAGCGAGCCAGTCGCCTGCTTCAGTAATGGCATGGAAGTTCTTCAGAGTCTGAACCAAACACCGGTAAGACACGGTTTATTACTACCATGTTGAAATATATTAAAATGAATAAGATAATAATAAGACTTTATGTCTTTTTAAAACCCAATGGTGTGTTTGTTCTGCGAAGGATTATCTACCCTTCTGCTTTCTGTACGGCTACATCGTCATCGGCGCTCTGGAATCTCTTTCCTTCCTCGTCTTCTGGAGGAAAAGCAAAAACCTGTGAATTGTTGGAATTCAATGAATCCGCTCGGCGATAATTCGAATTTTATTAAACTAGACTTTCGAGTGTATGTTGATGTAATTATTTGTCGTTGGAGATGAAATTCGATTTATTTATTGCATAAATTTATTTGTAAATAAACGTTGTTTTAAAATTTTTGCAACGTTTTTGATGATCTATCTAAAATATATGCCATATATATAGAGAAAGACACGTCGAAAGATAAATATATATTTATTTTTCCTCAGCATAAGACAGCAATCGTTATATTGTTGTTGACCTGTCCGATGACAGAGCAATCAACTATACATTGCATGTATACGATACCAAAGCACAATGTCTTACCCATGTGATACAGAGGATATATCAGCACATGGTTATTGTTAACAATCGTTAGATATATTTTTGAACAATATGACGGTCGGAACTTGTGTAGATCCCCCCACTCAGACAGGACTCTCACTACTCGTCATCAGAGCTCAGAACCGGGCCCGTAGATTGAGTTCCGGGCTGGTGATGGTGGAGGAAGACCGGATACAAGCTGTCCAATAGGGGCCTTCACATTCTTGGGTTTCCGTCGCGGCCGCTAGGAGGGCCACCGTCGCGCACAGCGATTTTTACCGGAACTGGGGGCATGTTTCTCTGCCTGTCAAGCTGTCAACACTTTGTTCGTGCTTTACCAGTTGCTGTTTTTAGTTTCTGCGTTGTTGCGCGTTTTCTTGTTGCGTGTTTCTATAGCTGTAAGGGACATCAAAGACGACGCCGAAGGTGTCAAGCATATTCTGAACTTCTCTTAAGTTCATCTGAATGCTGTCAAGTCGCAATGGGGACATTTGAAACAGTTCTCAAACGCAGAGATTATCATAAAATAGTGATCCAAAATGTTGGCAACTACATTCATCTTCAGTCGTTTGAATAGTATTCTGAAAGAACATCAGTATTCACCCGATATCATTTCAAAGTAAGCGTACGTGACTGTTGCTACACCATGTCATCACTGTCCCCTTCTTAGTACAAAGTAATCCAGCTGAAAACTTTCCTCAAAGATAGGGGAATCCCTTGCTCGAGTTATAAGAAAACTGAGCTCGTAGAATTAGTATGGATGTGAGTGCACAGGGTAATTCTTAATTTATATATTCAGAATATTTAACTTAAGAAAGTTGAATACAGATATGTCACACATCTCATTAATATGTATAAATACATATGAATAATAGCTGGTATGATATTAACTAAGTGTTTTGTTTAATGTGGTGTTGTCGTTTGGTGGAAGAGAGATAAAAAGTTTGTTATTTATTTTCTCATCTTTCTATGCAGAGATGATGGTGGTTGCAAACATGTTGTGGCCGTGATGTTTGCAGTGGCAATACCAAGGCAAAGTCTTAATCAGCATTACCGCCTGATGACGTGACATGTCGCACGGCTTATCGCCTTGATTATTTTGATGTCTGGCAATTGCAATTACAAACACTTTCTCCAAAATAACACCAATATCTAACATAAAACGACGAATATTCACCACAGCTTAAATCTCTACGTTCCGCGTCGTGTATTGCGTTTGGGTTTTGGAAAAAACATGCCCCTATTTCCGGTGGAAAATCAGTACCACCACCTGGCGGCCGCGATGGAATCCCGAGAATGTGAAGGCCCCTATATTGGCTTTGCGACGTGGAGTGGATGATCTCCGAGGCCGCAACCCGCACGGTCACAGCCTCACAAACGTGCCAACAGTTTCCCCTTACTATGTCTAGTTTCAATGCTTTGTCTGTCAGCACCAAAAATGCTGGTCGCTGTTTAAAACTATGGATTACCATGATTCATTGCACCCTGATAAGAGCTGACGCTAGATGAAATTGAGTGATTTGGAAATCGTACCAACGGCTCCTTGTGAGAATATGGTGATAGAAATGTTGACTTCCCAGAAAGCAAATTCTGATCTCAGACACCGAAAAAACTTGACCATGAGAAATTCAGTAATGTCGCGGAATCAAGGGGGACATTACTGCGCCGAAGTGTAACCAAGAGAAGACGTTTACGTCACACAAGCGCCGGTATGCCCCTACCGGAGAGAGTGAACGGATCCACTGGGTTCGTCTCCACCATAAACGGGACATATGATGCTTGTACAAATTGTTCTAGTCGTATTATAGTTAAGTATATTTCATACAAGATGACGTGACTGCATCTCAAGGAGTATCAGAAGACACCTGTTTGACCCAATATCGTGTTATAATTAGAGAATATACGGGTGAGCTTGGTTTTGTACATGAGGCATATTCTGACCCGCTTAGCCATCTCGCCGCCTAGGAGAGGGCTGGCTCTGACAGCTGTCATGAGAGATGCTTGTTTAGTTATTACGTAACTGAAATAGCGAAACGGACAGAATAAATTAAGCAAAGGCCCTTACCACTTTCATTTTCGTTGATTAAAGGCTACGCTCAAGCAATCTCTGTCAATACGATTCAGCAAACGAACCCAATATTAGAATAATAACTCTGACAATGTTCAATGCCATTTTGAAATCGCTTAGAAAATATGTGGTTGGAGTGCTCCAAATGGCGAGTGTTCTGATTGGATGCGTTTAGGTTTGGTTGCTCCAATGAGCGGCTCGCTTTGAGTACTGCGAGCCGCTCAGATTTTTCTGGCCATTTCCTTCACGGCCACTCCAGAGATGATTTTATAATCTGAAGAACAGGTCGTGACGGTGTATGGGGCCTGGTTGCTTTTCTACAGATAAAGTATGGCACATCTAGACATGTATGATGTCAACTCCATTCTATTGAATTTGCAAACATTTTCCAGCATGGGTTTAACGATCGTAAATTCACATGTCGACTTGATTAAATAGACTATTTTCGATGTTTTTCTTTATTCACAGGCAGTCAGATATAAATAATACTTAACGGAATAATACAAACTACTAAGTATATCACAGCAGTATGACTTGAACTGATAAAAACAAGACTAAGGTTGCTAGGTTCAAACGAGGATTACAAGTCGCAGTAAACAAAAAAAACCCAACATATTGGTGGATACAGTGGGCATGTAGGAACAACAACAGAGGGACAGCTAGACTCATACATTACAGTACCAATGGTGTTACATGTAGTTCAGTCGAGCACAAGACGAGGCAGTTTAGGCAGTAGAGATTTGGAGTCGTTGGTGCCTGAGGGAAGTTGAGGGAACTTATGGTGTGAGATGAGGGAGGAGCGCCTCTGCTTCGCTTGCTCGTCACCTTCCATGATGACCGGCTGCGTTATGACATTTGCTGGGGACATTGTGTTCGTGTCGAGGTGTCGGCGAGACTCGTTTATTATCGGCTTGTTTAGCAGCGCGAATGATCTACGTTGGGGCTGCATGAAGTTAGCCGCGCTGTGTATGGCGCCGCTTGGTTGAGCCCCGCGGCCCGGAAGTCCGTGACGCTGGGTGGGGATCAGACATCGAGCGCCGTGAGCCAGTGTAAAGATGAGGCGCGTAGGGTCGTCTTCTGTAAGGACACACTCACCTGGGCCATACAAGCTACCGTAACCTTAGTTAAGTCATTAACTACGACGCGGATGTCGGCGCTCGTCTCGGAGCAGGTGATCAGCGCTGAATCAGTTACCATCTGGATATCAAAAGAACGTAGCATACGGATAAGAGTTGTTAGGGGTGCAGGTGGCATAGGAATGGTCAACGGATATACCCTCTTCGGAAGGAGAAGTCGTACGAAACAAGAGGTACATTTCAAGGGCGCTCAACACAGGAATCTCATTGGTCTTCCAAACTCTTGAAGATATTGCTGTAGGCTGGGAAGTAAATCCTTAGCATGTAGTGGACGGGATCATTAATATCACAAATAGTCCTAGCTAATGATAAGTCTGATAAAGAAACGGTTAGCATCCGATATCTTTCTCAATAAGTATAAGCTCAATTACATCAATTGTACTTTGTCCATGGGCAGTCAGTAACCACTGCTTAACGAGGCTTACCATTGTGAGTCGGCACTTTCTTGTTTTTGACGACCATGTTGAAGAAGTCCGGCGTTCCGCGGTGACCTTGACCCGCGTCCTTATCCACGCGTTGGAACTCTTTCTGCTCATACTGCTTGAACATCTTGGCCATCCGATTAACCTGAAAGCTGTCACATGAGGTCCAGGTTGTCGTGGGTCGTCTGACTCAAGCTCCACATGAAGATAATAATGTTTAGCTACGGGTGGCGTTGGACAGCGTAATGATCTATAGTTAGGTAATTGTGGTGGTAGCACGAATGAAATAATGCCAGTAAAGAGGTACAATATGCTTCAACCGTGGTCATCGGTTTATATCTTACATTTCTGAAATAACATTGAAAAAAACTTCATTATTAATCGTCTAAGACACAAATCAGCGATGACGCAACCCCATCGACGAAACCGAGGGGGTTAATTGATGTCTTGTTGCGGTAGGTCCCGGTTCCTAACGGCTGTCATATACAACACGGGCCATTCCCCATATTGCACGTTATATTAGGTCTGTGTTACGTATGGTCCTTTCAAGTGTGGATCTCTGTTAGAGAAGCTAATAACAAGGACAGGGCATTTGAAGTCGATGAAGCTAATTCCGACAACCAGACGCCTACGCACACATGTATCATCATAGAAAGAACAGCTGCCACTGGAACAAGGGACGCTACAATAATAATCAGCCAACAGGAAAATACATAATAATCAGCCAACAGGAAAATACATAATAATCAGCCAACAGGAAAATACATAATAATCAGCCAACAGGAAAACGTTGGGATGGAAAATGAGTCTGGGTATTACGAAAAGGGTCAAAATGAGAACTGACCACAAGACATACATCGGTAGTAAGTTATGTATTGATAATTTGATTCAAGTGATTAAGATGCAAATGAATGTAGCTAATAGAGCAATGGTGAAATGGCGAGAAAGATTGTAATAATACGAATAATAATGTGAACTCACTGCTTCCACATGTGCACCAGGATCGGGAAGATGGCCATGGTGGCCTCGTGGAATAATCCTCTCTCAACCATATTCCCTTTAAAGTTCGACACGATCATCTCGGCACAGTCTGACGAAATGTTGATCTGTGGCGGCGATGGCAATCAGGGGGGTAGGGGATAATAGAAAATAGAATTAACAATTGAAATCGACGCAATATGCTATATAGATTAAACTGGTTATCTTTTATGCTCGTATAATTCTTTACAGCATCGTCAAATGGAGCCAAGATAAGCAGACGCGCAGAACATAGCAGTTGTCTAGCAAAGGTCAAAATGAAGGTTGTACATCACAAACAGCAAAGCGTCTCGAGTTCTCTGTGATATTGTCCGTCAGAGGCAAACATTAATTGGTCATTAATACCATAGGCGCTCGAGCCGTTTTCGTGCACACGGTATCGTCTTGTGTGTAGGAAGCTTGGCATTGGGAACAAAGCACCTGTGATTGATACAACGGCAGTACCTGTATTTTAGGGGGTAGTTCGGAGTCGATGAAACAGGTGATCATAGTCCGCGCTTTATTCTCAGTCAGTTCCTGGTCATGGATGGTGTAGTTACCGGCCCTGGCGGCTTCACTCGCGTCGTCACACATTGCACGGAACCTGAACGAGGGAAATACAGGTAATACTAACAGGCACGGGACAACGGAAAGGCCGGATTATTATATCCTGTTAAAATAGAAATTGCTACGAAGCTATCACAGCACAGGGAACGTGTATATATCTTTAATGCCGTTTTTCAGTTCCTTAAACCACATAGCATTCCGAATGATGAAATTATAGCTTGCAGAGTTAGCAAACAGAATATACACTCAATAGTGACATAAATCGTCGAACAGTTGATGTATCACTGTTACTTGTCAGTCTCCGTAATTACACCTACCTTTCTACTTCAGCCAGGAAGTTGAGATCGTGGTAGAGTTTTGTGAAATCGACAAGTTTGTTCCCAATGAATTTCTTCATAGGGACACCGTGCACATACGACGAACTGCCGCCTTTAGTATCTGGCAACACGCCGATTAACTCACGTTTTATTGGGGCGTCATAAAGAAGACTGCAGGTACAAACTGGTATGACGGGCATGTATTTTGTGTAATGGATTAAATTAATAACCAAAACGATAACCACTGTATATGGAATGGCATTATGTACAAGAGACTCACTGATAAACTCCTGTTTGACGTCGTGTTTAAGATATGTCTCGAATAACGAGGCCGTTTTCTTGTTTAAAATGCCTTCTCGGAATACGAGAATTGACCTAATGAAACGCTGCCACAATGTGCGCTGGACACACAAAAGTCGAAACAATCATGGAATTGAAAAACACTACATTGATTAACATAGAAATTATATCATGACAATGTTGGTTGCTTGAAACTAATAGCAAAGAAATGTGGTATAGGGTGATGAGAGCACTATAAAGGATTTCATATGGAGCTCACCGTGCGCTCCTGTCCGAACTGGCGCGCCCCAGAGAGGAGCTGCAGGGCATGGGAAACCACCGAACCAGATTCAATTTCCGGGAATGTCTCCAAGTATTGCGAGTACCTGTAAAAAGATAACAAAGTTGCTGACATCATGCATATGACACGATGAGAAATTTAGCTGTTGATCTTTATCTGTTTTTAAAACTCTAGGTAATCCCAGATTATCCCGCAGAGTTATCGTCTCCGGTAGGATGAGGAAAATCACACTCCCTTTCTCTTAAGTAATACAATGTGCTGTTTTAAGAGCGGAGAATCCGTCATTTTGACCTGACTTTTAACGTTCGGAGGGGGGACGTATCCTTCATAACAATACCCAACCCCTTCGGTGATAGGCGCCTCGCATATCGTCTTCGTCATTGCGAGTAGACTATTTCCCGGTAACCCCTATTACGCATGCACGCATGCGCAACAGCGCACCTGGCGTAACTAGGCACGTGACCCCGGTACAAACAAAGAGGTTCATGTTCATGGCGCACAAAACAGATTGTTCGCGTTGGAAAGTCGAACAATTGCGGAGTTTTCGGAAGGATAGAGAGGTTACAACGATAGAGGGGTTACAACGACGGATTACCGACGTCAAGATCGAGTTAAACTTGGACTTAATTTGCCCTGTGATCCTGACTTTAGTCGTGCGAAATTGGTATTGCCCCCATGCTCGGAGTCTAGTTTTCAGTTCTCCGCTGACTTTTCTGTAGTAATCCGGAGATTACCCTCTACGATATTTTCAACTATTTGATAGCATCGCGCTCTGACTTCGACAAAAGAAAAGTGAAGAGCTACAAGTCTTTCGAAGAAGACTATAGACTTTTTGCTGATGGTCATGTGCTCCAACAGAGACGTTCAAGACAGCATGACTGTCCCGTGCCAATACAGGATATGGCAATTAGAAGTGCGAGGTGAGACAAATATTTTGGTTCATATGAGATAACAGTAGCTGTATTTATCCCAGGCTAAAGTTGTCAGTTAGGATTATTAAGTCCATGAGTAATTCATACTATCATTTTTGTATCTGTTCTAGGTATAGAACCACACTAGAGTCATCACTTGGTAAACAAGTTGATGCCTTTGACCCTTGTCACCCAAGTGACAGGATTGCCCATCTCAGAGGAACAGCTACAGTGCCTGACACACAAAATCAGACAGGTATGGAAATGCTTCAATTTATTGCACATATGCTAAAATGAAGCTGAATAAAGTGTACAAAATAGACAACTGGGGTATGCAAACAGAATGAAGTCACTTTATTGATTCTTTCTGTTTAACAGAGCAATCCTCACGCTCAAGTCCTCGAACTACTCGAAAGACCCAAGTCAACCTTCATCTCAGTCTCCAGAGCCAGAGCCCACATGCCTCTTGCTGGATAGAGCAAAGGAGTTTGTCGGGCACATCATACAGTCTGCTCAAGCCATACCGGGAGCCACCACATTTGCCTGCACTGCAGATGATTTTGTCCGATTTGTCAAATACGTCCCTGCTGATATTGAACTCATTGATTCAGATACTAAAGGGCAAGCCGATAACTCAGCCTGGCATCCAACGAGGCGAGGACGAATCACAGTTTCGGTGTTCCACCAGGTGTGCACCAGGATTCACACCATCATGAACAAACCAGATACTGACCCGTCTGTTCTCATTTTCTAAAATAATGGGAGACAATTTACCCGTTACCACTCCAGCTCTCGATTGGGTTCCAAGAAAGAGAAATGTACCCATTCTTTATACACTCATTAATAGAAAGATGCACAAGCACCTCAAAGTAGATACTCCAGGACTACTTGTTTCTTCAGACAGACCGTACATGGCTTGCTCTGCTGATGGCATTGTAAGTTGTTCATGTCACCCAAAAAGACTTATCGAGATCAAGTGCCCATATGCACTGAGAAAAAAAAATCCTCGATTGGCAGCCATTGAAAAAAGGGTGCGTAGAAAATGAAGATGGGCTTCTTCACCTCAAGCACAACAGTGCTTATTACACTCAAGTGCAGGGACAGATGGGAATTTATGGTGTACAGAATTGTGACTTGGTGTTGTACACACTAAAAGGCTTCCACATTATCAGTGTACCCTGTGATGAAGAGAAGTTTGCAGAAATTGTGTGCAATGTGTCGCATTTTTCTTTTCATCATTTCTCTTTCCAGAAATAATCAAGTTGGCACAGCAATAGTGTTCTTTTTTCCCTGCTTATTAATGTTTTGATGTATAGTTTGTTTTGATTGATAATACTTCTTTTCATGTTCACCTTCATAATAGCCATAATATTTATAAATAAATGGTTCTCGTTTAAATGCAATGGAAGTGTGTTTATTATTTTTATTGTAAAATTAATCAGTGGTTTGTAGAGTTGGCAAGGATCTGTCTTGTAATATTCTGGGGAAAAATATAAACTGGTCTTCAAAAAATAGATACTATTTTTTTCTAAGCTGCGGTTAAGAAAAAAAATCATACTTTTAACACAAGCATATATTTGGTCTTGAGAACCTGTTTATGCTTTAATATGGTTACTTGGTTCTTGCTACAAACACCAGGTTTTTGCTGCTTTGGCATGGTGGGGATCAATACAGGATCTTCTTTAGGTGCAGGCCTTTGTTTTTTCGCAGAAACACTGAAGTTCAGATTGGAAAGTAACAGGTATTGGGTTAGGATGCTCAATTGTTGGACCGTTTCCCCCGATGAAATGCTTTGTACAGATATAGGTGCCCTCATTAACCATCTCTGGTCCAAAATTTTCCCGTCCACTAGCCGTCGCGCACGGCTACCCGTCCACATGCCCTGGCCCACTCTCTGCATTTCTTTGGATTGGAGCCTAGCTTTGGAAAAGGAATGAAAGACACGCCATTCATTCTTTCACGATCTCTATATCGGCTGTCTGAGTTGCACCTACCCCAGCAGCAATGTTTCGTGGGCTATTCTGGTTCGATGTGATCGTAAATTATTCGGCAAAAACAGATTCAAAACATCATTTACGGTACGCTACAAACTGTTCATACAGCGTCGCCAAGGAAAAGCTTGTTACGGGTAGCAACAAGACGGGGTACGGGAAGAACTACTTCCGGGTCACCGGGAAATGGCCTCCCCATCTCCACCCACGGACCAGTTTATATGGTTCAATGTTCATGGGTGCTCCAAACATTACAAATCTCTTTACAACAGCTACAAACTGCGTCGTATCCCTCCAATACCTGGACCAGAGGCAATTCTACCACAATGGACGAGACGGTTGCCACACCTAGTGGGTCTCAGGGAGATACCAGGTAGCAATTGTCTTCAGTTTAATAGGCCAGCTTAAGTTACATCAGACAACAGGTTCACAGCCTCACGCCCACCCCCCCCCCCCCCCCACACACACACACACACAAACACACACACCAAACATCAGACGGGGGCTATGGTACACCGGCAACGCACTCGGCTCATACCAGGCACTAGCCCTACAAGACGTCTGAGGTATATCTATATTACCGTTCGACCGGAGCTAACCAGGCCCCAATAGCGGGGCTATATAAATAAAGATTCGAGGAATGGTTTGCCATATAAATACCGATCTAGTCCATAGAAAAGCGAATTATTTGTGACCGTTTGGTAAAAACATTGGTACTGACCATAGGTTACCAGCACTCACCAGTTGTCCTCGATGCTTCGGGCGACGCATGCTTGTGCAGACGTCAATATGGCCGGTGTCACCCTCTGCATTTTGGGAATCTCACGGATGATGTCGGCTGTGCAATCCAAAGCCTCTACTCCCACTGTGCGCCAAACAAACTATGTGCAACAATCTTTGAAAACGGCAATATATTTGTGCAACATCCGAACGCCTGCCATTGCGCGCATAGTGGGCCACCGCTACATTATAAAATCACCTATATGACCAGAGGGATCATAGACTACTTACCTCCACCTTTATCTTTGGAGAAGTAGAATCTGGTTATTTTGTTGATCTTCTGATTGCGTTTGGTGGTTTCCTTGATCTGTTTCAAGTCCTCCACGGCGTTGTAGAACTGTAGTGGAATGTGGGCGTCGTGGTATTGGAGAAAGCGCCGGAAGAATTCCCGACTGATCGACTCTTTCAATACCTCGTTCATTGACCTGAACGAACCCGCACATCAAGATAAACTGGTGTCAAATACGACGAGTCGACCAAAATCTTTGTTCAAGTTACTCAAGTTTTTTTTATCAGCTATACACCAAATGTGGTTTTCTACCTTGGTTTGTTCACTGATCTGTTGTAGGTTTGTCCAGCCCGCTTGAAAGGCTTCATATAGGCCGGTATCCGGTTGTCTACGGCTGTCGGTTGCTTGGCCACGTGACGCTTGCGTTGAAGTTCTATTTCCGCCAGACGCGCTGCTCGACGACGAGCTAACACCCTGCGCTGCTTCTCCAGCTCCAGCTCGAGGTCACCTGGACACGGGCAGAAAATAACTATACCTTACATTAATACTTGAGGCAATTAATGTTGCTTATGTCATTTATGCATTGAACGTACGTCTCCATACGATGACCAGTTTGCGAACAGCAACACTTCCATAAAGGTCATCGGGGTCATAATATAGATCTTTGGTGGTCAGCGGCTCTATCGGAAGTGATTCCTCGTCTGGAAACGAAGCAGACAGGCGTATTCAGGTTAACAGTGGAGCCGAGTTTATATTGTTATAACGCAATGTCTACCTATAATGAGGTAATAACGAGTACCATGAGGATTTCAGTTGAGCAACTTAAATATTTTCATTGTGCATCTTACAAAAGTCCGATATATCCATGGTAAGCTGTAGTGTCCATTCGGCTCTTCGTTTCCGCATCCACGTCACCTCAGACACTTGCTCCGTGGCCGTCTTGGGCGTGGTCTTCTGCTCGGGATCTTCAGTAATTTTGGCTTGCGGAAGAACTTTCTGTCTCCCTTCCTGTTCGGCGAAGATGGGTGGCGTAGATTGGGCTCTAAGAGCCTCTCGTACAAAGTTTATATGCTTCTTAGGGACTATCTGTTACAGAGTCAAGTAGGCACGTATGAACAATTGAATGTTTAACCCAGCAATGATTTGAAGGGAAAATGATTGACTTGCAGTATTTTGCCTGACATTGAGAGAATATTTGGTGCATATGTTACGTGCGCTCGTGTTGATAATTTACTTACAACACGATCCGTAAATGTGAGTCTGTCATGTTTGGAGAATTTTCGCCAACATTTGTTGAGCCTTTTCAATGCTATGTCCTGAGCCTGTCTCAGTAAGCAGTCACCTTTATTGTCGACCAGCAGGCGCTGTAACATCAGTCGTAACCCCGGTGGGATATAGTCTACATGCGTGTTCCCCAATCGTAACAAATACCTACACACGAGGATTTTAGCTCGACGGAACTTCAAGTAATCGCCCACATTGTCTTCCATGTTGACTTTAGTGGCAAGGTACATACTGGCGTCTTGCCATAATTTCATTAAGTACAGCATGGCACGGCTGGATTTATCGTTCATCTCGGAGCGAACATAGTTTTCCATTGGCCCCCCAGACAGACGATCTGCAACCAGGGCGCTGATGAGATCGGCGTTTTGATTGCGGTACTCCCTATCGTAGTGACAGCTAGTAGACACGGGTAGCTCAGACAACTGGGTAGAAATGTGACTGGGATCCGGAATTAAGGTCTTCAGCTCGGAAGAAGCGTCTTGAACACTTACAAGCGGTCTGTTCTCAAAAATCGAAGGGAGATGTACCTTAGCTTCATCATCTTCCCTGGTGAGGGATCCTGAGGTCGTGGTCTGTGCTTTGAGGTCATGGGATTCCTGAATGTTACGTTTAATACGGGATGATGACGAGCGAAGCCTGGTTGCTGGGCAACTGGTGGGGCGGTCTTTACTATTACCACTGATAGTGGTAAAATCAAGGCCAGTGGCGGCCAAAAGTTGGTCGAACAAGTCCAGATTACTCTGAGTTATTTTTGCTGACTTCACGCAGGCTTCGGCTCGCGCTATCTGCATCATTATATCGTTCGAAGAAATGTTTCGTTTGGGTAATTGTGATTTCTCTTTTTTGGCTGATAACTTCTTTGACACGACTTTCAAGGGTTGGGATGACGGTGGGTTTTGTTGAATACCGCTGGGTCCAGATATATCAGACTTTGAGACTTCCATAGAAGTCGTTTCTAAACCTAAACACATCATTAACATTTATTACGTGGGTTTACCAAGTGGAGGAATATAACAAAAGAGTGCAGATCGATTATTGTTGTCGTTACCTGCTTTGATACACTGTGGATCTTGTGTGTTGGTTTTGCTAGTCGAAGCTACCGGTTTAGGAAGCAATGTGTATGGGAGGAGTGTTTTGTCATATGTATCGGGATCCATCTTATCAACCGTCACAACGCCATGCTCGTGGAGAGTTATCACGTCTTCATTAGACTTCATGAAACTGTCATCCACCACGTGCTCGGGGAACATAGTCTTCCACACTGTTGCTCCCTGAGATTGTTTGACCTTGTCATCATTTTTCACATAACCTTGTATGGCGTTCAGGGCCTTATCGACATCCTTTAGGTCACTCACAACATCAATGTGACTTCTGCTGAAGGCCTTCACTGCCTCGCCTCTACTTATATCGTCTTTCACATCATCTCGTTTCATCTCTAACGAGTCGAGGTGGAGCGAATATTTTGGCAGCCAATACTGCCTCAGTACTGCCAAAATGAGATTTTGCAATTCCTGGAACTGCACACTCCTCGAGTCTAACTCCTGTTTATTGACTTCTTTCGTTCTTTCCAGGAACTGCTCGAATTGGTATGCTCGATTTTTGCCGTCACCCCCGCTGCTGCCCTCTACAGACATCAGCAGAAAACGCGCTAAGAAATTAACTCTTGTGTTACATTAAATATCGCACAAAAACGGTTGGTTGTTCGTGAAGACAAATATGATGTAGATCAAACTGGGGAAATAAGGATCCGTTGGAAGTTTGCCCTCCTCATAGAAACCATGCTAAGTCCGAATGGACACTGCAACAAGCCGAATATATTGCCGCCTAAAGTGAAATGCAAATGTTCCTCGCCATAACTCGTGTTGGCTTACTTGATATGATACTCCACTGGGATGACCTCTTTACGTCCCCCAAAGCCCCAGAGGAGAAATATTTCAGCTGTAGCTCTCGCAGTGCCAACCATTGCTCCTCAAGAGCATCTGAATGGATGCGTTTTAGTCGTTCAACGTCGAGCCAAAACTGGATCAGGGTAAGTCCTGGTGTGCCTCGGAGATAATGCCTGAACTGACAAATACCCACGGCATTACCCACCCGCCTCTCCAGAGTCCCCAGCTCAGCATTCTGTCTGTGGGTATCTGTAATCAATATGTTAAAGTACTTCATAATTTAGAAAGTCACAATGGTAGCGTATGCACCTAGAGGTCGGATAAAACAGGCAGCACAGTCATGTTACAGAAGCTGTTGAACGCAATTACCGAAATCCAGATAGTGTGAGCTATCGGTGGTGTGTACGCGAGTGGCTATCAGCTGTCGACACAGCAAATACTCGACGTACAACTCACTGCGGACGAAGTGAGGAAGCCTCTCTTTGACGAGCCATTGCGACAGTTGATGGTAGTCCACAGCCTGTAGGAACAAGACCTTATTTTTCACGGAGCAAAACTGCATGTGCCTCGTAAATATAGATATAGAGTCATGGCCCACACCTTTGACCAGGGGGGGGGGGGGGGGGGGGGGGGGGGGGTGTTTTTGAAAAAAGTATTCGATTTCATTGTGAATTTCCATAGCTACAGCTGCCATAAAATTAATCAAATAAATTTCTGGCTTAATTTATGTATGATATGAAGCAAATGTCTATTCAGCTGCAAGTTTTATAGTTAATCGGGGTTTATTATTGCTCACGAATCCTGTCCGGCGCGGGGGAGGGTCGAATTCGAAGTTCCGTTCGTCGAATTTATAGATTACTCTCTGTGTAAATACCTGTGAAGAATGAACAGAACCTTGCTACAGATCCAAAGATAGCATCAAAAGCAAGACGAGGTAGGATAGCAAATATGACTGCGCATTATTGTATTACCATGCAATATTAGGGTAGGGTTCCCCTTTGATGTCATGGCGTATGTAAAAAACGGAAATGTAGAAGCTAATTAGTTCATTTAGTAAGATTGTTTGGCTCACCGGTAGAGAGAGGAACACGTTGAAGTAATCAACTAGTGTTCTGTCTTTCAACAAACGTCCCAGATCTTCAATTGTCAATTCATCGGCTGGATATACAGTGGTTAGAGATGGCTTAGTGAAACATTTAAGCGCCTCTTCATTCGGTGGGTGCTGTTAGAATGAGGTCTCGAGGCAGAATAATATCGGTCACTTTCACTTTATGATAAATCTGACTTACCCGATGCCAAGAGTCCGCTGTTCCCTCTCCTCATTATAGCTGAACTATCGGACCATACTTGATTACATAAACAATACTTAACACACGTTTACAAGTTCACTTTCAAGATTATGCAAATTGATGGATCCGTTTTTTCTGTTGTGTTGTATCCCGAAGACGCGCAGGTTTACATAGTTGAATTTTAGCTCCATATATTCAACGAGTGACATGAAATCGGAATGATCGGTAATTCCACGCTAATGTGGCCGAACTTCCGCGTCATTCAACTATACCTGCGACAAACACGCCGTGAGATCAATCACCTCAACAACAGACATCATTGTTTCACCTGTAACAAACATATCCATGGCGACGACAGGCTGACACCGAAAGGTGAGAACAAATGCATGGACGCTTTGGTTGACTGATGCCGAATATCGGTGATCTTTAGTTTACTATACAAAAACCGCCCGCCATCTAAAGTGCGCGTTTACACCTTTCTCTGTGCTGGGCGGCATATCAGTGATTTCATGAAAGACTGTACAACGTTATGCTTGTAACAAATAATGATTTTAATGCTGCGTGGTAATCAATGCTCTATAAACTGGATGAAAATATATGGATCGCATGACACTCACCAATCACAACTCGGCTCCAGCTCGCAGTTATCGCACATCTGGCCGTGTGACAACTATGACCAGATCTCAATATCACCCTTCGTTCTATGCAACTACGCAAGCATAGGTTTGGATGTATAATTCAATGTATCATGATATTTATCAACTCAGAAGAAGTAGCACTAAGACTTTTTGTTGATTGTGTGCTAGGGAAGGAGTTAATAAGCCTTTAGTGAATGTTGCCATAATTTATTGATCTTAAGCAGTTTGTTTCCATGAATCAGGAGCAATGTGGTTGGAAAGATCGTTATGATAGCACAATGGGACGTCATGATCTATCAATACCAGGTACCTGTTATAATCCTCGACTATGACAAGCACACCTTGATACCACATAACTAAGCCATGATGATGTGTCGTTACAAGTCTTTATTTATGGTGATATCCAACACCAACGTCTCCACTAAATCCATTGTGTTCAATGACTTCTATTCTCTTGATGTAGTCTTCTGGCAACCCGTTCTCTTTTGCACCTTGGAGAATAACGTTGAGGTAATGTGGTGAAGGTCGTTTATCTTGGGTGCTTTGATCGACTAGTGTGTAGCAACGGCACGACAGCACAGCGCCCTCTGGTGTGTGTACATCCACTTGAATGGCTTTATACACGTTCCGATGAACATCTTCTTGGCTGCAAAGAACAATTGACTTTACATTGATAACATAAGGTTTAATTAAATGTACATGCATTCACAACTAGTTGATTTAGGGGAGAAAATGTCATTGCACAACAAAAAGACATGCAAGTATGTAACATATATTTAACCAAACACTTTTGACACCAGTAACAATGTCCAGCTAAATAACACTGTGATCATAGTAAAATAGAACAATTCATTGATGTATGGAAACACAATTAGTCATCAGGATGGATTTGAGGCGAGTGTTTTTAGTGTTCTGACTTGTCAAGGTTCTCTTGTTGGTCAGCATCGATCTCCCATACAACACCCCACACATGGCTGTCAGAACTCTCTGTCACTGTAGCAGTCGCACCATGCCACAGTTTACCATAATGGCCAAAGTCTAGCTTGTAATCCTACATGAGAACAAACAGTATGCATCATACTTGAATGAAGTGACAAATAGAAAGCTAAGCAAATAATACAATGAAACCCCTCATATCATAGAGGGATACATATATCCCCATATGATATATTACACGTATTAATGAATATATACCAATATTTTCCCCCAAAATGTGTCAAGTGGTATCTTGCTTACATTGCACAAGTTAGCTTCACAAATAAATATATATGAATTTGTGATTTAGTTGACATTACCTGTAGTTTCCCTATAGACTTGTAGACTGCTGTGGGATTTCTGATGTGAATCCTTTCCCTCAGTAAGTTGCTTCCATAACCAAAATACAGGTACTTCTTACTGGATGCCATGCTTGACATGAATCGGCACAGACGATTAATTCTCTGAAGATTAATCATCTAATGCTTCAATGTTCCTGTAAAAACAGCAGGACCATTAATGAAAACTCATCAACATAGTGACAACAACAGGAATAAAACATTGGGACAAATATGTCATGAATGCTTCAAGTAACATATTTCACTAATTTTTTTTTTCCTTTAGATATTTTTTTGAAGTCATTATTTTGTCCAGTCATGCTGAACTACAGAATGGTAGGGTCTCACCGACTGACAATGCTGGCTTCAATTAGTTATGCCACAAAAGACTTATATGATGGTAAACATGCTTAAGTACCTCAGCTTTTCAGCACTATTTGTGTCAAAATGATGATCATTGGATTGTTTTAAGATCCAGTTAATGATTTCAAGCTGAACCAATCTGATTGAACTCGAAGAAGTGATCCAGCTTCGCTTGAAATAAGTCACCTGTTCAATTATGTTGAAGAAAACATGCCACCTAAAGTTTACGAATGGATAGCAACTGTCAGAGCAAAGGTATATGATAAGATGTACTCAAATGAGTTATTTAATTGAAACATAATGATCTTGTGTGACTATGAGTAGAAGTATCTACCAAAAAATGTCGAGTAATTATTATCTCAATGTTGAGTACCTGTGTGATAGTCCAATGTAGAGTAGTAATGTGATTGTCTCAATGAAGAGTAGATGAATGATTGTCTCAATGTTGAACATATTGAATATAGTGTAGTAAATATCAAACTGTTGCTGGTGTGGTTTACTTATGTATACAGTATAACCCAACAAGACGTCCGAGGTATATATTACCGTTCGACCGGAGCTACGTTCGACAGTGTCTAAGTCATGTATAGCCGTGTACGGCTAACTCATGTAGGGCTTAGGCAAAGAAACATCGCCGGAGACAGCGTCCACGCAGTTTACCACTATAGGTTTCTTATGTCGTTCCATCATTCTACGCGGCCATGTGTTATGCGTGCTGTATTTTACAGGCGCATCAAAATCTGTGACATGATATAGGTATGTGGCATTCCCCAGCGATAGGCGTGAGCCGATGTCTGCAGGCCGCAGCTTGGGTCTCTCGCTTATCCCGCACAGGGCGATCAATGATATCCTGGCTCCGGATTGGCTGTTGTTGAGATTTCCACAGGGAATCCTTCTATTACGTAGATGGAAACCCCTATTTTTTCCTCGTTTTCGATTTTTTTGATTCCGTCACGTCATTGCGGAGATTTTACAAATTTATGTTAAGTTCAGACGCTCCAAAACCTACTTTCTCACGCATAGACATCATCCTAAAGTTAATAGACGTTTAAAACTACATTTCATCTAATAACTGGCCAAGTTTCATCAATATTGGTGGCAGGCAACTTGAGTTATACTTATAGGAATGTCCCCATGTACATCCAGCAATGCGTCATTACGGAGTTCGCGCGATTTTAAATTTTCGTTAAGTTCCATCGCATCAAACCTGCATAGACATCATCCTAAAGTTAATAGAGGTTTAAAACAACATTTCATCTAATAACTGGCCAAGTTTCATCAATATTGGTGGCAGGCAACTTGAATTACTTATAGGAATGTCCCCATGTACATCCAGCAATGGTGATATGCGGACAACTTACTCCACGAATCAGCTGATTGGTAAATTTGTCATGACGTCAAAAACAATAGTAACAGGAATGCTTTGAATTTTTCACTGGATAATTTATAATGTGATACATGGTAAACAAGTAAAATAGGAGTGCCCTGAATTATTAATTAAAAAAAAAAGTTTCCATCAGTCGACACCACTCAGCACTACATACCATTCTCCTGAGCAGAGGGTGCGTCTACCTGACCGGTGTGCAGATGGCGCAAATTAGTAGAACCAAATAAGCGCCCGACGGGACAAACTATACCTGGTACAGCTAAGCGGAAAATAGCTTACGCCGAACTTTAGCATGTAAACACAGATCAGCTGATCTGTCGGCTGGAACCAAATGTAAGGTTATTTAAAAGGACTGATCCACTTAAAATATCTTATTTCCTTTCTAACATAAAAATCAAATATAATTAGTCATCAACGGGAATCATGATACCCTTTAACTGATTTTTTTGCAAACAAACACGTCAGTCTAAAATTCAACACTATCTATGTCCATGAGTCATGTCTCATGGCATGCAATTGCAATAAAGTTGATTTGAAGTCCTCGTGCATTACGCCCAACTGGACAATAAATTTGGGAGGGGAACACCAAATATAACACTTGTCTGGTACAAAGCACCCACTAGGGTAGCTAAAATGTATTCAGTATACTCCCATCGGCATTATAAATATCTAGAACCATTTAGATTTACTTTAATATGAATATATAGTCAATATTCATTACATTGGGTCCAAAATTGCAGATTTGGCCCCAAGGAAGTAAACAACTGGGTGGGGAACCCTAAAGATAACTATTGTCTGTTACTATGCACCCACTATAGGCTACTCAGTATACCCCCATCGGCGTTATAACTATTCGGAACCATTTAGTGGAAGCACAGAGTTATAACCAATAATTTAGTTATGTATATAACTCCTTGGTGGAAGCTATGTATATTGAGGTCATGTTGAGCCCAAAATTTCACTATGGATCGGCTGAAACAAAAAACGGTGAGGGAACCCCAACGATAACTGTTGTCTGGTACTATGCACCCACTAGGCTAACCCAAACTGCAATCTCTATAACCCCATTGGCGTTATAACTATCTAGTACCGTTTAGTGGAAGCTAT
The DNA here is from genome assembly GCA_034190875.2 of Urechis unicinctus. Classification (NCBI taxonomy): domain Eukaryota; kingdom Metazoa; phylum Annelida; class Polychaeta; order Xenopneusta; family Urechidae; genus Urechis; species Urechis unicinctus. The sequence goes on from CM067342.1 coordinate 29,989,510, forward strand.
GTATATTGAGATAACTTTAGGCAAAAAATCACAGATTTGGCCCCAGGAAAACAAAAATCTGGGAGGGGAACCCGGAAGATGTCACAGAAGAGAGAGAACGAGTTTATGACATTTAGCATGCGTTATGAACAGGTTTTAATAATATTTTACCGTATCAAATTATGTGTTCGAATTCATTGATTTATAACTTAGTGGTCCTATTAGGGACTTGATTGCACAAAACCCTTTCAATATCACTCAAAGCTAAAGTTAACGTATCATGTATGCTTCAATTACGAATGAGAACAACTACGCGGGTGATTGTAGATGCACTGGTTATTATTTGTCATAGCACTCTAGTCATATTCAACATTTGGGTACAATTACCAGTTTTAAACGAAAATTGCAACATTAAAATTAAACATAACGTAGCAGACAAGAATATCAAGCTATCTCGGAAATGTAGTAATATCCGCAATAAGATATTTGCTTCTTTTTTTATCTCGCGATATCTCGTCTGTTGACGGCAGTTAAAACCACTCGGTGTTCTGCACAAGCCCGAGACCGAGGCATTCATTGCTATACCGAGCTGGCTACTAAGCGGTCCGCATGTTGCATGAATATTGCGTGTTTATCGGCTGATCATCACTCGTATGTTTTCACTGTTGGCATATTGTAAGAGCAAAACTTTTCATAAGTCTCATATCGAAGCTATTTCGATTTTGGGAAGAGTTGTTGGTAATATGAGCGGTCGTCATCGCCAGAAGAGAAAGGTAGGAAATAAACTTTACATTAAATAGGCGATATTAAGTGCTTCAATGGTAAAAATATGGGGATATACCCTCTCCATTGGCAAATAACTGACCAGAACTAAACCACTATCAGACTTGGTACAGTATTTACCGAAAAGCCATCAATGGATGCTTAATGCTTATACAATTCTTGTGGTATGATTTCACAAAGTTTTAGTGAAATTATACCACAAGAATTGTATAATGTAGAGAATTCTAATAGGGTAGTTTTCATTTTTTTAAGTCAATTAGTAAAAAAGTTATTGAGGTTTCAAATTTCATGGTATTGCTCGATTTTGTGCCGGAATTCTACAGTTATGGATAACAGGCACTTTTCATATCTCATATCTCTTATATTTATAATTAATCTAGAGAATTCTAGGTCAATTAGTCAAAAAAAAAGTTATTGAGGTTCCACTAGACTTGAAAAAAAGGATAACCCCTTTTCATATATTTATAATTAATAAGATGGATGTTAAAAAACCCCCATATATAGATGGATGTTAGGAGTCAGATTGATAAATGAACAGCGGTGTTTGCGAGCGTGCGTAGTTGAGTCAAGGCAAGGTTGACCCTGATATGGGCTCATGGGGCGAGCATGAGATGATTGGACAACGTTTTGAAGTGCAAAATATGACAAAAGGTTCCATTTAATCTGAAAAAAAACTTCCCCCATTTGAAACATCATACTTAAATTTGTCAAAAGTGGTACCTATGTTGCGGGTCTCTGATAGAACTGGTAAAAAAATACATTTGTTTACACCGTAACATTTTGCAGTAACGCAGTGAACGATACACAAGTTCCAATTTTATAAGATAATTACGCAAATGTACATATTAAGAAAAATTTTCACATATATGAATGTTTATGAACAAATTGAGTTATTTCATGTGTGAGATTTCGTCAAAGGCAATTGAATCACCATGTTTGTTTGGAAAAAAGGAATGGTCGCTTTGTGCACGCACAGACAAAGTTCTTCGTGAGCTAACTATTGCCTTCCAAATTTTATCACTTAATTACATGTGTCACATGTCAATGATTATCATTGAGCCATACCTACCAAACAGGGGGAATACATATTCAACGATATTGCCTGGACAATTAAAAAAAAAAACACACCTATGAATACCCACAGCCACGTGTCTAGTGAAACTGAGACTGCGTAATATGACGTTATATTTCCAAGATGGAGGTTGTCGTGAATGAAAGTTGCAATTCTCACAGTTTATGTGATAATTGCTGAATAATAACAAGACGGTGGATAATCAAAATAGTGGCCGTTATGAGATATTCATCTTGATTATCGACTCATATAGATACATAAGTACACAACATATGATGGCTCGACCGCTGGAAATATATGGTATTCTGTGGCATGGTTACGATGTTTGCAGGACAGTATATATGCAAATTACTGTCTGACCGAGGCTGGAATGGACATTGACTGATTAAGAACTATATATAAGCCTGTATAACATTGGGGGGTTTTTTTTCTCAAAAATATGTAGTTAAATCAACCTTATAGAGTGAAGAATAAATGCCATCATTAAACATTGTCCTTGCTAGGAATGGTGTTTCAAGTTGACATTAATCGTATGCTGACCTCACCACGTAAAATACGGATCCCTTCAGTAATTTTTTTTCTAAGCAGATGTTGAATGCCAAGCAGGGTTATGCATCTAAATAACACTACAAGGACTTGTTTACATGACCTTTGTGTAATGTCCTGGAGTACAGAGGTGAAATTATTAACCAAGCTACACACGGTGATCTCGCGTGACGGTTGTAGTGTTGTTTGTGATTTTTATTGGGTGAATGAGGAAGACGCTGCTGAACCCTGAAATACAACATGAACTGTAATTCACACCAACCTTTATTGCATTCTTGCATTTGAAACACAGCAAACCTAGTCCTTCTCGTCAACAAGGCCTCAGAGGCCACAACAGCCTAGATATCATTAGGGCATATTACAATCTCTCTGCCTTATTCAACCAATGTGCCTGTCATTGACTTTTTTGTCTGCAGTCCTGCAATATCCATGGAACTATTAAATTCATTTCTTCCAGCCACTCTCAGTGTTTCCATTGATCCCCAAATTCTGCCTAGTGATTTGTTCCTCAAACCAGTCCCGCTTATGTGTCATTTTAGCACAAACTGTATCAAAATTCAAATGTTTATTTATTTTTTTACAGCTGTTTGTACAAGTCAAGAATTATGTGTAAACCATGGTTTATGATTGATGCTATGTTTAACTTTTTTACTGGTTTGTAGTTTCCATGCTTATAGTATAACAATAGAAAGTAAGTAAATTGTCTGAATCATCTGTTTGTGTTGTGACTGTTCCAGTTTGGAGGAAGAGGTGGGGGCAGAGGAAGAGGTGGTGGACATGGGGGGAGAGGAGATGGGGGCGGAGGTATACGTGATGATCGTGGAGGTTATAAACTCCTCCCTAAAGAAAACCAAATATTTGAGAAATACTACAAGGTAAATCTCTGATTTTGTACCACTTATAGAATTGTTGTGCCCTTTGCCTGGGGTTCCAGAATTAAAGGTGCATTTCATAAAAAAAATGTTCAAATTCTGTTTTTTCAACCGATTCCTTACTACGTTTAGAATTGATATAAAAAAAAGTCTAATCAGTGACCACAGCTGTGTTAATGGCCTTTGTAAGGTTTGATTTCTTAATTTTGGCGGAACATGAATTTTAAGCTGAAAATGGGCGAGGTTTGAGTGATGATACAGGAAAACAGTAGAGTGGCACAAATTTTTGTGAACAAAGTGTCAATGCACCTTTATCTATTAATCATCATTGATTTTGTGTTCCCAATAACATTTTAGCAGCTACACAAAAATGGAAACAAAATAAAATTTCACCAAATTGATGGAAAAAGCATTTTCAAGGAATATTTACAGGAAATATTATTTGCTGTGTCATTGATGTTTAATGTTGATACTTGAATGTCTGTTTGCCTGGTAGGAATCAGGTTTAGTGCCTGACGGAGAATGGGATGCGTTTCTGGAAACACTGCGCAAGCCTCTGCCCTCCACATTCAGAGTAACTGGCTGCAAGAGGTAATACAACAGCAAATGTTGTGCCAATAACTTGGCATGTATTGATCTACCCTTTGTGCTCATTTTTGCTGTAGTTTGCCTGCGACTTTTTTCCGACATATTGTAAAACAAACATGAATTATTTTATCGTCATGATTTAGCGAGCATTTCATCATTATTATTTTTTAATCCTAGCGAGTCAAGTGAGCTCCTGAAGATCATAAAGACAGACTACCTCAGCAAAGTCTCTGGTGTGGAGGTAGATGGACGGCCTATAGACCCTCCCTCGTGTCTCTCATGGTAAAGAGAAGCAACCAAATTCACTGCTTGTGTCCCACCTGATATGTAAGATTTATAATTCTGGAATAGTAGATACGGTGAGGCATGAAGATGGGTATTTATTGTCACATTCAATTAAGGCAGGTGTAATTATCACCCGATTCCTATAGGTATCCTGATGAGCTTGCATGGCAGATCAACCTGGACCGTAAGCTGATTCGCACCTGTGACACGCTGAAAGATCTCCACCAGTTCCTCATACAGGAGACAGAGAGTGTGAGGCAACTTCACAAATAGATCATTGCCAGCTGAACATTTATCGTCCAATTTCTTTCTCAGGAATCAATATTTAACTGCAAATTGTAAAAATATTTTGCTCAATTTGCAATATTGATAGATTTCTCTAATGGTGATTAGGGTTAGTGGCAATGAAGTTGCCATATTACTGAGCTGTTTCTTATACAGATGTACATCTCTTCTGCTGTTGTTGTTGATTTATTGAGAGCCCCTAAAACCACATAACCCATTCACTGCAATGTGGATCATTTGCAATTGCCTATGTTAGATGTTGAGGGTACATTAAACTTTGGGTCATGCTACAGGGTAACATCAGTCGTCAGGAAGCTGTGAGCATGATCCCACCACTTGTGCTGGATGTCAAGCCACACCACAAGGTGTTTGATATGTGTGCTGCCCCTGGTTCCAAAACAACACAACTCATTGAGATGCTGCACCAGGATGAAACCATACCTGTACCAGGTGGGCATGGATTTGTCACTTTCATTTACCTTGCCTAATGTTGGAGGGGTTGCGCTCATATACATGATCTCATGTGTTTGAAGGAGTCACTCATTTACCTCGTGTGATAGGTGTTTGGTGGCTACTCATTAACCTTACCAGTTATACATGGAGGGGTAACTTGTTACCTTATGGGAGTAGGTGGTTATTTTAATTGACCTTAAAGAGACTGTTCAGCCCCATATTTGGAACGAGGTTGCCTAGCAAGCTGCTTGGCAACCACACCTTGGAAACCAAAAGTGTTAAGTTTTCAGACTTTCAGTCACTACGCGGCGCTGTGGTCTCAGAAAAAAGATCCTTACTTTGGCTGTCGCCATTTATGTTGTCGGACATAACCCTTCCTGCTTGTCGGTCTAATGTGTGCACAATGATGCCCACCTCTTGAATCAGTGAAGATTTTATGAAATCTACATTATGTAACTAAAGCGGAAGAATCCACATCGATAGCGAGGTAGTTATAGAGCGCGTGATGATTTACATCTAACATTCGTGTGGTTCATGGTTTTAGGGAGGCACCGTTATCGATGGAACGACATAACTGAATAAAACAGATTTCCACAGTAGATCATGAATATTTCCTGTCAAATAATAATGTTAAAAACTTATCAACATAATTTCCATCATGGAAACTTTGCGGCACAAATTAGAAGATGTCATTACTTACGTCTGCGTTAATCGTAGTAATGTAATAACGAGATGATCCCTGATTGCCTTATATGCGACTGAACAGTCTCTTTAATGTATTATATTTGTAGAAGTCACTCACATTTACATGTTATAGTTGGGCATGTTAAATTGGGGTGGGGTGAGGGGGGGTTGCTCATGTCAGAGAAAGACAATGAACACTAGAATGGGTGGTATATATTGGATGTGTGTTGTTGTTGTGGTGTATAGATGGTGTAGTGGTGGCTAATGATAGTGACAACAAACGCTGCTACCTCATGGTGCACCAAGTGAAGCGTATGGAGAGTCCATGTTTCATCGTCGTCAACCATGACGCCTCACAGATGCCCAACTTCTACATCAACCCACCAGTATGTCGACTCGCTGACACTAACGTGTCGTTTTTCTTCATTTGATTGCCTTTCATTCACGATAAGAAAAAAAACAAGATATTGTCAATCTGCAATTTGTAGATTGAGTCTATATGGTTCTTTAAGTTGTGCTGGGGAATGATTGTGAATCCTTACCGTTACCCATGGTTATCATTCAACAAGTTCTTGATGTTGGTTTAATCTTAGGACAAAGAGAAGAAAGTTCTGAAGTTTGATCGTATTCTTGCAGATGTGCCCTGCAGGTCAGTTCTAAGCACAAATCCACTTTCTCAGATATGTAGGCTCCGTTTGATTAGATAAATTGGAATATATTACAGATTATAAATGATACAATATTCAGTGAATTTCACATAAATCAATTAACTTAATAAAATAACAAATGATTTCTTTTGCTTTTTGATTATTTCTTGTCTGTTTACATTCGTCCCCCCCCCCCACACACACACACACCTTTATAGACCCCTGATAACTCACTTATGTTTAATTACCATACCCATATGTCTTGGTTCTTTCTGTGACAGTGGCGATGGTACGTTGAGAAAGAACATAGATGCCTGGTACAAATGGAACCCATCCAGCCCCTGTCATCTCCACAAGTGAGTCACTAACCTCATGGCAAGGCATTGGCTTACTTAATCAACATGGACTTTCATCATCAAGTTTACTTGTATTTCAAATACTATTTTCATTTACAGTGAAACCCAGATTTTACTAACCCTAATTTTATGCAAATTCAGATGTAATGTGATAAGCCACTGGACCCTATTTTAGCCATAGCTGTGCTATTTCTGTCCCTGCCAAAGGGTCATTTTTGGGAATTTTAGGATGTTAGGTCTACATTTGGTGCAACCTGGTTTTTTTATGATGACCTATTATGGCCAAACTGTATTACCAAATATTTTCCCCAAATATTTATGAGGATCTAATTTCTCCACTATACCCCTTCTTTTTTTTATTGCCGACTTATTTAGCTTGTGTCTTGTAGCCTACAGGGTCGTATTCTGCGTCGTGGCCTTGAGATGCTAGAGGTGGGAGGTCGCCTGGTGTATTCTACATGCTCCATGAACCCAGTGGAGGATGAAGCAGTGGTTGCCAATATGATCAACCAAGCTAAAGGTACACTCTGATCTATGGTTATATTTGTGTTAATGACTGATGATAGGCTGGAGTATGTTGACTCTGTTATAACCGTGTGTGTCTGCAGGCAGTGTTAGACTAGTGGATGTTTCCAACTCTGTCCCAGGCCTCAAGTACACAAAAGGTGTCTCATCATGGAGGGTAACATTGTCTTATATATTCTCATGTGTTGATATGAAACACCAGTACTTGAAATTCATCAACTATTTCATACCTCCCATCATTATGCTTAAGAGTTTCACAACCTACCTGATATATAGTGAAACTTCTGATGAATCTTACAATTTTGCTGTAAAGACATCTTATGTGTTTTATTGCTGATTTCACCTTGTCCTAGCGAGCTGACCTTGACCTGTTTTATGCAGGTCATGACGCGTGAACAAACGTGGTTGAATTCATTCGAAGAGGTGCCAGAACGCATGGCAGCTCAGTTGAGGCCTTCCATGTTCCCTCCCAATGAGGCACAGTCCATGAACCTGCACAGATGGTAGTGTCTTCTTCAATGAATGCGATATGCTATACCGTTTTGTGGAAATGAGCATGGATTCATTTGTGAAAATCTCTCGACAACATGACCTCTGTATGATTTAAGCGCTATAGATGGATTCACAATTTATTTTGATATTGTTTCATCTCATGTTCTGGTGTTGGCAGCATGAGGGTTCTTCCTCACCTCCAGAACACTGGTGGATTCTTTGTGGCAGTGCTGGAGAAAACTCAACCATTACCATGGTCATCCTCAAAAACAGGTCCCAACAATTTTTCAAAGATTATTGGCTAACTGTAAATGCTATCTTTTAAGATGTGACATTATTGTACAATAAATTACACAGGAAAAACTGTTTGACAAAACTGTTGAAGATTTATTGAAGCAAGTGCTATTGAGATATTGTTCTTGTCAATCTTACCACAAACAGTTGTTGTTGACTTGTTGTTAAGCTACTCAAAATGTGTTCAGCTTCTATTGAATCATCAAGTGATAGAACTGAAGATGGTGTCCTGGCAGAGAGTGATGAAGTTGACAGTCCATGTGATCCTGAGCATGAGTGAGTCTCACCTGAACCTAAATGCTGATGTCTGCACAATAGTTATCACACCATGGAACTTTTTTTTTATAAGGATGAAAAACTTATTTAACAAATAAATACATATGTTGCTTTGTTGTATATTTGATGTTATGCTGTTGAAAGAGTTAGCCATTTCCTTGCAGTTATTGCGAATAAGAAATGGACAACATGCTGTTTGACCCTTGTTGGTGTCTCATTTATCAAGCCTATCAACCATGTCAATGCTAACCTCAAGTGTTGACTCTATCTATTGAAATTCTGTCCTTTATAGACCACCGTTTAAGAGGCAGAAACATCGCGGTTACAAGGAAGACCCCTTCCTCTTCTTGGAAAAGGACGACCCTCTCTGGCCTCCAGTCAGGTATTGTTCAAATCAGACATGGGAACCTTTGACGCAGATATAGGGTTGCATTCAGTTATCAATGTGGATGTCAACTTCTATATTTGTAGTTAATTATTATTACCGCTTGGCACTGTCAGGCAAAAATGACCATGGATTATATAATTTATGGTGTAGATATGTATTCAAAGAAAATGTTTTAGATTGAGCTGTGCTTGGTTGATATGTCTCACCTGGTGGATATTTTCAGTGAGTTTTATGGGGTCCCTGATTTCCCCATGGACCAGTTGCTAGTACGGTGCTCTGAGGGAAAGAAACGCAATGTCTACTTTGCCTCACGTCTTGTCAGAGATATTCTACAGTTTAATTTGGAACGATTCAAGGTATATCAGTACTTGAATTGTTATGTGTTATTTTGTTAAGTTTTTCCTTCTTCTGGTTAGCTTTGATGTTCTGTTTTAAAATTATATTCACGAGCAATATTGGTAGTCTTTGGGTGACTATGTGGGGGTCACTAAAGTTCCTGTTCTTTTATCTCTGCAGTTCATCAACTTGGGTCTAAAGCTTGTCGCCAGAAGTGAATCGAAGTACACATCGTGTAAATTCAGGCCAGTTCAGGACGTGGGTTGAATATAAATCATCTACCATAAGAGTGTTTCTTTGCAGTCAAATTCTAATGATTTAAACTTCGACGTGTGCACTAGTAGTTCCTGTGAGTGCTAATCAGTCATGAGGTATAAGACCCTAGAGGACATGTTATTTCATCTATGTGAAGTATTCATCCTTTCATGCCCACAGGGTATTGGTACGTTGTTTCCGTTTATGAAGAAAAGGATAATAACGGTGATGAAGGAAGATGTGATCACAATACTCAGCTCTGACAACCCATTCACCACCAGACTTACCAAAACTACACAGAACCAGCTAGAAGGCTTTGGTATGTGTGTGTAAATAGGCAACTCTCCCTTAGTCATCTCAATCAAAAAAGCATTTCATTGTTTATTGATTCAGTTGGTTGTTTTTTACCATGTCATCCTACACACTGGCCAAGCAACATTCTTACCATGTTTGTAATGTTTGAATACTATTACTTTCCAAAAACTCACAATTCTCAATAAGTTTGGTCTTTGTTCTACACAGCCTTTGATATGCCATTTTGAAAAAAGTGCATTCATAACTACAACATTGGTGTGTTTGTATTTTGTGCACAGAACAAGGGGGTTGTGTGTTTGTCTACGAACCTGAAGATAGGTAATACACAGATCATTTTGCAGTGAATCATAATGACCTTTTGCTTTCTGGCCTCTCATTGTCTTTAAAATTTGTAGCAAAAGTTTCATTATGAAATGTAATCCATTAGGTACACTATAGATGAAATATTTCAGATATGAGGAGAGTTGTTCATGCAGTTTATAAATTGTTGATCCTTCAAGAAAGCAAAATGTGTAGACTAGAGTGATTGTGGGAGCATCATTGAGTGTTTGTGATTCCAGTCCCGACTCACCCCAGTGCAGGCTTGTCATCTGCGGCTGGATTGGCATGGTGTCATGTCGGTCCTTCTTAGCAAGGAATGATAGGGGCCATTTCCTGCGCCTGTGTGGGGCTCGTCTCAAAACTAAAGGTGAGTGCTATATCAAAGATTAATTATTGATTTGTTTTACCCTACCTTCATTTAAAAATCCCATTGAGGTTTATTTGTGCTTTTTTTCTGCAAAAGACCAATGGCAACAGCATTATACCTATCCAAACTGCTACCATAAGGGCTCTTTTGCTTTATCAAATTTATTTAAACAGTGATATTGTTGGAATTCAGGCCTGATGTCAATTATAATTTAAGACAGGTTTGTTCTGTTTGGACACAATCTTGCTTCTACGGTACTATTGTTTGGTCTAAGGAACCTATTATATTGGCTTTTACGTGACTTTGCAGAGGAAATTCTAGCAGAGAAGGCGGAAAAGAAAGCCCAGGAGGATGATTCGTATGATGATGATGGTAATGATGAAGCAACTGAGAGCACTGTTGATGCTGCTGCTGTTCAAAGTAGCCATAGTGATGAACTGACAAAAAATAGTGAGGAATATCTACCAGAACAGACCACTCAAATGGAGGGTGTTGAAATGACTGAAGCTGGTGATATAAAATCTGAAAATGTATCCTAGTATCTCATTATTAGATTATATGGAATACCTAAATTGTTTTGGTGGTATTAGTATTGCCCATTTCATTTCAATTTTAAATGTGAACATGTCATAATTTAGTTATGAAATTTACCCTTAATATAGGATTCTTGAAGAAAAAAAATTGTTGCATAAATGATACACCTATTAGTGTTATTTACACCTATGCTGACAAATGAGAAGCTTAATAAATAATAAATATGCCACCAATACCCGATTATCCTGTGCATGAATTTGTTTAATTAGTTGTTTGGTTCTCATTATGTCTCATTTCAAGTCATCTATAACCTGCACCTTGGGCACTGTTTGCCATATAAGGTATGCAAGTGACCGACTTGCCCATTATTATAAGCGAAATACTAGCCGTTTTTTGAAAGTCGATGATCAAGGGCTGAATGCTAAATTGTTGAATAGATTATATTGAGAAACACTTATCGCAATGCATGATGTCCCGGGTGAAAGACGGGTTTTGTGTGAATGAGGGAAGGATGAGACAACAGGAATGATCCGTTTCATACCTTGTAGTATATATAGATAGTGGCTCAGCGCTCAGAAGCAACTGTGACACATACCACCTGTTGGTCATCCAAACAGCCATACTGGCTGTCTCCTGTGATAAAATCTTAGCCAGTTGATTTAACTTCTAATCCAATTGAAGTGCAATAACAATAAATCATTGTCAATTTGGTGAATGTGGTTCACATGGAAATCAAACGATAACTATAACATGACACCTGTTTTTACAGGGGGATTTTCTATTGCTTTTATATAAATCAGTGTAGAGCCTGGACCATACTAGCTCTTGCAGTGATTATCAATAACGACAGTTATGAAGTAATTGGTGTATTTCAGAGTGACTGCAATGGATCACGTGGCAGTGATAGCGAGGTTTTGTAAACCCTGGACTCCTATTACGAAAGATTTGCGCCCCTGTGTCAAGTGGCGGGATCATTCGGCTCCTTTTCATGATGCTGCCACCCTGCGGCCAAACGGGAACAGCTTCGCAGCATATATTAAACTAAATAAACTCTGAAATAATTAATAGTGGCAATAATCTGGGTCAGGCATACTTGAGGCCTAGAAAATATTTATTTAAGATATTTAATATTGCTTTGGATTCTTATTTCGGTCTACTTATGATAGAATATTGTAAGCGTCGTTTCAATTATTTGACCTAGTTAAACGGAGTAAATTGTGTTGTCTAAGATGGTGGTTTGAGCAGGATGACGCATTTTGCGCTCGTCGAAGTTGATGAATGAACCGCTGTTGTACGACATAACTTCCCATTTAATTGTCTTTCAATTGATCTTCGATATGTGGTGCTTCGTTGTGTTGAAATAAAATATGCGATTAAGTTTATTACGATTGGTTTTACCGAGTTCTTCTTAGTTGTGTCCATTCACTTTGTATTTTCGCCTGTGGGATTTGAAAGAAATGATAGAAACATTTGGTCATAAGCATCTTTAGCCATTCAACGGCAATATTTTAAAGTTTAAAAGTTAATATTTTGAACTAAATAGTGCCTTTGCTTTGTTTATTTCATTTCCCACTTACCGGAAATTATACATACACTGATGCATCGGCATAGCTAATATGCATTCGTATAATTGTAAAGCCGCTATGTTAAAATAAGTATTTCGGGCATAATAAATGATATGAGAGGAGTGCTAAACGGAAACTCTGATCATTGTAAACTTGTTTGATTGTGAGATATTTAGCGATTTTATTTGTCTAGTTATTGTAATGCCGATGTAGTGGATATGTATTATTCATAGCTATGTACCGAGTACTCCATTCAAGAAAATTGAGGAAGGATGACACGTAAATGACAGTACTAGCCTTGTCCCAGCATATAGGTTACCAAATATCAGTCATTCAGTCCTACTGGCTACAAGTATACTGTTTTGTATGCTTATGTTCTGTATGCACTGTTAAGCAGAATTTACTTGAGATAAATATATAGTTGGTCCTTAAAAGAATCTCGCTTAGTGAAGATTAAGCAATGCTTAGAACCTTGAAGTGCTGCTATAGTTTCCTATCAATGATGATGAATTAATATATATTCATTAGAATACAGATGTTATATTCATTGTGTTAAAATGGCTACTGCTGTATTAGTTTGATAGATACATTTAACAGCTACAATCTGACATTGATTTCAATAATTTTATGGCATGTTTTGTTTTAAGGTGAAGCTGATGAATTGTCAGTCGCATCTCAGCTGTTGGAGGAATGGGTGACCAAGGTCAAACCTCTGCAGCCATTATCTCCGGTTCTGGAGACAATGTTGGTGTCCACCCAAATGGAGGGAATAATGTCTCCAACCAGGCACTGTCAATCAGCTTACCTAATCTAAAACATCTAACTGACTCACTTGGATCTCCTCAGACCCCCAATACACCTCACACTCCCGCTGTAAAGCCTCCAGTTCCTCCGGCCTCCAGTTTCAGTCTCAACTCCCCTGGCAGCAGTCACTCGGGAGGGGATTCTGCCTCTCCTGGTCCACCATTGTCACCTGATCCCGTCCATGACTTGCCACCCGAGCTGCTGGAAGCTGGGTGGAGGAGGTTCTGGAGTCGAAGGGAAAAGAGGCCCTACTTCTTCAATAAAGTGACTAATGAGTCACGTTGGGAAATGCCTGGCAGTGAGATGGGACAGGTAGGCATTTTAAGATCATAGTTATCTCACATGTATAACAATCACAGATGTAAATGATGAAATGGCAATTGGTTGTATTTGACAGCTGGACAGTGACCCTCTTGGCATTAACTTTGATTCATCCCCTCCAACTGGTGTACCTCCCACTCGATCACTCAGTGTGGATTGCCCAGGTCCAAATCCACCATTGGCCATGAAGAGGCGGTCTAGTGAAGATGTTGCCATGTTGAGTCCGGTCAAGAAAATGGCATTCAATTACAAGTATATATATTCTTGTCATCAATTGCTTCCTTTTGAATCATTATGGTTGCACCCCTCTGTCTGGCACCCTCATTCTGTAATGTTAAATAATGAAGGCATTTCTTTGTAAATAACCATATATATATAACCACTTATTGTATGAATATATGTAATGTTGCAGTCCATTCTGGAATTTTGATATTCCAACAAATGTATTCATTTGGGAGAGGAAACCTTGTTATTTGCCACCCCCTCACCCTGAAATCGAGATGATGCGAGCTCAGGCAGTGGCCAAGCTACGCAAGCAGTACCAAGAACTCTGCCACAGTAGGGAAGGTAAGTGATACCAATGCTATGGTTAGAGTCGTTCTATTTGCAATTTTGATATAACCCTGCTAGATTAAAAAATCTCACCTTGTGTCTAGGTATTGATGCCCCCAAAGAGTCGTTTAATCGCTGGCTGCTGGAAAGAAAGCTTGTAGACAAGGGGCTGGACCCCTTGCTCCCCTCACAGTGTAACCCTGAGATCTCACAGTCACTTTATCGTGAAATAATGAATGACATTCCCGTGAAACTGGTTAAGCCTAAATACTCTACTGATGCCAAACGACAGCTGTACAAATATGCAGAGGCTGCAGATAACCTTATTGATAAACGAGGAACATCCCCAGAGAGTCGTAAACTTGTCAAGTGGCAGGTAACAGAGATGATAAGCTGGCTGAGGAAGTCGGGTTACGCATCGTATGAGGACTTCCTTGTGAGTCTACTTGGATGTTATATTACCTTTACGGGATTGTTTAAATTGAAAAAGGCCTTGTATTTAATAAAAACAATGCACTTAAAATGATGTGATTGTTGACTTGGTGTTTGTAGGGAAGACTGACCCATCTGAAGCGCCAGTGTCAGCCACACATTACTGAGGCGGCTAAGACTTCTGTGGAGGGCATCTGCAGCAAGCTGTACACGCTCTCTTGTGAGAATGTTAAACGTATCCACGAGAAACACTGGCAGGTCCTGGCAGAAGCGAACATCTACCGTAAGTTGTATTGATGTTGCTGTATGAAGTCTACTACCAAACACAATATTTTCTGTTCTCCAGATAAATAATATCATGACTCCCTGTTATATGTTATTTTAGTTTATTTAACAGCTTCCAATTTGCTTGATTTTCATTGCTTTCTGTGTTTTCAGCATCCCAGCACGGACCCCCACCACCGAAGAGGAAACTGCCTTGCTATCCCATCCAGATAGTAATACCCACTCCCAAAATGACCGGCATGGAACTGACAACTGATGGTGAATTTACTCTGCTCCGCTACAAGAATGAAACCTTGAAACTCAGCACTCCTCATCTACACAAGCTGGTTAGTTGTAGTTGTATTCAGGTTAAGAGCCTAATATGCTGCCAACTCACCACCTCACACACCCCTGCCCCCCCCCCCCCACAAATAAAAATACCCATCAACTGATTCTCTGATGTTTATAATGGCCCCTGTTTTTGAATGAGACACAGGCTCTGACATACCCATTTACTTGGTGGCTTGAATACGCGAACATCCATTTTGGGGCTGCTGGAAACCTCCATTTTAGTTGGTTGGCTGGCCTTGTTTTGGTTAAATTTTCCAATGTTACTGTGTTTGAGGTTGTTCTGAATGTGCTGTCACATTTTCTGTTTTCCCACTAATTCACTACATGCCACCACTCTTTCATGCATTGGTTGTTAACGTGGAGCTAAATAATGCCTATATTCCCACAATGAATTTCCTGCAACTAATTCCGGTACCACCCATTTTTTTTTTAATGGTATGTCATGGCCTGAAGACTTATATTGTATTTGTGGAGGTTGGTTGGGGTTCCAAAGATAACATGTAACAATGGATTAATAAATACATAGATAAAGTTATTGCATATAAGGAAGAGTTGATGTGGATGTCTGTATCCTGGTGCTGCCTCATTTGTTTTATTATAAATTCAATCCTTCAGGAGCAGTTATACAGATGGAGTTGCCGTGATGACCAGCGTTTTGATAACTTTCTCCCCCGGGTATGGTGCTTGTTGAGGCGCTATCATGTAAGTCCTACTCTTCTTTTACATTCAACATTATGTAATGAAGAAATAAGCACCAACCATCATGGTTTATTTTATATATATATATATATATATATATATATATATATATATATATATATATATATATATATATATATATATATATATATATATATATATATCTATATATATATATATATATATATATCTATATATATCTATTCTATCTCTATCTCTATATATATATATATATCGCTGGAATGGAAATATAATTAACTAAAATCATCACCCGTCATCAGGGCAGGTGACCTGGCTGAGTTACTGGCCCAAATAATCTTTTAACTGGCCAGAATAAAATGCAATGATGCACGGAATCAATGTTTTATTTCCTACTGATTATTTCACTAAGAAACAAACTCAAAACAACTAATAATAAAAGTAATATGCCTATATGCAGTTTATGCTCTCACGCATCTTCTACAGCACGTCACAATAGGCTTCAGTTAAAAAAATTCTCATTCGCTCAGCAATACAAAATCACCTGAGCACAAGTAACACTGGTATTGATACCTAGTTCTGGTGACCTGTCTGGTATCATCATGTTCGTTCCAGTAGAAGCTTGCTGCGTGGCTTTCCAAGCAAACGTTACATCCTCAGCAAGTGAGCTATTACTGGTGTGCTCATCATTTGTATTTCTCTGATTACATCAGCTTTTTTTATTGGTTTCTATTCCATGCTGAAAGGTAGCATCCCTGTAGCTCTTAAATGCAGTCACAATTAAAATTATTACCATACATAAAAGCGCTAATAATTCTTGGGCGCACAAATAGGAGAAATCTCATGTCAAAGTAGTCATTGAAGGTTGGTTACTCAAAAACTTTCTACTGCCGCCATTAAAGTTTAATTGTGAAGCTTGCCGTGACCAAATTTAAGTTGTGCAGCAAAGCTAAATAGTCCACATTCTATTTCCACTCGTATAAATTAAAGCGCACTGTCTGTAGCAATGACGCTTCTGACACACGTTTAATTAACTGACCCCAGAATAAACACAATAGTAAGGACATGCGCCTTGAGTAAATACAGTTGTCTTTATGGGCAAGCGTTTTTAAGCCTTTTATGACAACAAGCTTGTTGCTTTCACGCCCGCGCCAGACAAGCATACATTGCGAGCAGTGTGATTTCTTTGTAGCAATCATTAGTCTAAATGGACACCGTCTTTGAAAATGACCGGCCAGCTGATAAAATTACCCGTCATTGGCGGGTGGGTGCTAATTTCCACCACTGCGTATATTTATATATGTATATATATATATATATCTTTATGTATCATTTGAATTTGATTCATTGGCAGCCAGATTTATCTTCTTTCTTTCCTGTTGCTTATTTACAGACGTTGTTTGGGCTTCAAGCTAATGAGGGTCATGAACTACAGGGGGCGCTGCCTGTCACAGTGTTTGAGTGCTTGCATCGTGTGTTTGGGGTCACTTTTGAGTGCTTTGCATCACCACTTAACTGTTACTTTAGACAGTACTGCTCAGCATTTGAGGACATAGACAGCTACTTTGGCAGTCGGGGGTGAGTTTAGTCAATTTCTCAGTGGCTTGCTCCTTATGGTGCCTCACTGGCATCTTGCTGCTAAACTGTCTGCATATATTTGCATACTGTGATTGTTGCTAGGCCTGTGTTGAACTTCCATCCATTATCTGGATCATTTGAGGCAAATCCCCCCTTCTGTGAGGAGCTTATGGTGGCAATGGTCGACCATTTTGAGGTGAGTCACTAATGTTGTTTGCATTCCAATCATACCCCAGTTATAATGGTCAAACTACCCTGCTCCTAAGGCTAATTTTGGCATTTTATCCATCATCAACATACTTAGTATGTGATCTTGATAGCAACGTGTAATTTTCCGTTGTAAACACATTGACTCAACGAAGGGGGTTCGTCTTATACGCAGGTGCTTCTTACACAGGTGATTGCAGGGTTGATTGATGTTTTGAAGGTAATTGAGGTTGCTTGATTTGTACTATGTATTGACCATGTGTTTTGTTTATGACAATCAGAGTTTGTTGGTGGAGTCTTCTGAGCCACTCTCATTCATTGTATTTCTACCTGAGTGGAGAGATCCCCCTACTGAAGCCCTCATCAGACTGGATTCTAGCAGGTAGGGTTTGCTGGATTGTAACGGCCAAATTTGTTGAAACATATCCCTCAAACAGCCAGGTTATTGCTACACATTACATACTGCTCAGGGTTGTAACAACTTACCACAAGTCAGCTTGAGGGATACATACTACTGCTGTGTAGGAAATAGTTCTCATGTCAGCATACTGAAGTCAGCTTGAGGCATACCCATGTAACAATGGCTACTTTAGTACAATGCCATCCCACACTCATAAATCTCATAGCTACGGCAGCTCATCGAATGCTTTATTTGTGGGCCACAAACTCATGTACTGTCTATTATTTTTTGTTGTCACTTACAACCACCAAGCCTTTATGAACCAGCCAAGCTTAGTCAGAATGGCCTGCCCTCAGGCAAGATGCTGCACTGCTTGGCAACCAAACACAACTTCATTGCGAGCTTGGCATGACTTTATCTGTCTCTGTAATCAATTTCTTAGACCTATGGGGTGACAACTGGAGTTGGTGATGTTCATGTTGGATGTGTGTTAGATTTAACAGGAAATCTTTGTCTGTGCCTGCCCATGGTCATGAGTACAGGCATGGCTTCCAGCACATCTGTCCCAAGTAAGTGAGCATGGCAATCCAGCTAGATTTACACTCTAAATCTAACCTGTAATCATGTCACTGGTGGTATTCTGTGGCAAGTCATTTCTCACTGCATCATGCAATTAACATTGCCTTTGGTGTTGGCATGGCCACAACAAGCAAGAAGTACCGTTAGCATTGCTGTTTAAGAGCTTAACACAGTTTAAGTTGAATGTGCCTTTGTGTATCTAGGGCGGAGGTGAATATTAAATCTGGGCATGGCACTGTGGTTATTTTTCTCCAAAATGATGCAGGATTTTCTAAATGGGGACCAACCGCTGAGCGCATCAAAGAACTCCTCTTGGCTTATAGGCCAAAAGAAACGTCACCAGTGTTGTCATCATAACGTAACTGGCTACGCCTCATCATCATAACGCCACTCATGTCACTGACTGTGCCATATAACTATCGAGTATGCCAAGGAGGACGTTGAATCTGTCTTTGACATAAATAGCAATGTACTATTACGTTAAATGCAAAATAAGTATTTACTGTCACCAAAAACAAGAACTGGCGCTGGGAAGTCAAACTATCACCACTAATTTCATGAGCCAGTATTGCTGCTGGTACAGAAAAGCTCTTCTGCTTGATATCTGATCCTCAAATCAGGGAATGGAAATTTCTATGAAAACTGTTCCTCAAAACTGGACATGAAAGCCGCTCATCAAAGCTGCTCGTCAAGGTTGGAAATTAAATCTATCTATGGCAGAAGTTACTGTCATCTTTTGAATGAAGCTGGTTGTAGTTGCTCTCCCTGACGCTTTAAGAACAGTATGTGAAAATCGTTGACACGAGCTGTGCTTGATGTGCCCTCATTTCCACAACATCCTAGTGAATCTGAGGATGCATCAGTGTGAAGATTGAGGTGAGGAGTGAGGCTCACAAGGCATACAGCCCCTATTGCTAGCACATCTGATGCCCTGCTTACTGACCCCACCCCATCTACCACAGTGTATACTACTCGGGCAGCATTGTGGCATTATACTTGACCTTGTTCATGGCAGACAAACTAGGTTGTCCATATCAGTTTCAAATGTCAGATAACCCTACAGTTTCAACCAGATATGTGTGTTCAAGTGTTTATATTAACCACTCATGCAAATTAGTGTGAGAAGAGACTGCTGCAAATATTTTACTTTGCTTATGAAATTGAATAGTCTGAAGAAGTTTGTGGCTTTTCATATATTATATGACATTGATTTTATTGTGCTGTCATCTGACTTCTAGATATGTACAGTCCATTGGTAATTATGTCCAATGTACACATTAATTGCACATATACAAACTATATATCAATGCTATTATGTATACCAATATTTGACTGATGAATTTATGTATATATGTGAATTCAGAATTTCTTTATGGTTGTGAAATTCCCTGAAAACTTCCCCAGACAGTGCATGGCAAGATGGTATTTCATTAGTTCATATAAAGTCAAATATTGATATGGCATGCATCGACAATCACATATAATTTGGCCCATTGGAATACCAAATGTAATTATTGGTGATGAAGATTTCCATCACTGAGCTAGTGTCTGTTTGTTTCTGTTCGGCATAATAGGTCTTGTAATGCCATCACAGCTATTTCTTTGCCAAGGGGAAAAGATTATCGTTTGGGTCCTTTTTAAATTATTTCTAAAATGTACATATCTCACTATTTATTTGATCTTGTACTGGTTGTGTTTTTATGAATCTTTCTATGCGTACAAGTTTGATGTCATATGTGCTGGTGTCTTTGCCCTTACTCACCAATGTCATCTTTCAATGTAGTGCTGTTAACTGTAGGTGTTGCATGCTAAGAATTCAATCAACAGGTGTGGCTTAAATTCATTGATTATCCACTTCAGTATATTTTGAAAATCCAAAACCTTCCTATACTTTTTTGTGGAAAGTTTTTAAATAGATGCTTGCTTCAACTTGTTGAAAGATGCCTTTGTGAAGCCTGTATAGAATTTCTTGTATTTTATTTTAACAATCAGTGTTTGTTTACCTATAAATCATTATAGTGATTGTTTTTTACTACCCCCTGATACTACTGGGCGCATGGTTGAGTTTTTCTGGTTAACAATCATGTCCACAGTTAATGCTGACTTGTAGCTACAAATGTTTTTGGCTAAATATATGTATGGATCATGCCAACAATTACAGTTTCCTTCAAGTTGATTTTAGGCAACTGTTTGTAGATTTTTATGTGTGTTATGATCTCAAGGTCACTTCAGGCACGTTAGCATCAGTAATCTCCCTCTTATTTGTTAGCTTTGTTCATGCAGATATCATTGTTAACTATGTTAGTGCGCAGCTGCTGTCAATTCGGACAAATGTTTGCAAGTTGTGCAAAATACAATGTCTCTGTTTTGCCAACATTTCCAATAGCATCTTATCCAAATCATGCATAACTTGCACACATTTGTCCTGATAAATGCAAAACTATTCATAATCTTCTATTTTTTGGACACTGCAAAGTAGTATTGACCATTGGTTTTATGTTGTACATATGTATTTTATATCAATATATGTATAGATCAGTTAATGTTTACACTGCATAGTCCTCATTGGAATGGCTTGCCATGATAGCAGGTGACTCCTGATCCCTTTCCCTTGCCCACGAACCTCACAGACCCTTCCTGTCTAAGCACCTGCCAAATGACATATATTTGTTGAGCATCTTGCCCTGTTGTAGCCTTCAACGCACAATAAATGTCCATGTTGTTGCCTTTTTCACGTGTTAGGCTCTGCCGAGGCACTTGGCGATCTGGACTGTCATTCATCCAGGTCGGCCATGTTGATGTCCCATTTATTCAATACCTATGTCAAATACTGGTCGTATTTATATCCTCCCCCATTGAAGCACTAGTTCTCATGTCAGTTCTCTGTTGTTGTTGTGTTACTAAAATTAGGTCGGCACAATATGGTGTCTGGTATCAGCGATTTGTTATGTAAGATATCCATATTGGTGGGTTTCTGTTGGATCAGCTGTAGTTGTGAAGCGCCTTTGAGTCTGGGTAAACGTTTGTAGTATAACCATCCACATTACAAAACCACCATTCACAATAATTTGTTTATCTTGCAGCCAGGCAGGGTTCAGTTAGCCGAAGCAATTGTGCTTCTTTCAAGCTCTTGTGTTGTTTATCATCCAAGTTATGTTGGGTCACAAACACATCTACTTCCATGTTGGCCATTTCTGCCACGAAACGTTGTCCCAATCACTCTCCATGGCTCTTCTCGTTGTTCTTATCCTTTCTGGTATCTTCTCTTGATATTAAAAGTGCTATTTTTGGATGTATTTTGCATGCTGTACAGTTGTCTCATTAAACAATAACACATGACTAGGACTTTTATGTTGGTTTTATCGCGACATTTGTTTCATTAACGACTAGTGATTTGATATATATATATATATATATATATATTTTAACATAGTCGCGCACGACGGTTATATAACTATGTGTTAGTTATCGCATGGTCACGTGGGTGATATGGGGAAACCGTGCACGGCTACCTTTAACCATACTTGCCTTACACTCAGTGGCGGGATCGCAACATTGTGATAGCTGCGTAGTTATCATCACAGATTCATTTTTTGCTGGCGTTGCTGATATCACATGCCGAACCCTCAGGTCGATAGAATTCTGAGCAGGCTCTTGATACCCACGCCTGTCGTAACGCTATCTTGTCCACGCCGCTAACTTGTCCAAGGCAGAGTACATAATCTCCGTGATACACCGTTCGTGTAAATGCAGGAAAAATGCTAAGATCGTATCTATTCGGTCCTTGCCAAAACGTCCCAACATCACTGTATATCTGATATGGGAGCTCGCCGCTAACTTGTCCAACTTGACTGAGCCTATATCTGGCTCACTAGGCTTCAACAAACCATCAGGCTCATCTTTCAGGCCAGTATGTCTCTGCCTCATTGATGTCCTACAACCACTACATGAAGCCTACGCGATCTCACCAACTTGGACAAGATAGCGTTAAGTGAAGATTCCGCTGCCGCTAACTTGTCCAACTTGACTGAGCCTATATCTGGCTCACTAGGCTTCAACAAACCATCAGGCTCATCTTTCAGACTCATTTCCAGTATGTCTCTGCCTCATTGATGTCCTACAATCACTACATGAAGCCTACGCGATCTCACCAACTTGGACAAGATAGCGTTAAGTGAAGATTCCGCTGCCGCTAACTTGTCCAACTTGACTGAGCCTATATCTGGCTCACTAGGCTTCAACAAACCATCAGGCTCATCTTTCAGACTCATTTCCAGTATGTCTCTGCCTCATTGATGTCCTACAATCACTACATGAAGCCTACGCGATCTCACCAACTTGGACAAGATAGCGTTAAGTGAAGATTCCAACTTGCTGCCTGCCGCTAACTTGTCCAACTTGACTGAGCCTATATCTGGCTCACTAGGCTTCAACAAACCATCAGGCTCATCTTTCAGACTCATTTCCAGTATGTCTCTGTCTCATTGATGTCCTACAATCACTACATGAAGCCTACGCGATCTCACCAACTTGGACAAGATAGCGTTAAGTGAAGATTCCGCTGCCGCTAACTTGTCCAACTTGACTGAGCCTATATCTGGCTCACTAGGCTCTCATGGGTTCGTTTACAACAATAATATAAAATGGCTCAGATTTTTGATACAGTAACTTCGATGAAAAACAACACAGATAAGGTGAAACAGCCATTTCGCTTTTTATTTCGAAAGAAGAAAATAAGCCGAGCTTTGAAGACTTGGACTCGGGAGGACAGAGCGATCTGGAAAAAAAAATGTTTGCTTCATTTAAATGTTCAACACTGTGACATCTAACTGTAAGACATTAGACAACTGATAAACCCATATAAACAATTCAAGCAATGAAAGTAAACCCTACCACTTTGTATGCATCACATTCTCTGTTGCAGCACAATGACCATCAGCCTCTTCGTATGAAAGGTCTTTGGTGCACATTAGTGTAGCAATGACAGCCTCTTTCACGACCACTTCTCTAATGTAGTGGCCGACAAATGCCCTACACACACAGAAAAACCAAACCAAGATTGGGCGATTTATAAACCAGTTTATGTGGTCTGTCTCAAAGAAATGAGGTATTGGATGATCGTGTTATTCTTAACTTGAAAGCAGCTCAGAACCTACCCCTGATGTTCCTCAACCGCTTGCTGTAGGGATCGGCTCATCGTAAGTCGGAGAGACGGATACATTGATGTAACCGACCTTGAAAGCAGCAATCAACACATTTCTATACTTATCCAAATACTTTCTCCACACGATAAATGATAAACGATGCTTAAATATTCAATAAGAATCGAAATCAGCCAAGAGAGAGGCCCACCTTTGTTTTCGAGTCATGTAGATGTCCACTAATCTATCAGATAGGGACGAGAAATCCTAAGACAATAAGAATGGTTTAATGTCTTACATCGAAATAATGCAAGGTTATATACATATCAATAGAATCTCAGAGAGCTGATTTGCAGACTTATGTAAACTCAGGTTATTGATTAGCAACTCCTTTGAAAAGAACAGCACCACATTAACCTCCATAGCGATGAATTCCAAGGCAAAACCCAATTTTTGCACTCTACATGTCTGAGGATATTCCTTCAGGAATTGCATGTGCCTCGACAGCCGGGATGCGTATGAACTAAGCAATGCAACAACAAATTAATTAACGCTGGCATTTATTTTCATCTCATTAAACAAGTATCACAAAATTATATACTGTGCTTAAACGCATACCAGTTTTCCATGGCGACATTTTCAACGTGGGAGCATACATCTGCTTGCTGAAAAGAAAATGACGGCAAAACTAAGTGATTATCATGAAATCAAGTGAAAAGGGAAGATTTTTTCCTGGAAAACCTTACGTGTCTCAGGAAGTCCTTGATAGTGATCATTCCCTGATCCCCATTTTGCCTTACGCACTCAACAGGCTTGTCTTCCTTCACTGGTGACAATATATAATATCAATGCAAGCGTGTTTTTAGAGGCTGTTGCCTTTTTTCTCTCTCTCTAAAAATAAATCAACACTTTATTGCGACTCACTTCTGAGTTTAAATTGGAGGACATATCCCTGGAAGTAAAGCACTTGGTTTTCTTCGATTACTTGGACCTGAGCATGCATTTGAAGAATAAACCAGTAATTTTAAATCACAGTACTTTTTTTTAGCAAATCAAACGAAAAGATAACGTAACATTGAATTGTGATCGAACGTGAAGGTATGTGACTTCTAATCGTTGTGTGGGTACAACCGCACCAACCTGATCGTCATTACAAAGCACCCACTCCCCACGATCATTGATAACAGCGTCATAGTGACCCGACGAAATACTTGGACCAGAATGTCTGACAATCGCATCCAAGTCATAAGTTGCTTTTGTCTGGAATTGAATGCAAAGAACATAAATATTTTAAATGCAGTTCATAATAATGAAACAATAAGTCAAACTATCAGTGAGTGCAACCCTATACATAATCAGGGTACTATACATAATCAGTACTAAGTGATTGTACAAAGGTTTTAGATAAATAATCTAATGGAACAATAAACTGTGCATATAATGCAAGGTCTTGTGGCAGAAGATATTGTGTGTCTTTGGTCACCAATTACAGAATGTGCTATGAACTATATGGAACGAGTATACCCAAGTATAAAGAGCAATGATATATATATATATATATATATATATATATATATATATATATATATATATATATATATATATATATATATATATATATATATATATATATATATATATATATATATATATATATATAAATGAAGATGTTTTATGCTCCCCACTTCGAGAACAACGATAAAGAGAAATCAAATACAAGCTCACGTGTCACAAACATACGCATTATCACCGCTCAATAATTGATCAGCGAACTCGCTTTCGATGCAATCCTGTTTGCACAGTCTTTCTGCAAATGAGAACAAACAGTTGAGGACCGTGCCAAATACCATTAAGCTGTGTTTTAACGTACTTTAGTCATGCGTTTTTGCCGTTTACCCATACTTACACATGCTTTTCGCAAAACGTGGAATGCTTCTTTGTTAGATGCTTGACAGGTAACTGGAATTACAATTACCAATATTCGAAAATACCAGACGACGGTTACTTTGAAAACACTTCAATCATCGGCATTTTCTCATACAACTTTTTGTCAATAATGTTACACCTGCGTGTTCCCATTCTCCGTTGTACTGCTGAGCGCCTTTATTCCCTTGTGTAGCTGATCTAAAACGGGACATTACGGCGAAAGCAAATGAGGCATTTTCGTTATCAGAAATATCTGAAAGTCTAAACAGGAAGTATGAGCAACAGAACGATTTCATTTGAGGTCTTGTTGTTATCATGTAATGCACCCTGTCTAAGGTGATGGCTGACCTAACACAATCAACATGTAAGAAAGGTAACTAGGTTCCAGCCATGTGTCGTTCAGTCGTATTGTACATGGGTAACCATTTTCATTATTTCAGAATAGGCCACCGCCAAATCCCAGCATTAAATCATTTTATGAAATATACTTAAGTGTGTTACGCAAAACGCATTTAGATTTAAGAACATTATAAAAACAGACACAAGAGTGATTCCCATATGTACATGGGAGATATACAACTTGCTACGACTGGCACATGTGTTTAAAGAGCTGCTGGAGAGATGGATAGGCTGCCGTTTGCTCGTTGATTGATAAAAAAAAATATTTTTGTTCTCACTTAAAGCCTTGTATCCAAAGATCTGTAGCTTCCATAGCGTCCTGTTGTTCCATTCCTGAGTAACTCGGAATACGTCCTGAAATAGAAAATCAATTAACATTAGTCAAATATAATCTGTGATCGTTCAAAAAAGATACGAAAGAAGAGTATAAATCACCTTTGAAGAATTCCACTGCAGGTTTTATGTCGGAAAGTATTCCTTGACCTGAGATGTTGCCAATCCGTTTGGCTACAACAATGGCATCCCTCAGAATACAAAGTGGACACGTTGTGTCTATCATAAAATCAAAACACTTTCACTTCATAGAAAAGATCAACGCCAAGCTTCATTAACGTTGCACCTTGAATTAGTAGTAGGGTATAAAAGATACCTGCTTCGTGTGTGCTGTGGCTGTCAGCTTCGGTCAGAAGCACCTCGTTTTGGTCGAGTAGCTGCAAACTTGCCGCCAGGAAACAGGTATTTCCAATGTTAGGAAAACACACATTTTTGAAATTGCTGCAATCACAAGATGGAATTTAATCTCAGTTTAAAGGATAAATGTTGTGGAGCCAAAAAAAACCCTGCAGGCTGATTATGAGCAAAATGCTTTCTACCGATGTCTTCCAGAGTTGCTGCTAGTCTTCGTTTTTCCTTCAGTTTCAATAGAACTCCCTGGTACCTTCCTGATAAATATATCCACTAGTTGCAAGAAATCACCTCAAATAATGCATTCAACATGTTAACAAAACCGGTACTCACAAGTACACATGATAGCCAAGAATTGTTTATTCTAATCGTATCCCATAGAAAGAGCCAAATCAAAGTACTTTTGAAAATAATTCCACAAAGGATAAAAAAATTAATGGACAAAACTACCTGTGATATGTGCATGGTCCTTCCGGAGACGATATGCAGCAGTGAACGCTCATATGTTTACTGCATCGTATTGCAGGCCTGCGAAAACAGGTAAGTTTTGGGCAGTGACATGGTTTTCGCCTTTGTATGTCTTCTGCACATTTTAAAGAAATTATGTAAACGGGAGAATGGTTCAACATCACGCAAATAGGTAGCAAATAACTCATAGCAGTGCGCTACGGATAACACACAATTGTTATGCCATCATATTTCGAAAGATGGTGTCACAATTAAATTACCTTTTGCTTTTATTCCGCGATTGATTTCTTCTGCATGAGTGGTGGATGTTATCTCCTCAACAGGCGCTCATTCCAGAAATGGACACCTTATACCGAAAATGGGCAGCGTCCGCTTCTACAATTTTTGCCTTTGTGTGAGTTGGCTTTCCAATTTGCTTGCCACCTCGGCGTACACACGCATCTTTCTGCCGAATGCGAACCAGAACGTCATCATTGATGTCCATCCCATGTATACGTTGATGGAGGGTTCTTTAGCAGATGACTGTTTTATGAAACATATAAATGTATATCAACCGAGCACTTGAATATAAGGTTTCTTTTCTTTATGTACAAACTCGTAAATCTTGAAAGCATATGGCGAAGTGCTAAAGTAATTAAGACTATGTCAGGACACAGACGTAAATAATTAAACCATTTCATAATAACTTCTGGGTAGGCTTACTTCCTTATGGTTATGTCGTTTCTCTTTTATCCGTCGTAGTAACTGCAGTGCGTATCCCTTGGGCAGAGGACGCAAATGAATCAACAGGTTCCTGAACATGCATATACTAGTTTTCATGCTATCTTGGGCAAAAATGATGAACTTTATTATCAAATCAAATATTAAACAGGTTATTACAAGAGTAAGTAAAATAATACAGGAATTGATTACATTCATTGCTTGCATTGTAACTGTTGCATCCGACTCCCTGAAATCTCCCCCCGTGGGCCCTGCAAACTGAGCTAAACGGTTACTCTTCCGAGCAAAAAATGCTTCAAAGGGGCTTGTTCCTGTTACTCATAAAAAACATCACCACAACACGAATTGAAATCACAGATAACTGTGCTGCGAATCGCAAATGTAAAACATCAACTGTCATCGGCTATCGTTTCGTCAGAACAAGATTGGATTAACATAGGTGATTGGCGCCGGTTGTTCGCTACATGGTTAAGTATAGTAAATAATAACAATATATGTATAATACAATCACTGATATACGTAAAGATGAGTCATACGGTGAAGTAATGACAGTAGACAATATAAAAACAGTACAATAGAAAACCATAGGAAGACATCCAAGAATGTGCATATCTATTTGTATGAAGCCCATGTTAAGGACAAGTCAGATACAACAGTATTACCTAATGCCTTATTCCATTGTTAACTGTTTCCGAAAGACTTCTTTTTATGTGTCTTATCATTTCCGCTGAATAGTTGCAGTTGCAATACTTGCCAATTCCACGATGTTTCCGTTCGTTGTACACTATAGCGTATGTGTCCAGTCTAGCGGCCCAGCATAGATCGCCTTTCAGATCGAATTCCAGTTTTCTTATCCACCCTTGGTGAGATTGCTCAACCTACAATATAGTTGGTTAATATTAATTACCTGCAAGTGTAATAACATATGAAATATGGTTAGTCAGCCTTTAAATAAACGCTAGTTTGCCTTTGGTTAGCATATAGTTTAATCTAATTAGTTACCTTTCCTGTGGTTTGAGGATGGCGAGGCTTTCCATGACGGATATTCACCTTCATGGCTTTGCAAGCTCCTCCATGGATTTCTTAAATTCCGTACCATTGTCGCAAATCACGACTTTAGGGGGCCCGAACACTCCGAATATCTCTTTGAGAGCGTGGGCAACTTCAGTAGAACTGGGCGTTTTGAGGGGTCGGAGCCACATAAATCTGTAAATGATACATAGCATAGACACATATATTAGAAAAGTTACTGATGTGTCACAAACTAATATATTGTGCTGAGTGATAATAGTTACCTTGACATAACACAGATGACACTGAGTACGTATCAAAATTCTTGTCCATCCCATGTGCACGGTTTGCTGCTCAAATTTACTGTGTCTATTTCGATGATTTCCATCGGATATGCCGCCTCAATCGGCCGGAGTGGTGGCTTGTTCGTGAATTTTGGTCGGCACTGCTGTCTTTTGGGGTCTTCGTTCAGAACGTTCTGTTTAATAACATATTACATGAAATGTGCGGGAAAGTGTGAACCTCGTTTGATGATGGTAGAAGAGGGGAGGGCAGAGCAAGTGAGACTAATTACATGACACACATAATAGGTTTAGTGGGGGCCAAAAAGAAGGAATAATGTTCTAAGAAATCGTTGTTGGCCCGACTTTAACAACATCAGACCCATCATCAGAGTTGTTTGAGTTGCAAAAAATCTTTTACACTAAACATTGCTCAATAGTTTATTATAATGCGAGACTGACACGCGTTTCTCTAATAGCTGTGGAAATGCCGCTAAAATAATGTCCTTCTAAGGAGTGGAAACATTTGTCCAATGCTTCTTTCAGATGTACAACGTTGCCAAGATTAAACCACGACCGGCTTCAGATAAAGACAGAAAAATGTCATGCTCTTTTCAAAACGAATAGAACTCTTAATACATACAGCTTGCTGGCAGTGCTCTGGTACATAAACAAGGGACAAGGGATTGTAATGACGTACCTGGATTGTGCGTTCAGTGACGCAGTTGAACACGTCTTTGGTTCTATTGTATATGGCTCGGGCGCCATCACCAAGGGTCTCGTCATGGAATATTTTGATGATGCGCGACACCTCGTCCTTAGACGGCACAATCAGCCCGTCCATGATTATGCAGAGACGATTAGGCCCATAGAGTGGATGGAACCTCTCTTCTGTCACCAAATTATACTTAAGCATCTTTTTCTTGGCCCTGTGATGGGCCGCGTCATTTCGGCTATACTTGACTTCTTCTGTCAAGAGTGCCAAAATAAGACGATGCAAGGGTTCATCGATGGCATCCATGCACCGTTTTCTTCACCTATTGCCACAGATGAATATAAAAAGGGATAACCTTTTGGTATTTTTGAAATTATTCTAATAAGCTATAAAAATAAACGGAAAAGTGTAAAATATGAGAAAGAAGTAATGTAATTCTGGTAACTAAATATTACAGAACACTTAATATATAATTGAGGATAATAAAAAGCATTCAACTCACAGCGAAGGACCTGGAAGTGTCTAACCAATTATGATTTCAGCAGGTAACAAAAACGTGAAGCGAGATCAGGTGCTTTGAAAACCGCAGTTTCATGCTGGGAACTTACGTAACATGCATCAACATAATAGAAAACAATGGTTTCCAAAACAACAAACATGCAATTTTTATAATGAAGCACAATACAATTATGAGTACGCAAGAATTCTTAATAACGCAATTGTTATTTTCACAAATACGCCATCATTTATGATGATCCGAGTAATGCAAGGGGTGCTTGTCCAATCCAGTACATATATATATGGTACAGAATAAAAATTTCGAATAATAAATAAGCAACAGCAATTGTATCACTCCCTCCCCCATCTCTCTCTCTCTTTATATATATATATATAAATAACTACATATATACATACGATATACATACATATATATATATTGATGCAGACAACATTGTATGGCAGTATGTATACTATATATGCATATATATATATATATATATATATATATATATATATATATATATATATATATATATATATATATATATATATATG
This sequence comes from Urechis unicinctus, assembly GCA_034190875.2. NCBI lineage: Eukaryota > Metazoa > Annelida > Polychaeta > Xenopneusta > Urechidae > Urechis > Urechis unicinctus. The sequence goes on from CM067342.1 coordinate 30,020,295, forward strand.
TAAGCATGTGGGTTACTGCATTTATGTGATTATATAGTTATATATAATTGTGTTGTTATGAATAATAAAAACTATATATACATATTTATATAAATATATATAAATAATATATGTACATATATATATATGTATATAGATATATATATAATATATATATAAATATATATATATATATATAAATATATATAATATATATATATATATATATATATATATATATATATATATATATATATATATATATATATATATATACATATATATACACATACATTATCTCCAAGATATTGGCTTATAGTTATCAATTAATTGCTATTTTTAGCACATTGTATTCGCCTCATGGATAATCTGGATCAATTAGAGGCACAGACATAATGACAATATTTCATTAAGAAATAGCAATGACCAAAATCTTGTTATGTGTAGTTACTGTTCAAACATACCTGTATCAATAGTTGTAAGAAAACATGGGTAAGTTAAGCAAGTAATAAGATTTTAGTTCAAAAGCATGACTGCTCTGCCAATACAACCATCACATGTGTGGAATACCTATCCATATAACTAGAAACATACCATTAGTTTGCTGGTGAAAATGTTGTAAATGACAAGAAGTGTGCGATATTGTGATTTTATTGTTAAAATGCTCACTGCCACATGATAACAAGACCAGGAGCATGCAATTAGATTAACCAGATCAAGACAATGGCTACCAAAAAGGGTAATTCCCCTCATGGAGAAGACAATTTGTTACAGAAAAGTCATGAGAGGATACTTGTGTACATGTATACAATATATCATGATACACTCTGACATAAGAAACTGTACCACAAGACAAAGTTATCTCATGAATATGAAAATAAATTTTATTACTAATTTTAATATCAGAAGAGCTTGAAAGTGAAAAGTTAAAACCTGTAATTTGAAATCCTCCAAGAGGGGGGACCAACAGGATAAAGTAGAAATAGGAAGGTACTGAGAAAAACCACAGAAAATGTGACATTTTGGAAATGGCACTTGTATAAAGGTGTAAGTGCAAGGCTATACATGTGAATGCACTCCCTATTAGCTGTACAATTTTGTGTGCTATTTCCAGGGAAAGTAGCAACATAATATGTGAAAGAATAAAATATAGTGAAAGTAGTCGATTGACATTTTATTTTGTCATGATTTTTTATCATAAATTGTCATTCATTTTAAATATAAATTATTGGGTTTATTTCACTGTACAAAAAAAGAATCATCAATGAGAAAGACATTTCAATGGTAACAAAAGTGTTGTTTATATAGAATTGGAACAAATGTCATTATTTCTGTGCACCAAAGCATCAGCAATTCAATAATATGTACCATCCTGGGGTTTAGACATAGCTCATGTCTCTGTCCAGAAGAGCACCATTGGTAAGAAACAATTGTGACTAATGTCTTGTATATCACATAGCATTTGAGCAAATGTCCATATTTCTGTTTGCTGTTGAAGAAATTGGTCCATTTGATGGTGATATAATGTACAACACAATTCCGACAAATGTCCAGAATGTGCGACATACTCACAAAGGCATATTCAATGGTGACAAAGTTGATGCATAATTAAAAGTATTTTGACTATGGTTCTCTTCAAGATAGCCCAATCATTGCGAAAGTGATATTCCAGGTGTTGCATCCATCACAGGAAAAACTTAGAGAAATGTCCATGTTTCTGTTCAACATAGTCCAATAATTATGAAGGACAGCTCCCAGTGGTGTCCAGGTGCTGTAGCACAGAGAATGATTGAGGGAAACGTTTCATAAAAAGATAGAGACAGATAAAGGCATGGTTGCTAAATTGGAGAAAAACTCATAGAATATTTTATCTGACTGATATATAACCATCATTAAAAACTTTGTAGCATCAATGTTACATCCACTTTTCAGAATGAGATATCTACAGAGCCCAGTACTGTATATAAGTTGCCAAAATATCATGGACGTGTATCTTACCTGTTAATATTGTGTAGATTAATTCACTAACATAGGTAAATTCATCAGTGTGATTGAAAATAATGATAAATCAAACTACCACCAATTGCAATAAATAATAACAGAACAAAATATATATGTAAATATATATTCATGCAACTATATATATATATATATATATATATATATATATATATATATATATATATATATATATATATATATATATATATATATATATATATATATATATATATATATATATATATATATATATATATATATGGGAATATCTGTAAAATGCGGCAATACAGTAACATGTAGACAGGAAAAATTAAGGGTTACAAAAATAATTCCTGCCTTGTTCATTTAGGTACACTGCTGAAGGAAAATGTAGAGTGAATAAGTGAAAGTGAGTATATAGAAGCCTTGGCACTAGTGTTATCATTCATACAGCCATCATCGAATGTCATATTACAAACAGCCTTACACCTAAGAGAAATGAAGTAGCTAGTGTACTTGGATTGTCATGATTTCAAGGACCCTAAAAGATATTGCACCAGTTCACCCTATATTTGAAACCCCATAAAATCACCTTTTACATATTATGGCTATACACCATTTTTGTTGGCTGGTGGGGCCTACCACCCATTGTCAAATCTAGTACCACCACCCGCCCACCATTAGCCTGGTACTGGAACCAAATACAATACTATTGTCTCTCCGTTGGGTCTGGGACCAAGCCAAACCAATACCCTTAAACTGGCAATCTATAAACTCACTGATTTGAGTGTTTCCTGATCCTCAACAATTACTCTTAACTATCTTACAGCACTCACTGCCATATTCATTTAGTCCTAAATTTATAATGATAACACACTATACAAAATTTCTTCTCTGAGAGTGTTTCCATGAGAGGGTCATGCCTCAGAATTGAGGACACATGACATAGGACTCCAAGTGACTGATGATAATCTCACACTTACTATTTTAGAAAGTATTTATGTCAAAAGATTTTACCTTTTCTCTGTTTTACCTGTGTGAAATTCACAACCAGGACTAATAATGATATCAAAGAAGCACAGTATTTTTGCTTTTCAGACCTTTGATTGGTGGTAAAAATTTAAGCTTTTTGTTGCAATTTCCAAATTTTTGATGCAATTTATTTTTGAAATGTCCCATATGTGACAATTTAGACAAAAGAGTTTTTTTTGCTAACAAAAACAAATAAAATCTTACATTTTAATATATTTTACAATCATGACCTTTGCATTATAAACAGTTCATTCTTCTTTTCCACTTATCATATATATTTTTAATGTTTTTAAATTTTCATCACATATGGGACACTTTTAACTTTCTGGTTTAGTTGATTGTTGGATTCTATAAGGACATTCTCTTGATTAGGTTCCTGCTCTCTATATAGTGAGTGAGTGAATAAAGGGTTTAAGAGCACACCAACACTACTGTGTTATATGGCTCCTCAAATGGTACATAGATGTTTGACCTGATTAAGCAGCCGCCTTCTAGGATAAATAGGAACAAAGAAGGAAAACACATGAATGACGATAAAAGGATAAAATGAAAACGATTATCCTAGGGCAAGACACCACCATCAAATTCATTGGACCAATCCATTTAAGCCTCTCAACTAGACGAAGTGGTGTGTTGCAGATATGGCCTTAGCAAGGACTGCTCAACCCAACCACCTGGATCCCATTGCCCACCGTCACGAGTCCTAACCCACGACTCTAACGACATGCAGATGGATACAGTGGGCCTATTCTACCCCCGGACCCACAGGGGGATGCTCTCTATATAAGTGGAAAGACAATGTTGACTGTAAAATCATATGGCCTCAGTCACTATGAGTTGCAGAAGCCTTGACAAAACTAAAAAATACAGAGCTTAACTGAACGAAGATGAAGAGATCTATGAAAGAACCAAGAGGTAGGACAGAGAGTACCAGAGGCAGAAATGGCAGAAAATTACACCATCTGCCTTCAGAATGAAACCATGTCAGCTCATTGGTCATCAAACTTTGTCACCATCTTCACTTCCACCTTGCCAGGGTCTGCTTGAGCATGTGTCATTTGCTCTGGGTTGTAGGTCTTGCCCACCACTATCCCTACAGGACGTCTGGAAATAATTATATCGCCGACGCTTTCGACTGAGGCTAGCCACCACCTGCCCGGGGCAATTACAAGTGTGAACCAAACACCATATTTATATCTTCAGCGCCTTGTGAATTTAAAGTCGACTGAATTACAGTATAATGCCTCATAATTATCCATCCCTGACTCAAAATAATACAAAGATGCAAAACATATTCACATACATTCGAGATAAGCGACAAAGACTATATATTATCGTTCAAGACCAGAAAATACGGGGATACAAATAATTTGAACTTGTTTTAGGTTCATAATATACAAATGAATACAAAATAACAAGGCAGTCTTCCATAATTACCATGCTGCAGAAGGCAAAATTCAATTTTTGAACAGAGTAGACCAATGAACTAAAATCTTTCAAACTCAATTTCAGCTAATGCCGTAATGGAACTATCAAAGTAAATCGCACGACCAGAGGAAGTCGTGTCAATAAATCGTGTATCACAGAAATATTACCCAGCGCGGTATGCGGTTGGACAAGTTAGCGTCGTGGACAAGATAGCGTTACGACACACGCCCATACTACAAACTATCACTGATGCGCCAACGGCAGATAGCATTTTATGTGTAACAGTTGGAGTCAGCATTTTTGGATCTTTAATAAAGACGAGTAGTTTTATCATGAGAGCCTTCTAGAAGTTTTATTAGTAAGGTCCAATCAGTGGAACCATATTTCTGGTATTCGTGTTAGTCGGAGGTGTTGTGGAGGCCATATATGTAGGGTACCGTTGACTGTCTGGTATAATCGCCAGTTGGGCTGTATAACTGAAGTTAAGTTAACATTAAGTCTAATAACGATGCCATTTCGCTATCCGAACCCTACCACTCGCACTCTACACACAAACACACACACACACACATACACACACACACACACACACACACACACACACACACACACACACACACACACACACACACACACACACACACACACACACAACACACACACAAACACACATATATATATATATATATAAATATATATATATATATATATAGATATATATTTATATATATAGATATATATTTTATATATATATATAATATATATATATATATATACATATATATATATATATATTATATATGCGCGTGTGTATAGAGATATATATTTATATATATATATATATATATATATATATATATATATATATATATATATATATATATATATATATATATATATATATATATATATATATATATATATATACTTATATATGTATATATATACGGCCTTTCACGACAGCAGATGTCCACACCTTTGTTATATCGATGTACCGGCTATTGAACCAACCCAGACAATTACGTAAGCCTATCAAGATGCTCAAGAAGCACGTACCCAGGCTGGAGTGGGGGGGGGGGGGTTTCGGCGGTGTTCTTGATGTTCGTTTACAGCCCCCACCCCCCCCCCCCCCACCACCCTGCATCCATCAACCCCATTCCGTCATAAATTCAACCAGCTGTGAAAATATGGATGACAATGAATCCAACTTTTCCGTTCATTTATCCTGTCAAGAATAATATTGGGCACTATCATATCCTGATATCACATGCCAAACCCTCAGGTTGATACAATTCTGAACAGGCTCTTGATCAGGACTCACTGATCTATAAAATACCCCCAAATACTTATTTATATAGCTATATCCACATTTTGCATCTAAAAGGATATCTACGCCCATTCTACATTTAACAAGTAGCCCAGCAGCAGCACCCACAGCTTCCACTAATATCGATTACAAGTTTCTTTTGGCCTCTTACATAACACGTCTGACCGCCAGTGTTTGTGGCTGTCTGTCTAATTCATGTTGCCCACAATACTATGCTTGATATGTTTCTATCCAGTAAAGTAGTGCCACCAATGCTGGCTACTGTCCATCATCATTCACAAGTTGGCTTGGCTGGTCCACTGGACACCCTTGACAATTGTCATTCAGCACATTCGTCGCCAGGCTCACCAAATGATCCGCCAATACGTGACCGCATGACCACGTGACCAAATTACCACATGATCGGGTCTCCATTATGTCTTGTTGGGTTTGTTCTTCACACCTACTGAAGCACTTATTTTCACTTTCTTCATTTTGATATAAAGCAATAAGGTGAGATTTCTTTAGCTTCTGCTAGATGTTGTAAGCAGAATGATTGCTTAAAATGTCTTCCAGCTAGATTGGCGGGACGACTTAAATTCCCGGCTTGTCGATGTTATAATTCAGAAATAAAGTCATCGAGGAGTACAATTCATTAGCCACAAACAGCTTAAACAAAATAATTCACTTTCCGATTGAACTTTAAACCCCCAAAACAACACTTCTCGATGAGACACTCAGGCCGACGTAGTTCTTGCTTAGATCAAGGACGTTTTGCGCACCAAACAAGGATGTGATATGATCTGCCACGAGAACTTTCACTCAGAGATACCGAAGTATTTAACACCTTTTCTATGTAATGATATTGACGCATTGAGCAATGTAAACATCTCGTAATTTAGAGCATATGAAAATCGTTTTCTCACACAACCTATTGATCAGATTTTGCTCTGCTCTACAAAAGCTCGAAGTGGACAAAGAAAAGTACTAGGTCTAGTAGTGAAGTCAAACAAAATTACCTATCATATTTATACCATTGTCACATCTATCAATAAGAACAGCCACTGATAAGATGGTCTTTCGTACACCGTTTTTTTCTCCCTCTATAGCACCCCGCTTCTATTTAGTTGCTGCATGGTAGTGATAATTTGCTAGTTTCGGCAAGAACTGTGTTATTCAATTTTGCTTTTACATGGGCGGGTAGTCTCTGTATCCCAGCCTGCCACATGATATCAAAGTCCCGATGGAATTTGTGGTCATTCCTGTGAGCGATGTAGTGAATAATTTGCCGGGTACAATTTGTATATTCCTCAAGCGTGCCTCGATCCTTCCACCATTTGCAGATACTGTGTTTTCTTAGCTCCAAACGACACATCAGCGATTTTTTCTTTGAGAATGCCGGTGACAAAAGCATCTTCTATCCATATGATGGTACGGGTCACTGACGCCTGAGCGTATAACTTCTCGGCAATATTTCTGTGAAACATGTACACTGGCCCGCAGCAGTATGTTGGATATCTAGTGTTTGGGTAGTCCAATCGAGAGACTGCAAATTTACGTGAGCGTTGAACCATCCCTCCAACTGGACAACATGATATTACATTTTCCGGTAGAGTGTTATTCTCCATGTACTCTAGAATGCGTACAATATCCAAAAACACATCCTCATCAACTTTTATTATGTAGGTGGCTTCTTGGCAATATTCACCAATCCACTTGAGTGCCCCAATAATTTTCAAAGAACCGTTTCTGTATGAATCAACAAAGTCTCCTTGAATAATATCACCAAACATCCGGGCTTCTTCGACAAGCCTCTCCTGGTCTTCCTTCCGCTTTGTCATTCCCACCATATATCCAGCGACAAAAGGTGGGTCTTTGTACAAGTTAGGATTTAACCATCTGTCGCGAAAGTACTTTCTTGCGTCGGAGTTATTAACTCTTATCATAACTAAAACAAACACTTTTAATGAAGGAACTCGTTTGCACAAAAGAGGATTGTTGATGACAAATCGTCGGTCGACGACAGCCCGGTTGACATAGGCCAGTGATGTGACGTTCGTCTGATTATGACGTGCCGAAGGTACTAAATTGTCAGATGATGTCATTTTCTTTCTAGTACCTCTTTGCTCCTTATGAATTTCCTCATTATTTGAACTTAAATTCTGCTTTGCTTCGTTAAATGACGCTGTTGATAAAAACAAGTCATGATCTGGTTGTGAAGTTATTATTACAAACACTGCCCACAACAGACATCCCCAACCCACCAATATGACTAATGTCTTCTGGTGGTTAGTAACAAACGTTAGCATCGTTATTGCGTTCCCTCACTGCAGAGCCTGGCTCATATGGCAGTGATTAAGCAAATGGAATCCTGACAGCAATTTCAAATCCACAACTGCGTCTGTACAAGCGGCTGTGCAATAATCTGAATGGATGGTCGATATTCAAACGACTCACTGGCATTTTAGTTTTTCTAAACATATATATATATATATATGAATATATATATATACTTATGTATGTATATATACTGTCTACCACGGCAGATGATGTCCACATCCTCTGTTATTTCGATGTACCGGCTATTGAACCAACCCAGACACTCACAAAATGCTAATTCGCAAGCCGATCAAGATGCTCAACAAACACTTACCCAGGCTGGGATGGGGAGGGGGGGGGGGGGGGGGGGGGGGGTTAGGGGGTTGCTGGCGTTGTTATAAGGGTTTGTGAACAGACCCCCTGCATCCATCAACCCCATTCCGTCATGAATTAAACAATTTGTGAAAATGTTGATGACAATAAATCCAACTTCAGCATTTTCGTGCATTTTCACTACATGAATAATATTGGTCATCGCCTGATATCACATGCCGAACCCTCAGGTCGATAGAACTTGAGTAGCCTATTGATACCCATGCCCATACTACAAACTATCACTGATGCATAAAATACCCCCAAATACTTATTTATATAGCAATATCCACATCTTGCATCTAAAAGGACATCTACGCCCATTCTACATTTAACAAGTAGCCCAGCAGCAGCACCCACAGCTTCCACTAATATCGATTACAAGTTTCCATTGGCCTCTTACATAACACGTCTGACCGCCAGTGTTTGTGGCTGTCTGTCTAATTCATGTTGCCCCCACAATACTATGCTTGATATGTTTATATCCAGTAAGGTAGTACCACCAATGCTGGCTACTGTCCATCATCATTCACATATTGTGCTGCAGTTGGCTTGGCTGGTCCACTGGACACCCTTGACAATTGTCATTCAGCACATTCGTCGCCAGGCTCACCAAATGATCCGCCCATACGTGACCGCATGACCACGTGACCAAATGACCACATGATCGGGTCTCCATTGTGTCTTGTTGGGTTTGTTCTTCACACCTACTGAAGCACTTATTTTCACTTTCTTCATTTTGATATAAAGCAATAAGGTGAGATTTCTTTAGCTTCTGCTAGATGTTGTAAGCAGAATGATTGCTTAAAATGTCTTCCAGCTAGATTGGCGGGACGACTTAAATTCCCGGCTTGTCGATGTTATAATTCAGAAATAAAGTCATCGAGGAGTACAATTCATTAGCCACAAACAGCTTAAACAAAATAATTCACTTTCCGATTGAACTTTAAACCCCCAAAACAACACTTCTCGATGAGACACTCAGGCCACGTAGTTCTTGCTTAGATCAAGGACGTTTTGCGCACCAAACAAGGATGTGATATGATCTGCCACGAGAACTTTCACTCAGAGATACCGAAGTATTTAACACCTTTTCTATGTAATGATATTGACGCATTGAGCAATGTAAACATCTCGTAATTTAGAGCATATGAAAATCGTTTTCTCACACAACCTATTGATCAGATTTTGCTCTGCTCTACAAAAGCTCGAAGTGGACAAAGAAAAGTACTAGGTCTAGTAGTGAAGTCAAACAAAATTACCTATCATATTTATACCATTGTCACATCTATCAATAAGAACAGCCACTGATAAGATGGTCTTTCGTACACCGTTTTTTTTTCTCCCTCTATAGCACCCCGCTTCTATTTAGTTGCTGCATGGTAGTGATAATTTGCTAGTTTCGGCAAGAACTGTGTTATTCAATTTTGCTTTTACATGGGCGGGTAGTCTCTGTATCCCAGCCTGCCACATGATATCAAAGTCCCGATGGAATTTGTGGTCATTCCTGTGAGCGATGTAGTGAATAATTTGCCGGGTACAATTTGTATATTCCTCAAGCGTGCCTCGATCCTTCCACCATTTGCAGATACTGTGTTTCTTAGCTCCAAACGACACATCAGCGATTTTTTCTTTGAGAATGCCGGTGACAAAAGCATCTTCTATCCATATGATGGTACGGGTCACTGACGCCTGAGCGTATAACTTCTCGGCAATATTTCTGTGAAACATGTACACTGGCCCGCAGCAGTATGTTGGATATCTAGTGTTTGGGTAGTCCAATCGAGAGACTGCAAATTTACGTGAGCGTTGAACCATCCCTCCAACTGGACAACATGATATTACATTTTCCGGTAGAGTGTTATTCTCCATGTACTCTAGAATGCGTACAATATCCAAAAACACATCCTCATCAACTTTTATTATGTAGGTGGCTTCTTGGCAATATTCACCAATCCACTTGAGTGCCCCAATAATTTTCAAAGAACCGTTTCTGTATGAATCAACAAAGTCTCCTTGAATAATATCACCAAACATCCGGGCTTCTTCGACAAGCCTCTCCTGGTCTTCCTTCCGCTTTGTCATTCCCACCATATATCCAGCGACAAAAGGTGGGTCTTTGTACAAGTTAGGATTTAACCATCTGTCGCGAAAGTACTTTCTTGCGTCGGAGTTATTAACTCTTATCATAACTAAAACAAACACTTTTAATGAAGGAACTCGTTTGCACAAAAGAGGATTGTTGATGACAAATCGTCGGTCGACGACAGCCCGGTTGACATAGGCCAGTGATGTGACGTTCGTCTGATTATGACGTGCCGAAGGTACTAAATTGTCAGATGATGTCATTTTCTTTCTAGTACCTCTTTGCTCCTTATGAATTTCCTCATTATTTGAACTTAAATTCTGCTTTGCTTCGTTAAATGACGCTGTTGATAAAAAACAAGTCATGATCTGGTTGTGAAGTTATTATTACAAACACTGCCCACAACAGACATCCCCAACCCACCAATATGACTAATGTCTTCTGGTGGTTAGTAACAAACGTTAGCATCGTTATTGCGTTCCCTCACTGCAGAGCCTGGCTCATATGGCAGTGATTAAGCAAATGGAATCCTGACAGCAATTTCAAATCCACAACTGCGTCTGTACAAGCGGCTGTGCAATAATCTGAATGGATGGTCGATATTCAAACGACTCACTGGCATTTTAGTTTTTCTAAACATATATATATATATATATATGAATATATATATATACTTATGTATGTATATATACTGTCTACCACGGCAGATGATGTCCACATCCTCTGTTATTTCGATGTACCGGCTATTGAACCAACCCAGACACTCACAAAATGCTAATTCGCAAGCCGATCAAGATGCTCAACTAACACTTACCCAGGCTGGGATGGGGAGGGGGGGGGGGGGGGGGGGGGGGGGTTGGGTTAGGGGGTTGCTGGCGTTGTTATAAGGGTTTGTGAACAGACCCCCTGCATCCATCAACCCCATTCCGTCATGAATTAAACAATTTGTGAAAATGTTGATGACAATAAATCCAACTTCAGCATTTTCGTGCATTTTCACTACATGAATAATATTGGTCATCGCCTGATATCACATGCCGAACCCTCAGGTCGATAGAACTTGAGTAGCCTATTGATACCCATGCCCATACTACAAACTATCACTGATGCATAAAATACCCCCAAATACTTATTTATATAGCAATATCCACATCTTGCATCTAAAAGGACATCTACGCCCATTCTACATTTAACAAGTAGCCCAGCAGCAGCACCCACAGCTTCCACTAATATCGATTACAAGTTTCCATTGGCCTCTTACATAACACGTCTGACCGCCAGTGTTTGTGGCTGTCTGTCTAATTCATGTTGCCCACAATACTATGCTTGATATGTTTATATCCAGTAAGGTAGTACCACCAATGCTGGCTACTGTCCATCATCATTCACATATTGTGCTGCAGTTGGCTTGGCTGGTCCACTGGACACCCTTGACAATTGTCATTCAGCACATTCGTCGCCAGGCTCACCAAATGATCCGCCCATACGTGACCGCATGACCACGTGACCAAATGACCACATGATCGGGTCTCCATTGTGTCTTGTTGGGTTTGTTCTTCACACCTACTGAAGCACTTATTTTCACTTTCTTCATTTTGATATAAAGCAATAAGGTGAGATTTCTTTAGCTTCTGCTAGATGTTGTAAGCAGAATGATTGCTTAAAATGTCTTCCAGCTAGATTGGCGGGACGACTTAAATTCCCGGCTTGTCGATGTTATAATTCAGAAATAAAGTCATCGAGGAGTACAATTCATTAGCCACAAACAGCTTAAACAAAATAATTCACTTTCCGATTGAACTTTAAACCCCCAAAACAACACTTCTCGATGAGACACTCAGGCCAACGTAGTTCTTGCTTAGATCAAGGACGTTTTGCGCACCAAACAAGGATGTGATATGATCTGCCACGAGAACTTTCACTCAGAGATACCGAAGTATTTAACACCTTTTCTATGTAATGATATTGACGCATTGAGCAATGTAAACATCTCGTAATTTAGAGCATATGAAAATCGTTTTCTCACACAACCTATTGATCAGATTTTGCTCTGCTCTACAAAAGCTCGAAGTGGACAAAGAAAAGTACTAGGTCTAGTAGTGAAGTCAAACAAAATTACCTATCATATTTATACCATTGTCACATCTATCAATAAGAACAGCCACTGATAAGATGGTCTTTCGTACACCGTTTTTTTCTCCCTCTATAGCACCCCGCTTCTATTTAGTTGCTGCATGGTAGTGATAATTTGCTAGTTTCGGCAAGAACTGTGTTATTCAATTTTGCTTTTACATGGGCGGGTAGTCTCTGTATCCCAGCCTGCCACATGATATCAAAGTCCCGATGGAATTTGTGGTCATTCCTGTGAGCGATGTAGTGAATAATTTGCCGGGTACAATTTGTATATTCCTCAAGCGTGCCTCGATCCTTCCACCATTTGCAGATACTGTGTTTCTTAGCTCCAAACGACACATCAGCGATTTTTTCTTTGAGAATGCCGGTGACAAAAGCATCTTCTATCCATATGATGGTACGGGTCACTGACGCCTGAGCGTATAACTTCTCGGCAATATTTCTGTGAAACATGTACACTGGCCCGCAGCAGTATGTTGGATATCTAGTGTTTGGGTAGTCCAATCGAGAGACTGCAAATTTACGTGAGCGTTGAACCATCCCTCCAACTGGACAACATGATATTACATTTTCCGGTAGAGTGTTATTCTCCATGTACTCTAGAATGCGTACAATATCCAAAAACACATCCTCATCAACTTTTTATTATGTAGGTGGCTTCTTGGCAATATTCACCAATCCACTTGAGTGCCCCAATAATTTTCAAAGAACCGTTTCTGTATGAATCAACAAAGTCTCCTTGAATAATATCACCAAACATCCGGGCTTCTTCGACAAGCCTCTCCTGGTCTTCCTTCCGCTTTGTCATTCCCACCATGTATCCAGCGACAAAAGGTGGGTCTTTGTACAAGTTAGGATTTAAACCATCTGTCGCGAAAGTACTTTCTTGCGTCGGAGTTATTAACTCTTATCATAACTAAAACAAACACTTTTAATGAAGGAACTCGTTTGCACAAAAGAGGATTGTTGATGACAAATCGTCGGTCGACGACAGCCCGGTTGACATAGGCCAGTGATGTGACGTTCGTCTGATTATGACGTGCCGAAGGTACTAAATTGTCAGATGATGTCATTTTCTTTCTAGTACCTCTTTGCTCCTTATGAATTTCCTCATTATTTGAACTTAAATTCTGCTTTGCTTCGTTAAATGACGCTGTTGATAAAAACAAGTCATGATCTGGTTGTGAAGTTATTATTACAAACACTGCCCACAACAGACATCCCCAACCCACCAATATGACTAATGTCTTCTGGTGGTTAGTAACAAACGTTAGCATCGTTATTGCGTTCCCTCACTGCAGAGCCTGGCTCATATGGCAGTGATTAAGCAAATGGAATCCTGACAGCAATTTCAAATCCACAACTGCGTCTGTACAAGCGGCTGTGCAATAATCTGAATGGATGGTCGATATTCAAACGACTCACTGGCATTTTAGTTTTTCTAAACATATATATATATATATATGAATATATATATATACTTATGTATGTATATATACTGTCTACCACGGCAGATGATGTCCACATCCTCTGTTATTTCGATGTACCGGCTATTGAACCAACCCAGACACTCACAAAATGCTAATTCGCAAGCCGATCAAGATGCTCAACAAACACTTACCCAGGCTGGGATGGGGAGGGGGGGGGGGGGGGTTGGGTTAGGGGGTTGCTGGCGTTGTTATAAGGGTTTGTGAACAGACCCCCTGCATCCATCAACCCCATTCCGTCATGAATTAAACAATTTGTGAAAATGTTGATGACAATAAATCCAACTTCAGCATTTTCGTGCATTTTCACTACATGAATAATATTGGTCATCGCCTGATATCACATGCCGAACCCTCAGGTCGATAGAACTTGAGTAGCCTATTGATACCCATGCCCATACTACAAACTATCACTGATGCATAAAATACCCCCAAATACTTATTTATATAGCAATATCCACATCTTGCATCTAAAAGGACATCTACGCCCATTCTACATTTAACAAGTAGCCCAGCAGCAGCACCCACAGCTTCCACTAATATCGATTACAAGTTTCCATTGGCCTCTTACATAACACGTCTGACCGCCAGTGTTTGTGGCTGTCTGTCTAATTCATGTTGCCCACAATACTATGCTTGATATGTTTATATCCAGTAAGGTAGTACCACCAATGCTGGCTACTGTCCATCATCATTCACATATTGTGCTGCAGTTGGCTTGGCTGGTCCACTGGACACCCTTGACAATTGTCATTCAGCACATTCGTCGCCAGGCTCACCAAATGATCCGCCCATACGTGACCGCATGACCACGTGACCAAATGACCACATGATCGGGTCTCCATTGTGTCTTGTTGGGTTTGTTCTTCACACCTACTGAAGCACTTATTTTCACTTTCTTCATTTTGATATAAAGCAATAAGGTGAGATTTCTTTAGCTTCTGCTAGATGTTGTAAGCAGAATGATTGCTTAAAATGTCTTCCAGCTAGATTGGCGGGACGACTTAAATTCCCGGCTTGTCGATGTTATAATTCAGAAATAAAGTCATCGAGGAGTACAATTCATTAGCCACAAACAGCTTAAACAAAATAATTCACTTTCCGATTGAACTTTAAACCCCCAAAACAACACTTCTCGATGAGACACTCAGGCCAACGTAGTTCTTGCTTAGATCAAGGACGTTTTGCGCACCAAACAAGGATGTGATATGATCTGCCACGAGAACTTTCACTCAGAGATACCGAAGTATTTAACACCTTTTCTATGTAATGATATTGACGCATTGAGCAATGTAAACATCTCGTAATTTAGAGCATATGAAAATCGTTTTCTCACACAACCTATTGATCAGATTTTGCTCTGCTCTACAAAAGCTCGAAGTGGACAAAGAAAAGTACTAGGTCTAGTAGTGAAGTCAAACAAAATTACCTATCATATTTATACCATTGTCACATCTATCAATAAGAACAGCCACTGATAAGATGGTCTTTCGTACACCGTTTTTTCTCCCTCTATAGCACCCCGCTTCTATTTAGTTGCTGCATGGTAGTGATAATTTGCTAGTTTCGGCAAGAACTGTGTTATTCAATTTTGCTTTTACATGGGCGGGTAGTCTCTGTATCCCAGCCTGCCACATGATATCAAAGTCCCGATGGAATTTGTGGTCATTCCTGTGAGCGATGTAGTGAATAATTTGCCGGGTACAATTTGTATATTCCTCAAGCGTGCCTCGATCCTTCCACCATTTGCAGATACTGTGTTTCTTAGCTCCAAACGACACATCAGCGATTTTTTCTTTTGAGAATGCCGGTGACAAAAGCATCTTCTATCCATATGATGGTACGGGTCACTGACGCCTGAGCGTATAACTTCTCGGCAATATTTCTGTGAAACATGTACACTGGCCCGCAGCAGTATGTTGGATATCTAGTGTTTGGGTAGTCCAATCGAGAGACTGCAAATTTACGTGAGCGTTGAACCATCCCTCCAACTGGACAACATGATATTACATTTTCCGGTAGAGTGTTATTCTCCATGTACTCTAGAATGCGTACAATATCCAAAAACACATCCTCATCAACTTTTATTATGTAGGTGGCTTCTTGGCAATATTCACCAATCCACTTGAGTGCCCCAATAATTTTCAAAGAACCGTTTCTGTATGAATCAACAAAGTCTCCTTGAATAATATCACCAAACATCCGGGCTTCTTCGACAAGCCTCTCCTGGTCTTCCTTCCGCTTTGTCATTCCCACCATGTATCCAGCGACAAAAGGTGGGTCTTTGTACAAGTTAGGATTTAACCATCTGTCGCGAAAGTACTTTCTTGCGTCGGAGTTATTAACTCTTATCATAACTAAAACAAACACTTTTAATGAAGGAACTCGTTTGCACAAAAGAGGATTGTTGATGACAAATCGTCGGTCGACGACAGCCCGGTTGACATAGGCCAGTGATGTGACGTTCGTCTGATTATGACGTGCCGAAGGTACTAAATTGTCAGATGATGTCATTTTCTTTCTAGTACCTCTTTGCTCCTTATGAATTTCCTCATTATTTGAACTTAAATTCTGCTTTGCTTCGTTAAATGACGCTGTTGATAAAAACAAGTCATGATCTGGTTGTGAAGTTATTATTACAAACACTGCCCACAACAGACATCCCCAACCCACCAATATGACTAATGTCTTCTGGTGGTTAGTAACAAACGTTAGCATCGTTATTGCGTTCCCTCACTGCAGAGCCTGGCTCATATGGCAGTGATTAAGCAAATGGAATCCTGACAGCAATTTCAAATCCACAACTGCGTCTGTACAAGCGGCTGTGCAATAATCTGAATGGATGGTCGATATTCAAACGACTCACTGGCATTTTAGTTTTTCTAAACATATATATATATATATATGAATATATATATATACTTATGTATGTATATATACTGTCTACCACGGCAGATGATGTCCACATCCTCTGTTATTTCGATGTACCGGCTATTGAACCAACCCAGACACTCACAAAATGCTAATTCGCAAGCCGATCAAGATGCTCAACAAACACTTACCCAGGCTGGGATGGGGAGGGGGGGGGGGGGGGGTTGGGTTAGGGGGTTGCTGGCGTTTGTTATAAGGGTTTGTTAAAAGACCCCCTGCATCCATCAACCCCATTCCGTCATGAATTAAACAATTTGTGAAAATGTTGATGACAATAAATCCAACTTCAGCATTTTCGTGCATTTTCACTACATGAATAATATTGGTCATCGCCTGATATCACATGCCGAACCCTCAGGTCGATAGAACTTGAGTAGCCTATTGATACCCATGCCCATACTACAAACTATCACTGATGCATAAAATACCCCCAAATACTTATTTATATAGCAATATCCACATCTTGCATCTAAAAGGACATCTACGCCCATTCTACATTTAACAAGTAGCCCAGCAGCAGCACCCACAGCTTCCACTAATATCGATTACAAGTTTCCATTGGCCTCTTACATAACACGTCTGACCGCCAGTGTTTGTGGCTGTCTGTCTAATTCATGTTGCCCACAATACTATGCTTGATATGTTTATATCAGTAAGGTAGTACCACCAATGCTGGCTACTGTCCATCATCATTCACATATTGTGCTGCAGTTGGCTTGGCTGGTCCACTGGACACCCTTGACAATTGTCATTCAGCACATTCGTCGCCAGGCTCACCAAATGATCCGCCCATACGTGACCGCATGACCACGTGACCAAATGACCACATGATCGGGTCTCCATTGTGTCTTGTTGGGTTTGTTCTTCACACCTACTGAAGCACTTATTTTCACTTTCTTCATTTTGATATAAAGCAATAAGGTGAGATTTCTTTAGCTTCTGCTAGATGTTGTAAGCAGAATGATTGCTTAAAATGTCTTCCAGCTAGATTGGCGGGACGACTTAAATTCCCGGCTTGTCGATGTTATAATTCAGAAATAAAGTCATCGAGGAGTACAATTCATTAGCCACAAACAGCTTAAACAAAATAATTCACTTTCCGATTGAACTTTAAACCCCCAAAACAACACTTCTCGATGAGACACTCAGGCCGACGTAGTTCTTGCGTAGATCAAGGAAGGTTTGCGCACCAAACAAGGATGTGATATGATCTGCCACGAGAACTTTCACTCAGAGATACCGAAGTATTTAACACTTTTTCTATGTAATGATATTGATGCATTGAGCAATGTAAACATCTCGTAATTTAGAGCATATGAAAATCGTTTTCTCACACAACCACAAAAGGTGGGTCTTTGTACAAGTAAGGATTTAACCATCTGTCGCGAAAGTACTTTCTTGCGTCGGAGTTATTAACTCTTATCATAACTAAAACAAACACTTTTAATGAAGGAACTCGTTTGCACAAAAGAGGATTGTTGATGACAAATCGTCGGTCGACGACAGCCCGTTGATATAGGCAAGTGATGTGACGTTCGACTGATTATGACGTGCTGGAGGTACTAAATGGTCAGATGATGTCATTTTCTTTCTAGAACCTCTTTGTTCCTTATGAGTTTCCTCTCATTATTTGAAGCAATATTCTGTTTTGCTTCGTTAAATGACTCTGTTGATAATAACATATCTTGATCTGGTTGTGAAGTTATCATTACAAACACTGCCCTCAACAGAAATCCCTAACCACCAATATGAGGAATGTCTTCTGGTGGTTAGTAACAAACGTTAGCATCGTCTGTGCGGTCCTTCACTGCAGAGACTGGCCAGATATCGCAGTGGTTTCGAGAATGTGAGTTCAGCAATTTACGATCCACGAATGTGAGCCTGTCAATCAGATTTACCGATCCACGACTACGTCTGTGCAAGTTTTTACATTAATCAGATTGGATGGTCGATATTCAAACGACATCACTGCATTTAATTTTTTTTAAACCGACTCAATGGATACAGCAGCATGATAATATATATATATATATATATACATATATATATATAAATATATATATATATATATATATATATATATATATATATATATATATATATATATATATATATATATATATATATATATAGGTAAGAAATCGGTCAACAAATCCCTCATGTTCAGATGGATCAATTTCCATGTGATCAAGTCCTTATCATCCAGAATGTTCACTGGTTACATGTTGTACAATCAAAATACATTGTGATCAGTGATACTGAGACAGAAAATTGTCATGCGACTGAAGTAATGGCATACTAAATAATAATACTATTATACAAAACAAGCATCAATATTTTCATATGTAAATTACATTATTAAATATTGGTGGAATGCTCATGTGTTCATAATGTGGACATCATTGACAGATTCATGTAGCTGTTACTTTATGTATCAACATACGCGTAGAAAGTTGAGTGTACACGATGAACACTTAAAAGAATCTTCCCAAACTGGTTTTTGTCACGGGCTGTTATGATCGATGAGTACCAGTCTATTCAAAGATCGTCACATCCTCGGAAACCATCCTGTAGCGATAAAACTTTCGCGAAATGAAGGGTTTTGTGAACACTTCTAGGTTTTTTTTCTTTCATCAACCTTGCGAGAATTAGACTTGATGCTACCCACTGGCTCGTTTTCATGTAAAAGTATGTCCACGATGCGGTGAAATTGGTCGTCATTTTGAAAAGTGCAAGGAAACATGCCAGACAGGAAGGAATGGTAGCCATGGAAGATTTGATCACTGTTCTGGGCGTTCTTGATACATTGTAAGCCCATTTGGCAAGGCGTTTATTGAATCATTTTGAATCAACTATCAAATTGATTCTACTATGCTTATTATTGCCATGCCGCTGTAGGCATAAGGAAACATTAGCCGTGTATATATTTTATTTATATACAATTAAGTTATGCAACATCTACCCTTTGATGTTTGGTCAGATCGGCCTACGCATTATCCTGGTATAAAACAAATGGTATTAAGAATGTATGAAATATGGTATACGACTGAAATCTATGCATATATACCGAATAAATAAAAATAATATATATATATATATATATATATATATATATATATATATATATATATATATATATATATATATATATATTGATATATGTTAATATGTACTAGTAGTGCTGAAGTAGACGATGTGTTAGGTTCGATTTTGACGAACATTTACTGATGTGAATTGAGAAAACAATGACAAATTAGTGTTTGTGAGTCTATCGCTTATCAAATATAGCTGTCAATGGAACAGAGTCTGGTGTTTCCAACTAACGACTTCATGGTAAGATGCAATGTTTGGATGAAGAAAGTTTATCGCTGTCCGCGTAGCTTTCGCTGCAACTAAGTATGGAGTTCTGCATTTTGTATTATCTGTCCATTAAGTTTTCGCGAGGTAATATCTAGTTTTTTCGAGGTTCGTTCTTGTTGCTGATATACACGTGTGCACATATGAATTATCATTGAGGATATCTTAGTCAGCATATTTATACTCATAAGAAGCAAACAATAGTTACACTGACTGGGTAGATTCCAACCCGCTGTTGTCTCATGACAGGTACACTCACGACTGGTACACAATTGATTGATAGACACACGACTGGTACACTCATCACTGGTACATTCGTGACTGTTACACTCACGGCTGTTACACCAATGTCTGGTACATTCACGACTGGTACACACACGACAGATACATTCACGACTGGTACACAATTGTTTGCAAGACTCACGATTGGTACACTCATCACTGAAACACTAACAACTGGTTTAGATACGACAGGTAAATCAAAAACACTCATGACAACTGCAATCGTGACCAATACACTCACGGCTGGTACATTCTCGGTACACTCACGAAAAGGTACATTAACGACTGGTACACTCACGACTGGTACACAAATGACTTATAGACTCACGTCTCGTACACTTATGACTGGTTCAGACAAGACAAGTGCGTTCACGACTGGAACACTCACGACAGATACCCTTATGACTGGTACACTCACTGCTTGTACATTCACTACTGCTATGCTCATACCTTCTAAATGGAGTAGCAGTTATAATCGCACTAAATGGCTAGATTTTCTGCTTGACGCCCGGGCAATATTTTTGCCAAGTTCTCCTCTAACTTCAGACTAGGTTATGTCGCAAAGGGCAAGTGGTCAGTGAGTTCAGTAACCTTAAGTGTCACGTATTACTTTGTAATCAAGTGAGGGTGATTAATATATTTCCGATGATCATGTTTGGCTAACTAGCTTTAACGAATGCTTCTTCATCTTCTCTCGAATGTTTAACGCTGCATCATGTACATAGTGACACCTGTTGTTCCTTCTGACTCAATAAATTGAATTGAGGAAAATACGAAGCAAAACATGATCGCCAGGAGGTCAAAGCCCGCGGTTAGCTGTTCAGTCGGCGAACACTGTGACCATCAGCTGGGTGACCCTACAACACATGGTTATGGACGGAAATTTATGCCACTCAGAAAATGCCGTAGTTTTTATTACTTTGATCGTTAAATAACTAAGTCAAGAATGCTATAAACAGAAACAATATGCTGTGGCAGAAGTTTAGGAGAACGGAACAGCACGAACAACAATACCTTATCGGTAAAAGAGAAATTAGATGAGCCAAAAGATCGTACGAGGACAATAAAGCAAACTCAAACGAATTTTACGGTTATGCACGGTTAAAACTAAAGAAACCACTGGTCTTCTATTGAATAGTGCCAGTAATGTAATTTCAGAAGACAAAGAAAGCGCAAATTTGCATAACCTTTATTTTGCATTAGTATTCAAAAACGAGTTTGTAGGACTCCCAGAACGAATTAGATCGTACAACAGTGATGACGGGGAACAACTAGACAGAGATGCATTTCATCAAAAATGATTCAAACTCTGTGTTGAAAAGAAATTCATCGACCAACCTTACTACGTTAAGTAATGATATAAAAACAAAAACTCAAATCGATGGCCCAAGCTATGCTTATGTCCTTTGTAAGGTTCGATCTCTTATTTGCAGATGACACAAAACTCAAACCAGATTGAGGACCACAAAAAACCAGGCAACTTACAACAAAGCTCACATGACGCGTCAGATTTGGGAAAAGATCTGTAATTTATTTTTAAGATGACTAAAGTACTGCATATAGGTCGGACAAACAAATAGCGAATGGGCGATTCAGGTGCCACGATTGATAATTCACTCCAATCCAGCAAACAATGCAGTGTAGCTTCAAAATGCTAAGATAGTTCTGGGGAGCCCTAACGGGCGTTCACAAGACAATCCTTCATTTGAAGGGTAACATCTAGATACCAATTACTAAAACAAGCAGACTGGGATTGATGAATTTACTTGCCAAGCAGACCAGGATCACTGAAGACATAGGTTTTTGTAGCTAATTTAACAGATGACTATGGAAAGCCTTAGTGTAGGGCATTGCTTGAAAGCATCATGATGTCCCAACACAATATCTTGTCGATGATAATTTTTTTTTTCAATTCCGTTGTACAACTCGTATCTAAGGACATAAAGAGCAATCTAACTATCAGGATTTTTTTGTGTGTTTCAAGAAAATTGAAGGAACCCTTGGGCCAATTTGCCCTTGTACGCCGCCATTGTTATGCAACTTATCCTCCCGAGGAAAACTGAATAATCGAACGTTTCCTGAAGAAATGTTCGATCGATTCGCAGCCACGCAGCGCTTCGGCATGACTGATCCAGACTAAACAAGTTATAAATTTACGATTGACGACATGGTTTCTATGGAAGCTGACAAGGGCGGCTGAACCATCCGCATCGATTCGTTCAGTCTATGCTCAAAAATCATATTTTAGGTGTCATAGGCACTTTAAGACACGGCGTCTCCATGGGGATCTCATAGAGGTAAACCAAACATGGATTTGAAGATATAAGTGTCGCAGTGGCGAGAACATAAGACCATGGGAACATTCGTGCACTTTGAAAAAGCATATGGCATGGACAGAATTATGGCGAAATAGCTTTTACAATCTCGTTTTGACCCAGTGGAACAGTTTATCAGCCAAGTTTGTTTCAGCCCGATCACTGAATTTTAAGGACAAATGTTTTAAGTATTGTTTTAACCGACTAGATATGTAGTCAATTGTTGATGGCCATTGGCAGGGCACCTATGGAGCAAACGGCATTTTCGCCCTGGACGCCAATCACCATGAGGTTTTAGGTTGTTATCATTGAAAATTATTGCTATACATACATACATACATACATACATACATACATACATACATACATACATACATACATACATACATACATACATACATACATACATACATACATACATACATACATACATACATACATACATACATACATACATACATACATACATACATACATACATACATACATACACATACATACATACATACATACATACATACATACATACATACATACATACATACATACATACATACATACATACATACATACATACATACATACATACATACATACATACATACATACATACATACATACATACATACATACATACATACATACATGGTCATGATATTTGCATGACACTAGTGCGGTCATTGACATCTGCCTCAGGATGTGACATCACATGACCGGAAATGCTTAACGTAAGTAATTATGCACGAGTCAGAACTCTTAAATCTTCTGACAGTCCATTCAATACCGAACTTTTATATTTAACGATCGGAATCAATTGAAGAATTGGCAAAGGTAAATGAAAAATGAATTTGATGGACTGCAGTTCAAGGTGTGTTTTGGCGGCCGGCAGCTGCTTTGCGCCATTGGTGTTTTACGGCAGTCAGATGGCCATTTATAGACTGCGAGCTTTGCTCTGGACGAGTCTATTGTGCTTTGGGGTGTGTCAAGTATTGCCTTCGGCGCTCTCTGAAGAGTGGGTCAAATGAGCTCTCGTGGGGTGATACTATGCCGTGATCTCGAAAAGGTCACCGATTCTATTTGAACTTTGAAGTTTGATATATATCGCTGTTCGTAGTTCTCAGATTGTTGACCAACATGGGATATTTGCTTGTCCCGGTCAATCACCATGTATTCCCAGCTATTCTAACCTAGAATGTTGTCTGCACTTTTGTAGTTATGAGGAACCCAACCACTGAGAGGTGACCATACTACACGCATATCAAGCAACCAAAGATAACTAGCGAAGGCAACAGCCAGCATCCGCTCACCTACACACCTACAGCTACCAAGTCGGTTGCTATGGAAACCAGGGTCTAGCGAGTGGTTAGTTGCCGGGAAACAAGAAACGAGGCCCGGCCTTCGCTTCAACATTTCGTCAAAAACTCCGCAAAGTCCTCTTTTCTTCCTTCCGGAATAGCAACCCCGATTGGCAGCTTCCTCCGTCTCCTCGGATCGAGCAAAGAGGAATTTCGACCTCGAATTCAAGGATACCTGTCCTTTCTTAAGCTTCTGTTAGGTGAGTTCCATAGTATTGTCTCTTTTGCCTTCTGCTTGGTGTTAAGTTTCTATTTATAGCATGCATTACCATTTCATATCGCGCGCTGTGTTAATCTTTGCGCCGTCAGCATTCAATGCGTTTGAGCAATTTCCTCCCAAACAACAATTTGCCTGCATAAACATATATAATCATAGCGTAACACCGTGACCATTCGCTGGATGACCCTAAAACACATGGTTATGGCCGGAAATATATGCCATTCAGAGAATGCCGTAGATACATTGATAATAATGCCAGTCCCCGTCAGGTGAGTTATACGACAACCCTTAACTTACATCAAGCTGAGTATGGAGCACCTTTATGAGAGTACAAATCTTAGCATCATTATTTGTTGGTGTCATACTTCTGCCATCCAACTAATATACCGCCACTTGCCTGGTCTATATATCGTTGAATTTGTTACAGTTGGGTGTCGTGTTCAAGTGATGTTTGTGATTATTTATGGTAGCGCCGTCTGGAGCACCCACTAGCTTCTCGGCTTATATATAGATAGAGGAGAAACATGATGTATGCCTTGGCAGATCGAGGTCCCTCTTGCAGCTTGCCTGATGTACTCGGGCCATCTGTACACTTGGTAGCTAGCGTTTGCTAATTTCATGTCGGCTCTCATATTGCCATCGTAAATTACTCGACAATTTAATTGCATGACTACAGCGTAATGGACCAACGTGAGAGAAGTTAATTGTGGCGAGCATGTGGAGCAGTTTACCATCTATGAAGTGTCCGTAATCAGAGCAGCCTGCCATCATCCGGCATTTGTCGTATTCTCACAAGCACACAGCCAATGCATGTGGTTTCACTCCGTGCTGATGAGTTTACACCTTTTGTTATGCGGACAGCGGTATCGCCATACTAACCTAGAACTGTAACTTACTTACTTGTAGCTGTCAACTTTCAATGTCTATTGACTAATACTGACTGCTTAACCTGGTTTTATATTGACATTGATCTAATACCGTACTTCGAGTATCCTGCGTGTCCAGAGTGCGGTTGTCCCCTTCGTTATGTGTATATTTATAATATACATTTAGATTTTGTGTGTATTATATAGATAATATGGTAACACTTTCCTTTATGTTAGATGGAGGATTCCGATCAGGCCCATACCCAAGATTGCCCTTTTTACCGAATCACAATTGTTCTAACCTGAGGGTCCGGCAAATTAAGTAGCGAGATGGTAATGCCCTCATATTCTACGTGTACTGATAAATGCACTTGAATATAGAGTTTGAATTTATTGTCACCAATATTGCTTACCATAAGGTGTCGCCCATTCATTGTTCAGAATCAAAATACATTTCATATTTACGTTGTTGTCCATTGTAAGTTATAGAATTTCGGTGCTTTCTAATTAACTCAGCATTTCTATTTCATTATTCACCTCAGCTTCAAGATCCTTTCTCTCCTCACCATATCTAATTCGTCTTAACGTCAGCTTTATTCTTTGACCTCAACGCGTCTTTTACATTTAATCTCATCTTCTTGTTCATCTTTAATTTCAGCATTTCCGGTTCATTTTGACATCAGGGACTTCTAAATATTTTATCTCGGGTTCTGCTTGATGTTTACCTCAACAGCTCCCTATTTGTATTCTATGCGTTTCAAAGAACCATTATATTGACCCACACTTTGCAGTAGGCCATGTGACATCGCTTGAACATGATACAGTGGTGTCTATTTCATCTTTACCTCACCCTCTACTTTATCTTTAACTCACCCTCAATTTAATCTTTACATCCCCTCTGCTTCATCTTTAACTCACCCTCAATTTAATTTTCATCCCACCCTCTGCTTCAACCTCTATCTAACCCTATATTTCAACTTTACCTAACCCTATATGTCATCTTTACCGCACCCTCAATTTAATCTTTACATCACCCTCTGCTTCATCTTTAACTCTACCCTCAATATATTTTCATCCCCCTCCCTCTGCTTCAACCTCTATCTACCCTATATTTCAACTTTACCTAACCCTATATGTCATCTTTACCCCACCCTCAATTTAATCTTTACATCACCCTCTGCTTCATCTTTAACTCACCCTCAATATAATTTTCATCCCACCCTCTGCTTCAACCTCTATCTAATCCTATATTTCAACTTTACCTAACCCTATATGTCATCTTTACCGCACCCTCAATTTAATCTTTACATCACCCTCTGCTTCATCTTTAACTCACCCCCAATATAATTTTCATCCCACCCTCTGCTTCAACCTCTATCTAACCCTATATTTCAACTTTACCTAACCCTATATGTCATCTTTACCGCACCCTCAATTTAATCTTCACCCCACCCTCTGCTTCAACTTTACCTAACCCTCTATTTCATCTTAACCGCACCCTGTATTTCATCTTTACCTAACCCTGTATTTCATCTTTACCCCACCCTGTATTTCATCTTTACCTAACCCTCTATTTCATCTTTACCCCTAACCCTGTATTTCATCTTTACCCCACCCTGTATTTCATCTTTACCTAACCCTCTATTTCATCTTAACCGCACCCTGTATTTCATCTTTACCCCACCCTCTACTTCATCTTTAACCTCCTTGGTGTCATTAGGGATCCGCGGGCATTTAGCGCGGTGCGAACGACCCGTGAGATGTTAAGCGTTTAGTGCAGCATCAGTAACGCATCAGACGGCGATGATGATATGAGGCATTCCACGCGATCCCAGGTGTGTGCGTGTACAGTACACCTGATGGGACTAAGTAGCGCGGTATATGAATCAGGATCTATATCGCACACAACACTCGGTCCAATCAACACACAGCCGCCGGCGTACCATAAGCATGACTCAATTAGAGCCGCGCGTTCCGGATGCAGTATCAATCCGGCCATGGCGGCTGACTTGCGGAATGTTATCTATGTGTGGTCGGCTATTAGGAGGATGGGTCCTGTTCACCAACAACAATGATAAAAGCGAACCAATAATGTCGGCAATCTTGATGTGCTAGACTTGCCGACAGCGCCTGTAGGCACGTGGCATGGGATTGAATTGGCGTGGATCTCGATCCCTGCCATGATCAGGCTACACGAGGTTGTTAACTTCCGCTGGCTACCTCTGCAGCCCTGAAGAGAAGCTGGGTGGTGATGGACGAGTTGTTTACGTTTTTAACCTGCTTCTTTATAGACGGGTTCTTCATGATGGTGCCAGTTTTATGATTATCTTCCATATTGCCTTAGTACAGTGTTGGCTTTTCCTAACTTCGCGCTCCAGGATAGCTTTGATTCCGTAATGTTAAGATCAAGGAGGTACGTTCCAAGAATACCCCATGTGTCTGGGTACCTCCCTCTAAAAAGAGCCCAACATGAGATCGCGCCGGGTTTATAGGAATTGATTGAAATGCTAAGTCCTAGCCATAATGCTAAGTCCTTGCCATGATGCTAAGTCCTTGCCATGATGTTAAGTCCTTGCCATGAAGCTTGTCGCCACAGCTGCAATCTATGTTTTTAGCGGATGATTAACGCCTCAGTGTATGGCGCCAGAAGCGGGTCAAGGTTGACCAGCTGGCGGCAGTCGGCGCCGAGTATCATTACTGTTTATACGTCCTACCGTTGAAACTGTCTATACGTCCTACCGTTGACATCCTCCGGTATATCTAGAACTGATTGAGGGCGAGGTAGGAAGTGCCTAGTCAGGATTTACCCTCATCTTTCGCATTCCTTTCATGTTGTAAATCCTGCATCGGCAAGGTAACTGTGTCGATGCAGATTTAGTCAACAGGAGTTGGTCTACCTGTTGGGAAACCCTGGTTCAGTACAGTGTGGAGCTGTCTAAGAACAGCAAGTGAGTACTACTGAGCCTTAGAAGCTTTTCGCATGCGAATGGCATTGCATGTTTTTGAATAAAGCCATAGATATCTTGTTGATTTTCTCGTGATTGGTAATCTGATCACAACTGCTGTCTAACCCATCCACACAGAAACATAGTGTACGATTAATGTGGTTCACCATTTGCCATGAACACATGTATAGCGTTCACGTCAGCCACGAGAAGAGGATGGCGTACGTCGCGGTGCACTATAACCAACGAAGCTGTGCAAACAATGAATTTGCCTTGGTGCCTGCGGTGAATGAATGATTCCTTTGTGGAACATACGGAATGCTACCGGTTTGATAAGATTCTCTGAGTAGTGTTGTGCGACATGAGTTTTATATCAGCAGGAATCTTACATTTAACGTGAAATGATCTCTTCAGCTGTAAGACGACTCGCCATTGGCACCCTGTATTCTTTCATTCATTGTGTGAACGCCTCGTCGGCAGAGGAAGTGGCTCGTGCCAGGAGTATACACGCGTCGATGAGCAGAGCTTGTGCTGTAAAATCAGCTCGCGTTATCAAGGCTTCCTTAGATTGCTGCTGTTGTTGACAAAACATACCCGACTGAGCTATGCACGGAGTGTAATAAAGCGTCCGGCACTTGTGTATTTTAACATCTTGTGATTTTACGACTCGGCGGGAGCGGATCAGGCAATGCGTGTCGATATCGGTGCAATTAGATGCATTGAGTGAATTCAAAACAGGTACCATGGGAGTTGCTTGTATATCTCGTCATCAGAAATACTCGCTCTGATAAATAATATTAAACCGCGCTCCATGCACGTCCCATTAGTAGATGGTGTGGGACGTAACACAGACACCTTCAGCCCCCCAACCCCCCACCCAGATGCTAGCTCACAACTGCATTTGGAAACTGGCGCCACAGCTTATCGCTACGTTTAAAATGCTTCACAATGTGAGCAATGGCAGAGTGCCAAACGACTATGGAACTTACGAGTCTGTAGCTCAGACAGAACAATAGTTTGTATCTCTAGACGCTGATTTGTGGCAGTTTGACGAGTAAAGCAACGTTAAACAGCAAGCTTTCATAAAATTTCAACTACTGTATAATGACACTCAATTCACCAGCAGTATCACACATCGTGAGGAGAACAGCAGAACTGAAGAAGGGTATGCTATACCCTCAGTGTTAGCTCCGGTCGAACGGTAATATGAATATATACCGTTCTGCTTCAACATTTTCCGTGTGTCCAAGAAAACGCGTTTGGCTAATGTGCTACATAACGCACCTAGAAAATAACATATATCAAGAGCCTGTACAGAAAAAAGTCCTAGCGCACAAAAAAACTTCACTCCACTGGACGCTTATCTTCAAGAAATGCCATCTATATATCATTTCCGAAAAATGGCGATACTATTGGGTCGCGTGATTTTCCGCCATATCCCGCCGCCTCATCCGCATTGCCTTAGCATTAGTCACAGGGATTTGCATTGGCCTGCCGGCCGCTATCTGCTATGTGGTATACATACCCCCCCAGGGACAACGATTTCACCACCAGCTCACCAAAAATCTCGCTTGAACCGTCCTAACTCCCGTTTACTGGCTGTCGCGCCTCACATCAATCAAGCTGCCATGGTTTGTTATGTTTACCTAAGACAAACCATTCTCATGATCAGCTGGCCAACCGAAAGGTTAAAATTTTTCGAGTTAAAACGTTCGTTTTGCGCTAAAACCCGAATTAAATAACTTGGCTTATTCTAAATAAGATTATTGCGTGGGACCTCGAAAACCCGTATCAGTCGTATTTTTTTATGTTGTTTAAAATAGGTTTCGTCAAGTCGAGCCGAAAAATGTACCCCGTGCGCGGCAGATTTTACTACCTCTATACTGGTGGTGCGAAATCGTTGTCCCCCTTGGGTTTATGTATACATAGCAGATAGCGGCCGGCAGGCCAATGCAAATCCCTGTGGCATTAGTCGTCGATGGGTCACGTCATTCTGAGCATGCACGATGCACGTGGTCTAGAATTGAAAACAAACATGTTGCCGTGTTTCGGACTTTTTACCGCTTCCCAAATTGATCGAACTATAAATAATTACCTTGGATGAAATCCCCCCGCCGAAAAGGGATCAAATTGTCCGTGAACCACATTGCATTATAAAACTCCATCATTTGGGTATGTTTGGTGTTTGGTAGTTGATGAATCTGAATCGATCTCAAAATTTTTACATTGCGTCGGTTTAAGCGAAAGTAAGACGTCTACTCAGACGGGCTACCTTAGTGTAGAAGCCTTTACAGCCACAATTTATCACATCGCCTACCCGTGTTTTAGGTGACGAGGTACAAAACTTCACCGGCTCCAAGCATAAATATCTTGGTTTAAAACCCACAATGTCCCCGAAAGAAGTCCTCAGATATTTGGACTGTTGTTGCTATTGCTCTGCGCAACATTTCTGCCCATGTCGAAGAAGCGCATGCCCATACACCGTCCACCAGTAGCATCCTCCTGATTGTGACCATGTCATATTCGGGAGGGCCGAATATCATCAGCTATCAGTTCAACCTACATAATCTGTCTACTTACAGACTATATACCCCTGCACGAGGGATGCGCCAAGACTCGCCGTCTTGTTTTGATGTTGGTGAGCACAAACACAACCAGCTGTCGTACAAGAGCGAAGACCTACAACCAACCACATCAGAGGGGTTCGGTTTAGTGTTCAGAAATAGCCTTTTATATTGTAAGATTTTGACAATGTACCCTTGCATGCCTTCTCGCTGATGACCTTCATGTGTTGAGCGCGACATCCTACCGCCCTTGTATATTTTTTTATTATCGCCCAGACGAAGTTCGTTGTTATCGGCTTCGATATTTATTACAGAACAGCCCTTAAGTCTGTACTGTTATAAAAGTCTATTTTAATCTCCCCTGGTTGCTGTTGGCTGTGCATCATTAAGTTTCTTTGATCCGCGTACACGCCGGGGCGAGCTGAAACATGCGTCATCCCACAGCATCCACGTAGGCGTCATCGCACAGCATCCATGTTGGTCTAACTGGATCCGGCATAAATCTCGATTGTACTCAAATGACCACGGTTTCGACAGAGACACACTTCTAAAGCGAGTAAATCAAAACATGCTGTCCACAACATCATCGGAGTTTGCAACATGTGTCGTCGGTGGCTTACATTATTGATGACAACCTCCAATCAATAGTTGAGAATGATCAATCGCTGTAAGCTTAACAGCGAGAAGCAATGTCAAACACTTACGGCATTTGATAATGATTGAATTTGATGAGCTGACATAACTATTAAGTATTTCACAAGGATGAGTATTTGATCAAAACAGATTGACATACTATGCATATTACCAGCAGTATAGCCAACCTTGCCAATTTAAAAGCAGGATTTGGCACCTTCATCCCCCTCGTGATAACCCACCCTAATCCCCGCCGTGATAACCCACCCTAATCCCCGCCCTGACCCAACCCTGATTCTAGTCATGCAAGCCCAACCTGACCCCAATAATCCTTGCAAGCTGACCCATCCTGCTCCCCGCTTTTACTGTACCCATATATCTGCTGTTTCCATATCTAAACCCAACCGTGCACGTTATGACTGACGTGTAGTACATTGCAATCATACCGTACATGCTCTAACGAGTACATTATGCAGCGATGTAAATGGCAATCATAACATGCCCAACATACCAACAGTCGATCGGGTACTCCCAAGAGGGAGCGCAAGCTCCACTTGGTTCAAAAGAGCTACATGCAAGCTCTAATTTGTACACGACACGGCGCTGTGGACTCACGGAGGCTGTAGCCGCTCCTGGCCAAATTTGGTCCAACTGCGACCTGACATGATTCTGGTCAAATCCAATATGTCCATGCAATTCAGCAACTTCCCAGCTCGTTTCTAGTGCGCTCTTTATTGATGTGCATCGAAAACCAGCAAGCTCTCATTCACAAATATAGGTTAGAATAGTTTAAACAAATGGAAGATATATCGTCCCACATCAATTACTGTTTCTGCTGGAATCGCTTGACCTAGAATCATAACGTGATCCCCCACCCACGCCTCATTCGATGTGTTCCCCCTCTATTTATAGATCTTAAAACAGGGTGGGGATGAAAATTAATTTGGGTCAAGTTAACCTTAACTCCTCTATTCGGAGAAGGGCTGGGTATTATATATTTCAGTGAGTGGAGATATAACGGTATAGGGTTGTGGGGGTAGTCTGGTCACAGGAAAGCCGGGAATTACACTTGGTCGATGTGACGTTGACATGCAGCTATGTCCATTTCACAACAAGCTGGTGACGTGTGGGCCTGGCCCCGCAAGACGTGGGTGTATATCAGCGTCCGACCGGGGCTAGGATGGCACATGTCGACATTGATCCTGATATGATGGACCGCTTGTTCGTTTTGCTTTATCTGTTCACGTCGCAAGTAACGCGTTGCGTAATCGGTATTCGAACCTTTGAATCGTTGCCAGCAAGCTTTCCGTCCTCGCTGACAACCACGGTCGTTGTCGTCAACTTGTGACCCAGCCCTACAAGACGTCCGAGATATATTTATATTACCGTTCGACAGGAGCTACTTGTGACCTAGCTCCGGTGTAACGGTAACATGAATTTATACCGTTACGAAGAGTTCGTCAAACACAGTCGGCGTGTTCTCGTTTGGGTTGAAGGGCTATATTCCGTACCTAGAAAATAACATATATCAAGAGCCTTTACAAAAAATAGACCTTTCGCTCCAAAAAACTTACCACCACTCGACGCTATTCTTCAATAAATGCCATCGATAGTTCGTTTCCGAACAAATCGCGATACGAAGTCTGCCATTTTGGAAACTGTTAATTGTCGCGATTTCCCGCATTGCCTTAGCATCCCAAGTGGGGGCACTTACCCTAACTCGGATAGGGGTGTGCGCGGGACCTCGAAAACCCGTACCCGTTGTACTCGTTGAGAATGAGAAAAAGTATCCTCCATCGTACAAGGTATTATGCGAATGTCTAACCCTTCGTAAAAAAACACCCCCTTCGTGCGGCACATGTATACTATATCTTTACATTTAAGTGCCCCCCCCCCGGGCTCAGCATTAGCCTTCGTCTTTCTGTGCATGCGCAGTGCATGTGGTCTTGAACTTGTAAACAAACACGTTGCTGTGTTTCTGACTTTTTACCGCTTCCCAAATTAATCGAACTATAAATAATTACCACGGATGAAATCCCCAGCCGAAAAGGGATGAAATTGTCCGTAAAACATCATTGCATTCAAAAACTCCATCACTTGTGTATGTTTGGTGTTTGGTAGTTGTCTGAATCGATCTAAAAATAATTGCGTTGCGTTGTTTCGAGAAACGGTAAGACGTCTACGCAGACGTCTTGTAGGGCTACTTGTGACCCAGCGTTACTAAGGAGACTGCGGACACTCTGAAACAGTACAGAAGAAACAATGATTGGTGTTTCTGTTGCAGCGTATATCCTAGATTCTGTAAAAACATACAAATCAAGTATTGAAGCTAAAAGGAAAGAGGGGACGAACACTGTAAAGACTCTACACATCCATTATACTCCAGGCGAGGAACCAAAAGTTAATGGCAAACCTCCTCAAAACTAATTTTGCACCTTCTGCAATTGCTCCAGCCGTCGACTCCCACCAGCATTACCACTCAAACGATCTTATGATTAACTGGAAAATTGTAGAAATGTTGTCGGTGAACTTATGCATCATAACGCGCCGTGTTGTTCGTTTGAATCCGTTCTCGCTGGATTTGCCTCAAAAAGAGAACGTTAGTTATGAGAATTAGCTAGCGTGCGTTATGACTCATTCTGTTTTTCATCGACTTAGGATAATCATGACGTTAACTTACTGCTTACCACTGGCAGAAATCCGCCGTGCCCGCGTTGATTATGAAAGCGTCAACATAATCAACTTGCGTTATATACGCTTTCATTACCTTTACATAATCTTATATATCGCAAAAGTATTGATATCTAGAACTAGGCGAGAAGCAATTTCAGTGTTGAGCAAATACCCTCGATAACATGGGGTCAAAGCGCTCTGGCAATCTCGTGATTCCCTCATCGGCCACCATTTTCGAAAGGCGAAATGCAGGTTGAGCAATCATATTTTGAGTTTGGACATAATCCTCCGCTATCCTCCAAGAAAAGCTTCAGAATGTATGAATAACAGTTCTAACATTTTTCACAATATGGCCCATGCCAATTCCTATCATGAGGTAGATAGGCCCATGCTGCGGTATCATGTGGTTGATGTTACCATCATCTGGCGCATACATCAATTTTTGTCGCTCACCGGCATTGCAACAGAAGCGATATAGACGGCTGACATATTTATTACTCTTGTGGAATTTCAAGGCTTTTGGAGTTGGAAACGATGTTAAAGCCCGATGCTGAATTTCATTTCAATAACAGTGTGATTATTGTGACGTCCGGTGGTCGACTGATGGTTTGGAAAAAACCCAATGCGTTAAAATATATGCCACTAATATATGTATATACATATATATATAAACATATATAAATACATATCTATATACGTAGATACATACCTATATTTACATATATCAAGATATATAGTAATATATATAAATACGTATGTACATATATATATATATACATACATACCTATATATACCTATATACGTACATATGTAAATATATTCACATATATATATAGTTATATATATATGCATGTATATATGCATATATATAAACATATATATTAACACATATCTTCTATACACGTATATATATATATATATATATATATATATATATATATATATATATATATATATATATATATATATATATATATATATATGTTTTATATAGCGTTAATTCTTACAATAAGTGCTCTGAAACGCTGAGTGCATTTAGCACCATGCACTCAGCGTTTCAGAGCACTTATTGTGGAATATACGCTATATAAAATAAATTATTATTATCATATATATAGATATACATATATATATGCGTTTGTACATATATACATGTACACATAATTATATAAATATATACATATATACGTATATCTAAAAATATATTTACATATATAAAGATATATAGTTATATATATGTAAATATATTTGTATATTTACCTATATACGTATATATATACATATATATATATAAGAGATATATATATATATATATATATATATATATATATATATATATATAGTATATATATGTATGTATATATATATATATATATATATATATATATATATATATATACATATATACATATATATGTTTATACTTACAAATCAAGCCTTTGAGGGACTTGCTTGAAAAACCGGCTTTCGGGGGACATTCGCTATTGTAGGTCATTTAAGATTTGTCATTCCTCATACCTGTGTTACCCATAGCGGTTTTACTGAAATGTTCATTTATATCACCGATATGCAATAATGTCCCCCTAAGGCTGTCCACCGAAGTGACCTCGACAAAGTTTACAAGACGATCTATTCTTTGGTGGACAATCGTTATTTGTGGATATGTTGTCGTTCTCTTATCTGACATACATGTATTTCTAAACGGTGAAGCCGATTTTATCTTTGTAAGCAAATAAAACAGTTCCCAATAATATATGTGACTGATATACTAAAAACGTCCCCGAAAGGCTGAAAAATCCAGACTTTGGAGGACATACTAGAAATAGCACTACAACGAGATCCCTCGAACGAATTATGGCTTAATTCCATTACAAAATTGAGAGCTTACTCAACTTATTTCCTACCTTAGCGTGGAGAAATATAATCCCGGCGAAATGCTACTGGTTTTGGGCATGTGAATGTTAATATGACATATAAGGCTGTCCACCGAAGTGACCTCGACAAAGTTTACAAGACGATCTATTCTTTGGTGGACAATCGTTATTTGTGGATATGTTGTCGTTCTCTTATCTGACATACATGTATTTCTAAACGGTGGTGAAGCCGATTTTATCTTTGTAAGCAAATAAAACAGTTCCCAATAATATATGTGACTGATATACTAAAAACGTCCCCGAAAGGCTGAAAAATCCAGACTTTGGAGGACATACTAGAAATAGCACTACAACGAGATCCCTCGAACGAATTATGGCTTAATTCCATTACAAAATTGAGAGCTTACTCAACTTATTTCCTACCTTAGCGTGGAGAAATATAATCCCGGCGAAATGCTACTGGTTTTGGGCATGTGAATGTTAATATGACATATAAGGCTGTCCACCGAAGTGACCTCGACAAAGTTTACAAGACGATCTATTCTTTGGTGGACAATCGTTATTTGTGGATATGTTGTCGTTCTCTTATCTGACATACATGTATTTCTAAACGGTGAAGCCGATTTTATCTTTGTAAGCAAATAAAACAGTTCCCAATAATATATGTGACTGATATACTAAAAACGTCCCCGAAAGGCTGAAAAATCCAGACTTTGGAGGACATACTAGAAATAGCACTACAACGAGATCCCTCGAACGAATTATGGCTTAATTCCATTACAAAATTGAGAGCTTACTCAACTTATTTCCTACCTTAGCGTGGATATAATCCCGGCGAAATGCTTCTGGTTTTGGGCATGTGAATGTTAATTCAAATGACAATAACGGGATTATAAGACATATATTGAAATTGCATAGCAACGTCATATGTAAGTACACGGAAGAATGCGACAGTATCAGAGTGATGAAATTTGAGAAAGATATACTAAGTCCCCCAACGGTCCCAAGAAGGCTGTATATTGTTGTACTATATATATATTTATGTACATATATAAACATATACATATCTATATATCTATATATATACATATATACACTTATATATGTGTATATGTATTCATATACATATATATGCTTATATATATATTCATATATATATATATATTATATATATATATATATATATTCACATACATGCATATATAGATTCATATATGTATACATATAATATATATATATATACTATTCATATAGCCATTGATCTATTCATATATATGTATAAATATATATATATATATGTATATGTATTTATATGTTATATATATATCTACATATATGCCTGTATATTTATCTACAAATATGCGTATATATATATATATCTATATATATATATAAATGTATGTATATATATAATGATATATATATAAATATATATGTAAAGAAGATATATATATATATACATATATACATATATATATATATATGTATATGTATACATGTTTGCATATATATAATATATATATATATATATATATATATATATATAAATATATATGTATATATATACATATATATATGCATATATATACAAAAGAACCTATGTAAATATGCATAGATAAATCTATACACACATATATATATATATACATATGCTTATATGTAAATGCATATATACATCCATCTACATTTATATATATATATATAGATATATACATATATATACATATACACACATATACATATATAAATATATATATATATATAGATAGATATATATATATATATATATATATATATATATATATATATATATATATATATATATATATATATATATATATATATATATATATATATATATATATATATATATATATATATATATATATGACATTGTCAGCAATATTTTAACCTCTATTAGGCAACCGCGATATTTATGCGCTTATATTAATTTATATATTTTTTTTGTTGGTTTATGAGGTGTATCTTACTCAAGATGAAAATGACTGTTTAATTTACTTTGCTCTTGGTCATTACGTAATGTTGACATGGTGCATAATGCACTGTTATGACAAGGTCATTGGAATCACAATGCAACTTTATTATTATCACAGAGAAAAGTCTACCACCTTCGTAGATCCTCCATCAAATAACCTGGGCACTATGGTTCTTCCCTCAAAGTATTTCCTGAGTCTGCTTCCATAA
This sequence comes from Urechis unicinctus, assembly GCA_034190875.2. Lineage (NCBI taxonomy): Eukaryota > Metazoa > Annelida > Polychaeta > Xenopneusta > Urechidae > Urechis > Urechis unicinctus. Next base: position 30,058,638 of record CM067342.1, read on the forward strand.
ATCTCACTCTTCAAATATGCAGCATCTGCGAACTAATTGCTTCTGGCGGCGCCTGGCTAGGTGTATCCGCTACTTGGCGCACATGCACATGGAATTTGCATTTGTGTTACATTGCAAGTAACAAAGGTGCATTGTTTGAATGTTTTGAAGGTGATAACTTTTTCAAATGGAACGTCTTTAATGTGTCTGCTTTAGTTTCTATACTATGCTAGCCTGGTAGCGCACACTAAAAATAGCCAGAGGTGTAATTGGAGTAGGGACCTGGTGGGAGGTGTGTGTGTGTTGGGGGTGGGGGGGGGGGGGGGGGGGGGGGTTATAGGGGAGTGAAGAGGTTGGTTCTGACTGGTTCTTACAAGTCGTCAGCCCGGATTTAAAATACTCCCGTGTAGGAAGGTATATGTGGGAGTAATAGCTGGCCCGCTGAGAATTGATGCGCGGAGACGTAGACACCATCTCCGAGCTGCTGCTGCTGCTGCTGCTGCTGATGTCTGGGAGCTTCTGATCGTTTTATCAGATGATAACCACTGGCTGCATCTGTAGGCCCAGCTTCCCTTTTTCCTCCACTGGCAGATTTCGTTATTGCTACTGAACATCCTGTGTTAGTGATATGATGGCGATCAAGTGCACACGGCGGTCGTCAAGAACTTCTGACGTCACATACCTTATGTAACAGACGATCTTCGGTGGCTTCATTCGGAGCCAAAATAAACACCGCACAAGTGGGACGTGTGATTCTTGGAAGACCCTCCATAATGATCCCAGTGTTACATCAAACATAATCTCGCCGTCCCAGAAGCCCCGAGCCTACTCCCGGCTTCCGTCTGCAATACGCTATAGACAGCAGCGGGAATACGCAGCGCGATAGAAGCGACTGACCAGTGGTCTTCTCTTTCTCTACACGCGGATCGGACTTCGCTGTTTAACATTGGCATATATGCTCCTTAAGGGATATAAGAAATAGGAAATCTAAAGCTTCGGGTCCGTGGCAGGCAACTCAGAATTTCGTACGCGGAACACAGCCTCATATGAGTCGGCAGTAGAAGTGAGAGCTTTCGGATCGTGTGTAGGCCAGTGAAGACGGTCTGTCTGGGGGACGGGGTGGAGTATGCCGGAGAAGAAGAGCTGGAGTGAGCGTTACCTGAGTAGTGACCACCATACCGATCGCTTGGTCAACACTGTAGTCAACTACGAGCGCGCATCCGGGCTGGACATCGCAGGTAGACCATATCACCTGTAATCACTGCCTTCAGGACGTTATTGTCATTGGCTGACGGGATGCCTGTTCAGTTACCATGTGCATTCTTACCGTTTTGGTCATACATCAATCTCGATTACTGTCGATGTTTGTTGTTATTTTACAATTAGACAACGTGCTATGCAGCCTATGGTATGACTTGCCTCGCGGCCTAGTAATTTTACCCTGGCATTATTCAGATGCGTACTCCGCATAACGGTTGAATTCATATGATATGTTATTAGAATTAGCGATCGGGGTCTTTGTTGATTGACAGTTGATCAGTATGTCTTGTTGTCCTTGCCCGTTTTGAATGTCGGCGGGTCATGTGACCGACTGTACGGATGTTTACCACTGACAAGATCTATATTCGAACGGCTCCTGCTTCTTAACCACCAGTTCACAAACATGTGGCATCTTCAGCTCGTTCACTGCCCTCATGTTGCTTCTGTGGAATGTTGTCGACATGGTTGCATTTTTTCTTCAGCAGAGCCGCCCCGCCACTATAGCAGCTATACCAGCCCGGCTAATAATATCCACAGGTATGAGTTTACCTGTGCACACACCGCATTACTCGATTGATCTTATTAATTAGTGTGCTGCAATGCCGTGATTGGTGTGGAGTTGAATTGATACACCCTGCATGCTGGTGTCACTACCGTGTGGGGTCTGCTGTGTTTGGAATAGAGTGTGTCTAATCATGTGTTTCTAATGGTGTGGCTTTTATAGTGTATAAGCAATGGTGTATTTATGATATCGATATACAATGTATGTACTTCTGGTGATGTGTGTGTCATGGTGTGTTTATGGTGGCGTGGTTGTAGGGGTGTTGCATTCTCTCGCCCAACCAGCCCTATGCAAACTCACCATAATTTAATAAATCCAAGGAGGTTTATGTGTGCCTTTCGCTGCCAATAAATTGGAATCATCTTGTTGCCAACAGGCCAGCATGTGTGTAGGGAGCTATAAATACTGCACTTGCAGCAGTAGAATTGTTCCTCGTAAACACGTGATCACCCCACCGTCCTCTGATCAAAAACGCCATATGCGACTGTGAAGAGCGAGTCATTGTTTGAAGAAGTGTTTACTTTCCTGGCTGGTAGGCTGTTACATGGGATCACTGTACAATGCTAACCGATATAGAACACAACAGCGAGTTAGCGAACTAAACTATCCTCTCGGTAACATGACTAGGGCGGAGATATTGTCAGTGCTTTCGGAAGATGTAATTGTGAAATACGTCTGCCATACATGTCAGCATAAACACATAGCAATCTACTATATCAGCAGATTGTAATTGGCCAAGATGCTGACATTAATCCAGTATAGTATGCTGCTGATGAGGAAGCGGTGAAGCTGAGAGTGGGAGGCTGAGACAGCTTGTGCGATAAGAAATATCATGTATTCCGACGAATGCTGTGACTCACGTGTACCTGCCCGTGAAGGGCACGGTATGGTTCAATGAAATGGCAGGTGATTCGCTGTAATGTGCACCCACATTCCTTTCCAATTAAGATAGCCAGGTTTCTGCTGAACAGTTTTATTGCTGACTTAGACCATTATTTGGTCATTGTCAGTTCCCCTAACTTGTTTGACCTGTCCTCTCGACTGCGCCATACTCGCATTTTACTTCACGTCATGTAATTCTCAATGTACTTTATATGTAACCTCATCTACTGGTGTCATGGTTCAGAATAATCACCTTATATTAACCTGATAGATGTTTGGTTTTCAGATCCGGACAAACTATACGAGGAAGCTATGGCCAGGGGACGACCGGTAAGAGACTGACACTTTGTCATCCTTCATAAACTCTTAACCTTCTATTTTTAAGTCCATATGTGATGCTTCAGACGTTGTTGTGAAGCTGGCCTTGTGCATCAAGCTCAGATAGGCAAGTAGGCCATGGCAGGTTGGAACGTCATGGCCACAGCGCCAAGAACGTCACTGGGCGTTGCATTGTAGGTAGCCTCACCTGCCAGTCAGATGCCTGCTCAGTAAGCAGTATCCATAAACTAGGGTAGGGTATTCCCTGATTTACTGCGACCGACTTTGCATTGCTGTTTGCATCATGCATTTGCAATGCGTCGCAAATATTACAGTGATATGTCATTTCAACAAGACCGCCAGGTTAAGTCGGCTGTATGGATGGGGTATATGATCAGTTTACGGAAAGGCTGTTGAAGGTCAAATCGTAACCCCACTTCAGGGTCAAAAGGCTGACCGCCAGCTTTGTTTGCCCAGCTGAGCAACCGATTGTGTACAGCGAGAGGGCAATCTACATCCACCTCTCCTCGTCCCAGATATACTGTATAATTCTTGGGTATACAGTAAAAGTTTACCTGAGCAGTTATCTATCAGGTTGGCAGTCTATTGTCTATGACGAAGTAAGGGGCTTTAAGGGCAATGGCCTCATAGGGATCGGGGATGGCGTAGGTCTTTGGAGGGTAGAGGAGATGGACTCTTTACGTCTCACCGTATATGACCTCAGAGCACGTCTAGTCTAGGGCTTATTTTGAGCTCGTTTTCTTCAGTAACCTACCCAGTTGATCAGTAACTAATATAGTCTCATATGATCTATAATTTTGCCCAGAGCCTATAGGCTTTTAGGTGTGCTCCACTGCTAGTCTAGTCGAACACTACTAGTCGAAGTCTCCATAACTAGTCTTCAGTAACTTTCAGTATATATAATATAGTAATATATATATCTCAGTCCTCAGTCTTTACTCTAGTCTTCAGTAAATCGCAAACCTCAGAGTGGTCAGTAACTTTACTCAGTCCTCAGTCGTCTAGTCTTCAGTAACTTTACTCAGTCCTCAGTCGTCTAGTCTTCAGTAACTTTACTCAGTCCTCAGTCGTCTAGTCTTCAGTCGTTTTCAGTCCTCAGTTGTCTTTATTACTGGTGCAAGTATCAGTAACTCTTTTCAGGTGTAAATTCCCCCTCAGACGTCTAGTCTTCAGTAACTTACCACTCTGACTGGCAATGACGTATTTTTGCTTCCTTCCTCAGTCGTCTAGTCTCCAGTAAAAATCTTTAATCTTCACAACTTTAAACCGTCCTACAGACGTCTAGTCTTCAGTAAACAACATTTACTCAGTCCTTCAGTCTTTTTTCCTTCATATGACTCACATTTCCATTGTTGTACACGCTTACAGCTGCCTTGCCTCACGCTCCATCATGTCTCGACTGGTCCCCCGTCCGTCCCCCGCCCTACTGCCCTCCCATCATCTGCAACACCTGGTACATACACGTGTTCCTGTACACTACCGTCGTCATGACATCGTTAATCAGCCCGCTGGCTTTGTCTGTAACTCCCTCAGTCGTCTAGAAGTAACTTTACTCAATCCTCAGTCCAGTCCAGTAACTTTACTCAGTCCTCAGTCTCTAGTCTTCAGTAAGTTAATAATTCATTCGTCTTTCGAATTGGCGCAAGTGATAGCTTTATTTCAGTCGTCTATGAATTGCCGTTCCTCAGACGTTTGTCGGTATGGATTTCATATGGTGGCTGATCGAGTTAAGTCTGGATGCATCAATGGGATGGCGCTATATCGAGAGAAAAAAAGGCTAAATCAGTTTGTCTTTTCATTCTTCTTGTATAACATGAGGCAGTTAGTCTTCAGTCTTTTCACAGTTCCTCTTCTAGTCTCCCGTAACTTTATAACATGAGGCAACTAGTGCCACCTCTAACTTTACAGTCTCCTTCAGTAACTTTACTACCGATATCCTTACTAATCCTCAGTCGAGTTTTCTGTAACAACTAGTCCTCAGCCTACCTAACTTTAAGTCCTCAGTTCTAGTTTTCAGTAACTTTACTCTTCCTCAGACGTATCCTTTATAACATGAGGCAACTAGTGCCACCTCTAACAGTTCCTCTCCGCTACCGTATTCCGTTCCTTTATAACATGAGGCAACTAGTGCCACCTCTAACAGTTCCTCTTCCAGCCCGCTACCTGATATCCTTTATAACATGAGGCAAACTAGTGCCACCTCTAACAGTTCCTCTCCCGCTACCGATATCCTTTATGCACATGAGGCGCTATATCGAGAGAAAAAACAGCAAATCAGTGCTTTTCATCACCTCTAACATGAGGCAACTAGTGCCACCTCTAACAGTTCCTCTCCCGCTACCGATATCCTTTATAACATGAGGCAACTAGTGCCACCTCTAACAGTTCCTCTCCCGCTACCGATATCCTTTATAACATGAGGCAACTAGTGCCACCTCTAACAGTTCCTCTCCCGCTAATGATATCCTTTATAACATGAGGCAACTAGTGCCACCTCTAACAGTTCCTCTCTCGCTACCGATATCCTTTATAACATGAGGCAACTAGTGCCACCTCTAACAGTTCCTCTCTCACTACTGATATCCTTTATGACATAAGGCACTAGTGCCACCTCTAACAGTTCCTCTTCCGCTACCGATATCCTTTATAACATGAGGCACTAGTGCCACCTCTAACAGTTCCTCTCTCGCTACTGATATCCTTTATAACATGAGGCACTAGTGCCACCTCTAACAGTTCCTCTCTCGCTACTGATATCCTTTATAACATGAGGCAACTAGTGCCACCTCTAACAGTTCCTCTCTCGCTACGGATATCCTTTATAACATGAGGCAACTAGTGCCACCTCTAACAGTTCCTCTCTCGCTACGGATATCAGCCTTCATCGGTTGCTAGCTCTTGAGATGTGTCGGTTTGTGGGGCCATCCATCAATATAAACAGACTATAATAGAAGATCATGGTGATCACACCAGTGTGTCATAATCCCCCACATACCACATCCGGTATAGGTAGCCGTGCGTTGTCAGGCATGTATTTTACTTGCACCTAGCATCGATAGCTTAATACGTGTTTGCCAACTTGCCGAATGGTAACTCCGAGAAAATGTGCAAACTGACTTGTTGATGCGTCTGATGTTTGAGAACGGCCATACGTATACACCTTTACAATTCGCACTAAGCTCGTGATTTATCATAATGTCAACAAATCCTTATCTATCTAGTTGCTTCGTTCAAATTTCTTCCACGGGACAAACTCGGACCAATGAATTGTTACGCAGAGTCTCCCAAAGCAACATTTGCGTCGTTTTAATAACATTGAAGGATGTTATTTGTTTCTCCCTCAAGTCTTAAATTGGTCCAATGTGGTTGTATTTGATGATGACTATGATGAAGATGAAAATTATGATTATGGAGAGTTAGTGATCATGATGATGGCAACGACGTCGTCGATGATGATGATGATGATGATGATGATGATGATGATGATGATGATGATGATGATGACGGATGCGATGATGATGACGATGATTATGAAAGTCACAATGGAAATGGTTATGATAATCGTTGTAACGATGATGATGTTAGTGACGTTGATGGTTATGATAGTGCCGATATCGGTGATGATGATGATGATGATGATGATGATGATGATGATGATGATGATGATGATGATGATGATGATGATGATGATGACGCTGTGATATATGTGTGGTAGGGATCAGACAGGTACCACAGCCGCGCGTCAGTCAGCCGGCACCGGGCAGCCTCGGTACCAGTCGGTCAGTCATAACGTTCTCTCATTCAACCATCATAATGCATGGAACGCAATCGCGAGAAACCAAAGTGGCTTTGTGGCTGTAGAACTGTTGAGCATTTCTGACTTTATTTATTCATGAGACTTAACAATATCAGTTATCAGATGAAAAATATAAATCAAATCGTAATGCCCGAAAAGCTTGTAAAGTTCCACAATATATTTTTTAAAAAGATCTCTATTTAAGATGTATGCATCCTTGGAGTATTGTTGCCAGGTACTGGCCGAGACCCAAACCTCTCAACCTTCATTAGGGCTCAGGATATTTCGAGCGGTGTAATGGACGATTCGGGTGCGATCTCGTCGGCCTCCAAGTGGCGAGACCAGCAACTACTGAACAACATTTCACACACCCTGGTGAGTGGCTACGAAATTATATCTAGTTATTTGTATGCATCTTTCAGATTTGAATGAACCATTATAACAGATTGAGGTGACAATGCCACGATGTCTGTGTGTCATGTTAAACGTATACACCTTAGGACCACAGTATATATTCAGTTCATATGCTACATTCTTCATGCCAGATATATTTTACATAATATCATCAAGTTATTAACCAATTTTAAATTGAATCCTAGAAAGCTCAGAATATTATTCATTTGTAAAGAGAAGCATAAATAGAATAAAACGCCACCTACATGTACACATTGACTAAGTGTTAGTTGTTTTGTTTCGACCTTGATCATCATTCCATGTTGAATTACAAACATTTGTATAATGATCAATTTTGTTTATCAAGCATGTATCATATCGGCTCATACCATTGTAGCTGGGGCGTTAGCCTATATCAGTACCAAGTACCATCCATTAGGAATAATTGGTTGTTGTCCCGGGGGGGGGGGCACTTAATGGTGTAGAGGTAGTACATATGTGCCGCGCGACGGGGTATGTTTTTTCGGCCTCTTGACTTGTACGACGGGTTTTTTGGCCTCATACTTGTACGGCGGGGTATGTTTTTGAGCTTCAATCTGTACGAGGGGTTATACATTCGCATAATACCTTGTACGACGGGGTATGCTTTTGGCCATTGTGACCTTGTACGACGGGTACGGGTTTTCGAGGTCCCGCGGCACACCCCTATCCAGAATAAGGCCAAGTGCAACCCCCCCCCCCCCCCCGGGGTTGTTGTAAGCCTCTTTTCATCCCGATTCCTCACTCATTTCCAATAAAACGAACATAGTTCAAATATACTTACCATTCTTTGTTATCTCCCACCTTAGGAAACTAAACCTCTCTTCTCACGCAAAATAGACCATGATTAACTCATTTCCATGTCATTTAAAGTCAATCATCGTACTTCCCGATTTGCGGTAAAATATTGATTTAATATCACTTTTGTTTACAAAACGACCATCGATAAAAGACAGCGGCCTCATAGTGGCTATGGTGAGGCAGCAGCTTGATGGTAAGCAGAATACGTGTCGTTGGTAACTAGTTTGCTTTTACAGCGCAGCGCTGGTATTCACGACACGAAGCCCTATCCGAGTTACGAACCCAGACCCCGCCCCAGAGAACAAGACTGTTATGATCCAAGTCGTGTTGGAGCAAGGTGCCGATCGGTAGAACCTGCTAACAAGAAGTTCGGTAGTGGCTACGATGAGAATCAATTCAAACGTAATGAGAAGAGGCTTCCATCAGAAATAGTGGAAGAAGCCATGAAGCTACTGGGTGGCAGAGAAGAACGCCAGCGGTTGGCCTCAAAGTCCTCATCCTCCATCGTGGACAGTATCTACTCGCTAGCGGGCGCTCGTGGATCGAGCAGCGCCCCCCTGACCCCTAAGGTGGATGAAACCAGTGAGTACGTAGCGTCTATTTTGAGATCAGCGGAAGAAAGAGCTCGAGGAAATAACGACATGATCACCAGAGTGGTTAGCACTATGCCGAATGACTATGACAATGATAGTTTGTATTACAACGACGATGGCACTTACGATGATTATATACCACTCACTAACCGAGGACTCTATCGTGCTACGTACGACGATACAGCCGATACAACGACGACGATGATGAGGATGATGTGGAAGTGGTCTATATTGACGGGCGAGGGCACTCGATGTTGCCATCCAGGGCCATGTACTCGGGGCTGAGCGACGCGATGAAGGTAATCTCAGCTGTGACGTGTGATTGGTCCTCACCTGGTCGTGTGGTTTGGAGTCGTGCGCAGGCTGTCTTGCCCTGGCTTGCTGTGTCCCTCTATCTCCTCCTCTTCTGCCGTTGCCTCTTTTCTAATTGTGTGAAATGAAGACTGCATTAATATGTAGACGTTATGATCACCAACGCGTGTTTTGTCATAACGTTCCCATCAACGTGATTTGATGTCGTTCATAGTGTCTTGCCTCTGTCGCTAACCAGGGGTCGTTTGTATTTGGCGGTTGACAAAACTCCGATATGGGATACATGTGGCAACTGTCATCAGTGAATTGATTGTTGTAGTGCGATTGCGAGACAGTATACGTAGGCGCTTAATAAACGTGTTGGTATCGCGATGTCCGTGTTGGGTCCTTGGTGTCGGCATGACCTTTTGATGTTGTAAAAACACTCTATAACCAAAAATCAAACTGATCCTTCACTGATTGATACGTGTTGTTTCTCCTGGAACAAAGAGTTTCCAGGCAAAAATCTGTATTGTAACTGTTCTAACTCGCACAGTTGTTGTAACTCATGTTGCACAGTAAAACAAGTGTGTACTCTCTGTGTTGCCCGTATAGTCCTCCCGTCGATTATCGCTATTTGCTGAATCAGCGGTTTTGATCAGAACAGGGTAACTACCTCACTTCTCGCCGCATCATCAGATATTCGCATCATTCTCAAACCCTCTCGTTTCATCTCATTCTCCTTTCCATTAGACCCATGGATATTTGAGTTTTTAAACACCCCCTTATTTGCAAATGCTTCATTCACATTGGCATATGTAGTTAGGCTGGGGAGTTTAAAAACGCAAGTGTCTGTGGTCTAGCTCACTGAGAGCATCAATGAAGACATTTCAGTTGTGGTGTTAGTAATTTGTCCTCATCCCATAACCATTCCCCACCCCCGCTCCCCACCTATATACCCGCCCCTCCCTGGATGTTGATCCTTTCGGAAACCATATGGACACATTCGACAAGCAAGCCCACTGCGATATCACCTGATCTGGTAAGTAATCCCCATGGATGGTGTGTCTGACCTGCAGGCGGCTAACAGTGGCTACTACCCGACCTCCGTACCTGCCAGTCGTTCCCGTCAGCACTCTAGACGGGCCAGTGTTGCCAGCGTCCAGCGCTATGCCCACCGACGTAACAGCGTCGCCAACGAGCCCGTCCTCTCTCAAGTGCCAACGCCGTACACGACCCAGGCGTTTCGATCAGCTCGTCTGCGTTCTCGGGCTAGCAGCGTACCCCCGGTACCGACGTACGCCGCCAGCGAAACCCCGGCAAGAAAGGCGGCCATCTACTCATCTCTGATGGACGCCTCTACCAGCGTCGCCCTCATAGTTACGCAGGTGGTACTGGTCGGGGCTACATCCAAGTGGACAGTCCTCTACTGCGCATGGCTGGAGGGGCAGCTCGACCTATAGAAACTCTGCGTAGGGAGGCACCCGGATACGTCCATAGGTCTTACCAGATGAAGGTACGCCACCAAGCCTACCTGAACCACACCTGTTGATGGCATGGCCAACTGAATCACACCTGTTGTTGGCATGGACACCTGAGCTACGCCTGATGATGGCATGGCCACCTGAACAACACCTGTTTCCTTGCACAATCCGTGTTCACTAAACGAACCGCAATGCAACTGTTTGATGGTCATATCCTGCACTAATCTTGCTCTTCAAACGGTCATTTTCGTCCCGCAGAACATCCAAAGCCATGGCTCCTAGTTTGTGATAACATTTCCTAAAGGAGAACTTGAATACTTGTTCAAATTCGGTCGAAATGTAACATATATTCCAATCAATTTCCTTTGATCATCCATTTGACGTAAGTTTGCTTTTGTGGTCTTGGTATAAACACGTTTGCTGTAATGACAGTATTCCAACGTGCGCTGTTCATTAGCCGACTGTTGTTTTCTATGCTCCACCGGTCGAGTGGTAGCAATCACTGACACCGACTGCTGTAACCAGTGACGTCACGAAAACTGTCATGACTTCATCCGTGACTAACATTTGAGAGAAAGTTTAAATCAAGACATATTTCTGTAAAAACAATGATAGCTTTTTATAAATTGCTAGTAACAAAACCAGTTTGACCGAATTGGTGCAACGTTTCAGTTCAACTTTTACTCTGCCAATCGTTACTTTGTTTCAAACGCCTTATGTACAACCTTATGTACAATGAATGACGTTTATCCCAGATCTTGATCATACCGCTCCATGTTGAAGCATGACTCGGCCTTGCTTGAAATGCACGAAGTTCAATAGTTGGAAAGCATGATATTCATGTCACGCAATATCACGGGTGCTCGGGCTAGACCATTATGATCCAACCGTTATGGCCGGTGGCAACAGTATTAGCAATAAGATATGAGATAGTGCTACTATATGCGGTCGTTGATAGGATCATAATGTTCTAGCTCCAGCACCTGTGTGAAGCAGCATCTGGGTAGCATCGTCTCTGCCAATCTTCATCCCTTTCACCTTATGATATCATAAATCACAATGAATGCATCGCATAAGTTTCATTCGTTATCCTGTTCTGTTCAGCAATGTTATGCGATGTTCTTTGTGAGCGGCTGAACAATAAGATGTACGTTTACATGAATGACTTGTACAGCCTTTCGTCTTGTTTTTCTAACAACTATGTTACAATAACATTTGAATATATGCTGTATATAATCAAGACAGAATCATGACACGTTGTTAACATCTATTTTGTGAATGATGCTAAATAAACCTAGTCTCTGTATCTTTCACTCGCCCGAATGAACTCGCATGACGAAACCAACTTAAGCATGGCATGGCAAGGAGGTACCTGCATAGCATGTTAATTAAGACCGGAAATTACCTGTCGTATCGTTTAGTTGCCTATAAAGTCTTGAAACTGCTCTTCAAATATAACGGCTGTCGTATCTAGCTGTAGAGTAGAATGATCGTGGTAGTCTACCTGCCGTCTCTTACCTCTGTTGGCTGTTGTAGTGTATGTTGTGCTGGGTATGTGGTGTATTTAGCCGGACTATGCCAGCGGTTACAGTCATACTGCACCTGTGAGAAGGAGCGTAGTGCCCGCCGGTAACAGCGCCAGCTGTGGCCTGGCTGTAAGGCAGGCCAGGCAGTGTCTGGGCCGCTTGGAGGTAAACCAAACACCACATCTCCATCGACTTTTGTTAAACACCCTCTTGTTATATCGCCCATTTCTCATGCCACCTGTGAACAGGGGTGCAATAAGCTCATTCTTTTGTAAAACGTTTTTGCAATTTAGTATAGATTCGTTGTCTTGTGTTTATCACTGGGTAACCAAGTGATATCTTCCTTGTTGAATGTAGTCAATGTTTGGATGGTGTTGATACTCTAGCGACAGATGAGCCTCTAAGTAGTTGGCCTTCTGGTAGATAATGCATTAGCTATAACCACGTGGTGTGTCACATGGCGCATGTATGTTAGTCGCTGTGGGGTCAGCCTGGTGCATTCGAACTCAAACCATTCACGAGGCATTGATTTTTACTCATTAAAAAATATTTGGTACACAATTATATTAAGCTTGCATTATTGGTAGACATATATGCCATTACGTTTTATATGTGATTGAGTCTGTCACCGATGGGGAGTGTTAATCGCCTTTGTTTCTGGGTCCTTTTATAACGGTGGTGACGTCTATATGGACGTTACCACATACGCCATCTCTCATAGCCAGTAATACACACTGCATTATCCGCCATGTTAACCCACACCCCACGGCTTGAAACAATGCCACATGTAAACATGCCTTGTTCTACTGCCAGCCTTTACCGAGAGAATACTTGGGACTTCAGAAACTGTTGTATCCATCCCTTCACACTCTCCGAATTTCCACCCCTCACACCCCAGCTCTGTACGCAATGGTCCCGGAAATGGTGCAAGAACAGTAAACGAGCAGTCCTACCGAGAGTGGAAAAAAGTAGTGAGTGATAAAAGGGTCGAAAAGGATGAATGGAAGGCATTACCAGCAGCTGTTATAGGTTATGTTATATGTAAAAGGTGAAAAAACTTAATTAATGGTATATCTTTACATGGGATGGCAAGAGAATAGGTCCATAAAGATTCAGAAACCGACAGTAAATATGACCACACCTAACATACATGACACACCACTAGTGGTGGATGGTTCTAGATAGAAAGCTGGCGTCATAAGTTACCGTGCACAGTGAGGTAGGATGCCATTTACAGAATGGCTGTTGTATAGTTGAAAGGTGGTAGTCACTGGACATAGAGTTAGCATGGTATGAAACTGGACACATGACAACGCATTTGTGATGGATGGAGACTAGATAGAAAGCTGGTGTCACTAAGTTACCGTGACATAGTGATTTGTGATACTGGGAGACAGAGTTACAGAATGGGTGATACTGTATAGTTGAAAGCATTTGTGATACTGGACACAGAGTTAGCATGGGTGAAACTGGACACAGACAAAGCATTTGTGATACTGGAGACAGAGTTAGCATGAGTGATACTGGATACAGACATAGCATTTGTGATACTGGAGACAGAGTTAGCATGAGTGATACTGGATACAGACATAGCATGAGTGATACTGGAGACAGACAAAGCGTGGGTGATACTGGACACAGAGTTAGCATGGGTGATACTGGACACAGACAAAGCATTTGTGATACTGGAGACAGAGTTAGCGTGGGTGATACTGGAGACAGACAAAGCATTTGTGATACTGGAGACAGAGTTAGCGTGGGTGATACTGGAGACAGACAAAGCATTTGTGATACCGGACACAGAGTTAGCGTGGGTGATACTGGAGACAGACAAAGCATTTGTGATACTGGAGATAGAGTTAGCGTGGGTGATACTGGAGACAGACAAAGCATTTGTGATACCGGACACAGAGTTAGCGTGGGTGATACTGGAGACAGACAAAGCATTTGTGATACTGGAGATAGAGTTAGCGTGGGTGATACTGGACACAGAGTTAGCGTGGGCGATACTGGAGACAGACAAAGCATTTGTGATACTGGAGACAGAGTTAGCGTGGGTGATACCGGACACAGAGTTAGCATGGGTGATACTGGAGACAGACAAAGCATTTGTGATACTGGAGACAGAGTTAGCGTGGGTGATACTGGACACAGAGTTAGCGTGGGCGATACTGGACACAGACAAAGCATTTGTAATACTGTAGACAGAGTTAGCATGAGTGATACTGTAGACAGAGTTAGCATGAGTGATACTGGAGACAGAATTAGCATGGGACGATACCGGACACAGAGTTAGCATTTGTGATACTGGAGACAGAGTTAGCATTTGTGAAACTGGAGACAGAGTTAGCATGGGACGCTACCGGACACAGACAAAGCATTTGTGATACTGGAGACAGACAAAACATTTGTGATACTGGAGACAGAGTTAGCGTGGGTGATACTGGAGACAGAGTTAGCATGGGACGATACTGGACACAGACAAAGCATTTGTGATACTGGACACAGAGTTAGCGTGGATGATACCGGACACAGTGGTAGCATAGGGAAGCTGAGTGCTGCGTTAGTATAGTGCTTCTGGACATGGAATAAAGTCATAAAGTCTTTCTGCTCCATATGGAGAATGCTTGCTGGTGGTTTGGCGTGTGAGGGATGGGGTGAGGTTGGGTGGGGTATGAGGTAAGTGGAAGGGTATGGCTAGCAGCAGCATGGTGATTATTACAACAGGCGATGCCTCGGGATCGCTCTGATTCAGGGGGTGGGGGGGAATGGAAGCTTGTGGGATCTACTGAAAACACCCGCACCCCATGCTGACTGCGCCAAGAGTTCCTCCAACGGCCTCCCACTTGCTACATCACCACTCACCTTCCCTCCCACTCCCTCGTAATCTCGCCAGCTGCTGCTGCTGCTCCTCCTCCTCCTCCTCTACCTCCCCAAGTCTTTCTTTCCTCTCGCTGACCCTTCCGCTTCGACACCTTCTCCTCACTCTCCAGCATTCCGACCAAGAGGCCTCTATTATTTCTACCCATCACCTCGGCACCTCATTTTTATGCCTCACCTCCCGGGAAATATCTGGAGAGATTTCGTGACTTGGATCTAGTCGTTAACTCCTAATAAGTCAGGTCAACCTTACCTGGGGATAACTGCAGGTGGTCTGATTAAGACATAGGTGAGGCTAAACAGGTGTCCGTCGGCCAAGCTCCAACCCCACACGGCAGTAAGAAGGCTCTGATCATGAATAGGTCGGGAATATATTTTCAGCGTGAGTTGGGAGTGGATGATATGGGATCGTCCCCCTACTCCTACACGGACGACTCGTACGCCATCGAAGCCCCTCTCGCTTCTCCTATAGTGGTGCCCACCAGAGTGACCAGCGGCAGGGTGAGTTCACTTGACATTCTTCTCTCTCATTCATCTGTTTTGTTTGTCACATTCTTTCTTTCTCTCGATCTTTCTAACTTTCTTTTTATTTTATTACTTTCTTTCTATACTTCTGAACTACTTTCTCTTGCTTTCTTTCTTTCGTTCGGTCGCCTTTTCTCTCTCGCTGTCTAGTTCCCTGTTTCTATCAAAACCCTCTTTTCAAACTGGTTGTTACTAACTAAACCTAAGCATCACGTTGACGACGGTCATATGTCCATGTTGATATATATTACTGGTTTTATAAAACATAAATATGACTCTTTTCTTTGGCATCAACATACGTAGAACCGTGATAATATAAAGCGGGGTTTCCATAAATTGTACGTGCAGTGACAGAACTTAAATGGCCCTATTTAAATCAGTCAGGTGTTTCAAAAAACATTAAGAATGGTTTGTTGTTTGGTGTAGCCTCGTCTATCGTGCTTGGATGGTGGTTGGTTAATTGAGAGCAGACTTTATATTTAGCATGGCGATATACCGTGCAGGTGGTTCTAAATGTGGGCAAGCTTGGCAGCAGTGGTTACGAAGGTCACCTTGGGATCAACTTTAAGGTCATACAAATCGAAACAATAGAACAAGCATATCTTTAAAACAGATAAATTGACGTCTCCTGTAGCCGTCTTAGTCGTAACTGTGAATTATCCGTAAAATGGGTTCACACAATGGTGTCTGCCTAATGTTCTTTGGTCTGGACTCGCCCAACTCCGCGCCAAGGTTACTCAGGTGAACTCACAGGTGAGAACAGGTGAGGGCGTGAATTGGGCCTTAATGGATGTTCTTGCGAATAAAATAAGAAATACAGCCTCGTCAAACCCTTACACATATTCTTCTTCATTGTAGAGTTGTCTGTGTTACTATGGCAACACAATGTGACCTGCCCTGAACAGCAGAATTGTGTTGTATTGGCTGGCAATAAACGCACCTGTCCTGCTACGGCTGCTGGCATGGTCTTCATCGCAGCCGCTGACGACTCCAGACTTTCACCTGGCTTACACCTGCACGCTCACAGCCATAGGGCACATTACCTAGTTCAATCGATACTCATCAACACTTTTACCACAAGTAGACTCGTGTAATCTTCCCTTGCCATTTACGGTGAAATATCATTCTATTATTTAAGTTACTACATGACTTAAAGTATACGCAATCAGCGAGAGCTGGCTGCACGGAATGGATACACGGACAGGCACAGTCCTTGATCAGCCTTGCTCGCAGCTGCTCTCCCGACCACTCACACGTTTATCCACATCCCGTATTTACAACTCGTTCCCGGCGGCTAACATCATTATGTAATTTGTATGTGGATCAAAGATGTGTCCATCATCTTTCTTTTTTTAGTCTGGGGAAATACCAAAAAATACACCACTCTTGTACAGCGCTGTGCCAGTTTGCGTAAGTACCTCAGATTCCGCCAGGCTCGATTGCTAATATTTTATAAGACGGGCGGGCGATGCTTGAGGTGTACCTGAGCCTGAATATAACGCTGACTTGTTCCGGAAGAAGGCTCCTCGCGCCAAGTGTTTTGATTAACGGTACATGCCATATCAAACGAGTGCTATTTATTTACCTCAGGTCGGCCATGATGGAAGGTCTCTAATCAATGAGATAACATTCCGTTATACTGACTTAATCATGACGTCATAGGATGGCATACACACCGCATGTTATAAAGGTGTAGCCTTCCACAACGTTGACATGCGTCTTTTTGTGAGATGCTTCAAGGCACATACCTGTGTGTATTATAATCTCGAGGCCCTCCTTACAAAATACCTCCATGCAAAATACCGTGGAAGTAAAAATGTTTGTTGAATGGTAAGGCAATCAGCAGCGTGAGAACTGACTTCTTCTCTGTCTCATCACCGTAATGTCCCGCGCCAGTAGTCGACCTCACCCCAACTACTGCCAACACTATGATGAAATTAACACAACCGGCGATGACATAAGCTGCTGTGTTTATCTCCGATTCCTGGAATGCCGAGCTGATTTATCAGCGTTTTGTACCATCTCGCTTTATTATCTACCGCCTATACTCTTACCACATGCTGTTTTTAACTGCCTTTATTTACTGTGGCAACAATGCATTTAAAACTTTTTGTGAATATTATAGCAATGGAAGAGCATAAAAAGTGCCACTGCCGACTGATGGTAAGCTTAATCTCGACTTAGCACTTACCGGAGACTGGTCCACTTCCGGTGTTTATGACATACTTATAGAACCAGGGAAAATAATCACACTAACCTGGGTATATTTAGGCGAGGAAAGGTTATAAATGCTTAAGGAAAACTCCTACAGGTTTGCTATTCTCATCATTATACGAGAAAGCATCTGCCTTAATTGGTCAAGTATTCGTGTCGACTCTAAGTGATGGTAATATGACATGGTAATCTTGTGAGTTGTCAACTCTCGCTTGATGAGAGCCCGGTCTCGCGGGATTCTACCGCGCATGTGAGCAATTAGACCATTGACTTGACTAGTGGCAGTGATACATCTACTGATGCATGGCACCAACGCTTGCCTACTCTGAGCCAACAAGGAATAACGAATGAGGAACTGTGGTGGCACATGAAGATTTCGTTCATTCATGTCCCGGCGAATTAACCTGTAATTATCAATGTAAGTTAAGCTATTCAGGGGTGGAGGTAGATATGGTGATCCTTAATCTGGTGTGTACCGTGAGCGGGCATCTGTAGTGTATGTGTGTGTGTGTTTTTGTTTGTGTGTGTGTGTGTGTGTGTGTGTGTGTGTGTGTGTGTGTGTGTGTGTGTGTGTGTGTGTGTGTGTGTGTATGAGTGTGTATGGGTGTGTGTATGTGTGTGTGTATGTGTATGTGTGTGTGTATGTGTGTGTATATGTGTGTGTTAATGTGTATGTGTGTGTGTGTGTTTGTGTGTGTTTTTGTTTGTGCGTGTGTGTATGAGTGTGTATGGATGTGTATGTGTGTGTTTGTGTGTGTTTTTGTTTGTGCGTGTGTGTGTGTATGAGTGTGTATGGGTGTGTGTGTATGTGTGTGTGTGTGTGTTTGTGTGTATGAGTGTGTGTGTATGAGTGTGTGTGTATATGTGTGTGTATGTGTATGTGTGTATGTGTGTGTATGTATGTGTGTGTGAGTGCGTGTGGGTATGTGTGTGTGTATGTGTGTGTGTGTGTGGGCGCCATACATTCGTTCCCCCTCGCATCAACTCATCAATCTTGAGGCTTTCACAACGATCCATTTATAAGTTACTTATAGTTCTATTGTGAAGTATAAGAGCAAAAATCGAGCCAACTGCAGGCTTGTATCCGCGATGAGGTGCCTTAAGCTACAAAAAGAAGATATCTGAGCTGTAGAAGACGAGGCACTGTAGGAAGGTAAGGGCATTTCGTGGAGGAGATCGAGCAGGGAATATAGAGAGAGGTGTATGTGTGAACACTCTCACTGATTCCTCCCTGTAATCATGCGTGGGTCTAACCGGACTATCTACTCAGTGAGGGGAGGCAATGTCGTGGTGAGTAACTGTTCAACTCTTCATGCGGCTCTTGGTTCAGAACTAAGCTCGTTATACACATACGGGTTCCGTGGAAGAACATTTCGTGAATATCTTCTATTACACGATTTCTCGGTCTCCCTTCGCGAGGGCTTTTGTAACATCCAATACGCGTCCTCCGTGTTGACCATGTCCACTTATTCTGCGACTTTCGTGACTCAAATATGCTTGGCTGTCGTACAAGCCATTGTTCAGAGCCATCGTAAAACTTGACGACTTACATGAGGCAGCATCCCAAGTAGCTCTTTTGAACCAAGTGGAGCTTGCGCTCCCTCTTGGGTCTCAAAGATGGCATTTCCAATGTAGAAAATTCGATGATAAGACCTTACCTTCACGATGTCAACTTGATTTAACAAGTCCAATTTAATAAGTAATCAGTATTATGTATCGCATAAGAGTCCCAGGAATCGCAACAACTTGTAAATATGCATAATCGCATAAAATGTGCGAGGCGATAAACTTTTTCGACTAAATTCCAATATGGCGGCGAGATTGCCAAGTCGGATTGTAACGGACTTGTTATTATGCTGGATAAAGGAGAGGAAAAGGTAACTAGGTCGGAAAGGTATAAATCTAGTATAAACTGACTCACTTGTAGAATGTATCATCAGGAAGATGATGATATGACAAAAACTTAGCAAATTCCGCGCGGTCGTTTACGACAACGTAATGCAAGAGACCGGTTGTTGACAACCACCAGAGTTGGAGTGGAATTTCGCCGAAAAGTTAGAAATTATCGAATATCAAGTGTTTGCCCGGAGATTTGTTTAAAAAAAACCCATATTCATTAAATTCAGTCAATACTCTCTCCGATGGTGGCTTTAAATTCTTCTCATTTCGTATTTTTAACGTGATAAGTGATGTTCAGTTAAGCATGTTTGTCAATCTACCGATAAAAGTGGGTTTTCCTGTTAGACCAACAAGGGAGTACCCAATCGACTGTTGGTCTGTTGAGCTAATCCGAAGAGCTGTTTAGCGTCTATCAAGTTATAGCGCATGATGAACGTCGCGTGGGTGTAATAAAAGCTGCAGATTTAGGCGTATGCTACAAATATTGTATCGAACAGATTTATTTGGCGTTATAGTTTTTTCCAACACTCCGACCACTTCTTCGTCTAAATCGTCTTTTCCTCAGTTTATCCGATGGAACATTTATGCCCACTAAATTTACTTAAACATGTGAGAAAATGTCTCTCATTGTAGGTACTAATATAGATCTACATTAAGTTGTTCTATGTGGCTTCGTGTATGTCGTTCAGGCAAGTGTGGGTGAGGAGATGGCAAGGAAACTGCTGACTCAGGGGTTTCAGTTTTAGGGTCAATTGACTTCATAGCGGTAAGCTGTAATGATTCTTGCCATTATGCAACTCATCCTCTCCACCTGTAGATGCGCAGCTCTTAGGGGATTCTGAGGTCGCATTAGTGCTGGATCATCTCTTCGTCATCATCATCATCATAATCATCATCATCGTCATCGTCATTTTCATCGTCGTCGCTACAAAAGTGATTCATGATGTTTCATTCAGACTAAAAGACGCGTTAATTATGGTGTGTGACATAAATCAGCCGTCAGACGACAAGTTAACGACTATCACTGTCTGAGGCTCTTCACACACTCCTCTACCAAACATCTATCTCACGTCAGCTACACATCATTATCAGCGATAACCTTCACCTACACCTCAGCATCTCTGATACAGGTCAGCTACATGGCGGCATCTCTAATATACGTGAACTTCATGTCCGCTACACGTTAGCATCTCAGCTATTCGTCAGCATCACTGATACACATCAGGTACACATCAGCATCTCAGACACACCTCAGCTACTCATCAGCATCTCAGACACACCTCAGCTACACATCAGCATCCCAGACATACATCAGCTGCACATCAGCATCTCAGACACACCTCAGCTACACATCAGCATCTCAGACACACCTCAGCTACACATCAGCATCTCAGACACACCTCAGCTACACATCATCATCCCAGTCATACATCAGCTACACATCAGCATCTCAGACACACATCAGCTACACATCATCATCCCAGACATACATCAGCTACACATAAGCATCTCAAACACACCTCAAACACAGAAAGCAGGCATGAACTTTCGCGCTTCCATTCCCTCGTTAGCCTTGCAATGAACACCCTATTGTAAAGTTTCACTTCTTCAATGTGACCAAGCCAATCTTTTGACTTCTACCAATTACTTTATTCAGAAAAGGAGCTCGGTGAGGCATCGGTACTCATCGTTTTCAATAAATAATGACTTCACTCAAATTCACTCGTCTCTGTAGATTGTAAGTGATTGATGCAATTCGGGGTTGTCACGCGGCCAATTACCGACAGTCAACAAGAATTCCCTTACGTTCTTCATCACCCAATATGGTTCCATATCTAACTATTTATGACCACATCAAGATGACAATAATCGATACATAGCGATATCAAGGTGCAAAGAGAGCACCTGGTCTTCAGTCCAACGATCAAATATCTTCTCATTAACATCTATGGTATGGATCCTACTTAGTGAATTTCCTCACGCATCGGCGGATTTGATCAGAGCTACACTAATAATCGTATAGTATATTTTGAATATGACGGCAGACCTGAGTCACGATTTGACCTGCATCGAAATGCTGCATTATTCATGTTTTGGCTTTATTCAACATTATCTTGAGTAACACTAGAAGCTGTCAGTCAGTCGACTGTATATTTCCAGTCAAATAATTATGTTGAAAATTTATCCACATAATTTTTGATCAAATAAACTTTGCGGCACAAATAAAAAGATGCCATTATTTATGTCTGCGTTAAACGTGTCTATGTATTAACAAAATGATCCCTGGGTGCCCGATATGGGGCTGAATAGCCTCTTTAACACTGTGTGTAATTACATCCAGCTGAACGTCGGCCACGCGGGCGGCCACATATTTATCTGCTTCACATGCTAGGTAACCCTCAAGCAGACAATACTTACCCCTACCCTCTTCGGGATGGGAATATTTTCCTTGAGTCGTTCGGCTAATTAATACTGTACAACAAAAACAATTTTGTCGGAGTAGCGCTTTCTGAACGTGGAGATTTTCATCAAGGGAGATCCTAAAGCTATAAACGAGGAACGTTTGCGGCGTTGGTTGGGGAAGACGACTGGCGATGGGAGTCCGTTCTGACAGCGTGTTACTCCCGCACGCTGTAGTCTGGTGTGGGAAAAACACCTCCCCCCACAAAAAAAAAAAACGCAACCTGCCGACTAAAACAAACTTTACAATAGTTCTTAACAAAATAGAGTCGGACAGAATCTTGACCAGTTGCAGATGATGCACATGTGAGGTTGTTTACTGCATAGTGGATGTGGCAATACGTGGGGATAGGTGGTGGGCGAGGGGTTGGGGTGGGGTGGCATTGTAGAGTGTACAGAGGCGGGGTTGTATTGGCAGCCCTGATTCTACATAAAGCGGTTAGCAAATCTGCAAAAGATTTAACATTATCAAAAATAACGCCTGGTACACGTCAGAATAACATCTAATATCACATGTACTTGAAAGACTTGGCAGGGATCGGAACATTCACTAAGCATATTAGTTGAGAAATAAGACTTCACCGCAAGAGCTGCTCGCAACGGACCGATCTAGGGCGGGAATCTGTACGCTATCGAGTTGCCGTAAGGTAACATTACGACTCGTGCATTTCCTGCATTCCTCTGGCTTGACAGTGTTATCACGCGAATGGTGCTCATAAAACTGACATACCAACCCTTACACACCGCACCCAAAAGCACAGCGCGTCTATATGATACACTTATCCCATGAAGTCTATTTTGTTTATCCATTGGCAGTTATGGTAACAAGGGTTCATATTACAGAAGCAGCGCGGCTGTTTACATCGCACCATCGTAAGATCAGTCTTCAGATCCTTCCTGGAAGCTCCACCTTATACATAACGTATTGAGACTATGTCTATTTGCTTGGAGCCTGTACACCTCCCTTCGTATATCACAAACACAGGAATGGGCGGATACCTATATCGGTTAAGGTGTTGGTTAACCACACGCTCAGTGCCTAACCTTGACCCTGCTGTAGCCCCGACTCAGCTAGAGCCTCGCTCTGCGAACTGGCCAGGTATATAAAGGCGGCTAATGATAGATCGCCTGGTCAGAACCATCTCCTCGGGGTAGCATTCATGTACATGTATTCTATATAATACGTGTAAGGTAAATAGTTTTCCGTCAATGCGATACTATAACCAGTTCATGCGACCGTTCATAAACGGTTCATGCGACCATGTTGTTCGAACCGACATAGATAATCATTTACCTCCAAACATCCATATATACCATATATATATATATATATATATATATATATATATATATATATATATATATATATATATATATATATATATATATATATATATATATATATATATATCTATATATATATATATATATCTCTATATATCTCTCTATATATATATATATCTCTCTCTATATATCTCTATATATATATATATATATCTATATATATATATATATATATATATCTATATATATATATAAATGAAATTCAGTTTTCCAATAAGCATTTTTCGATTGTATCTCACCAACAAGCAGCTGTGTGTGAATAATGCATCATCTACATAAGTGTACTTGCTATGAAGGCTGTGTTTGGTGTGACATCTCGTTGCTGTTACTGTTGTAGGCCTACTCACGCACGACAGCCCCTCGTCGTTACTCTTTCTCTGGACCCACTAGCACCCTGTCCTCTGCCCCGGTGTCCTCTTACACCCCTAGCTACTACACCACCCCATCTATTTCTGCTGCCCAGAACAAGATCACGTCAATTGAGGTTAGTACTTCTACTGGAATTCAAATTCTGTGAATACTTTCATCGTTTACTTAAAGTAAGACATATGTGAATAGAGTGACCAATATGATAGATCGTCTGTTAAGAAACTATACCTCTTATCGCAATTGTAACAATGCGCGTCTGACTTCCGGTGGAGGTGATTGGTGCGTTTTCAAGCCTCGGTTATGGCGCCATGTTGGGTGTGTGTGCGCAGTCGCAGTTAGAGTTGGGCTCCCTCCACAATGAGTACACTTCCGCTCCGGTCCCGTACTCAGCCCTTCGATCCGCCACCGTCGACGCCCGTAATAAGATTGACCGCCACAAGACCATGCTGGATCGCTATCTCCCCATCAACATGGGTCCGGAGAATGACGTAGGCTATGAAGTCGACTACAAGTACGGCCAGATTGCCGACAGGTTAATTCTCCTCATTTTGGGTTTTTATTTGAGAGATGATTAACATATGATTTCATTGCTAAATCTCGTCTACCAATGGTAGTCTACCAATGGCGGCCCGCTAGTAGTCTACCAGTGGCGGCCCGCTAGTAGTCTACCAGTGGCGGCCCGCTAGTAGTCTACCAGTGGCGGCGAGTCCCAGTGGCGCCCGCTAGTAGTCTACCAATGGGCGACCCGCTAGTAATCTACCAGTGGCGGCCCGCTAGTAGTCTACCAGTGGCGGCCCGCTAGTAGTCTACCAGTGGCGGCCAAGTAGCGACCCGCCTAGTAGTCTACCAATGGCGACCCGCTAGTAGTCTACCAGTGGCGGCCCGCTAGTAGTCTACCAGTGGCGGCCCGCTAGTAGTCTACCAGTGGCGGCCCGCTAGTAGTCTACCAGTGGCGGCCCGCTAGCTACCAGTGGCGGCCCGCTAGTAGTCTACCAGTGGCGGCCCGCTAGTAGTCTACCAGTGGTGACCCGCTTAGTAGTCTACCAGTGGCGGCGACCCGCTAGTAGTCTACCAGTGGCGACCCGCTAGTAGTCTACTGTGGCGACCCGCTAGTAGTCTACCAGTGACGACCCGCTAGTAGTCTACTGGTGGCGGCCCGCTAGTAGTCTACCAGTGGCGGCCCGCTAGTAGTCTACCAGTGGCCAGTGGTGTGGCGGCCCGCTAGTGGTCTACTGGTGGCGACCCGCTAGTAGTCTACCAGTGGCGGCCTGCTAGTAGTCTACCAGTGGCGACCCGCTAGTAGTCTACCGGTGGCGGCCCGCTAGTAGTCTACCGGTGGCAGGCCCGCTAGTAGTCTACCAGTGGCGGCCCGCTAGTAGTCTACCAGTGGCGGCCCGTCTACCAGTAGTCTACCAGTGGCGGCCCGCTGGTAGTCTACCAATGGCGGCCCGCTAGTAGTCTACCAATGGCGACCCGCTAGTAGTCTACCAGTGGCGGCCCGCTAGTAGTCTACCAGTGGCGGCCCGCTAGTAGTCTACTGGTGGTGACCCGCTAGTAGTCTACCAGTGGCGACCCGCTAGTAGTCTACCAGTGGCAGCCCGCTAGTAGTCTACCAGTGGCGGCCCGCTAGTAGTCTACCAGTGGCGGCCCGCTACTACCAGTGGCGGCCCGCTAGTAGTCTACCAGTGGTGGCCCGCTTGTAGTCTACCAGTGGCGACCCGCTAGTAGTCTACCAGTGGCGACCCGCTAGTAGTCTACTGGTGGCGACCCGCTAGTAGTCTACCAGTGACGGCCCGCTAGTAGTCTACTGGTGGCGGCCCGCTAGTAGTCTACCAGTGGCCAGTGGCGACCCCGCTAGTAGTCTACCAGTGGTGACCCGCTAGTGGTCTACTGGTGGCGACCCGCTAGTAGTCTACCAGTGGCGGCCCGCTAGTAGTCTACCAGTGGCGACCCGCTAGTAGTCTACCGGTGGCGGCCCGCTAGTAGTCTACCGGTGGCAGCCCGCTAGAAGTCTACCAGTGGCGGCCCGCTAGTAGTCTACCGGTGGCGGCCCACTAGTAGTCTACCAGTGGCGACCCGCTAGTAGTCTACCAGTGGCGACCCGCTAGTAGTCTACCAGTGGCGGCCCGCTAGTAGTCTACCAGTGGCGACCCGCTAGTAGTCTACCAGTGGCGGCCAGCTAGGAGTCTACCAGTAGCAAGCCGCTAGTAGTCTACCAGTGGCGGCCCGCTAGTAGTCTACCAGTGGCGGCCCGCTAGTAGTCTACCAGTGGCGGCCCGCTAGTAGTCTACCAGTGGCGACCCGCTAGTGGCGGCCCGCTAGCTAGTGGCGGCCCGCTAGTGGCGGCCCGCTAGTGGGCGGCCCGCTAGTGGCGGCCCGCTAGTGGCGGCCCTAGCTAGTGGCGGCCCGTAGTCTACCAGTGGCGGCCCGCTAGTGTCTACCAGTGGCGGCCCGCTAGTGGCGGCCCGCTAGTGGCGGCCCGCTAGTAGGCGGCCCGCTAGTGGCGGCCCGCTAGTGTCTACCAGTGGCGGCCCGCTAGTAGGTGGCGGCCCGCTAGTGGGCGGCCCGCTAGTAGTCTACCTGTGGCGACCCGCTAGTAGTCTACCAGTGGCGGCCCGCTAGTAGTCTTCCAGTGGCGAGCCGCTAGTAGTCTACTGGTGGCGGCCCGCTAGTAGCCTATCGTTGGCGACCCGCGAGTAGTCACTTGGATTCATTTCATGTACGAAACTTAAATTTAAAAAGCATATATTTTCATCGCGTCGGGATACATGTGCACCGTGCCTCTGTATGTTGCACTGCTTTCATTGTCCCCTGCCACATAACCCTGCGCAAATCGTCAATTAGTTCATCGACTAAACTGATAATTTGCAGACATTCGCCCATTTTCACCTTTCGTTCACTTCATTTCTGCCTGGCATGATTTTGTTGGGAATGTTTTACGATTTGTTTTTGTTACTGTTCGTGACCGTTTCCATACAGGATTCCACAATTAGAGCCCTATAAACCCAAAACAGTGGCGGTCACCAGCTCGATGGTAGCCCCGTACAGACCGGTCGCCAAGGCTGGTCGAGATCTCTGTGAAGCGGCCAAGCCTCCAATGGTACGTGTGTCCCCGACGAGTGCTGTGCAGCGCCAGGCCCCACAAGTCACCCGTCTTCTGCGCATGGAACTTCTCCGTATCACCCCAACCCCGTCCCTTACAACACCCACCACCCAGCCCACCTACATCTTCCCCAACACCCCTCCCCCACCCCCACCCTCCTTCCAACCATACCCACGTGACTGTGTTATATTGATGTTATGCATGGTTCCATTGCGAGTTGTCAATGTCTAGTCAAATGCATACGGGCGCTGTGTTAAGCTATGGTACAGTAAGAGCAATAATGATAGGCAATGCATTTAGCTTTGCTTGAGCTTAATAACAATAAAAAATATAGAGTGCCTAAGAAACGCAGCTGTGATCGCAGAATGAAAGCATAATATTGTTACAAGATGGTCTTGATCCGTCCATCGGTTCGACCTTCATAGCAAACTAGAGTTATTTTATTTGACAGAAACACATTGAGTTTATCACGTTAAGTTATGGTTGTGGCATTGATTAATCAACAAAACCACAACGCCAACACAGCCAGAGAATCATACAGGACCATGCTCAACAACAGTGTCAGAAACTGATCATAACGTAATGATTGTCGCATCACCGGTTCTCGTCATGTGTGCCATGCAGGCGTCCTTCCGCCCGGAGGTATCTGAAACACGCAAGCGATGCCGGGAAGTACTTTGCAAGATCAAGGGCGACCCCCGCTATTACGACTAGTACGCACCGCTTCTTCCCATACAATCAATGAACGCTTAATGAGTTTTACAAGCGGATATCAATAGCAAGCCTTTATGTTTTTAATGTGAACGGTTGTATTCTTCAAAGTTCACTTTGGCTTAACAAGTTAAATTGATTGTGCTAATGGCATATCTGTCTGATACAATAAGTACCCTATGCCTCTTTGGCACATCTCTTATATTAGAACATTGAGGGTTACACGTACATGCGGGTTGGATTTGCTTAGAATTCTTCCTTTATTTTTATCTGTGTTTTGCAGATCATGTGGTTGGGCGCGTTTACTACCCACGAACTTACGCGGCCCTAAGCTTCTACAAGAAACCATCCATTTACAACCCTTACAGGATCCAACCATCTACTCTGCTCGCCATAGCTAATTAACATCACATGACGTCAACATGATGTCATCGACAAACACTGAAGCATTTCTTCTTTTTTGCTGACGTCACTGAGTTTCTTTTATTCTTGAACTAATTGAATCATGTCCCCCCGTTTTAGGCCTGAGGCGAGTTTTCAAGATTTATAGCTCACTCAAGTTGAATTTCAAGATATCAGAAATGTTTCTTCATTTTACCACTTGGCCATAGTGGACTAAGTTTGTTACGTTTGATGTTATCCTTGAAGCCGACTTGTTGTGTATTGTGAAATGTTGAAGGCGACCCCTAGCGTGTGTGGGACATCGTGAGTTGTGACTCCCTAATGTGTACATAATCACGGGATGCTGTGTTGAAACGTGTTATCTTCATCACTGATTGATCGTGTACGGTTATTTAACTATTGTCCGATACGTATTTGATTGACATGTTATTCTCATGTATACATTTCTATTATTTACGCTTGAGTTTGAGCTTGACTTGACTATAACAGCCCTGTTTGTTGGAGCATCCCGTTGTACGTTGACACAATCTATCATAGAGGTTTTCCGTAGTAAAGGCAAGGTCAATGAATTCAATGCTGTTGGTACTCTTTATCTTAAATGAACATAAGTATTAACTTAATATACATTTTCTTTAAATGCGCTTCGGAAGGATCACCGAATAGAAAATGGTGTCAACCGTATCTTTCGGTAATGGGCACTGGAACATTATGAAGTACGAATGTATGCTTGGTTATCATAATGTGTCAAAGTTTGGCTGATTGGAACCAAATTCAATTGTCCTTCAGAGTCTTTTGACACAACAAGTTCGAATGGCTCGTCTTCATTCATCCCCACTGGCCCATCAGGAGTCGTATCTTTCTGGTTCACTGTGATGGTATCTTTGTCAGCGTCCAGACCTTGCTCCACGACATCGATTGACTCGACTGGTTTTTGACAGCATGCGCAACACGAGCAGTATGCCACGATGAACCGATCGAAAGGTTCACACGACCTCAACGCCAGAGGCAAGAAGTCCCACGTGTGAAGAAACGACGGCAAACAGTGGGAGCAACTGCTCTGACATGAATTAATTATGCAGATCAGTATGATAAGGAGCACTAAAGGCACCCCTACTCCTACAAGGACGTACATTCCAGCCACAGAGAGCCCAAAAATAACACCCGGAAAGAGAAAAAAAGCCACGATGATGTAGAGAATCGCGAACCAGCGATAATCCGCCGTGATATCGCCCATAATCTCCGCCAGCCGCAGAGGCAGTCTGCGTAGCTTGGGTACTGGGTAGAAGAGGATGATCCCGAATATGTTAAAGAAAAGATGACAAAATGAAATTCTGAGCGAGTCCTGTATCTTGTCTGCTGGAGCTGTCAGGGCAGCTAATATAGAAGTGCCTGTGGTACCGATATTGGAGCCGAGAGTCAATGGATAGACTCTTTCTAGGTTGACGATGCCTAGTCCGACTAACGGGGTGAGGACGGACGTAAACACGGAGGAACTTTGGACCAGGACCGTCACACCCGCCCCGATCAACATTGCTAAATAACCTGTAAGGAAGCCTGCTTTCCCGGGTAGGTCCGAGTTGATGGTTTTACGGATGATTTTGGCCACTGCACCGGACATGAGAGAGTTGAGGAGTTTGACCATTATGATGAGGCAGACGATCATAATGACCAAGGAAGCCACGAGGAGAATGGCGCCCGCAGCCCCCTCACTGAGCTTGGCCCCGGGAAGACCAATGCCGACGAACAAATGGTTGCCTATAGCGACATATGTGGAGTCAAATAGAAATGTGATATGTTGTGCCATATAATGGTATAAGTATTAACCTGCAGGCAAAGATTTCCATCATTTACATAAGAATACGCCCTAAATTCAATGACGAAGCGATCACCAAAAAAGCACCAGTAATCTTATTTCGGGTTATTCAAGACTTCATTTTGGTGAAGTACCATCTGCTTGGTCGGTCGTATCAGACGGGTTTGGTTGAAACGATAGCAATATAATTCAATGAAGAAAATAGAGTTACTAGGGGCACGGTGTGTCACAATTCACAAAGTAGTTAGAATATATATTCAAAACACTCCTTACACTTAGTCGAGTTTTCTTCAAGAGCATCCCTCCATGAAAATATGGTGGAGTTATCGTCTGTGCTATTGACGAAGGAGAAAGAGGTTGTAAAAGACCTGTCCATAACGTCCTCTACAAAGGTCTCATTAACGCTCCCTGCAACAAACACTCGGATTTATACACACACACAATATATATACACACACACACACACACACACACACACACACACACACACACACACATATATATATATATATATATATATATATATATATATATATATATATATATATATATATATATATATATATATATATATATATATATCAGGCCCGATACGTGTAACCACCATATATTGAAAAACCATCCGACACTTCATGTTAAGAGTCGAAATGGGATCAATGGGGCAAGTGTAACCACCCGTAAACATGCGACCCGCGTAGATATCTCAACATGCGTAATGTATTGATTGATATATCCACATGCGTATTGATATGAGAATGATGCGTATATATATCAACATGTGTATTGATCGATCAACATGTGTATTGATAAAACAACATGCGTATTGATATATCGACATGCGTATTGATATATGAACATGCGTATTGATATATCAACATGCGTATATATCATAGGATCTAGCGTTCTCACGAAACTACTGTTCATTGCTGATGAGATATTGGGAGATGTAGATTATACTCACATAGGCGTTTATAAACCCTAAACAAGTCGTCTGATGGATGTGTTTCAACAAGTCTCAACGCTTACTAAAAATCCAATGCGTCCAAGACACAAGTCATTGACTGACTTGATTCTAACGAAAAGTCTACAGTTGATTTTGCTATTACTTTCAGTAGTGATCTTCTAAGACAAAGCAGTCGCAGTGTATTTTGAGTAACTTACCCACAGGTTGAAAACGCTCCTCGAACGCACCTGTCACCTTGGTGCAGTAGTATTCAGCCAGAGGGAACTTGGCCTCGACAATGTCCTGGGCGATGGCCGTTATGACGTCCTTGTCAATCTGCAGACGAGTAAACCTCATTATGGTCAGCAGATTCACACACCTTTTAGACCCTCTTATTGACCTAGCTATGATTCATTAACCTGTAAGGCCCTCATTTGGACCTCAGCTGGTACACTCTATGATCCTGTTATTGACCTATGGTCGACCTATTCACGCACTTTTGTGGACCTTTAATGTGACCTCACTTGTAGGACGAAGGTAAGATTCCGATGACTCTAATTTTTCGCATCTGATTCGTTACTTGTAGAATTCAGTCGTGTCTGCTTGATAACGATAATCTACCATGCATTATATGACCGAATGCGTTATCACATCATAACTATCGGAAAACGGGTGCGCAGTATAAATCATGACGTACAAATGCCAAGCTCACGGAATGGTCAAGTCAACTTATGCAAAACAGAGAGCGCATAAAGAAATCGGCCATAGTGGATATGTCATCATACGCAGACACAAGGAAAGGGGACTATGAGTAGTGATATGGGAAGACGCTGATTGAGGTTGTATGCATGTCCTCATAGAAAGGCTGACAGGTGAAATATAAGCCGGGAAGGTCTAGGTGAAAATCTCCAGTAACGGCATCAAGATATTTAATTGGCAATGTTCCTTTCCAGCAATAAATGTGCATATTCTCTCTTACACATGTTGAAGATGTCAAATCCAGGGCTTCTCATGTAACAAGATAGCCTTTGTACATTGTAGTTCTTTGATCTCTCCATAAGATAGGCTTCATCTCCGTTTAGATTACAAAATGCGGAGAGAAACCAGCACTCCACCGCGACATGAACCAGACATATTCTAACGCACGCGTAATCAAGGGCCCGACACCCGCATGACTTTATCTAATGACGATTACACAGAGATTGCCAGCTCTATCTCGCTAGCTCCATTGTTATAGGAGCATGGCGGAACACGTGCTTTTGTCGGTTCAGTAGCAACCCAATTTAATGACCGTTCACAACTATTTTACAAATGAATCGATTGGCCATATCATTGGCCAGCTGCATCCGTTTTATTTAGGGTCAACGAATGCTTCATCCCAATACCGATAACCCCCCCTCCCCCTAGCCGCGCACGACGGTAATATAAATATATACCGTCGTGAGTGAGGATATGTGGGTCGTGTGGCAATTTTTTTTATTTCGCGTCTCCGGGGCTTACCACCAAGTTGTGTACTTACGTAAATATATATGTCGACAAATGAGATGAATATCCGCTTATGCGGCCTATTTTGGTTATCCACTGTCTCGTGATTATTTAGCAATTGTCAAATGAACTTTTAGAATCACAACTTTCGTTTACGGCAGCCCCAGTTTTGGAGATATGACGTCACATTACATTTTCACTCGCCATGTGGCTGCAGGTCCCGGAGGAGGGGGCACTTAAGTATATAGAGGTAGTATACATGTGTCGGGGTAGGTTTTTTTCGGCCTCCCGACGGGTTTTGTTGACCTCATAATTGTAGGATGGGGTATGCTCTTGCCATTTTTACCTTGTATGACGGGTACAGGTTTTTGAGATCCCGGGGCACAACCCTACGCAGGACAAGGCCAAGTGCCCCCTCCAGACTGCGGGAATCAATACGTGTTATCTTTTTTTAAATGTCAGTGTGATATCGTTGAATACATATCGCCCTTCAAAGTAGATATTTCCAAAAGATAATCATTGACAAAATGACACATATACTTTAATAATAAAATTCAGAAAGAAAAAGTTCGCTTGCGAAGAACCTTGTCTGCGCATGCGCGCAGAAACCGATCTTGTCGTTCAAAATAAACATGAACTTGTATGGTCGGACTAAATCGCCTTTGACGAAATCTCACACGTAAACTAACTCAACTTGTTAATAAACATTCATTTATGTGAAAAATTATTCTTCATATGTACATTTGTGTAATTATCGTGTATAATCGGAACTCATGTATCGTTCACGCGCATTCGGTTACGATCTTTGCACGACGTTAATAAACGTCGTGCACGGCTACCCTCCCCCCTCCCCCCAATCAAAATATTTCCTAGTTAACTTTAGTCTGGATTTGGACAAGCCACTTATTCCGAAAGGGCAGTTACGATAACCTTTACCAGCAACCAAATTCATCTACCTTGATGATTCGATCAGTTAGCGGGGTCGTGATGACTTTAAGAAACTGCTGATTTGTCGTGGAGTTGGAAGCCCGGATGTTGGTCGCCATGGCACCTGACAGTCGCAGCAGTACGTCGGATGCGGCTTCAAGCGGAAGTAAGATAATGACGGAGGCGTAATTGAAGATGCCGTGAACAGCCGAGCCGGCGAAGCTACGGCGGAAGACTTCCCGGTCCGCTGACTGTGTAAGAGCCACCAGGGTGCTGGTAATGGACGATCCCACGTTCGATCCCATCATGATAGGGATGGCTTGCTTCACAGAAAGGACTGCCGACAAAACATGGCTTAATTTGAGGCGCGATTCTGGGAGTTGCCATTGCCTCGGGTCAGTGGGAGGGGCGTGGGCGTGAAGAATGTGTAAGTGTGAAATGTGCATGAAAAACTTAGGATATATCCACGAGGTCTAAACCACACGTATGCAGCAACGTTCTCTATGGCCCAGGACGACAAGTACTGAGGTGGAGGAAGCTAGCGAAGTCCGGTGGCCGCTCATCCAATACAAACATCAACAATATGCCTCTGAGGTGAAATCAACTTTTAGAGATTCTGGTATAAGATCCGAACCCAACATTAAAAAGATATGCGTTAAGAAAAGGGACGTACTATTTGCGGACACCATGGTGACGACGATAGATGTAGAGGTGGACGAGCTTTGGACGAGCACAGTCACTAGAATGCCGATGATGAGGCCGGCTAAAGGGTTGCTAAGCAGCGAGCCGCTGGCAAACGCCTGTCCGGCTGCCCTTCCTGTCGACAAAAGGCTGACTTAGAATACATACAAATATATTGATTATGCGTTATGTGTAGAGGAAGTGATTGATAGGAGGGCTCAGCATCATCATGACGGTCAAGTATAAAAAACCTGACTCATGAATTGATGATGACGATTGATGACGAATGGTGATAAGACGCTTACAAGAAATAAGCGAAATGTATGATAAGAGTTGGCGATGATAATGACGATGATGAAAGGTGATGATAAAATGACGAAAGTGATGATAGTGTTGTGTGGAGTATGGCCATTAAGCCAACCGCTGTGGATGACGACGGCGATGATGATAACTATGCTTAGGATGTGGAGTATGATAGCAACTGTCACTTATAAATTATAATAACAACAATGACTAGGATGTAGATGACGATGATAACAATTACGGTAAGGAGGTAGATGACGATATTAACAACAATTATGGCTGGGATGTAGAGCACTAGCGTGCAGGTGATGATGATGATGATGATGATGACAACAATGACTAGGATGTAGATGACGATGAAAACAACTAAGACTAAGATGTGGATGACGATGATAACAATACGGACTTGCGTACAGGTGACGATGAAAACAACAATGACTAGGATGTAGATGACGCTGATAACAGTAAGGATTAGGATGTAGATGACGATGATAACAATTAAGACTAGGATGTGGATGACGATGATAACAATTAAGACTAGGATGCTAATGACGATGATAACAATTAGGACTAGAATGTAGATGACGATGATTACAATACGGACTAGCGTGCAGGTGACGATGATAGCAATACGGACTAGGATTGAGATGACGATGATAACAATACGGACTAGGATTGCGACGATGATAACAGAAT
Organism: Urechis unicinctus; assembly: GCA_034190875.2. NCBI lineage: Eukaryota > Metazoa > Annelida > Polychaeta > Xenopneusta > Urechidae > Urechis > Urechis unicinctus. Next base: position 30,093,338 of record CM067342.1, read on the forward strand.
AGCGTGCAGGTGACGATGATAACAATACGGACTAGGATTGAGATGACAATGATAACAATAAGGAGTTAGCGTGCAGGTGACGATGATAGCAATACGGACTAGGATTGAGATGACGATGATAACAATACGGACTAGGATTGAGATGGCAATGATAACAATACCGAATAGCGTGCAGGTGACGATGATAACAATACGGACTAGGATTGAGATGACGATGATAACAATACGGACTAGGATTGAGATGGCAATGATAACAATGACGAGGTGACGATGATAACAATACGGACTAGGATTGAGATGACAATGATAACAATACCGAGTAGCGTGCAGGTGACGATGATAGCAATACGGACTAGGATTGAGATGACGATGATAACAATACGGACTAGGATTGAGATGACGATGATAACAATACGGACTAGGATTGAGATGGCAATGATAACAATACCGAATAGCGTGCAGGTGACGATGATAACAATACGGACTAGGATTGAGATGACAATGATAACAATACCGAGTAGCGTGCAGGTGACGATGATAGCAATACGGACTAGGATTGAGATGACGATGATAACAATACGGACTAGGATTGAGATGGCAATGATAACAATACGGACTAGGATTGAGATGGCAATGATAACAATACCGAATAGCGTGCAGGTGACGATGATAACAATACGGACTAGGATTGAGATGACAATGATAACAATGCGGACTAGCGTGCAGGTGACGATGATAACAATACGGACTAGGATTGAGATGATAATAATAATTATTGTTGCGTTGTAAAGGTTGATGATTATAACAATTACGATTATGGACGACGATGATGATAACTATTATGACTATGACGCAGATTGTGACTAAGGCGTAAAGGCCCATGTTAATAATGAGGAAGGCAACAGTGCCACCACATGAGGTAGCCTACCTCCAACCAGCTGGAAGGCTGACTGTAATGTATCCAGGGAGCAGAAGAAGAGATAGAGCATGGCCAAAACACCCACAATCTCCATGACGACCACTACCACCTGTCTCGCCCTGGTCCACCTGGACATACCTGTCAGACAAAACGAACCCACAGCATGAGGCCAGGCTGCTAGTGAACCCACAGCGTGAGGCCAGGCTGCTAGTGGAACCACAGCGTGAGGCCAGGCTGCTAGTGGACCCACAGCGTGAGGCCAGGCTGCTAGTGGACCCACAGCGTGAGGCCAGGCTGCTAGTAGACGCGTGGCGCCCGATTCATGGCGATATTAGCCATCATGTGTGACATTCGACATGATACCCATATTGCTTATTATAAACATGGCACTTATAATCTGAATTCAAGATAAAATGGTTATGTATTTTCAGTCTTGAAGACGAATTCACTGTGGTCACTATTACGTAAGATACTAAGCAATGCACTATGACCGCTGTAATGAAAAGTGCAGTGGCCGCTATAATGTAATGCACAGTGCCGCTATGAAGTAATGCACAGTGGCCGCTGTAATGTAATGCACAGTGGCCGTTCTATTTTAATGCACCGTGGCCGCTGTAATGTAATGCACAATGGCCGCTGTAATGTAATGCACAGTGGTCGCTGTAATGTAATACACTGTGGCCTCTGTAATGTAATGCACAATGGCCGCTGTCATGTAATGCACAGTGGCCGCTGTAATGTTATACACTGTGGCCGCTCTAATGTAATGCACTGTGGCCGCTGTGATGTAATGCACTGTGGCCGCTGTAATGTAACACACTGTGGCCGCTGTAATGTAATGCACTGTGGCTGTTGTAATGTAATGCACTGTGGCCGCTATAATGTAACACATAGTGACCGCTGTAATGTAACACACTGTGGCCGCTATAATGTAATGCACTGTGACTGCTGTAATGTAATGCACTGTGGGCGCTGTAATGTAATGCACTGTGGCCTCTGTAATGTAATGCACTATGGCCGCTGTAATGTAATGCATCGTGGCCGCTGTAATGTAACACAATGTGGCCGCTGAAATGAAATGCACTGTGGCCGCTGTAATGTAATGCACTGTGGCACTGTAATGTAGTGTTCACTGTCATGTTATGTTACACACAGTGACCATGAAATACACACTTGTTGCCGCTATCATGTAATGCACACTTGCCGCTACCATGTAATGCACACTTGCCGCTATCATGTAATGCACACTTTCCGCTATCATGTAATGCACAGTTTTCGCTATTATGTAAAGCACAATGGCCAGTATTATACACTACACAGGGATCACTATCGTGAGTAGTATAGTAGAAGAGTATACTTGCACACATTGCCAAAGCATCCCAAGCACCCTGACTCCACAGTAAGTACCCCTCTACCAGACCCCGTGCGCCGCTGCCCCCCAGCACCCGAATCCCATGCACCAACCTACCCACCCCCACCAAAACCCTCAGTACCACGTTACCCAACCAATTACTTATATCAAGCTTCAGCTTAAGTCAATATTATGTAGCCAACATTAGTCGATCTACACAACAACCAACCAACCAACCAACTAACCAACCAACCAACCAACCAACCAACCAACCAACCAACCAACCAACCAACCAACCAACCAACCAACCAACCAACCAACCAACCAACCAACCAACCAACCAACCAACCAACCAACCAACCAACCAACCAACCAACCAACCAACCAACAACCAAGTGACCTCAACCGAAGGCTTCCCGCATAGCAGTTGATAGCCCTACATAAAGGCAGTCTGCACGGCTCAAGTAAGAATGGGAACAATTCCACCTCAGGTGTCAGCATTCATGCTACCAAGGAAGCTGCTGGTCACGTGTTAGTTAAGCACACGCGCCTGTCCCTACGAGTCCCACTGCCTCAGCACTGTGAGTAGCTCTCCTCTTTGTGCTGCGTTTGCAGTAGATATTCCTGATTCACTTGACAGTGTCATGGTGCAAGTTGGATATGCTGTAATGTACGGGTAATGTACGGTACCTGGGTCTGTTCGTTCAATAATGATGGATTCGGTACAATGCTCACTCGAACTGTCGCCTTAAGACCCTGTTCAACAAACGAAGGACCCTGAAGCTGTCGCTTGCAAATGCTTGATAAATCCAGCCATTTGTCAGACATACCATGGCTTAAATTCGATGTCTCAATGCCAAACGCGGATTATCAGGCATTTCCTCTTTCTGCCTTTCATATAGGCCTTGACAGGGATCTATTGTGCCAGTCATTGGAATGAGGCTGAGCCTCTCACCTTAAAAAGTTTTGCTGAAGTGACTAGTGCTAGCTCCCGTATCTATACCCATGACTCCCGACGATAGTCTGAACTTCCCAAGGTGGCCCCAAGGTGGGAGTTCATGAGCCCTGATATAGCATGGTGTCGCTCTTGAGGGGGTGGGGTGCTCCTGGTACAGGAGGGACTCACCATGGTCAGCCCATCATTGAGTGGTTCAATCAAAATCTTGCCGATGCACTGTTTTAACGCCAGTATTCACCGGTTATGTGCCATTTAAGAGCTACAATATAATGAAGATGCTGGATGAGAAACCCTCTGATGCAATCAATGAACTTGCTGGATGAGAAACCCTCTGATGCAATCAATGAACCTGCTGGGTGAGAAACCCTTTGGTGCAATCAATGAACCTGCTGGATGAGAAACCGTCTGATGCAATCAATGAACCTGCTGAATGAGAGAGCCTCTGGTGCAATCAATGAACCTGCTGGATGAGAAAGCCTCGGATGCAATCAATGAACCTGCTGGTTGAGAAACCCTCTGATGCAATCAATGAACCTGCTGGTGAGAAATACTTCATCTTCCGCAATAAGCCATAGTCTATCTGTGCGTTGTTGCTTGGCTGCTTGCTGATTTTGTAAATACGATTTCAACCTAAGCCGTACCGAATACATTCAGGGTCAAATTGTTCTGCCTCTAAACTCTGTAAGCTGGATGTATATGCCTGCTCCTTTTGTGTATTTTGATAGCGAGATATGTCTATAGGCAGCGGGACCGCACTTCTTTCAGCTGCTTGTTATCATCCACCAATCCGAGACTGACTCGTGTCAATCTATCTATTGATTCAAGGATAATTGTGAATGTCCCGTCTAGCGCCACGGCAAGCACGTCAGGCATACTCACAATATCCCGCTTATGACGCAGCTCACGGTCAGTGCAATCGGAACTGCCGCCGTCATTATCTCTCCCTAGCATCACCGGTCAGGCTTTTTATTTCCTCTGTAGGGTTGCAAGAGGCTTGACCGTCCACTCGTCTAGGTGAATCCGGTCAGAAGGTCCGAGAACCTATTCTGCTGCGTTCTTACAACACAGCCTGTCGAACTCATCCAGCAGGCAGACCCTTCGAGCCTCTTTCGTCTTCCATGGAACGGGAGCTGGCAATGACCTCAGTCTAAGGGAGTTTTTCAGCGATGTTAGTCGCCATAGCTTCATGGAATATATGTCTGGCAGTCGCTAGCATATCACTGTATGGTGCAATGGTCACCTAACTTGTCGCTATTGTGTACCTCTCTTAAAGGACAATCTAGGTGGACCTAAGATATACCTTATTCATACATAATAAATTTATCCTTGCAAGCCTCCTTAACTAGTTCTTTGTGTTACAGTTGTACTGCCCTTCATGACACATGCCTTCTTTAAATCCTAGCCTTTTACATTGCTCTGTTTTGCCTCGTAATATCCAGCAACACCTGATTTTTTTACATAAGCAGAAACGTGTACCGTTGATATACAGCAGCACCTGCTTTTTTACATAAGCAGGAACGTACTGATCGTGGGCGTCTAAATGGTACGGTCAACAATTATGATCATCTAGCGTGATGTGTAGCTCGTCTAATCACTGCTTGTGTGGGTTGCCGCGATCGTTACATCAACAAACACCTGTATGACCCACGACATCTACATACACCTGTATGACCCACGACATATACAAACACCTGTATGACACACCATATCTACAACCACCTGTATGACCCACGACATCTACAAACACCTGTATGACCCACCATATCTACAAACACCTGTATGACCCACCACATCTACAAACACCTGTATGACCCACCACATCTACATACACCTGTATGACCCACCACATCTACATACACCTGTATGACCCACCACATCTACATACACCTGTATAACCCACGACATCTACAAACACCTGTATGACCCACCATATCTACAACCACCTGTATGACCCACCACATCTACATACACCTGTATGACCCACCACATCTACAAACACCTGTATGACCCACCACATCTACATACACCTGTATGACCCACCACATCTACATATGACCCACCACATGTACAAACACCTGACCCCACCACCTGTATGACCCCACACATCTACATACACCTGTATGACCCCACCACACCTGTATGACCCACCACCACATCACCTGTATGACCCACCACCTACACACCATACACCTGTATGACCCACCACATCTACAAACACCTGTATGACCCACCACATCTACAACCACCTCCCACATCTACACACCTGTATGACCCACCACATCTACATGACACCTGTATGACCCACCACATCTACATACACCTGTATGACCCATCTACACACCCCTGTATGACCCACCACATCTACATACACCTGTATGACCCACCACATCTACAACAACCTGTATGACCCACCACATCTACATACACCTGTATGACCCACCACATCTACATACACCTGTATGACCACCACATACACCTGTATGACCCACCACATCTACATACACCTGTATGACCCACCACATGTATGACCCACCACATCTACATACACCTGTATGACCCACCACATCTACAAACACCTGTATGACCCACCACCTACATCTACACCACACACCTGTATGACCCACCACATCTACATACACCTGTATGACCCACCACCACATCTGTATGACATGTATGACCCACCACATCTACAACACCTGTATGACCCCACCACATCTACCCCCACACATGACCCACCACATCTACATACACCTGTATGACCCACCACATCTACATACACCTGTATGACACCATGTATGACCCACCACATCTACATACACCTGTATGACCCACCACATCTACATACACCTGTATGACCCACCACATCTACATACACCTGTATGACCCACCACATCTACATACACCTGTATGACCCACCACATCTACAAACACCTGTATGACCCACCACATCTACATACACCTGTATGACCCCACCACATCTGTATGACCCACCACATCTACATACACCTGTATGACCCACCACATCTACATACACCTGTATGACCCACCACATCTACATACACCTGTATGACCCACCACATCTACATACACCTGTATGACCCACCACATCTACATCCACCTGTATGACCCACACATCTACACACCTGTATGACCCACCACATCTACCCACCACATCTACAAACACCTGTACCCACCACATCTACACCTGTGTATGACCCACCACATCTACAAACACCTGTATGACCCACCACATCTACAAACACCTGTATGACCCACCACATCTACATACACCTGTATGACCCACCACATCTACAAACACCTGTATGACCCACCACATCTACATACACCTGTATGACCCACCTCTACATACACCCTGTATGACCCACCACATATGACCCACCACATCTACATACACCTGTATGACCCACCACATCTACAAACACCTGTATGACCCACCACATCTACAACCACCTGTATGACCCACCACATCTACAAACACCTGTATGACCCACCACATCTACAACCACCTGTATGACCCACCACATCTACATACATGACCCCTGTATGACCCACCACATCTACAAACACCTGTATGACCCACCATCATCCACCACATCTACATACACACTGTATGACCCACCACATCTACATACACCTGTATGACCCACCACATCTACATACACCTGTATGACCCACCACATCTACAAACACCTGTATGACCCACCACATCTACAAACACCTGTATGACCCACCACATCTACATACACCTGTATGACCCACCACATCTACAAACACCTGTATGACCCACCACATCTACATACACCTGTATGACCCACCACATCTACAACACCTGTATGACACCCACATACAAACACCTGTATGACCCACCACATCTACAACCACCTGTATGACCCACCACATCTACATACACCTGTATGACCCACCACATCTACAAACACCTGTATGACCCACCACATCTACAAACACCTGTATGATGTTGGGATGGTTTTAGTGGTGCTCGGTTGATTTTAGTGGTGCTTCAGGTTGGGATTTTTTTTTAGTGGTGCTTGGGATGGGGTGCTTGGGGCTGGGTTGGGATGCCTATGTGGAGCTTGCCTTGCAAAGGTGCTATAGTATTCTCCTCTACTGACTACTGTCATGTAATACACTGTATCCACTATCATGTAATACAATATGGCCACCATCACGTAATACACTGTGGCCACTATCATGTAATACACTGTATCCACTATCACAGAATACACTGTGGCCACTATCATGCGATACACTGTATCCACTATCACGTAATACACTGTGGCCACAATCAAGCGATACACGGTATCTGCTAACACGGAATACACTGAGGCCACTATCATGAAATACACTGCATCCGCTTACACGGAATACACTGAGGCCACTACCATGTAGAACATTGTAGCCATTGTGGTAGCGTCAAAATATCGCCCGCACCCTGTACCACACGCGCACGACAAGTTGGTGAGTTGTCCACACAGGTCATTCATTATATATATTACCTCCAGAACGTCGCCTTGAGATTACCTTGGCCTGCGATTAGGCGCTATACCCTCAACACGTGAGTTGCTTAACTCAGCTATTGCATAAAGACTATTCGACGCTTAGCCGTAATCGGAGATAACATCGACATTATTCAGTTGCCAATAGGGTTATAAAATAACAGTGAATACACGAAGCACACCGCTGTGCTGATGAAACAATTGACAGCCACACACTATGAGCAGGTATTATGGGATGCGGGCGAGGGGAGGGTTGCTAGCCTCTGGGGTTATTTCTGTGCAGAAGTTGGTGCCTTAATGGATGTACAATCTTATATATTCACCGTCGTTCTCGTATTGAATTCTACGAATAAATCACAATCGCATAAGCTATGTCTTACCCCATCTCATATCAACAACGTGCGCAATTACTAGACGCGTATCACATGCGACATTCGTAATGAGATAAGCCACTCAACCAATCCATTCCGATAGACACAAATAAGATGGACAATTAAGCAATATAGGTATAATAATGTTTAATTCAATGATGTAGAAATGCTCTCTGTGGCAGGGTTAACATACCTGGCTCGGTGGTGCCTTCTTGGCCGACCTCTTCTTGCGACTCCAATGAGGTTTGTTTCTCTGGTCCCTGGACCTCATCACGACCCTTTGCTCCTCCGACATGAGGCTGACTTTTGTTGGAGGTTAGTGGTTGAGGTAAAGCAGCCTTCATGCCCGCGTCATCTTCATCACCACAGAGTCCGCTACCTGACCCTACCGATGGTAGCTGGTACACCTGGCTCCTCTGTCATCGGTAAATAAAACTGTTATGCGATACTTCATGGTTTTAAGTAATTGTACAGGATTATACCAACTAAAATACAAATATGAAAGAGGTTTAGTGCAATAAAACTCATGAAGTTGATTGACCAAGGCGCTCACCGTAGTCATGTTGAGGTGCGGCGGTCTAGATTGCTAAGATCGGTTGACTGTCGCGACCTCTTATTTACCTGTTCACCATCTTATCTTGCTAATTCTCTGATCTCAGGCGCCCAGTAATCTGCTGGTTCAGTTGCACCACACCTTTTCACCGGACACTCACCCAGCGACCAGTCATCCAGGTCAATGTATCAATGGAGATTCCGTGCGTGAAAGTGTCATGGGGTTATCTTAGGGATAAAACTTGAAATAGATGTGGAAACACGAATTAAACCTCCATAGGGAGAGCGGTCCCAATATTTGACTTTGAAAGTGCGGTTCTCACGCTGTGAAGGCTTTGGGAGACAGGGTGATGAGATAACAGCAACAGGATGAATAAAGGAGAAAGCCATGTTATCCTTATATGCCATCTTTATTCGTAAATGATAGATCACGATATCGCTGTGCAATCGCGTTGCTATCATACAGTTAATATATAATAAGATGGTTGGTCAGTCAGTGTATATATCTGCTGGGCAGGCCGAGGCGGCTGACACGGAGAGATTGGAGCAGGAACACAATGCCCAAGGTGGTTGTCAATCTACTCATGATAAGCCCAACGAATCAGGACAATTCTCAGATTAACTTCTCGTTAATGAAATTTATCCTATATTGGCCAGTCAGCGCTACAATATCTTAATGTGGCAAGTGTTCAATTCTAATCATTGTAAGAATTATTAGAAACGATCGACGATATGAGCAAGCAGACAGGCGCTGGTACGTACCACGGCTCGATGAATATCAGGCGACCATTAATGGATATAGATACTGAACTAATAAATCGTTTTGTTGATGATAGAAATCAACGATAATCTTCCACAATTGCAGCTGGACGTTTGAAGATGCAATAGCAACAGCAGCAGTGGAAGTTGCACCCGTATGGTCTAAGTCGGTACACCAAGAGCAGCATCGACTGTTGTACCCGAATGGCCGTACGTGTTACCAGAACACCAAATTTAGTTGCAATAACAACTTGTTGAATCCCTTGCATCCTCACACCCGCCTGGCTACTGATCTATGGCAGCCGCCTGGCTACTGTTCCATGACAGCCGCCTGTCTACTGTTCCATGACAGCCGCCTGGCTACTGGCCCATGACAGCCGCCCGGCTACTGTTCCATGACAGCCGCCTGGCTAATGTTCCATGACAGCCGTCTGGCTACTGGTCCATGACAGCCACCCGGCTACTGTTCCATGACAGCCGCCTGACTACTGGCCCATGACAGCCGCCCGGCTACTATTCCATGACAGCCGCCTGGCTACTGTTCCATGACAGCCGCCTGGCTACTGTTCCATGACAGCCACCTGGCTACTGGTCCATGACAGCCGCCTGGTTACTGGTCCATGACAGCCCTCAGCTACTGGTCCATGGCAGCCGCCTGACTACTGGCCCATGACAGCTGCCCGGCTTCTGTTCCATGACAGCTGCCTGGTTACTGGTCCATGACAGCTGCCTGGCTACTGGCCCATGACAGCCGCTCGGCTAATGGTCCATGACAGCCACCTGGCTACTGGTCCATGGCATCCGCCTGGTTACTGGTCCATGACAGACGTCTGACTACTTGCCCATGACAGCTGCCCGGCTACTGTTCCATGACAGCTGCCTGGCTACTGGCCCATGACAGCCGTCTGGCTACTAGTCCATGTAAGCACCTGGCTATCGGTTAATAGCGGCTGCCAGGCTACTGGTCCACAGCTCCCACGTGGAGTTCATCGGAACATTCTCACGACTCGTTAGTCAAATATGTTCTATAGGTGGCAGGTCGCTTGGCTTGTCGTCATATAATAATAATAATCTTGATTTTCGCACAGCATGTGTACAGGAACAATTATTATTTGATACAACAGCAACAAAACACACGAGAACGAATAAGCAAATAAATCAGTTAAGATAAACACAAGTCCTTTAACAGAGCTTCAGCTTCTTGTCGGGTAAGCACTGATAATGAATCCCCATCTCTAATAGAAATAAGCTCCTTTATGAGCATGGCTATATGACCATATTCAGAATTACCTGGTGGCTTAATCTTATAGCTGAAGTCCTTAATGCATTCACTATGCTGTAATAGATAACAATTATTGATGTTCATGGTATGGATTATTGTTCGAACATTATCGCTTACAATTGTTCTGCTGGTATCGTCAATCATAACGCAACGCAGTGGGGTGTCGATAATCATAACGCAACGCAAGACAAGAATCTTACGAATTACAAAATTCATGAAGTGATATCGTTAAATGGGAACATACGTCACTTCCGCCTGTCAGAAGTATCGAGTAAACACTTATACTCACCACACCCTTCCTATGCACTTCACCTGAAAAGCTTGCTAAGTTTGAGGTCAACTAAATATACTGGCAGATTCCCAGCAACCCACTGTTTGATTGAATGCCGAGAGAGGTTAACAAGAGTGTATTAGCCTAACACTTGTGGGTCTGTGCCTTATCGCTCTCATGGTGGATCGGTTACAAGTGCTGTGTTGCCGAAATTTCTCAAACAAGCAGTTTTAAAGTTAATAAATGGCGTACACACACACACACACGTACACACACACACACACACACACACACACACACACACACACACACACACACACACACACACACACACACACACACACACACACACACACACGCACACACACGGACACACACTCACACGCACACACTCACGCACACTCACACACGAGTCAATTTGGAATTCGAATTTCAATTCGCAGGAATGACACTGAACATTAGGACACTTACAGAAATAGAAATCTGCAGGGTACCAAATACAAGCGAAAAGAAATACATTGGGCGTTTCCTAGCAGTTATACACACCTTCGACAAGGCTTAATCCTAAGAGGCGATAATAGGCACAGACCACAACTTTCATCTGTTACAAGCTGAATAAACAATGGAATAATCACGCAATATGATGTGTCATGGTTCCACACCCGACGTTACGTGTCCTACCAGACAAATCACACCCCAGCGCTGCACTGCTTAATGTCAGCATATACGGCCAAGTACCCGTCACTAACGGACAAGAACGCACCTCAGCTGTACAGCGATCAGGAGTATCAGACCTCCTTTAAATCATTCAATAGATTCAAGCATGCAAGCTACAAAAATATTGCTTTATGCCACAATCTACATAAGCACTTATGACTAATGGACTGTAAAATCACAACTGGACGACTTCACGCATGAAACGGTAAACCAGGGGCATAACGCGTTCAGTGAAGCTTCACCGTGTTTATCTCTGGTCATAGTTAAACATGCACACACAGGTGATATACACGAAGACAACACCTTATAGGCAAGCGAGAATCCAATGGTTGCCAACTGGGTTCATATATTCTCAGCGTAAAAAAAAATGCCAACAGACCCCAGCAAAACAAATGAAGCGTAGAGATAAATTAGATAACCTATATATGTATATATATATATGTATATACACACTCACACACACAAACACACACACATTGTATATATATATATATATATATATATATATATATATATATATATATATATAGATATATATATAGAGATATATATATATATATATATATATATATATATATATATATATATATATATATATATATATATATACATATATATATACATATATACATATATATATATATATATATATATATATATATATATATATATATATATATATATATATATACAATGTGTGTGTGTTTGTGTGTGTGAGTGTGTGTGTGTGTGTGTGTGTGTGTGTGTGTGTGTGTGTGTGTGTGTGTGTGTGTGTGTGTGTGTGTGTGTGTGTGTGTGTGTGTGTGTGTGTGTGTGTGTGTGTGTGTGTATGTGTGTTTACCAAGATATGGTCTGTATGTATGCCCAGTTGTAGTCGTTATGTGTACCCAGCCAGTCTGTATCTTTACCCCGTGATGCTGTTGGGCGCAGCCATCCATTTTGCCCCTCATTCGCCCGATTTTATAAATGTGATCTTGACCGTTTTCCTTCTTGTTTCAGTACTTAAAAGAACGGTCCTTTAGGCTAGTTATTTCACGGTGTCATTTATGTCTATGACTTGGAGACAACACTTTAGAACAAAAAGTGGTTCAACGTCGTTCACACATCAGCGTCTCCATCTGGCTGTTTGATGCTGCTCATGTCCTTCTTAGAAGTTGTCAACCTTGACAAGTTAACCACCGGAAAATTAGAAAGTGCCCCCTCTCTTTCACGTGGAAGAGTTATTCATATGCAAGTTTATGGACAGTGTCTGTTAAGCTAATCCAAAGTCGATGTGAAACAGGTGCACGAGAGAAGACTGATTTGCATAGAGAAGCCAACGTGGTTCGCTGAGAGTAGCCTCTCCGACAGAAACATGGCTCTCAGCTGAAAGCGCAAATCATATAAATGCATATGCATGTCTGCCTTAAAACGTTCGCTTTTTAAACCATTAAAGGCCTGAAGTGGAAAACCGAGTAGTAAGGTGACCTCACGCTTCTGGCGTATAATCGAAGGTTTGTTTGCCAACTCTTAAGACCAACTTGGCGGCCATACCTTGGCTGGCCGCGAAGTTAAGCTGTTCAATCCCGGGCCTCGCCATAGGAAACCTTTGACTCTTCTAATCACTTAGTGAAATATCACACCCTAATACAGCAACACAGCCGAGTGTACGAACTGGGTCACCAGGAATGCCTTTGGGTTTGTCCGTTCTCGGTCAACCCGGGGAATAGAGGAGAGCGCTGTTCGCCTCATATCGTGCCTTGTCTCCAGTGATTACCGCGGCTCTGATGCCCTATGTGTGGGGAGAGATAAGGTGGGTCACTAACCGACAAATTTCATTTTCAAACAAGTCAAATGTTTGCAGTTAGCAATTGATGAGGCGTTTAAGCAAAAAGTCACATGACAAATACAGCCGCTTGTGTTGTCTACTGCGGCGCCACCCGTATTTACACCGCAAGGTCAGTGCGGACAATGTAAAAACAAGTCATTGCTATTCTTTACCAAGAAAGAACTTCAATTTCTGGTGAAAGTATACTATATATAGAACCGGAACCAGTAATTGGGGTGATAGTTCGGTGGTGGTGCGATGGGCATATGTTAATTACAGAAGACGTAACCCGGGGTACATGTTCACTATCAGGGGTCATGATGTCAACATGTTCACTATCAGGGGTCATGATGTCAACATTTTTAATATCAGGGGTCATGATGTCAACATGTTTAATATCAGGGATGAAATGTTGACATGATCATGGGTCAGGGGTCATTTCTGTATCAGGGGTCACGGTGATGACATGGCCAACATTAGAGAGCATGTGGTCTGGTCGTATTGGTAACCTTGTTAGTGTCTAGACGAGCGTAGACATGGTCCTTGTCTAGTCGTCTTGTGGAAATAGTCCTTGTCTAGTCGTCTTGTGGAATAGTTCTTGTCTAGTCGTGTTGTGGAATAGCCCTTGTCTGTCGTGTTGTGGAAATAGTCCTTGTCTGTTGTGTTGTGGAATAGTCCTTGTCTAGTCGTGTTGTCGAATAGTCCTTGTCTAGTCGTGTTGTCGAATAGTCCTTGTCTAGTCGTGTTGTCGAATAGTCCTTGTCTGTCGTGTTATGGAAATAGTCCTTGTCTAGTCGCGTTGTGGAATAGTCCTTGTCTAGTCGTGATGTGGAAATAGTCCTTGTCTAGTCGTCTTGTGGAAAGGTCCTTGTCTAGTCGTGTTGTGGAATAGTCCTTGTCTAGTCATGTTTTGGAATAGTCCTTGTCTAGTCGTATTGTCGACACGTCCTGTGTTAAGTCGTGTTGGGATCAGCGCCCAGTCCTACTGTGGAAATAGTCAATGTCGATTGTTGTTGTGAGCATGGTGCTGTGGGCATTGGCTCTTGTCTAGTAGCTTTGTTGGAGTGGTCAAGGTCTAGTCGCTCTGTGAACGTCGTCAAGGTATTCGTTTTGACGCGGTTACACTGCCGAATAATGTAGTACATCGGTCGCTGCCATTCACAATGTCAGTGAGGATAGATTACGAATACCCAGATAGAAGCGAGACACTGCACGCGCGCCACTCAACGCGGGCGTCGTGTTTTTTACAAGCTCCGTCAGTCATTTTTGCTTGATTTATTCGCCAGCAAACAAACATTCCATTGTGCAAAGATCATTTCAGGTTTCGTTTCAACCCATCCTGGTGTCCAACCCGCCACCATCTTGATGGCGTTATAACAAGACGTCTAGTCAGTAGGGTTATACGCGCCATAATCATGGTGGCGTTATAACACGGCGTCTGGTCAGTGGGGCTATAACCGCTGCCATCATGGTGGCGTTATAACACGGCGTCTGGTCAGTAGGGCTATAACCGCCGCCATCATGGTGGCGTTATAACACGGCGTCTGGGCAGTAGGGCTGTAACCGCCGCCATCGTGGTGGCGTTATAACACGGCGTCTGGGCAGTAGGGCTATAACCGCCGCCATCATGGTGGCGTTATAACACGGCGTCTGGGCAGTAGGGCTATAACCGCTGCCATCATGGTGGCGTTATAACACGGCGTCTGGGCAGTAGGGCTATATCCGCCGCCATCATGGTGGCGTTATAACACGGCGTCTGGGCAGTAGGGCTATAACCGCCGCCATCATGGTGGCGTTATAACACGGCGTCTGGGCAGTAGGGCTGTAACCACCGCCATCATGATGACGTTATAACACGGCGTCTGGGCAGAGGGGCTGTAACCACCGCCATCATGATGACGTTATAACACGGCGTCTGGGCAGAGGGGCTGTAACCACCGCTATCATGATGACGTTATAACACGGCGTCTGGGCAGAGGGGCTGTAACCACCGCCATCACGATGACGTTATAACACGGCGTCTGGGCAGAGGGGCTATACCCGCTCTTTTAGCGGTGGTTATAGCTGTCAGTTCATCATATTACTGTCTGATGTCCCGATTCGGTGACTCGTCCCTTCGCTTCTATCCAACTGCTTTATGCATTTCAGATACGCGGAACAAAGTCTAATGAAGGGATCCCCAAGAAAAAACAACATCCAACGCTATATTTTATCGCTAGGTAGCTTCCCTGGATATAGTAACAGCTAAGGTTATGGATGTAAGCAGCACTTGTACGGGTGTGGGATCGGGTGACAGTGGCAATGTGACAAGGCTCTCAACACGGCCTTCTGACGGCGTCGGTGGCCCATCTTCCGGTACTTCCTCCTCCGGCAGCCAGCCAACCTCCGACGTCACGCCCGTAAATAACCCACCAAAAGTCGCGTTAGTCCGCCTCAGTACCCGTCGATCACAGGCGGACGATGCGACACCAGCCATCTACAGCTTCAAACAGGCTGATGTAGGCGGCGAAGCGGGTTTCCTAAACAGACGTCCATCGTTCACTTCATTTAAACCAGGCATCAAGTCGCAGATGGCGTCGTCCCCGTCGCCTGATGTTCCTGACACAGTGTTACCGGCCTTAACAGCCGCTGTAGCTCACAACGAGTCAGGGGATGCACACGATGAGGACACACAACTCTGGTTCCCGACAACGCCATCCCGGCAAACCAAGGCACACGCGACAACTCATTATAAATTCGATGATGACGAAGTTGCAAACATTACATCACCCGAGAAGCCACAGCTTGCCCCAGAAGAAGAACTAGAGGTAGCGGATGATGAGCACAAAACGATAAAGAAGATGTGGACAAAGGCTGACGTCGACCAATGGTTTCACAGCGCTGTCCAAGGGGATTCTCAACCAATGATCAACCTGCTAGCAGTGGGATTTGATGTTGATGAGGTGAACCAGGTAAGCTTGTGTCATATATCTTACGGGTTGTTGAAAACACTCGCTTATTACAGTCATTAAGTAAGTAACTAGTTTGTTTTGATCAGAACAAGGCAAATCATAACACACATTATTTACTTTATACAATGCATTACTTATGACTTAACTCAATTATGGTATCTTGGTGTGGGGTTTCAATATTAAAAAAAATATTCAAATTGCAGAAAAAAGCGAACTATATAGTGACAAAACAAAAATATAATGCTCATTCAGACCCAATTTTTAAGCAACTTAGTATTCTTAAAGTTACAGATATTTTTACACTTAACAAATTTAAATTTTATTACAAACTACAACATAAAATGATTCCAGCATATATTTTCACTACGTTCACCCACTACATTCACAACACTAGACAAGCACAATTACAGTTCACAAATATAATTTATCATATGTATGCAAAATACAGACTTAGAACAAGTCTTCCAAACACAATCGAAATAATTCTTTTACGTATAATGCAAAAGAGAGATACCAGTAGTGTCTAAACAAAACATCACATTATAAAAAACATTGCACCCATAAGTATGAGGCAAACTGTTCCAAAAGAACCTACTATGTATGTAAATATATACAAGCATTCCATTATATCATAGAATGCCGTTGCCACCTGCATCTTTTGAAATCAGCCATTGAACATTAATCACCATTCCTCCCTGACACATGCCTTCAAATTGACACAGAATGACCTGCGTCTAACAGGTGACCCTCTGGCCTTACAAATTCATTTGTATATATATTTCTTTTCAGTCGTTTTATGTGTATTTGTCTGTAATTGAATAATTATTTACGTACATCTATTACAAATGGTTGTGATTTTCGTTAGGCAAATAAATGAATCTGAATCTGACAAAACCATAATTATGATATATTGTTATCGTCAGTTGATGTGGGGGAAGAATCGTGCCTATATTTGTGGTTGTGTCGCATTGTGGTATATTTAGTCCATCCGGATTGAGAACATCACCCATGTTCCGCCCACCTTATGGGAAGGTTCTTTGTTTATCAATATAGTACTAGCAGCTAGTGCGGCGTTTGGGAACCTCCGTCCTATAACGTACCCGCCTACACAGGAGAATATGTGGTCGCATTCTTGTAACACGATGCCCTGCGCTTCATAACGTGGTTGGGATGTCATATGCGTCCGGGTCAAATGCCGCTGGGCTGTCACGTAACTTGTCTCCTCGATCACGAGGAGGTGACGTGTTTGGGTCGTTCGTGTAACCTTTCTTTGGGTAGCCTCGGGTTCAGGTACAGAGTTATATCCTAAAATTGTAAAAAAAACTAAAACAGTGCATCTTATGTCTACGTGTAAAGCCCATGCCCTATCGAACGCGAGGTTTACTACGAGGCGCCGCGTTGTGACAACCGTCGGCATCATGGGATATTCTTCGAGGGAACCGCAGACAACTTGGAATAACTTTGGTTATTCGTTCGCAAGATTTCGCTAAGATTTAACTACGGCCCACGGCGGTTCTATTTATGACAGCTGTCATGGATTCTCCCCTGAGTGATGAAGATGACTGCTCTGTGGGTTGTAACAGTTCCACTAAGACTGCTACGAATGTGCTTCTGCTGGCGTCGATTACCATAGAAATGTTGACAATTCGCGATTATTTCGCTAACCATTCGTGGCAATTCGTACTAATACCGTGAATAAGAGTAAATCCGTCGTTGTAGCACTGCCAGTCACGCATGACGACGTACATTCGGCATAATTTGTCGGTGTGAATATAATGTAAAGTTACACCTTCATTTCGTATGCGTATCCGCTTTATCTAATAACCTACAGTATTGACTTTCAAAAGTGATAAGATGAGTACCTTCTAACCCGCGTGAACAGCGCGAAACAGCAGTGATATGTACAAGATCAGAGACCATGGCTCGCTGACATACATCTTATCCGTATGTAAAACAAAACGCCACCCCGTCGCTACACATATATAGCCTCACCCCCGTGGCGGACTCGGCCGAGATAAGCCAGTAATCTCACCCCCTTGCACGCACTCTCTTCAATACCTGCCACTCAAAACCACTACACAGCCAACGATTTCAACAGGTTTTCTATCATGTACATTTATTCCTAATGAATATCTACTTTGTGTATCAACATCATATGCAATCATCACATGCTGTACTCGTTTTGCGGCAGTGGACTCCGTGCACCTTTTCCGTTGTCCTTCCGTGCTTTGGCCACTGGGTTATCAATGAGAAACAAATACAAAATCCCGTGGTTAATGTCAACCATATGTAGAGCCCTAGATATCAGAACACCTGCAGACAAAACATTCCTGCAAAATATAAACATGAATGAACAATCGTTCATGGACTATCAACCTAATGAACCTTATTGTGGCCGGTTATGTTGCTTTGGTGATGTGTATTGTGAAATTGGATTCTATTTGAATTGCGTTTGTCATAAAGCGAGTTTTGATGTGCTGTACACAGGAGAAGCAGACAGCTCTAATGATACTGGCCAAACAAGGCAATGCTGAACTCGTCAGGCTCCTGCTGGATCACCATGCCAACGTTAATCACCAAGGTAATAACGGCGAAAGTGCTCTCCATTTGGCTTGTCGTACAGGAAGTGTCACCGTAGTGGCAATGTTACTAGAATATGGAAGTGACATCACACGGCAACTTAAAAATGGCGGCACGGCTTTGCATTGCGCATGTCAGGCCATGGAGCCTGAGATCGTGAACATGTTATTGGCGGCCGGATCAGACATCCATGCGAAGCGGTCAGGCCACTCAACGTCAGGCATCAGTCCTCTTCACGACGCTACGGAGGTGGGTGACATAGAGACTGTCAGCCTCCTGCTACAGAAAGGCATCCCTGTCGACGTTGAGAAGGGCAATATGACGTCATCTCTTCACACTGCATGTCGCTATGGCTACGTGGATATTGCTAAGATACTGCTTGCTCATGGAGCATGCGTGACAAAAGCTGGCTCGGATTCCAAGGGAAGCGATGTCTTGGCGATTCACGTAGCCGCTGAATACAACCACGCCGCTATCATCGAGCTGCTGATGGAGCATGGTCAGGAGGACATCGAGGCGAGTCGGGTGTATGTGGGCCAGGCAGGCATCACATGTCTACATCTGGCCACCATGAGGAACCACATGCTCACTGTCCAAACACTTCTCGAGTTGGGTCATAAACCGAACGTGAAAGATTCCAGCGGTAACACACCTCTTCATCTGGCAGGGAAGGGAGGTTTCATTGAGGTAGCTGAATGCCTCATCAAAGCTCAAGCTGATATGCAAGCCGGGGCAAACTCGCAGCAGTCTTCCGACCAAACGCCTTTACACTTAGCCACTAGATTCAAATGTCATAAAATGGTTAGGCTACTGTTGGAACATGGCGCTGACGTCAACGCATCTGAGCACATGGCGTCACGCTCGCCTGACGATGCTAACCCCGCCGGCTACACAGCCCTGCACTGGGCCACGGAAAACAACGATTTGGAAATGGTGAAGATTCTTTTAGAACACGATGCCGATGCGAATATGCGGGCGTCTTTCGACAGCCACCATGCCGTGACTGCGCTTCACCTCGCCAGTCAGGACGGCTACATCGACATCGTACGGGAACTTGTTCAAGTGCCTAATATAGACATGAGTCCCAAGAAACGCACCTGTACACGCGAGAATATCACCCCACTTCACCAGTCAGTCTACAATGGTCACTCGGCCACCGCCATGGTGCTCCTGGAGAATGGGGCTGACCCTAACGTACAGTCCGACAACGGCTATGCTGCCGTGCATTACGCCACTCAGCAAGGAGATTTGGACGTTGTGCGTAGCTTAATTCAACATGGTGCTGATGTTAACATCAAGACAACCGGAAAACACCAAACGGATGTCAGCCCACTCCACCTGGCGGTACAGAGCGGTAACACCGATATAATCACAATACTGGTAGAGGCCGGAGCAAACATCAACGCGTCGAAGACAATGGGGGAGACGTCGGGTGTGACGCCATTATTACAGGCTGTCTACCAACAGAAATTTGACATTGTCAAAGTCCTACTGCAGCTAGGTTGTGACGTCAGTTTGTCCATGGCCGGCTGGTACGCTCCACTCCATGTCGCTGCTGAGCGGGGATGCAAGGAGATTCTTGTGGAGCTACTACGTCAAGGTGCGTTGATTGACCAGCGCGCGACGCACCACGACCACCGCAACGTCACCCCTTTGCACGTGGCGGCGCAGCACGGGCACACTGACATCGTGCGCTTTCTCGTTTCAGGTGGAGCCGACTTAAAAGCGTCTCGAAAATTCTTAGACCGTCATGGGATGACACCTCTACATCAGGCCGCTGAAAACGGTTTTGTGGAAACCGTTAGTGTTCTTTGTCAGCTGGGCAGCGATATTAACAGCCAGGACTCTCTGGGATTCACAGCCCTGCATTTATCTGTCCAGTACAACTTCATGGATGTCATGGATGAACTGATAACACAAAACGCAAGTCTTAAACCAAAGACCGTATCAGGTTTAACCGTCATCAAATTGGCCGAAGATGTTGGTAATACAGCTGCCATGGAGAAACTCAGGGCAGAGAAGAAACGACGAAGCTCGGAGAAGCACCGACCCTTCTCGCCTAGGAGGTTGGGAGGGGGCAACTCGTTCCGATTTTTGCTATGTGGCGCCAACAAATCCTGACTTAATGACAATAAGATCAGATCATGGTCGGCTTTTGACAGATATCACCTGGTGCTTATAAATGAGATGGCTCAACAATTGTCCCTGTTTAATGTGGTACTTATTAACTGCTCAAAATGTTTTGCTACAATTAATGTGAACCGATTTGGTGTCCTTTTTTGTAGTTTCATTTACACTCTACTTACTTTCATTCGGTCAAGAAGTGAAGCAAATCATTATTTTTTGAGTGCGGCTGAATTTATAATTGCGACCAACCGGATTGTTGACCTTTCACCTTTTTAAGTTATATTATTTTTAACCACCTGACAATATCAATGCATTTTCGTGGGATTTATGTTTTGAGAGGCAGTTGAGCAATACTAATCTCCATTGTTGAAATATAATTTATGTCCAACTTGAGACGCAAAAGAAGGCGTATATGATTCAGCCGAGACTGGAGATGTACTAGTAAAGCTGAGGGTAATTTCATGGACTACTACTGGTATTGACTAATCAATATGCAGATATCATCATACAAGTTCAAATTCAACGTGCTGTCATGATCGTCGTACGTGTTGGACAATATATACTTTAAACTTGACAATTGTTACTATTAATTCAGTGCAAGTCTCAAGTTCTACCTTGAAATCGTGCTTGGCGTTTTCAAAACTCACAATATATGGGAAAGCATTCGTCAGATACTCAAACAAATTATTATATTTACTACCTAATTGGAAATATGCATGTTACACTATGTGATATGAATTTTATTACCCTCCTAAATTATGTATCAGTGAGTTATTTGGTACAAGAAGAAACCCATGCGAAATATCCTGTGCTTAGATTTAGCCTTAGTTGATAGGAACGACTCTCTCTTGGCAAATGACTTCCTGGATTTAAATTTTCATTAATTTTAAACTGTTGTAATGTTGAAGCAAGAGAATTGTTATCATTCGATCATTGCAAGAATCGAGTATCCATCACACCGGTCGAATCATCCGTGCCAATGAGAATATGTGTATTTGCTAAGGTTGTCCTTGTCACGTGACCAGCTGACCACCCCCCTTTGTACTGCTTATTCCTCCGGCGTTTAAGTGTTGCACATTCAGAACTGGAAATACTGTAGTTGAGACAAATGTGTCCACATTGATAAATCTCGGAAGAATCACACCGTTGCTAAAATGTCCAATCCCGACCCCAATGTTTACCTCAGCATGCAGGCGACGGCAGCTGCTACACAAGCCCTTCAACGAACTCGAATACTCCGGTCTGTGGTAACAGTAACTGTGTCTGTCTCGTTTGTTTTGCGTCAAGGAAAACTGATCAGGTTGTCATTGAATGACTGGCGTGGTTGTGTATTGAGCACGTTCTTCAAGAACAAAAAGTCCGAGTAGTCCCCTTTGGAGTGAGCTTCCATCCAACTGAGTAATAAGGCAATGTTTCAAGTGGCTTCTAAATGTCATTGTGACAATATTTTAGAGGTCATTTTATTGCGTTGGATCACGTCAAGCAAGAGTATCTGTCTGCTTGGGGGAAAAATATATCAAAGATCGACTGGTAGATAAGTCATCGGGTTAGAACGGAAGAGGAAAGGTAGGGTCAAAGGACGGAAGTATGAGAATGTAGGTTGAATCGGACCATGATGTTGCGTTACCTGAGAGATACTCACGCAATGCATCCACCTTGCCTCTCATAACACGGGAATCTAGCTTATAACGTTGCACTTTAAATGATTTACCCAATTATAAACACGGTTGCCAGGTACACATTGATAGCGCGCCCATGTTCATATCATAATAGACTGGGCATTGCTTTCGGATCAACCTAGTAGAAACACGAAACCTGCTTAAACAGCACAAAATGCGCAAGTCGCCATCGTATATTTTCAAAATATCGGGAACATTGGCGGATTGGGCAAACGCGAGTACAGAAGAATGCCCTTTATAGGTCTGATCAGATGAGGTGTCGTGATTTGTCTGTGGAGTGCCGATGATGTGGGTGTGACTTGTCTGTGGTGTGCTGGTGATGAAGTTTATAGTAGCTGGAAAATATATGTGACAAATCCTATGATTGAAATTGACAGAGGTTTCATGAAAGCGTCCGTTGTTACTTACTGCCATCATTAATGCGCTGAAACTAAATATGAATACAGTTGCAATATAAATGAATTAAACCACGAAGCCTATATTAATTCAAAGACATGGACGTTAACAAACTGCATCCAGTTGATCTATACATTTCAAAACAGTTGTAAAATATGAATATAGGACTCGCTTTGCATCTTTCACATAGCTCTTCCCTCCTTATCGCCCTGGTGGAGTTCATGGTCCATATCCTCCCTAATTGTATCACTGAGTGTCTGGTGCAGTAATTTCTGCCCTCGAGGGCAATCGGTCCATTCGAGGACGGGAATGCGAGAGCCGGGTCCAATCACTGAGCGCAGTGTTTTGCTCATAGAAGCTAGATCCGGGTCGTCTTTGAGGAGCACAATCAACGAGTTGATGCCTTTAACTAAACTCATATGCAAGGCGAACTCACACATTGCATCCTTCAGGAAGCTGGGTGTAACCACGGCAACCACCTTGCGTGATTGCTCCATACCACTCACCACTGTATCTCCTTTAGTGCCTCCACCTATGTCATCTCGCCCGTAAAGGAACAGGTTCAAACCAAACTCATCCTCCAACTCAGGCCGTAGGTCACTGAACACGAAGTGAAGATCGTGTTCATAGCTAAAGATGACATATGCGTCAAGGTCAAAGGCTCCTGTGAGGGAATCAATTCGGCGTCTTCGTAGTCCTCGTCTACGCATACTGTAATAGTACCAGCGTATGTACCATCTCCAACGGTACATTACAACTAGAGTTGCTAAACATGCTACTGTGGGGATCACTACTACCAAGGCGATATGCAGAGCAAATTGTTGCAGATCTACCTGCGCGCAGTCACTAATCAATGTATGAACATTATAGCTAAACAAGTGGGTTGTTTGATTATGTGATGAGCACGTGAGATGCTCCTTGTCGGTGATGCTGATGTTTGTGCTTTGGAGCCACTGGATAAACGGGATGGCAGGACAGTCACACACGAACGGATTACCTGTGATATTTAAGCTCCACGAATTGACACGGATCTCTTGGAGTAAGTCCAGTTGTACCATTAAATCTTCAGAGAGGAACTTCATGGCATTATAAGAAAGGTCGATGAGTTTGATGGAGCGTAAGGTGGTCAGGTTGAGCGATAATGCTTCTGTTAACTCGTTGTGTGAGAGGAACAAGTACTTGAGATCCTCGTTGGTGAGGAACAGGCCATGGTGTAGTTGGCTCAGACTGTTGTGGGACATGTCGAAATATTCAAGATGACCCAAACCATCTAAAATTCCCTGATAATCCTGGCCACTGGCATACAAGCGATTTTTCGATAGCAGCAAATGGGTCAGCTTGGTGCATGATAAAGCATCAACTATTGGTTTTGTGATCGACTCTAGTTTGTTTCTTCGTAAGTCAAGATACTCTAAATTGACGCCACCATGGACAATAGGGAACGATTCAAAAAAATCATTATCAGCCATCTGGATAATACGCACGCTGTTATTGGGGTAGACCCCATCAAAAATGTAACGACCTGTAGTGCCAGCTAGTCCAACATGATCCACCACAAGATGCTCAATTCTTGGCGGTACGATGTGTGGCTTTTTCCCATCTGTTCTTGACATGTATCTAAACGATTTATGAAAATGGTCGCTTCTTGTGGGATCTGAAGGGAAGAAGTCATCGATTCCTATATCGTCAGGGTAGCAATATTTCGCGTACATACCTTGTCCTACTCCAAATAGGTATGCAACATCTACTGTAGTCAGATTGCTGGGCACCAAATGTAGTGGATCTAATACAGGGGGCATCGGCACTAAAGCATAAGGTGCATTAGAATAACCAGCGGCCAGAACTTCTAGTCGTTTTAGGCACGACCCGACGTCAGGATGGGCGCCAATGATTTGATTGCTTCTTAAGGACAAGCGTCTCACCTTCCTCCCAATGTCATTGCACACATCGTCCTTCTGTAAGATGACCGGGATTTGGCTCATTCTGTCTATGATAAGAGTATCAAGCGGCGTCGACCCTACGTCTGCAAACGCCTGAGTCACTGCGCTCAGACCCTTGGTGTTTGCATGTATTAGACTACATGCCAAATTTACTGTGTGTAAATACAGGAAATCTGAGAATGACCCGGGCTCTATATTTGAGAGCGTTTCGATGTTTCTGAGGGATATAGTTGTCACTGTGGTATTCCGTAACGGACGCAGCATATCCCGAGTTATGTTTGTTATGTTGCTCCAAGAGAAATCCAATAAGGTTAACTTCGGAAATAAATTGAAGTCTTGGTCTAGCGTTTTTGGTTGATCCAGAACAATGTGAAATTCGCGAAGTTTCTTCAACTGTCTGATTGCAACAAGTGGCATTTCTCCTGATCCGAGCTTCAATACTTCTAAGGCAGGCAGCTGGGTGAACACTTCTACAGGAATGGACGTATTGTCTGCATACACGGGATTGTGCCTCAAATCTAGATGATTGAGACTAGGAATACTACCAAAGCTCGTGGAAGAAAGTCTTGGAATTTTGTTGAAAGATAATATTAAAATCTCGAGAAATGGCAAATTTGTAAACGCATTCGAGTCAACTGCCGTGATGTCATTTTCTTTCAAACTCAGATGAGTGGTAGAAACTGGAAGGTCACGCGGTATAGAGGTCAGACCTAAATGACTACAGTCTACCTTGACCTTGTTATCAATCGTAGAGGTGATTTGACAGCGGTGCGCAGTGGAAAGGGTGACTAGGAATGTCCCAAGAGAAAAAACGAGTCCAAGTGTAGTGCAAGTCATACTGCTGACCGTTCCAACCGAGCTTGATAGATCGTGAGAGGCAAATGGTTTGATTACTATCACTAAAGTAGAGATCGAAGAGTCCAAAGGTGCTATCTTCAACGCAGAGTGTGAATGAGCCAGGATATTAAAATGAGTGGGTTGGCAGACAAGCAGGTGTGGTGAGGTTTGTTGAAGGGCTTGGGGCATGACATTCTGTCCACTTGACTTCATTTATATGGCAGTGCCCCACGACAGGTATACGCACGCTGCCCAGCTCCATGATATATACAATTCTAGATATGAGTGAGTCAGACACTTAACACACCACATGTCGGGTACGCGTAGAAATTGGCGTGGTGGTCTTATCTTTCTTTCAGAGAGGGTTGCGTATTCTGAATTCGTGGTTCCTGTCATTTTGATATGATACCAATCTTTACCTACTCATATCGCTTGTACAAGCCTAATTACGGCTTTGGTTTTGGCGTCCAGGTTATACGTTAATAATAACTGCAATGGTCAATAACATACCAGACGATTCTTGCCTAAGTTCAATGTAGTGATTACGGTACAATGGGGTGTTTCTGTCGTTCCTGACACGGACTGGTGGCAGTGGAATAATTCCACAAAAATGGTCTTAGGATACTGAGTGCTCATGATGCTTTTGGGCATGTCTCAACACCAAAGATTGCTGGCCAGCTCGCCAAACATTGTTCTCAAAACAAAGTATTTGAAGCTGATCACTCTGGCTCATGTGGCTTGTATCAACGAATCAACAGGGAAATACGTGTGGGCTTTGTTCGAGACGAGGAGCGCTGTGGCATCTTGGGTGCATGTCTCGAATGATCAACTCAATTTGCTCAAAATAGAGGATGCCATGACATGTCTTCTGCTTTTCATAAGGCAGTCTTTGATAGAATATAAGACGTTCTTCAATATGCAGAATGAACGGTTTATGTTTGGAGAACAGCTGAATGGAATACCTTCAGCCAGCGAACCCATCATTGGATGGAAATGACTAAGACGGTGCATGGATTTGACTTGGTTCACATAAACAACATCACCACTTGAGTTTATGAGTGTCAATATCTGAAGATCAAAAACAGCGGGCTGCCCGCTAATCCTGATATTCAACTGGTCAGACATTAGAGCCTAGAGACTACATGACAGCTGTTGAAGAGTCTTGGAGCCTCTTATCTACTTGTCTTTCTTCACGAAAAGCACGATTGGCTTTTTTTAGCTCGGTCAATTGCAGATGCTTCTCACATACGGTCTGTGCTAACAATGTGCTTGCCAAGTTCTTTATTCAGTTAACCAGGTAATATATGATTGTTCTACTCAGGCCTCTGTGTTTATATAGGCTCAAAGTGCCGGTTGAATCTCGTGGATTGGAGGGGTAATTAGATGAATTGACAATTCATGTTCATTCACGGATTATCAATATAACTTGTGCCAAATCCAAATTCAAAATTGACAGTATGATCCGGGGGTATCAACTTTGTGCATCAACTGCGGCTGTTCTACTGGTATAAAGCGGTCAGACAGAAAAAGCATTGTACAAGCTAAGCAAAACAATGTCTAAGGATGGTGTACTGTGTGGTATATTCAGCAATAAAAATTTCCTTCGTTGTCTCAATCATCAGATACATTGATAGGACACTGATAACAGGAATTTTGCTCTGTGAATATTTTAGGTTGAACGAACATACCACCCACAAGGAATCACGGATTGTGATGAAGTAATTGATCACCAAATATATTAAGCAGCATTCATCACATACTGCAACAAATTATTAGATTTACTGCCTTATTTGAAATACGCATGTTACACAACGTGTTTCAGTGAGTTATTTGGTACAAGGAAAATCTGCGCGGAATATCCCAAGAGAGCCGGGTAAATGAGTTTCTGGACTGTAAAATAACAATTTTCAATAATCTTAAAGTGTTGTACTATTGAAGCAAGAGAATTGTTATCTTTCACATATATAGCAATAATCGAGTACCCATCACACCAGTCGAACCATCCGTCCCATTGATAATATGTGTTTTTGCTAAGGTTGCCCTTGTCACGTGATCAGGTGAACATCCCCGTTTTACTGGTAATTTATGCGTCGTCAAGTGTTGCAAATTCTGGAACAAATGTAGTTCAGATATATGTGACACCAATCCGTGCCCACATTGATGGATCTCGGAAGAGTCACACCATTGCTCAATATATTCGTTCTCAGCAGGGCATGATTACCGAGAATAGACCATGCCTCCTATGATTCGAGTAGATATCCTAGTGACGTGTCCACTCCACCACCAGGTGTCCAATCCCACCCCCGTGTTAACCTCAGCATATTGGCGACGGCAGCTTCTAACACAAGCCCTTCTACGAACTCGAATACTCCGGTCTGTGGTTCCAGCCGAACTGGCCTCAACAACTTTGTCGTCTGTCTCGATTATTTCGAGTCAAGAAAAATTGATCAGCTTGTCATTTGATGACTGACTTGATTGTATATTGAGTACTTCAGTTCCTGACTTCATAAAGAACAAATAGTGGGCTACATCCTATTTGGACCACGAGCCACACGAATGTTAGCTGTAAATCATTACGCGCCCCATTACTTCCTCGCTATCGATTGTACAATTCCGCTTCAGTAACAAAATATAGATTTTATCATATCTTCATTTATCAAAGTTGTGGGCATTATTGCGCAAAAAGAAGACCGACTATCAGGAAGGGTAGTTTCCGACAACAGCCGAAGTAAGGATCTATTTTCGAAGACCGCAGTGCCGCGTAGCGACTGAAAGTCTGAAAACTTAAAACTTTTGGTTTCCTAGGTGCAGTTGCCAAGCAGTTTGCAAGGCAACCTTGTTACCAATATGGGGCTGAACAGTCTCTTTAACCTTATGTGAAAGAACCATTTATATTCAAATGGAGTCTGTTGGTGGAGTATTGATTTTACAAGCGTGGGATCACTGTGTTAAAATACGCAGTAGAAACGAATTTCGATCGTCATTCCATTATTGACGACAACTGACATTTGAACTACCAGTTGAACTACAAAAAATGTTTCATACTTACTAAGTAAAATTCACTTGTTGACTTACTATCGTGCATGCGCAAGTTAACAAGGAAGATCTGTCACGAAAATGCAATCGGAATGAACAAATAACATTAATTAACAAATGGAAACATTTGCTTAACCGAAGAATGAAACCGAATCGAAACATTGCACATGCAATATAAAGGTCACCGATTTTACAGCGACGATGATGGATACGATTGGGAAACAAGTATGGTACGCAGGTTCCATTACTGCCTCGCTTCAGACACACTTTCTGTGGGCCGTGCAGGCAGGTTCCATTACTGCCTCGCTTCAGACACACTTTCTGTGGGCCGTGCAGGCAGGTTCCATTACTGCCTCGCTTCAGACACACTTTCTGTGGGCCGCACAGGCAGGTTCCATTACTGCCTCGCTTCAGACACACTTTCTGTGGGCCGTACAGGCAGGTTCCATTACTGCCTCGCTTCAGACACACTTTCTGTGGGCCGTGCAGGCAAGTTCCATTACTCGCGCACAACACACACCCCTTCTATGGGCCGTGCCGGCAAGTTGCATTACTCGATCGTTACAGCCACATATTCTGCGGGCCATGCTCGCTGGTTCAATTACTCGCTCAACACATACGCACCTGCTGGGGGCCGTACTGACCACTGGATGGGCGGCCGTACAACAAAGAGGTTGATACCGGATATCTCGAGATATGTTAGAGAATGAGGAACCCGAATGAGGAGGACGGAATATGAGAATGAAGGTTGGACCATGATGTTGTTTCACTTGAGTGATACATACGCAATGCATCCACCTTGCCTCACAGACCACGAAAAGCTTACTGATAATGTCGATCTTTAAAAGAATTATCCAATTTTAGACACGGTTGTCAGATATATATTGATAGACTAGGAATAGCTTTCAGGTCAACCTAGTGGAAACCACCGCAAGTCGCTTAGTCAGCTGTGCCATCCTATATTTTTCAAATCTCGGGAACTTTGGCTGACTTTACTTACCAGCTGGTGATAAACCTGTTGTGTGCAGACAATATGTGGTGTGCCGACGATATGTCTGTGGTGTGCTGGTGATTTGTCTGTGGTGTGCTGGTGATGTGCTGACGATGTGCCGGATGTGGGGGAACTAAATGTGGATAAAGTTGCAATATGAATGAAGTAAACCACGAAGCATTTATTAAGTCAAAGACATGGACGATAACAAACTGCATCCAGTTAATCTATACATTTCAAAACAGTTGTTAAATATGAATATAGGACTCGCTTTGTACCTTTCAGATAGCTCTTCCCTCCTAATCGCCCTGGTGGAGTTCATGGTCCATATCCTCCCTAATTGTATCACTGAGTGTCTGGTGCAGTAATTTCTGCCCTCGAGGGCAATCGGTCCATTCGAGGACGGGAATGCGAGAGCCGGGTCCAATCACTGAGCGCAGTGTTTTGCTCATAGTAGCTAGATCCGGGTCGTCTTTGAGGAGCACAATAAACGAGTTGATGCCTTTAACTAAACTCATATGCAAGGCGAACTCACACATTGCATCCTTCAGGAAGCTGGGTGTAACCACGGCAACCACCATGCGTGATTGCTCCATACCACTCACCACTGTATCTCCTTTAGTGCCTCCACCTATATCGTCTCGCCCGTAAAGGAACAGGTTCAAACCAAACTCATCCTCCAACTCAGGCCGTAGGTCACTGAACACGAAGTGAAGATCGTGTTCATAGCTAAAGATGACATAGGCGTCCAGGTCAAAGGCTCCTGTGAGGGAATCAATTCGGCGTCTTCGTAGTCCTCGTCTACGCATACTGTAATAGTACCAGCGTATGTACCATCTCCAGCGGTACATTACAACCTAATGTTACTAAACATGCTACTGTGGGGATCATTACTGCCAAGGCGATATGCAGAGCAACTGTTGCAAATCTACCTGAGCGCAGTCACTAATCAATGTATGGACATTATGGCTAATCAGGTTGATGGTTTGGTTATGTGATGAGCACGTGAGATGCTCCTTGTCGGTGATGCTGATGTTTGTGCTTTGAAGCCACTGGATAAACGGTATGGCAGGACAGTCACACACGAACGGATTACCTGTGATATTCAGGCTCCACGAATTGACACGGATCTCTTGGAGTAAGTCCAGTTGTTTCATTAAATCCTCAGAGAGGAACTTCATGGCATTGTAAGAGAGGTCGATGTGTTTGATGGAGCGTAAGGTGGACAGGTTGAGCGATAGTGCTTCTGTAAACTCGTTGTGTGAGAGAAACAAGAACTTGAGAGCCTCGTTGGTGAGGAACAGGTCACGGTGTAGTTGGCTCAGACTGTTGTGGGACATGTCGAAATATTCAAGATGACCCGAACCATCTAAAATTCCCTGATAATCCTGGCCACTGGCATACAAGCGATTTTTCGATAGCTGCAAATGGGTCAGTTTGGTGCATGATAACGCTTCGACTATTGGTTTTGTAATCGACTCTAGTTTGTTACTTCTCAAGTCCATATACTCTAAATTGACAACACCAGGCATGATAGGGAACGATTCAAAAAAATTATTATCAGCCATCTGGATAATACGCACGCTGTTATTGGGGTAGAACCCATCAAAAATGTAACGACCTGTAGTGCCAGCTAGTCCAACATGATCCAGTACAATATGCTCAATTCTTGGCGGTACGATGTATGGCTTTTTCCCATCTGTTCTTGACATGGATCTATACGATTTATGAAAATGGTTACTTCCTGTGGGATCTGAAGGGAAGAAGTCATCGATTCCTATATCGTCAGGGTTGCAATATTTCGCGTTCATACCTCGTCCTACCCCAAATAGGTATGCAACATCTACTGTAGTCAGATTGCTGGGCACCAAATATAGTGGATCTATTACAGGGGGCATCGGCACTAAAATATAAGGTGCATTAGAATAACCAGCAGCCAGAACTTCTAGTCGTTTGAGGCACGACCCAACGTCAGGATGGGCGCCGATGATATGATTGCTTCTTGAGGACAAGCGTCTCACCTTCCTCCCAATGTCATTGCACACATCGTCCTTCTGTAAGATGACCGGGATTTGGCTCATTCTGTCTATGATAAGAGTATCAAGCGGCGTCGACCCTATGTCTGCAAACGCCTGAGTCACTGCGCTCAGACCCTTGGAACTCGCATTTATCAGACTACATGCCAAATTTACTGTGTGTAAATTCAGGAAATCTGAGAATGACCCGGGCTCTATATTTGAGAGCGTTTCGATGTTTCTGAGCGATAAAGTTGTCACTGTGGTATTCCGTAACGGACGCAGCATATCCCGAGTTATGTTTGTTATTTTGCTCCAAGAGAAATCCAATAAGGTTAACTTCGGAAATAAATTGAAGTCTTGGTCTAGCGTTTTTGGTTGATCCAGGACAATGTGAAATTCGCGAAGTTTCTTCAACGGTCTGATTGCAACAAGTGGTATTACTCCTGATCCGAGCTTTAATATTTCTAAGGCAGGCAGCTGGGTGAATGCTTCTTCATGAATGGACTTATTGTCTGCATACACGGGGTTGTGCCTCAAATCTAGATGATTGAGACTAGGAATACTACCAAAGCTCGTGGAAGAAAGTCTTGGAATTTTGTTGAAAGATAATATTAAAATCTCGAGAAATGGCAAATTTGTAAACGCTTTCGAGTCAACTGCCGTGATGTCATTTTCTTTCAAACTCAGATGAGTGGTAGAAACTGGAAGGTCACGCGGTATAGAGGTCAGACCTAAATGACTACAGTCTACCTTGACCTTGTTATCAATCGTAGAGGTGACTTGACAACGGTGCGCAGTGGAAAGGGTGACTAGGAATGTCCCAAGAGAAAAAATGAGTCCAAGTGTAGCACAAGTCATACTGCTGACCGTTCCAACCGAGCTTGATAGATCGTGAGAGTCAAATGGTTTGATTACTATCACTAAAGTAGAGATCGAAGAGTCCAAAGGTGCTATCTTCAACGCAGAGTGTGAATGAGCCAGGATATTAAAATGAGTGGGTTGGCAGACTAACCGGTGGGGTGTGGTTTCTGGAGGGGCGTGGGACATGACATTCTGTCCACATGACTCATTTTTAAACTCGTATAAAGTACCCTTTTGAGTGGCAAATGCTGGGTGGATGGTTTTTTTTAGGTCGAATGACATGTCTCAATGGATATGGGACGCGACAGGCTCGTAAAGGAGACTTAAAGGTCCACTAAAAGGATTTTTTTTTATTCCATATGTCGAAAGATTAATGCATGAGAAATGCTCTGGTGAAGGTTTGAGGTGTGTAGTGGGACAAATAACTAAATTTATAACAGTATAAAGCTGTACAAGTCGCGCCGTGCAGCGCAAACTGGCGGAGTCCAGGTCGCTCGAGTGCGACATCACAAATGGGGGTCATCCGAGTTCACAGCGACGATGGCGTCCGCAGAAGAATGTTTGAGCGATACGGATAGTTTTAACGACGATCTCGATGAATTTGCGGTTTATTTCGTGGACGAAATTAACTGCAATGCTCCATCAGAGTCTTTAGATCAAATTGAGGAAGAAACTGAGATTAAACCGTATCAGTTTGAACCGGAGCACGAAGAGGATCCCGGCGTATTGATGATGGCCGAGCCGTCAGAGGAAGACCCACAAGAAGAAAATCGACTGGAGCCGTCCATCGATTCCTGGTTAATAAACCATTTCGATCCGATCACGCAATTATCACACATTGTAATTTGATTAAACCTGATTGAGATCATTAATCGCCGGTCTCTAACGTTGACTACATACTATCGGTTAGCATCTTATTCAAAGACGACATGGCTAGACAAGGTAAATAGTCTATAGGTGTTTACAGCTCTACTGCGCTTTTTTCTCTTCAGCTATCGCATTTTGTTTAGATAATCATTCACGTTTCCGTGTTTAGCATTTAGAAAGTGCTCCGCGTTGCTATATGTAAAATACTGAAAGGTGATTTTATTAAAGTATGTACAAATATCCACAGCTTAGACCATCTGACATGTTGGATACATTTTCCACAATTAATTATTCTGAACTCCATCAATGACAATGATGCTATGTCAGAACATTTTGAAAAAATCTTAAAGTATTTGAAAAAATACTGTTGAAACATAACAATGTCACACATGCTACTGTATTCTTTCAGGTGTGCTTGCTCTCACTGCACGCAAATGCTCACTGCCACATAATGTGTATGCTGTCAGGAAATCCCTCAGGTAAAAAAAGTGTTGGCTGACTTGAATGAGTCAGATGAACTGCATGCTGCTCCTGTCACATGCATAATACATCACCCCGGATTTGATTGGGTGTGTCTCAATCCGTGGGCACTCAGGGTTGCATATCAGGCGTATATACAAAGGTACAGTGATGGTGGTGAACAAGCTATCACGAGTGAGTGGATCATTGATCCTTTATCAAATTTAAAGTTGTTTAAACTTAAGCATGGTTAATTGAACATATGTTCCAATAATTTCCAAATGTATGATTCCAGGCGGTAGAGGTATATCGCTTACAAACAACTTGTGAAATGGTGCTGGGGATATCTGGGGAATTACATCAGAGTTCCGCTACCAGCATGTGCTGTGGCGCGCATCAGAAAGGCATTCCACAGTGACGCAGCGCAATATAAGGGGTTTAAACCTCCTGATCTGTCATGAACATCATGAATGGCTCATTTAAATCTTGAACTATGTTGGAGTACAGCTGTGGCTTTGTCAGGTCTGACATATGCTGAGCACATTGGTGGAGGTACATCAAACTCATCAAGCAGATGTGCAAACTTCTCTGGGTTGACAGCAACTTCATTGAACAAGAAATAGTTCAAGGTGTTCACATAGTCTAAAAATAATATAATACAGTTTTATATTATAATATGCTTATGCATCACATATTTTATTATTAGTGTCTCTGATCTGTAAGTATATATATGTACAAAGTAAATTGTTAAATTCTTACCGAAAGTTTGTTCTCTTTTTTTGACCTTAACAATGTAGTCTCGTTTCTTGTACTTGGGATACTTGATGAGATAAATTGTCTCCCCTTTCTTGTTAACTGCCTGTGTTCGACAACTGTGGGTTGCTTCTGGGAACGCAAACACTGACAGTTTAACTTCTTACGGTGACTTTCTCAAGTATCTCAAAACAATAGATCCATCGTCGCAGGTAAAAAGTATGAAAGTTCTACAAAACCAACGCCCGAGTGTAAAAGGCAACAAGATCCCGAAATGTAGGCGAAATTATAGCGGAGTCGTCTGACAGGGGAGGGTACTAATAGCAAACGCGCATCGGAGCGATCTGATGATGTGTAGAATGCGCGACGAAGGTGCGCTGAGAAGCAAAAATAATAGCTGCCGATTAAATATTGTGCGTATAGCATCAGTTCTACCGTAGCGCGGAACTTTAACGTAAAGTTTAATAACTCAATGTTGTTTTATTAAAGTGCCACCACCCTCGCACAGCCAGCCTCTCGAGGTTTTAGTTTGATGCATATTTGCTACTGTGGAAATCTTAAAGAAAGTGAAATTTTCATTTTAGTGGCCCTTTAAGATGGATGAGGCGAAATGTTTGGTGAGCTGGTGGCTAAATCGTTGTCCCCCTTGGGTTTATATATGCACGGAAGATAGCGGCCTGCCGGCCAATGAAAATCCCTGTGTACAGTTACCGATCTGTGACCTTGGCTCGTTCATACAGGCACAATGTTCGTCTTTAGATGTCAGACAAACAGTCCAGGTTTTTCAAGTGAGTGGGTTTGCAGACTAGCCGGTGGGGTGGGGTTTGTGGCGGGAGATGCTGCTGCACTTTCTCTTGGTCTTCGCGTCTTACCAGAATTAAGGTCTCGACCTAAAATCACACCGATCAGTAATATCTAGGCCCCACTTGGCAACATGGCGGCGAGGCCGTGGAAACTGACCAACGAGAACATAGGCGAGGCAGCTAGCAAGACACGGGTTCGCAAGGACTATTTACGGCACGAAGCTGAAAGCCAAAAATGAACCCGTCTTACACGTACAAAGGGCCACAAACAATCATTGTCGCACAAATACCACACCGTATCACGAAGAAAACAACGAAAACTTGGGGGAAAAGGCGACAGGAACGATCAGCTATAGTAATTGCCTGTTCGGAAGTTCGCGTATTCGCGCGAGCCACAGATATTATCTCAGAATATCCTAACTGCTCTGGGGTGAATTGGCCTGTTAGTTTGGCTTGGCATGATTTAAACCGCCTTATCTTTTTGAGCTAGGAGCTTGCGAGAAGTGGCAAGAGCACAGCCTGTGATGTTTTTTAGGTGTCACAACTTTCCATAAAATTTATCAGCCATGCTCATCAACAGCTTCCAAGTCTTTCTCCGGAACTTGCCATCTGCTGATGAACTCTTTTGGGCGCAACCCACCGCATAGCAGTGACTACCAGCTGACTTGAATCCAAAATACATAACGATATTTGATTATGCACTTTATTCACCTTGCACGTTACATGCAAATATGAATTATGATTAGCTTCCATATTGACGAAGTGTTTATACCTAGGCCCACTTGACGTTACGCACAAATTATACTCGAGTTCTACGTTGAACCTTTCATCTTTACTCGCATTACGCAAAGAGCAGAGCAGAGAGCAGACAGTTGGGTTGTGAGAACGAGCGTGTCAAACCGGAATTCAACAGAAGTTAGTTTTCGCAAAGCTCACCAGGGCGGCTATGGTTGGCCGTGGTGGACATAACGTTCAACTGTTGCGCGCAATCAAATGTGTAGTTGCACGCAACTAAATCAGCCAATCACAACACAGGAATTAGTTGCTTGGATTTGACTTGGTTCACATAAACAACATCAACACTTGAGTGTCAATATCTGAAGATCAAAAACAGCGGGCTGCCCGCTAATCCTGATATTCAACTGGTCAGACATTAGAGCCTAGAGACTACATGACAGCTGTTGAAGAGTCTTGGAGCCTCTTATCTACTTGTCTTTCTTCACGAAAAGCACGATTGGCTTATTTTTTTTAGCTCGGTCAATTGCAGATGCTTCTCACATACGGTCTGTGCTAACAATGTGCTTGCCAAGTTCTTTATTCAGTTAACCAGGTAATATGTGATTGTTCTACTGCCGGTTGAATCTCATGGATTGGAGGGCTTATTAAATGAATTGACAATTCATGTTCATTCACGGGTTATCAATATAACTTGTGCCAAATCCAAATTCAAGATTGACAGTATGATCCGGGGGTATCAACTTTGTGCATCAACTGCGGCTGTTCTACTGGTATAAAGCGGTCAGACAGAAAAAGCATTGTACAAGCTAAGCAAAACAATGTCTAAGGATGGTGTACTGTGTGGTGTAGTCAGCAATAAAAATTTCCTTCGTTGTCTCAATCATCAGATACATTGATAGGACACTGATAACAGGAATTTTGCTCTGTGAACATTTTAGGTTGAACGAACATACCACCCACAAGGAATCACGGATTGTGATGAAGTAATTGATCACCAAATATATTAAGCAGCATTCATCACATACTGCAACAAATTATTAGATTTACTGCCTTATTTGAAATACGCATGTTACACAACGTGTTTCAGTGAGTTATTTGGTACAAGGAAAATCTG
Organism: Urechis unicinctus; assembly: GCA_034190875.2. Taxonomy (NCBI): domain Eukaryota; kingdom Metazoa; phylum Annelida; class Polychaeta; order Xenopneusta; family Urechidae; genus Urechis; species Urechis unicinctus. Next base: position 30,131,010 of record CM067342.1, read on the forward strand.
CGCGGAATATCCCCAGAGAGCCGGGTAAATGAGTTTCTGGACTGTAGAATAACAATTTTCAATAATCTTAAAGTGTTGTACTATTGAGGCAAGAGAATTGTTATCTTTCATATATATAGCAATAATCGAGTACCCATCACACCAGTCGAACCATCCGTCCCATTGATAATATGTGTTTTTGCTAAGGTTGCCCTTGTCACGTGATCAGGTGAACATCCCCGTTTTACTGGTAATTTATGCGTCGTCAAGTGTTGCAAATTCTGGAACAAATGTAGTTCAGATATATGTGACGCCAATCCGTGCCCACATTGATGGATCTCGGAAGAGTCACACCATTGCTCAATATATTCGTTCTCAGTAGGGCATGATTACCGAGAATAGACCATGCCTCCTATGATTCGAGTAGATATCCTAGTGACGTGTCCACTCCACCACCAGGTGTCCAATCCCACCCCCGTGTTAACCTCAGCATATTGGCGACGGCAGCTTCTAACACAAGCCCTTCTACGAACTCGAATACTCCGGTCTGTGGTTCCAGTCGAACTGGCCTCAACAACTTTGTCGTCTGTCTCGATTATTTCAAGTCAAGAAAAAATTATCAGCTTGTCATTTGATGACTGACGTGAGTGTATATTGAGTACTTCAGTTCCTGACTTCATAAAATACAAATAGTCTGCTACATTCTAGCTGGACCACGAGCCACACGAATGTTAGCTGTAAATCATTACGCGCCCCATTACTTCCTCGCTATCGATTGTACAATTCCGCTTCAGTAACAAAATATAGATTTTATCATATCTTCATTTATCAAAGTTGTGGGCATTATTGCGCAAAAAGAAGACCGACTATCAGGAAGGGTAGTTTCCGACAACAGCCGAAGTAAGGATCTATTTTCGGAGACCGCAGTGCCGCGAAGCGACTGAAAGTCTGAAAACTTAAAACTTTTGGTTTCCTAGGTGCGGTTGCCAAGCAGTTTGCAAGGCAACCTTGTTACCAATATGGGGCTGAACAGTCTCTTTAACCTTATGTGACAGATCCATTTATATTCAAATGGAGTCTGTTGGTGGAGTATTGATTTTACAAGCGTGGGATCTCTATGTTAAAATACGCAGTAGAAACGAATTTGGATCGTCATTCCATTATTGACGACAACTGACATTTGAACTACCAGTTGAACTACGAAAAATGTTCATACTTACTAAGTAAAATTCACTTGTTGACTTACTATCGTGCATGCGCAAGTTAACAAGGAAGATCTGTCACGAAAATGCAATCGGAATGAACAAATAACATTAATTAACAAATGGAAACATTTGCTTAACCGAAGAATGAAACCGAATCGAAACATTGCACGTGCAATATAAAGGTCACCGATTTTACAGCGACGATGATGGATACGATTTGGAAACAAGTATGGTACGCAGGTTCCATTACTGCCTCGCTTCAGACACAATTTCTGTGGGCCGTGCAGGCAGGTTCCATTACTGCCTCGCTTCAGACACACTTTCTGTTGCCCGTGCAGGCAGGTTCCATTACTGCCTCGCTTCAGACACACTTTCTATGGGCCGTACAGGCAGGTTCCATTACTGCCTCGCTTCAGACACACTTTCTGTGGGCTGTGCAGGCAGGTTCTATTACTGCCTCGCTTCAGACACACTTTCTGTGGGCCGTGCAGGCAGGTTCCATTACTGCCTCGCTTCAGACACACTTTCTGTGGGCCACACAGGCAGGTTCCATTACTGCCTCGCTCCAGACACACTTTCTGTGGGCCGTACAGGCAGGTTCCATTACTGCCTCGCTTCAGACACACTTTCTGTGGGCCGTGCAGGCAGGTTCCATTATTGCCGCGCTTCAGACACCCCTTCTATGGGCCGTGCCGGCAAGTTCCATTACTCGCGCACAACACACACACCTTCTATGGGCCGCGCAGGCAAGTTCCATTACTCGATCGTTACAGACACATATTCTGGTTCAATTACTCGCTCAACACATACGCACCTGCTGGGGGCCGTACTGACAACTGGATGGGCGGTCGTACAACAAAGAGGTTGATACCGGATATCTCAAGATATGTTAGAGAATGAGGAACCCGGATGAGGAGTACGGAATATGAGAATGAAGGTTGGACCATGATGTTGTTTCACTTGAGTGATACATACGCAATGCATCCACCTTGCCTCACAGACCACGAAAAGCTTACTGATAATGTCGATCTTTAAAAGAATTATCCAATTTTATACACGGTTGCCAGATATATATTGATAGACTAGGAATAGCTTTCAGGTCAACCTAGTGGAAACCACCGCAAGTCGCTTAGTCAGCTGTGCCATCCTATATTTTTCAAATCTCGAGAACTTTGGCTGACTTTACTTACCATGGGTAAATGCGAGTAAAGAAAAAAGCTGGTGATAAACCTGTTTTGTGCAGACATTATGTGGTGTGCCGGCGATATGTCTGTGGTGTGCTGGTGATTTGTCTGTGGTGTGCTGGTGATTTGTCTGTAATGCGCTGGTGATGTGCTGGTGATTTGTCTGTGGTGTCCTGGTGATGAAATTTACAGTAGCTGGGTAATATATGTGACAAATCCTATGATTGAAATTGACGCAGAGGTCCATGGAAGCGTCCTTTGTTGCTTACTGCCATCATTAATGTGGGGGAACTAAATGTGGATAAAGTTGCAATATGAATGAAGTAAACCACGAAGCATTTATTAAGTCAAAGACATGGACGATAACAAACTGCATCCAGTTGTTATGCACATTTCAATATGAATATTGGACTCGCTTTGTATCTTTCACATAGCTCTTCCCTCCTAATCGCCCTGGTGGAGTTCATGGTCCATATCCTCCCTAATTGTATCACTGAGTGTCTGGTGCAGTAATTTCTGCCCTCGAGGGCAATCGGTCCATTCGAGGACGGGAATGCGAGAGCCGGGTCCAATCACTGAGCGCAGTGTTTTGCTCATAGTAGCTAGATCCGGGTCGTCTTTGAGGAGCACTATCAACGAGTTGATGCCTTTAACTAAACTCATATGCAAGGCGAACTCACACATTGCATCCTTCAGGAAGCTGGGTGTAACCACGGCAACCACCATGCGTGATTGCTCCATACCACTCACCACTGTATCTCCTTTAGTGCCTCCACCTATATATCTCGCCCGTAAAGGAACAGGTTCAAACCAAACTCATCCTCCAACTCAGGCCGTAGGTCACTGAACACGAAGTGAAGATCGTGTTCATAGCTAAAGATGACATAGGCGTCCAGGTCAAAGGCTCCTGTGAGGGAATCAATTCGGCGTCTTCGTAGACCTCGTCTACGCATACTGTAATAGTACCAGCGTATGTACCATCTCCAGCGGTACATTACACCTAGTGTTGCTAAACATGCTACTGTGGGGATCACTACTGCCAGGGCGATATGCAGAGCAAACTGTTGCAGATCTACCTGAGCGCAGTCACTAATCAATGTACGGACATTATAGCTAAACAAGTGGGTTGTTTGATTATGTGATGAGCACGTGAGATGCTCCTTGTCGTTGATGCTGATGTTTGTGCTTTGAAGCCACTGGATAAACGGGATGGCAGGACAGTCACACACGAACGGATTAGCTGTGATATTCAGGCACCACGAATTGACACGGATCTCTTGGAGTAAGTCCAGTTGTTTCATTAAATCCTCAGAGAGGAACCTCATGGCATTGTAAGAGAGGTCGATGAGTTTGATGGAGCGTAAGGTGGACAGGTTGAGGGATAACGCTTCTGTGAACTCATTGTGTGAGAGGAACAAGTACTTGATAGCCTCGTTGGTGTAGAATAGGCCACGGTGTAGTTGGCTCAGACTGTTGTGGGACATGTCGAAATATTCAAGATGACCTAAACCATCTAAAATTCCCTGATAATCCTGGCCACTGGCATACAAGCGATTTTTCGATAGCTGCAAATGGGTCAGTTTGGTGCATGATAACGCTTCGACTATTGGTTTTGTAATTGACTCTAGTTTGTTACTTCTTAAGTCCATATACTCTAAATTGACACCACCAGGCATAATAGGGAACGATTCAAAAAAATTATTATCAGCCATCTGGATAATACGCACGCTGTTATTGGGGTAGAACCCATTAAAAATGTAACGACCTGTAGTGCCAGCTAGTCCAACATGATCCAGTACAATATGCTCAATTCTTGGCGGTACGATGTATGGCTTTTTCCCATCTGTGCTTGACGTGGATCTATACGATTTATGAAAATGGTTACTTCCTGTGGGATCTGAAGGGAAGAAGTCATCGATTCCTATATCGTCAGGGTTGCAATATTTCGCGTTCATACCTCGTCCTACCCCAAATAGGTATGCAACATCTACTGTAGTCAGATTGCTGGGCACCAAATATAGTGGATCTATTACAGGGGGCATCGGCACTAAAATATAAGGTGCATTAGAATAACCAGCAGCCAGAACTTCTAGTCGTTTGAGGCACGACCCAACGTCAGGATGGGCGCCGATGATATGATTGCTTCTTAAGGACAAGCGTCTCACCTTTCTTCCAATGTCATTGCACACATCGTCCTTCTGTAAGATGACCGAGAATGGGATCATTCTGTCTATGATGAGAGTATCAAGCGGCGTCGACCCTATGTCTGCAAACGCCTGAGTCACTGCGCTCAGACCCTTGGAGCTCGCATTTATCAGACTACATGCCAAATTTACTGTGTGTAAATTCAGGAAATCTGAGAATGACCCGGGTTCTATATTTGAGAGCGTTTCGATGTTTCTGAGCGATAAAGTTGTCACTGTGGTATTCCGTAACGGACGCAGCATATCCCGAGTTATGTTTGTTATTTTGCTCCAAGAGAAATCCAATAAGGTTAACTTAGGAAATAAATTGAAGTCTTGATCTAGCGTTTTTGGTTGATCCAGAACAATGTGAAATTCGCGAAGTTTCTTCAACTGTCTGATTGCAACAAGTGGCATTTCTCCTGATCCGAGCTTCAATATTTCTAAGGCAGGCAGCTGGGTGAATGCTTCTTCATGAATGGACTTATTGTCTGCATACACGGGGTTGTGCCTCAAATCTAGATGATTGAGACTAGGAATACTACCAAAGCTCGTGGAAGAAAGTCTTGGAATTTTGTTGAAAGATAATATTAAAATCTCGAGAAATGGCAAATTTGTAAACGCTTTCGAGTCAACTGCCGTGATGTCATTTTCTTTCAAACTCAGATGAGCGGTGGAAACTGGAAGGTCACGCGGTATAGAGGTCAGACCTAAATGACTACAGTCTACCATGACCTTGTTATCAATCGTAGAGGTGACTTGACAGCGGTGCGCAGTGACAAGGGTGAACATGAATGTCCCAAGAGAAAAAACGAGTCCAAGTGTAGCACAAGTCATGCTGCTGACAGTTCCAACCGAGCTTGATAGATCGTGAGAGGCAAATGGTTTGATCGCAATCACTTAAGTCGAGATCGAAGAGTCCAATGAGGCGCGATCTTCAACGCAGAGTGTGGATGAGTCAGGATTTTCAACTGAGTGAGTTTGCAGACTAGCCGGTGTGGTGAGGTTTGTGGAGGGTCTTGGGGCATGACATTCTGTCCACATGACTCATTTTTCTTTTATATGGCAGTGAACCACGACAGGTATACCCGTGCTGCCCAGCTCCATGACATTTACCCCTCTAGATGTGATTGAGTCAGACACTTAAAACACTAGATTAGCAGCCTTGCTGGTGGTATGGGGTTTGTGGATTAAGTTCACCAGGTAATATTTGATAACTTAGGCCTCTTTGTTTTCCGATTACCATGGCAGACATGTTTTACGCTACGCAAACATAACGAATCCTAGCCTGCATAGAAGCCGATGCACTAGGAGATCGTGTCTTTACCGACTGCAGCTCGTAAATTGATGGGGTTATTAGATTAATTAACAATTCTTAACTATTGACAGCATGATCCGGGGGAATCAACTTTGTGCATCAACTGCGGCTACGTGTATTAAATGGTCATACAAACCAAGTATTGTACTAGATAAGTAAAACAAAGTCTAAGAACAGTGTACTGTGTGTAGTAAGCAATAACGATTTCCTCAGTTGTCCCAATCACCAGGACTAACGAGAAGATGGCTTGCATCAAGATAATTTACAGAAGAACGCTGCTAGGAGGATAAAGGAGGCATTTCATTAGCTCTTTCGAACCAAGTACGGGAGATGCTGCTGCACTTTCTCTTGGTCTTCGCGTCTTACCAGAATTAAGGTCTCGACCTAAAATCACACCGATCAGTAATATCTAGGCCCCACTTGGCAACATGGCGGCGAGGCCGTGGAAACTGACCCACGAGAACATAGGCGAGGCAGCTAGCAAGACACGGGTTCGCAAGGACTATTTACGGCACGAAGCTGAAAGCCAAAATGAACTCGTCTAACACGTACAAAGGGCCACAAACAATCACTGTCGCACAAATACCACACCGTATCACGAAGAAAACAACGAAAACTTGGGGGAAAAGGCGACAGGAACGATCAGCTATAGTAACTGCCTGTTCGGAAGTTCGCGTATTCGCGCGAGCCACAGATATTATCTCAGAATATCCTAACTGCTCTGGGGTGAATTGGCCTGTTAGTTTGGCTTGGCATGATTTAAACCGCCTTATCTTTTTGAGCTAGGAGCTTGCGAGAAGTGGCAAGAGCACAGCCTGTGATGTTTTTTAGGTGTCACAACTTTCCATAAAATTTATCAGCTATGCTCATCAACAGCAAGCCTGTTGACAACTATCTTCCAAGTCTTTCTCCGGTGTGGGTTGCTTGGAAGGAATGGAACTTGCAATCTGCTGATGAACTCTTTTGGGCGCAACCCACCGCATAGCAGTGACTACCAGCTGACTTGAATCCAAAATACATAACGATATTTGATTATGCACTTTATTCACCTTGCACGTTACATGCAAATATGAATTTTGATTAGCTTCCATATTGACAAAGTGTTTATACCTAGGCCCACACGACGTTACGCACAAATTATACTCAAGTTCTACGTTGAACCTTTCATTTTTACTCTCATTACGCAAAGAGCAGAGCAGAGAGCAGACAGCTGGGTTGTGAGAACGAGCGTGTCAAACCGGAATTCAACAGAAGTTAGTTTTCGCAAAGCTCACCAGGGCGGCGCGCGCGACTACGCGAACAACAACGATTCTCTTTTGCTTATGTTCTCACCACCATATATACGTCGGAAGTTTCTGGAGCTCTCTTGGATACCGTCCTCCAAGATTGTATTTCGGAAGGGAATATCACCGGTAAACTTGTTATCGCAAATATATTTTTCCGCTGGCGTTAGGAATATGAAACATTATCTTAATCAAAACTAAATTATCCCTTTCGCACTGATCGCCTGTAACTCAACCGAACATGCATATTTCGTGAAAAAAGTGGTGTGTCCTGTCAGCATAATTCTGTATCGATACAAAATTATGTGGTTGTTCTGTTAGACCAACAAGGTAAAACATCCTGACGTTGGTCTGTTGGGCTACCTTTCATGACTCATCGATTGACGAAAATATGAAAACGGATCGTATATATAAAAGAAGCGAAGTGATAAAGTGCTTCGGGCAGATAATTATAGGCAACCATCCAGCGTTTGATAGAAGAGAGCGATCTCCTTGCGCATCGGCTTCTGCGCAGGCTAGGATTCGCTTCTTCCCCAAATAGATCGTTTTGGGGCAAATTCGGGCCATTACGCGAGGAAAAATTGGTACGAATCTCTTAAATATTACAAAAATATTTTCTGTTGTGTGTGATTAGAAGAATAATGTACATTTTGTTATTGAAAACCTTTATATAGGCCCAATATGAGGCATTTATCGGAAAACATAGTTCCGCGGACATTTCATGGTCGTAAAGCGTTTTTAAAAATGGCGGCAGTCAGATGTGAAAATGAATTTGTAATCGAAAATCGACTGAAAAAAGCAATAGAGAGTAACAGGCCGGGATAAGAAATGACAGACAAGCAGCGAGAGTGTTTGGAGAAGTTGTCCGTGGGGAAATACGTTGTTGCTAATCTACCAACGGTGTATGGGAAAAGCATGATTTACCATTTGCTCCAAGATATGCTGCCGCCCACCCACCCCCATCCCGATGGGAGTTCACATGTTATATGGAAAAAATAAAAAGACACACAACCAAGAAAACTTGGACAGCTAATGTTAAAATAAGATATGCCAAAATTTAATACTTGTGACTCCAGGGCCTTGGTTATATAACCTAAATAACTGCAGCGTAAAAAGCAAAGAACGTTCATAATCAAAGACATCAAATTGTTGCCTTTGTGGGCAGTAAACACAGCTTTATTTCCCAAAGAAGGGCTTACATCCGAGCTGCCTCGATAAGCTCTATTCATGTTGATCATTCATGTTTGTTTATGTTTGACGCGCGCTGCTTGTTATCGCCCGGTCGTATGTCAAAACCGGGTCAAATCGCATGCGTTCTGTTAACTATTGCAGAGATGCTATGTTAGCGTAGCGTCAAACATATCTGCCATGGAGAGTGAGAAGAGAGGTGAAGGGAGGCTACGTCATTGTTTCCTGACAGAGGTCCCAGTTTTAAAGGGGTGTAGCATTTTGCTTTGTGATACTGCATTAAAATAGCCTGGAGTTAAATGTATCAGTGGTGTAATAAAATCACTGATATAGATTCAAATCACTGATATAAGGCTGTCAACTATCACAGTAGAGTACAAGAAGAAAAAATATAACTAGCTAGTGTAAGCGCTAAAATCGAAGCGTTCAGTATTGACGACATGTGACACAGAGTACGGCTGGGTGTCATTGTCTACACGGTGACGTGAACTCAGCTCAGTCCATGTCATACCTCAGCAGGCACACTTATAAAGAAGATATTCGGCGAGCCCTGTTCAAGCTGAGCTCATTTCGAATACATACTGAAAACAACAGTATTTTTGGGGGCCTCTTCTTAATTTTTATAATCAGTACAATGGATTTGTATTGAAAGATTGCTTTATGTTGTGTAGCTATGGCGATGGTTAGGTTTTGTCGTCAGATACGTGTCTTGATGTCTACACAGAATTCTACACAAAGAGCCGTCCACGGCGGTAGGTCAGCGGCGTTTGGTTCGATGTCAAATTGCCTTCACTGACGTACAGCAAGCCTGTCGAGACTGCGTGTGTTATGGAACCTAGAATGTTGTTTGGTTAAAATAACCAGTTGTAAATGACTGTCCATATCAGTCACTGTATCAAGGTCAAGATGCCATGCAAGAGTTACAAATGACTGACTCAAGTGGCAGCCAGTTAGGAACTCGTGTGATGGGATGCCAACGCAAGGCGTGCATCATCTATGTTGATCGTTTATCCATTAGTGCATATCCGCTTAAAAGATAATTTGGAGCATCGGTGTCGAAGCCTGATGTGACCGATGTATCGATACGATGTTTGATGTCAATAGAGGATAACTTTTCCAGTGTTGCGGAGTGCCCCCGCCGGCCTCTAGGGTACATAGGTCACAGCGACCTCTTGGCCTGCGATCCGGAATCAGGCGGAGAGGTCGGTGTAATAATATAGATGTTGTCGCATACTCACGCCTTGATTTCCCTGCCGTCTTCAACACCAGGAGTGAATCGGTTCAGGATTGCTTTCCACTTCCTTTGCAACCACGTTGTAACCTATTTCGGTGTCTTCTCCAGACAGGGGTGTATTCTTATATGCTTTAACTCTCACCAGCGATTAGTCCCACCGGTTCAAACTGTTACCTTCGTTAAGTCTTAATCCAGTCCCAAAGCCGCAATGGCGAAACTGGACAAGGCGTTTAAGTTGGCCAGTATCTTCGGTCAGTGTAGGGCTAAGCAATTTCGTGTAACTTCATCTTATACAATGACACTCAGTGGAGTTGGCACACGAGGATACAATATTTCCTCACCAAATAAACTTAAACAGATTAATATTTTATGTCGCCAACGCTCGTTTAAAACGTTACTGCGGCTACACCATCATGGGACATAATTCGTTCATTTATCCACAGGGATTTGCATTGGCCGGCCGGCCGCTATCTTCCATGTATACATAAACCCAAGGGGGACAACGATTTCGCCACCAGCTCACCAAAAATCTCGCCTCAACCCTCTTAGTAGCGTTTACGAGCTCGTCGCGTCCTATATCCATTGCGAACATGTCATACTACCAAACACAACCAGTTAGCACTATGGGGAATATGTAGCGCCAAGTTTTCTTGACGTTCTATCACAAGTAGTAAGTTCTGAACTATGCGGTAGTTCTGCGTTACAAGTAAACCTACCGAGCGTATAACTGGCTTCATCAAGCCCTATTCATGATTTTATTATGGAACTGTAATGTTAGAATGGACACAAATCGGGTCATAAACAGCATGTGTAAATATCACGTATTGGAATATCCACATCAAACATAAATCGAGAATTGTTTCTGTTTCGATTATTTCGATTATGGTCGGCCATAATTTTCTATGACAGTGGCAATGTTTTGGATCACAACGTTCTGTCCACGTTCGTTGACTGGCCACTCGAAAGTGGGTACAGTACTTCCGGGACTTATGAGAGAGCGTAGTGTTTTGCTCATGGCTGCCAGGTCTGGGTCGTCTTTGAGGAGCACAATCAACGAGTTGATGCCTTTAACTAAACTCATATGCAAAGCGAACTCACACATTGCATCCTTCAGGAAGCTGGGTGTAACCACGGCAACCACCATGCGTGATTGCTCCATACCACTCACCACTGTATCTCCTTTAGTGCCTCCACCTAAATCGTCTCGCCCGTAAAGGAACAGGTTCAAATCAAACGCATCCTCCAACTCAGGCCGTAGGTCACTGAACACGAAGTGAAGATCGTGTTCATAGCTAAAGATGACATAGGCGTCAAGGTCAAAGGTCGCCATGAGTATTGCCTGGGAGCGATTCCGTGTATGTTGCCAGCTGTAATAGTACCACCTCAAATGCCAGCGCCATCTGTAGAGAAACACCAAGAGGACGAACGCCACTACAGCAGGCACCAGAATGCTGGAGGTGATTCGCAAAGTTAAATAGGCGATATCGACCGTTGCGCATGACGTCACCAAATCATTTACAGGGTAATTTAAAATGTAACTGGTGATGTTATCGTGGGAGCAGGTTAGATTTTGTGGGTGAGTTATTGAGATGTTTGTCGCTGATAGCCACTGGATAAACGGGATGGCAGGACAGTCACACACGAACGGATTACCTGTGATATTCAGGCTCCACGAGCTGACACGGATCTCTTGGAGTAAGTCCAGTTGTTTCATTAAATCCTCAGAGAGGAACCTCATGGCATTGTAAGAGAGGTCGATGAGTTTGATGGAGCGTAAGGTGGACAAGTTGAGAGATAACGCTTCTGTGAACTCATTGTGTGAGAGGAACAAGTACTTGAGAGCCTGGTTGGTGAGGAACAGGCCACGGTGAAGTTGGCTCAGACTGTTGTGGGACATATCAAGATACACTAGACCGTCTAATCCGGTGAATATGCCAGCCAGATCAGAACCGCTTATATACAATCGATTGTGAGAAATAAGTAAATGACTGAGGCGATATGAGGATAAACACTGAGTAATGGGCTTCGTTATAGATTCCAGACCATTATCTCTAATGTCAAGAAACTGTAGGTTGGCAAAGCCTGGCGCTATTGGAAATGACGAGAACCAATGGCTGTTCGACATTTCAATGATACGTACACTATTATTGGGGTAAAATGGATTAAATACATAACGACCAGTTGTGCCTTGGAGTCCGACATTGTCCACTATTATGTGTTCCACGCTGGGTGGGAACACATAGTATCTATCAGTAATGCTGTCCACAGACATGTTAAAATGATGTGGTGTAGACTCGACGAACCCCGGGTATCTTTCCGCCGGGGATGACGGGAAGAAGTCCACAGAACGTATGTCATCAACGTCGCAGTAGTTGTCTGTAAATCCTCCTCCTGCTCCGAACAGGTATGACAGGTCGATAACACGGAGACGCGGAGGCACCAGTAGCTCTTGTCGCAACTCTGGCGGCATGGGTGACAAGCTGTAAGGAGCATTGAAATAACCCATGGACCACACCTCCAGGCTTTGGAGACAGCTGGGAACTTGAGGGTGCATGGCCACGATGTGGTTACTCCTCATCGACCATCGGCGCACTTGAGCCCATGTGTTATTACACAGATCATTGGGATGGAGCATAATGCTTCTTTGACTGATCCCGTCCATGATGAGTGTATCAAGTGGTGTGCTGCCCACATCGGCCAGAGCTCCCACGGCCACTTGGTAGCCGTTATCTACTTCATTCAGTGCACTACAGGCAAGGTTTACTGTGGAGAGGTGGCGAAAATCAGAAAAAGAACCGGGCTCAATATAAGACAATGCGCTGACACTGCGGAAAGACAATGTGCTGACACTGCAGTTTCTAACTGGATCGAGCAATTCTCTTGTGATTTTGATGATGGCGCTGAAGGCGAAATCGAGGAGAGAGAGTTCCGGTAACTCGCAAAGGACATCTGGCAGCTCTGATGGATGGTCAAAGAGCGATGTATAATTCGCGGAGATTCCTCAGAGGACGAATTGCCTCGACTGGTATGTGACCATACCCTAATTTGAGCGATTCTAATTGGGTGAGTTGCTTGAATGTTCCTGGTGGTACCGTCACGTTGCTAACACCCATCGGGTTGCCGCGTAAGTCGAGTAATCTCAGATGTCCAAGGTGTCGGAAGCTATCAACGGAAAGTGAGGCGATTTGGTTTTTGGAAAGAAACAGCTTTTGAAGAAGAGTCAAACCTTTGAAATCGCCAGCTCTGATGATGTTGATTCGATTGCCCTGTAACAGGAGTTCTGCAGTGGTGTTAGGGAGTCCCCGTGGAATGGATGCTAACTTCAAGTTGCTGCAGTCTGTCCGAACCCTGCCGCCCTCAGTGGCGACCACGTGACAGGGGTGTGAAACCACACAACGTATCAGACACAGGATACTAAGTATCAGCATGCTGTTGGAGCTTCTCATGATGGGACGCGCCAGGAGAGCAGAGACAGGAGAATACAGCTAAGCTCCTATTCGTATTACTGTACATCAACCCAAACACAGCTGTACTCGCTAAAACTGACTGAATCACGTACACAAGTAGCGTTGGACCATGAGTGTTACAGAAATAGAAGACGTGACGCACCTTCCGACAATACCTTAACAGGGCACCAGTTCAACTCGTGCTTAACCGAACTTGTATGTCCGGCTGACTGTCAAAGTTTGCGCGCCTTTATCCCGGTCGGAAACTAGGTCACGAGACTGGCACGTGCACGAGCTACATAATCATGGCCTGCAATGTGACGCTATATGATAGCGTCGCCCCACTCCCTCAAGGTCATCTATCAAAACCTGAAACAATCAAGCGAGATGGAATTATGGAGTCTCTGACCCGAATTTATAAAGTTCATGAATCTGTATGCACTAACTTTCGTGAACAATCTCTTCTGTTATTTAACGGTCACGCGTACTTCACCAACGTCTATTCAAAAGAGATTTAATAATTACTCGTGGGATGCGCCTTAAATATGCCAAGATTATCATAATTGGTTAAATTGTACGTAATATAACAGCATTGGGTCATTCCTCCGCCACGCCCATTTCGCCTTCACGCCCACATGTTCGGGGAACCAATGAGGCGCGCTGACAGTGGCGCTGAAGACTAACCGCCGGTCATTGTTAATTGCGGCCATCGACTATAAATAGTCACGCCTAGAAAACCTCGTTCCTATCCAGCGATGCAAGCTGCCGCCTTGTGCCTTCACTGAAGATTTTCCTTTTGCCGTGAAAAATATACTTCACATTGAGTCTTACAGCCACGCACAGTAAGTAACCTGATAGCAGGTATTGTATTCACATTCATGCCAAACGGATATATGGCGCCATATGTGAGTTTTATGCCAAATAAACAGCTTCCGTAACTGTAGACCATTGACACGTTAAACCACTGTACGCATGTATTGTATGGTTTTATTTTGCAGAAACCATGGCGCCATTGCAGATTGTCAGTTTCCTGTCGTTAGTTCTGTCCGTTTCTGCCCTCACCCTGCCTTGGTCTTTGAACAAATACAGAAACTTCAGATCTGGAATATTACAAGAAGAAGGGAAGAGCTTCTATCTGGACAGAATGGACGGAAACATACTCGCGAGTAGATCAGGTGACAGCTATGATGACAAGTCCATTGACCAGTCTCTCATGAACCTGTATTTAGTTTGGCAACTTGGCGGCTACTCCCAGATCATCAAACGATATAAGTCTCATCTTATTCCAATGCTGTTTGTTCGGACGAGTGACAATCCGTCTCAAACAGGTCCAACGACAAAACAATCGCATGTGCAGGGTGACCGATCCGATTCTCTCCCTCTCTTTGGTCACCATGACACCCTGGTATCCATGGCGAAGGCCGAAAACATACTACGGGATTGGGAGAGTAATGGCGACCGTAACGTCATCTCTTTACCAGATCTCGCCTTTGTGGATGATGTCGATCCGGACAATGACGACAATGTTCAGCTTGGCAAGCGCAGGGACAGCAGAATGAGCTTACAGATAGATATAAATGTGCTGCGAAATATGCTTCAGGCGAGGAGTCGGTTGCAGTCGCAGCAGAACCAACAATCTGACAAGGACTCGCTGCGTAAATTATGGAACATTGGCAAGCGATAAATATACCTACCCTTGCTATTCAGTTGCACACAGTGGCAACATTGGGTATCGGGATATTTTTAATGAGGTTTCCGTATGAGGCCATTCCGCCTGTAATCGGATTATTGCTGGCTAACGTGGAATGATAGATTACAAAGTGTATTCAAATATGTCTGGGCATTGATCTGATTGGACGTTTTAATTGATGAATTTTAATTCCATTCCATTCAGATTTTTGCTCTGTCACAAACTTCTCGCCTCAAAACTATTTTCAGACGTTGAAGTGTAAGTATATATGTAATAAACATGCGACGATAAACCGAACGAATCTTCGTTGATATCAGCTAACCTCGCTTTATAATGCCGCATAGCTTATGGACAGGGAATCATTTCCCGGGGCGTTGCGCTTATGATACCAGAATGGCACGATGGCTGATACAACCTATTACATAGCAAGCAACCTTTAATCGCTGTTTTAATTCTCATTAGGATTAGAGTGGGCTTGAATGGAGGCACGCGGGAACACTTGGCTCTACATTTTAGCGACATAACAGTGCACACCAACTGCGAAAATGATGCATCCATTATCGTTTTCAGAGTGCAAAGCGGTCGCGCAGGTATTGATATCTGTTAACTTCAGTAGCGGCACTGTGATATGAGTTGTGGTATGGATAGAGAGATGCCCGGCAACAAGGGCAGGTTTGACAGAGTTAGACATCCATTGTTGACGTCGTACAGGTCAAGTCGACCTCAAGTACTCACCATGCTCCCGGTTTGTTGTCGTCAATGCATGACGACGTTTTGGTGTCGACGAGCTGAACTCTGATCAAATATGATTAGAGGTCGAACATTTGAGAGTTTCAATCGTACACATCTCAGCCCCTAAATTTCCTTGAAATGTCTGTCTGCAGTGGAGATAAACGACATGGTGCATTTGGGATAGGTATAAAAAGAATGTCCCCGGCTTTTGCTAACGAACCGGCAATTTTTGACATTTCATTGTCCAGGTATATTAGGCAACCAGCGCTGACTACGAGTATGAAGTGTATTACTCTTTCTAGGTTACATATGCGGGTGGTTAGGAAGTTTATACAATGCATAATGCATAAAACATAACTAACCGGCTCGGCATGACCTCCATCCACAAATATAGCCCCGCCGGGGGCGTGGCCACGCTCGCTGTAGCTCCTTGTGATACACGCCTAAATGCTGATAATGATGTGAAGAAGCAACTGCGACTTCCACTTACGTCTCAGTTCACTGATACACTGACAAAAGCTAATTAAATCTAGCATGTCACAAGACGACACACCCCTATTGTTGTAGTGAATACGGCTTGTTTCACTTGGCGCAATATGACAGGTGATCGCATTTGGCACCTTTGTATTAGCCTCACCCAAACTAATTGCCTAAAAAAGTGTTAAAAAAACTAAGTGGCATCGTCATTTATTCGAGTCGAACAAATTGATCCAAATTGCAACTTATTGAAGGTGTGATGTACATAAATTATTGACAGAAGCCTTTCCAATAGTTTCCCGGTCATAATTGCATTTTTGCATTACTTCATAAGTTTTCAAGCGTCAGCTAATGTAAAGAAGAGTCTCAAAGATCTAAATCACAATTAGAGCATATTTTTTTTACCTGAAAGTGTCACAGTTTGCGGGATTCAGATGCGAGCAGCTCTATCACACAGTTGGTTATCTCAATGGTAATCTTGTGAATTTGATCCTGCATCGCCCACCAATTATGCCGATGAACGAGCATTAAGCATATGTGCCATTATTTCGACCAATAAGTAGCGCGCGGCCAGTCATCAACGCTTATGTTACAGATAATTGGATCTGTTAATTAAGTCACTTACATAAACATCAAGTGTGTGACCCGACTCGCCTGCAATATGACCAAGCTACATTCTCATCAACGGACACAGAGTGAAGCCATGGGGCACGAGAACTAGCAAAAAGGAATCCTGTCGAAAACTGGACCCGTTCATCACATATGCATATATGTGTATTGCGTAGTGTCATATAGGCACCGACGCATATTGTTTCATAAAAAGTGCAACAGCCATGCAGTCGTATAGATAAGAATAATTGGTGTTATCCGTGTTATTGGCCAGATGGTTGGGTCTGAGGGAATACTACCCTCCTACATCCGTTTGCTTCCAAGAATACATGCGCTCACCGTGAAATGTGCCATGGCAACAGGGTGTGTGCGGCTCTTTAGACATCCCCGGTAACTGCGACATTTAGGGGGATCTGTTTGTTACAGGCGGTATCATTGGCTTATTGACGATGTCAAAGACGACAAACCGAAGACGGAAACCAGCTCTTTGTCGCCATCAGAAGCTGCCCACGCGCGTAATAATTCCATTGCTGTCGATCTCAATGCGGCCAATAATAGAGGTAATAGGACGAACCTGGAAAAATTCAATATTTCCGCTTACCAATCGTCTCTGGCTGAGGTGTGACAGACTCCAGCACAATATAACACACGTTTGTCTCTATTGGATGTTAATCGTATAACTACCGATTCCAGGTAACCACATGTATTTAAAACGACTATTCTAGAGCAAAATATGGAACAAGCAAAAGCCAAAAATATTTATTGTCGGCACAATTACGTTTGGTATAAATCCACGCTAGGTGACTGACCAACGGTCAGTGGGGATGTAAACGAAGTCCTAGACCCCTTTGTACGTTGGATCGTACGAATGACACACTTAATCCATGCGTCAGGTTCAAATGCAATCACAACGCAAGGGACACGCGTACTGTATATGTACGCGCATACACATGCGAAGGATTGTGGGAGTATAGTACTGGCCAGTATACAATCCGTTGGCGGAGATTTGAACAAACAAACCTTGATTAGTGAAGTTACAGACGCAAGTTACATATCGACAAGCTTTCCCTAATTACTTGATACGTCAATGTAATAATATTCGTGGGCTGCCGCTTTCTTCGATGAGATAACCATAGCAGCGGCCCACGCACTAGTGCGACTGCAGGCTTTCACAGCATGCTTTGGTCACTAATTGGCATAAGCCACAGGTAGAATTATGGTTATGAAGCCACAGGTAGAATTATGGTTATGAAGGATATTATCGCTTATATAACTCAGTATGAACGCCTTGTTAATGATTACGCCTAGCAATTAACCACCTCTGCAATATCATATGATCTCCAGCACCAGGAAAAATCACGCGATAAGGTCTTGAATGCCCCTCTGGCTTGGCTTTGTTTTCGCACCTGTACCGCGCCTGGCTCAGTTACCCTCTCTACAAGCGGCTAATTATCCACGACGTTAAATGGAAAACAGTTTGCATCAGATTTCTGGGATTTAAGTAGGTAGGGATGTCAATATGTGTTAAAGAAAAGCTTTAGAAATAAGCAACGTATTATTGTTGCGTTATGATCAGTTCATACCTAACCGACTTCATAACGCTCATGACAGCGCAGCGAATGGCACGGCTCTAAGTCTCATCAACCTGCACTGGTCTATCTATTCCGAAAGCGTCAGGTTCATGCCACGCATGACAAAATGCATCAATACGCAGCATCTAGATAGAAATGCTCCGTTCTGATTCTTCAGCAAGTAGAACATGTCTGTTTTTATTAGTTATCAATCAGAACTAGTGCTGTTATATGTAGATGAGTAGCTGGTATGCGACCGTCGACGAGTAAGTTGATACTAAGTATCATTCAGCAAAGTAACCGGCTTTTAAACTACATGATTAGCTGCATGCTCGCGAGATCATTCGATGCAGAAAGCCGTGTGGCTAAGCGTCCAACCACGCAGTGCAATGACATGGATGCCGACACAGTGCTCTCAATAAACCCTAAAATAATTTAAGAGAACTCGGGGAATACATGGGAACTCAGGGAACACAGGGGAACTCCACGAACACATGGGAACTATGGTACACAGACGTCAAAGGGATAATGAGAAGCAAAGTGTTCACAGGAGAACATGGGGTACACAAGGAATACAGGGGCATCCAGAGTAATCCAGAGTATGCAGGGGTGCACAGGGGGCAGCTGGAAAACAGGGTTACACAGGAGGCAGAAGGAAAATAGGGGTACACAGGGGACAGAAGGAAAATAGGGGTACACAGTGGACAGAAGGAAAATAGGGGTACACAGTGGACAGAAGGAAAATAGGGGTACACAGGGGACAGAAGGAAAACAGGGGTACACAGTGGACAGAAGGAAAATAGGGGTACACAGGGGACAGAAGGAAAACAGGGGTACACAGGGGACAGAAGGAAAATAGGGGTACACAGGGGACAGAAGGAAAACAGGGGTACACAGGGGACAGAAGGAAAATAGAGGTACACAGGGGACAGAAGGAAAATAGGGGTACACAGTGGACAGAAGGAAAACAGGGGTACACAGGGGACAGAAGGAAAACAGGGGTACACAGTGGACAGAAGGAAAATAGGGGTGCACAGGGGACAGAAGGAAAACAGGGGTACACAGTGGACAGAAGGAAAATAGGGGTACACATGGGACAGAGGAAACGTGGGTACATAAGGGACTGAGAGAAAAAAGGGGTTCATTTTTGGACATTGGGAATACAGGGGTACACTGAGGACAGAGGGACTCCATGGGTTCATAAGGGAAAAAGAGAAAATAGGGGTTCATAGGAGACAGAGGAACTACATGGGTAACCAGGGGACAGAGGGAATACATGGGTAACCAGGGGACAGAGGAAATACATTGGTAACTAGGGGACAGAGGGAATACATCGGTAACCAGGGGACGTAAGGAATACAAGGTTAACTGGGGGACAGAGGGAATACATGAGTAACCAGGAGATGTAAGGAATACAAGGTTAACTGGGGGACAGAGGGAAAACATGGGTAACCAGGGAACATAGGGAATATATCGGTAACCAGGGAACGTAAGGAATACAAGGTTAACTGGGGGACAGAGGGAATACATGATTAACCAGGGGACAGAGGGAATACATGATTAAACAGAGGGCAGAGATAATGCATGGGTAACTGGGGGACAGAGGGAATACATGGGTAACTGGGGACAGAGGAAATACATGAGTAACCGGGTAGTTGTACATTTACGTTCCCCTTGAAGCTCTGTTCTTTATGCAAATTAGGTCCCTTATTTCGCTTAGGTAGGCACCCTTTGAAGCCAGGTTTTTTTAACGCAGGTGCCCCGTATGGATTTCGGGCGGCGAATTTTCGGGTGTCTTTTTCAACGGACGGATTTCACAATCTCCTCAGATATAAAGCCATAATTTTGTTGACCTTTTCTGGTGACGGATTTCACAATCTAGTTGGAAAGACATAACGGGGGACAGGTGACATAGGGCGAAAGAAAAAATGACGCAAGACTTAACTACGTGAGTTATCACCTGGTTCTATTGTATTTCATTTTTGAACACACTGAAAAAAGCTGCATGTGGCGGCAATTCTGTGTTGTTTAAACGATCGAATGTCACCCATTCATGCAGTAAATATCCCTTTTTCTGCTCACACTGAAATGCTCGTAGGTATTTGCCGATGTTTATCCAGGTGCAACAAAGTTAGTGGTATCCAAAAACCGCACAGTGCACATGAATGAGTTATTTCGTTTGATGTTATACTTGAGTGATGAGTGTTCTTGCAGGTAAGTCGTCAGTGGTATTTCCATGTGCACCCCCTCATCCCTTTGTACCCAATGTTCCCCGTGTTTATTGTATTCCACCTGAACCCCTGCTATCCCTAATTTCTAATAATCGCCAGTCTCCCTTATGTTCTCCTGGTTACCCATGTATGCCCTATATCCCCTGTGAACCCTATTTTCCCTCAGTCCCTTATGTACCCCTGTATTCCCTATGTCCCTTATGAACCCTATTTTCCCTCAGTCCCTTATGTACCCCCCTATTCCTTATGTCCCCTGTGAACCCTATTTCCCCTCAGTCCCTTATGTACCCCTGTATTCCCTATGTCTCTTATGAACCCTATTTTCCCTCAGTCCCTTATGTACCCCCCTATTCCTTATGTCCCCTGTGAACCCTATTTCCCCTCAGTCCCTTATGTACCTCTGTATTCCCTATGTGCTCTGTAAACCCTATTTTCCCTCAATCCCTTATGTACCCCTGTATTCCCTATGTCCTCTGTGAACCCTATTTTCCCTCAGTCCCTTATGTACCCTGTATTCCCTATGTCCCCTGTGAGCCCTTTTCCCCTCTGTCCCTTATGTACCCCTGTATTCCCTATGTCCTCTGTGAACCCTATTTTCCCTCAGTACCTTATGTACCCCTGTATTCCCTATGTGCTCTGTGAACCCTATTTTACCTCAGTCCCTTATGTACCCTGTATTCCCTATGTCCTCTGTGAACACTATTTTCCCTCATTCCATTATGTATTCCTGTATTCCCTATGTGCTCTGTGAACCCTATTTTCCCTCAGTCCCTTATGTACCCTGTATTCCCTATGTCCCCTGTTAGCCCTTTTCCCCCTCTGTCCCTTATATACCCCTGTATTCCCTCTACCCCCAGTGTACCTCTGAATTCGCAATGTTCCATGTAAAAGGGACTGAGGTAAAATAGGAGTTCACATACGTAATCTACACAACCATTCAGGCCGCAGCTGTCTATTTTCAAGAATGAAGAGACTACTGGCCTTCCATCCAATGTTACCAGCTCACTATTTCACGAGTGCATCTTCTTCCTTGGCAAAACAACTTCGCGTTACTTTCGTCGAGTTAGCACTACTTGGATAACAGATAATAGTTTTATCCTCATAAATCGGGAGCAAAACTGTGTGGGTTGTGCTATGCTTTGATATCATGTTAAATTGGTTTACTGTGTCATTCAATGGAACGCCATAAATGTGAGTTCTCCAAATGGTAGTGGCAACTGAAGTACAACGAACAAAGATTGAATCACCTAAATGGCAAGTGGTTGTATTAGTGTCCGATGTCATTCATAGATGAAAGACATACCAAGGATATCGGCCAAACACACCGTGGGAACGCCAGTAAAGTAAGAATATTACTTCGACGATCAATCTGGTCGCGACCCATGTGGTCAGGTTAGTTTGTGGTCAGGGTCATTCTTCATTCCGGAAGTCTATACAATGGTCCGACCAATGTGCTCGAGGCATGAGCCCACAGGAGATGAGAAGATGGACCCTCATTGATAGCCGCCATTTTGTCCGCGCTTTCATGAACTACCTGAGCTTGAAGGAATAATACGAGTCGGATTATCTGCGTATAATGCCCGAGCTCTATTCTAATGCGGATTTGTCCATACAAGTACGAGACTCCTAGTCACGAAGTAAGCTGTTGTGGTCAGAGCAGGAGGTGGGTTGCTGGATTAACGCGTAACAATCAGCAAACTGACTGTTTTAATGTCAAGATATGAATTCCATGTCGGCATTTGCATATTACATCATAACACTGCGCTCGCATGTTGCATTTGTATCCTGTTTCATTAGTATACTGTCGCACGTGTGAGTCGAATACTGTTATTGTATACTAAATATACATATAGTAATCGTCTTATGACATGGCGGTTGCAGGCTACATTACCATACATCCGGCACATGATGCTTAAACATGCATCAGTTTATTTATACCACAAATCAGCATCCAAAGTTACCTGAGGATCATCATGGATAATCGGAGGTGACATGATCCCATTTACTCTCTTCATCAAATGCGCTAGAAGCGCGCTGGTGTATTAGATACAATGGGACATGCAACGAATCAAATTGACTTAAATAGATACAGTGAGACTTAACGTCACCGATACAGGGTGTAGGATATCGCAATCTGTCATTTAGAAGTTAAACGACTCTCAATACTAAGTTAACAATAGAACACACTTTGTTTGACACCTTATTATTGGGTATCTTACGGGGATATAGGATCTTGAAAGCTCTGTAGGTTGCTCGCGTGGGCAGACCCTGGCTTTCGAGCCTTTTCTTACATGGCATCCGTGTATAGTCATAATGGACCACCCGGCCAGCAATCTTGACGTCGCTCCCGTAGCCATGCGCATCATGTACATAGAGCACCCCAAGGTCTTTGTTGGCAGCCTGCCTGCGAGTGATGTCGTGTGGGCGTGATCCTGAGGTAGAGGCGCTTGTAGTTCTGCCGCGCCGCACTGCTCGGCCTCGAGCTGGTCGTGGGATGACACGCCGCAGCACATGCTCGCACACCACACTGTAAAGTTTATCTGGTTCTGCCAGAAATGCATTGGCTTTGAGGCCCAGAATTGCACTGCTTTATCCGCAGTTACCGGCGGCATCTCATGATAACTGAACACCTCAGGAAAATTTGCTCTGAATGAACCGCCGCTGTGAACAAATTGTTAAGCCCTCTGTCCTCTCATGGGCCGGATATACCCCGGGTGCTTTATATTTGAAGTTGCTGTTCAGTTGATAGGCGGACAGAGTTGACTATGTATCAAACTCTGACAAATGTTCAAACCGGCGAGGCTGTGCCCCTGGCAGCTCCATGTACCCCTGCAGGTGAATACGTAGGCCTCATGTCAAATCACGTATACTGTGGGGTGGTACAACCCGAACGCCTGGCCTTACATAAGTTGCTGTAGGCCCTGTAGGCAATCATGTCATCTACGTGCCGATGCAAATCTGTGCAGAAAAAAGAAGAGGTGTCAATTTTAAAACATGAGCCTCCTGAATTTCAAACTAAATGAGCAATTGACATTGCAGCTTTAGGAAAAGAATTTTGGAGGTTGAATTTTAAACCTGGCCTCTGGAATTTCAAACTTAATGGGACTGTGCGCAGCTTTAGATGGAGTCTTAGTTTGGAGTTTGATGCTTAGATGGGGCTATAACAATCGCATTCTTGATGGTACTGTGCGCATGACAGATGGAGTCCAATTTTTATATTTGTCTTGATAATGGTCTGGGTGGAACAATACATTCTTTCAGTACATACAAAGGTGATCGGGGCCCATGTTTTTAACCATATTTAACCCTGCTTTATGATCCAACTACATCAAGTCATACCACCCCAACATGTTTATAATGGCCACCACATAGCTTCTTGAACTAAAGTAGCGGAACTGGTGCTCTTTCAGTTAAAAGTTTAGCCACGAGATAATAAGGACAACCACGACCTCGAACTGTGTTGCCCTTAAATTTTTACAAGATGTCAACGTGCACGATATAATAGCCACGAACATAGCTAATCCTCTCTAAAGTACGGAACTCAGTACGCGAGAATCATGTACCAAGCGTTGCCCTTAAATTTACAAGATGTCAATAAAAGCGAGTATCTATGTACCTCAACAGAAAAAGACGGATCTCTCTGGATGATGCGCTACGAAACTAGTCCTCCCTGAAGCCTCTTATTACTATTTTGGCAGAAGAAAAAGGGACATTGGTTAATGGAACGTACGAGTTGTTATTTGGTGATAGTGCCAATGGTGTTGACCGGGGATATCCTATGCCAGCTGCGGGCCGAGTGTTGAGGCTATCAACTAGTGTGAGTGCCGAGTCTGCCCTTCTAGGTGTAACTATTGTTGTTAATCTTGTCTCAAAGAACAGTTATTATGTATTATATCCGAATATTTGACACACCTCTCGAGTTGGCTATAGGTGCCCAAGTCAGTTCCAGAACACATGGGAATGCTTTCCGGGCATCAAAGTCAGTAGTTTTACACCTATCGGTTGCTTTAAAATGCTTATGAGCTTGCTGCGCCTTACGGAACGCTTTTTGCGACGACCATTTGTCCAGCATCAAGTCAGTAGTTTTATTCACCTACAACCCTTTAAAATGCTTATAACTTATGGAAGCGCTTAACGACCTTGACCATTTGTGTGTATTGAAGCAAGTATATATGTACGAAACAGTAACTGTTTAATTAAAATGAGTGGGGATGGGAGCCCGTTAGAGAAGGAGGGATGAGTGTAATAAGGAATGTGTTGAGGTCACTGCTGCCTGTCATTATGATGCCACATGACATCGAAATCAGTCCCTTATGATGTTACTGAAGGTAGGCGACAATATAGCCATGACAGAAAGCGGGCTTTCTCAAGGCATACTAACGTTAAAGCGAGATGATTAATGATTAAAACCGTAACGAGTCATTAAGGGTAATATCCTTGTGGATGCAATATCGTTCACTGTTATGTGGATAATATTGACCTGTATGTGTATTTTGTCGCTTAACTATCACCAACATGACATGTGGCTCGGTGTAGGCCATTACTGTCATGACCCACGTGTTGCTCGGCATATCATGGCGGCATGGTCATTCTAACGGGCGAGTTGATTACCCTCTTAATATCCACTGTCATGACAATGGCTCGCTTAGCAATGGTCACCTGGTCATACCCACCTGTCTAAAAGCACTCTAACACATAATGCAATGGTCAATTCAAACGGCTTGTTATATGATGATGACGATATTAAATTACCTCTTCTGTTCACGCTTATTTGATGGGAAATGATGACGTTGCATTTATTGCTGTTAATTGAGAGGCACATGGCTGTAGCGCATACGAGTAACACTTATCCAGGTGGCAAAACAGCTCTTAAATAAAACCAACAATTAAAGCTAAAGGCTCTATCAATAAATCAATAACATAAAGAACAAATAGGAATTCACACACCGTACAGGTATATATGATACGATCGATACACTAAACGTTTTGAGCACTTGATGTGTAATTGTTGTCTAATTATGCAACTTATTTGACAGGTTCAAGATTAGCTTCGATCATGTGAGTACAAAAATCTTCGACTGACTGTTCAATATCAATCCTGCAGACGTTACTACCTCGTACTCCCTTCTCACGGCTTCCTTCTAAATCTCCTCTTTTATATATATTATATATATATATATATATATTATATATATATATGTATATATATAATATATATATATATATATCTCTCTATCTCTATATCTCTCTCTCTATCTTCTATCTATCTCTCTCTCTCTCTCTCTCTCTCTCTCTCTCTCTCTCTCTATATCTCTGTCTCTCTCTCTCTCTCTCTCTCTCTCTCTCTCCTATTCTCTCTCTCTCCTACTTTCTCTATCCATTTCGCCAATACGCCAATACTGATGAACGAACCCGCCGCGTTCCCTTCAGCTTTCGATCCCGTTTTCTATTTGATTCGTTCGTAACCCGCCGAGACGTAATCGATATCCATCAAATTAAGGGATTCTATTTGCTCTATGAGAATTTGACGAAATTTTTTTTTCACAATGCATCATTTACAATTTCATATAACAAAAAATGTTTACAAATGCATTAGAGTTTCAGTATATGTAACGGTTTTAAAATCGAATAATTATGCACACATATATCAAGAATTGAACTTGTCATTTTTTTAAAACTTTGTTGCTTTCGTAACCGGAAGTGACGACATCGACATCCATGAAATCTAAGGATGCGTCTTTTTCTGTCACGGAGAAAATGTGACTCAAATTTGCATTACCATCGAACATGGTATGGACGGTTTTACAAGCACTCGAAATTTTCACGAAACTTGGACTGATACGACGATTTTGCGACTTGTGGCGCTTGGGAAACTGTTAATTACTCACAATTGTTCAAACTTACAATTGTTCATAAAAGTTTGCGATTGAATTAAACTACAAAATGGTGTAAATTGTTTTGAAAATCAAAGCGTTATATTCAGGATTCAAGATTTTGACTTTTTCAAAGACCTTGACCTTATCTTGATTTCATACATACATACATACATACATACATACATACATACATACATACATACATACATACATACATACATACATACATACATACATACATACATACATACATACATACATACATACATACATACATACATACATACATACATACATACATACATACATACATACATACATACATACATACATACATACATCCATACATACATACATACATACATACATACATACATACATACATACATACATACATACATACATACATACATACATACATACCTACATACATACATACAACAATACATACATACATACATACATACATACATACATACATACATACATACTACATACATACATACATACATACATACATACATACATACATACATACATACATACATACATACATACATACATACATACATACATACATACATACATACATACATACATACATACATACATCATACATACATACATACATACATACATACATACATACATACATACATACATACATACATACATACATACATACATACAAGATACATACATACATACATACATACATACATACATACATACATACATACATACATACATACATACATACATACATACATACATACATACATACATACATACATACATACATACATACATACATACATACATACATACATACATACATACATCCATACATACATACATACATACATACATACATACATACATACATACATACATACATACATACATACATACATACATACATACATACATACATACATACATACATACATACATACATACATACATACATACAGACATACATACATACATACATACATACATACATACATACATACATACATACATACATACATACATACATACATACATACATACATACATACATACATACATACATACATACATACATCATACATACATACATACATACATACATACATACATACATACATACATACATACATACATACCTACATACATACATACATACATACATACATACATACATACATACATACATACATACATACATACATACATACATACATACATACATACATACATACATACATACATACATACATACATACATACATACATACATACATACGTACGTACATACGTACATACGTACATACGTATCTATAAAATTCGCCAAGTTAATTACCGCAACCTGAACCTCCAAGATGTATCTACATATCGACATACGTTGCAGTCATAGCCTGTCAACATTATGATTAGCTAGGATTCTTACACTCTTTCGCAATTTAACATGGATTTGACAATATCGATGGATACGTATATATATACACACGCACACACGCACACACACACACACACACACACACACACACACACATACACAAACTGTCGTATCGTGATCTGTGGTGTGGAGATGCACATGATACGCATTTGTGGTAGTAAAGACTCGAACTCCAGGTGAAGGGTTTATAAGAACCTTATAAGCTGACTTTAACTTTCGAATTTTAGATGTAACTTTGCCTAAATTTCAGAGAGAGATGGGTGTAGAGCTCGGAGGCCAGGCGAGAACTGATATTAAAATGTAAAGTGCTTCCCTCAACGGCTAAGGTACGCCATCCCAATTCTCATGGGACGTGTAGTAGCCAGGTCAGTGAGGGCTGGGGCCTTCGGGTGTTGTCTGGGCAGGATGGTTCTGGAATATAAGGTATGTATGAGGAGAGGGGGGAAGTGGCAGGTGCCATGTAGGTCACTCGTGGATCTGGGAAGCTTGGGTTTATAATTGATATCAGCTGTAGGGGGTTACTCCATCAACTGATGGCTGAGAGGGTACGTTATGATGATGGGTAGCTTTGCTATCAATTTGGCACTCAACAACACACACACACACACACACATACACACATACAACGCACACGCACACACACACACAAACGCACACAAACGCGCTATTTCAAAGGAAATGCATCAAAATAGCCTGCAGTTATCTTCACCTCTTCTTCTCCTGCACCCAAATATTGCCAACTCTCCACATAGCTGTAGCCTAGTGGTTAGCTCTGAGCGACATGATAAACTCCTCACATAAGTGCAGCCTGGCGGCTAGCTCTGTGTGGAATAATCCACTCCAATAAGTGGTAACCTAGTTGTTAGCTCTGTGTGAAATAATAAACACACCACTTGGTTGTAGCCAAGTGGCTAGCTTTCTGTTGAATAATCAACTCTTAAAACTTGTAACGTGGTGAACAATTATCTAACTACCTCTAGGAGCTCAATTTCCAATGTGGTTTACGCATGATAATAGCGGAGGTTCCCTTGGGTTGGGGGGTGCTAACAATAATGTTCTGCTATTCTTGTGAGGTTTTGTGGCCGCTTATGTCCCCCACCTTGCTGCCTACCTTTTAATTCTATATTAAGGATAGCATTGTTTGGTAATGGCTAAGTGAGTCAGGTGGGTATGTATATGGTTCATGTATCCATATTTCATGTACATTATCTATATCAACAGTTATGTCATCCCTTGCGTTATATATGGAATGACTATATATGGAAATTATTTTTCAAGTTCTGAGTCAATACATGTGATTTAATGTCACGTCATTCCCGAATAAGCTCTCTGTCTTAAAGCTGTCGAGATGTTTCCCTGTGGGATGGTTTGGCTCACCTTCGTCATAAATCAGCATATTTGATCTCAGTAGGAAAACAGGTCACGTGTCCGTGGAATGATCTCGTATGTATCCTTAAGTATTCGTCGCGTAAATAAAAAAAAGTGACACAACGATATCTGATATTACATGAGAATGGATTAAATGACGGGAGCACTTATTAATTCATCCTGTGTTGTATGAACATACCACTATGTGCCTGTACACTTGCACCGCATCGAGCTGGCTAAGTCGCTTATTTGTCAGATTCACTGATTGATTGACAGATGCTGATCACCTATATGTAAGCAATACGAATTTTCCTGGTGACCATTGTGTGTGTAGCATCTGCTACCTGTTATCTACGTATCGTCCTTATTGAATGTTGATGCTGTGTGAGGATGTAGCCTGCAGGCTTTGATAGAGCTTTTGTCGGCGTTAGTGAGAGCTGTACCTCTGAGACAGCAATGGCGTCTGCCAGTCGCCTTACGACCGATTGTCGGCAGATTACGACAGATATAGGACCATTTACGGCAGATAAAAAAGGTGCGTTACAAGAGCTGTTGGCCAAATAAGGGTTTCCACATAAATATACCGATACCTGTGGTAGTTACCAGTGGGTATAAAGGTAAGTTTAGGAGAAAAGACGCTGCACACGGCAGATGCAACTGTCAAAGTAGATGCCAACAGCGCTTCGAGGTCCTGACCCCGGTGACGTCATATAGTACCGACGATTGGGAGCGGATGCCTATAAAACCTGTCCATGTTCTCGGCGCCCGAGAGTCGTCTAAATAACTCGTCAGTATATTTGATTAAACATACTTCTCTGAATACTTAATATCAGAAGTTGGGTGGACAAACTTCTTTAAAGTGGTACCGCACGGCTGTGCACTAAATTCAATCGACTGATACGTGTTTTAGAGTTGCATGCAAAATTTGATCTCAAAAAACATTCCAGCCGGGAACTGATCATTTTTACTATCGCTAAATGTTTATTCCGCTTAATTGCATGACACAAGGCTGGTTTCGAGGTCATAGTACCAGAATACCTGGCCAAGAACCGATGCTAGGTCAAGCGGTTCTCCAGATGTAACACGTTACCTGTAATCAGACTGATGACGAAGGTCATCGCTGTCCGGGCTGCACCAGGCTGTACCACGGCTCTATCAGGCTGTGCCAGGGCTCTACCAGGCTGTGTCAGGGCTCAACCAGGCTGTACCACTGTTCTACCAGGCTGTACCACGGATGTAGCAGGCTGTGTCGTGGATGTACTAGACTGCACCCTGGCCGTACCACGATCTGCTTGATCCAACATACAAGATAGACAACAAGCAGATCTGCTATACTCGATAGACCACAAGCAGATCCGCTTTACACGACAGACCACAAGCAGATCCGCTATACACGATAGGCCACAAGCAGATCCGCTATACACGACAGACTACAAGCAGATCTGCTATACTCGATAGACCAGGAGCGGATCCGCTTTACATCACTTTTAAACACCACAGGTGAATCCATAATATACCGACAACAAGCACCGCCACTTAACAGGCGGGAGAAGCAGCCTGCCCTGGAGCTTATTCCGTGACTGAGCTCCAATGATGAGATCAAGCTACAAGATGCAGCTCGTCAATTTGGGGGATATCAAAAAGCTGCTTTGTAATCATTAGAACGAACATCAAGTGATAAACTCCGCCTGTATTGCACCCGGATGTCTCATAAGGATTCTGGACTGTAACTCTTGGCTCGTGGGTACCAGATGGATAGGTGAGGAATAATTAGCAGGGATTTATACAATTATTGATTATTTGTTGTATTATGGAGCAGTTTGTGCTATCGAAGGGCACGATTGGAGGAAACCATGATTAATCAAAACGTACATCAAATGTGCATCTACTGATATCTTTGCATTACCCAATGTAAGCCCATGCTCCAGGGCTGTATGTTAAGCCTTGGGGTAGGCAATCTGGTAATGTTTGCAAGTTGGTAGTGAGAATGCGCCTGCTAATCCAGTGCACTAGTAAGTGACCGGCTATGCAAGAACAAAACAATGCCCATGAGTTGATTTAACCTAGTTGGTATAAGCAACTGTTTATGTATGCCTCGCTCTGCAAATTAAGGTTATCATTATATCTTAAGGTGGTGTACTGGATAACCTTAATGGACCAAAGGCCTATCAGTAATTAATGATGACAATTCCTACATCGCTCCCTCTTTGAGAAAGAAAATTGAGGCTCAGTTGTTCTGGAGAGAATTGTGCATCTTTAAATGAAAGCGTTGTGTTGTGTCGCGTTGTGTTAATGGTTAGAGAACACTCGCGGTGCATGGATCTTAGGGGGAAGAGTCCCGTTGTATTGATTTGTGTTAATCGTTAGAAAAGAGTCGCGTTGTGTTGTAAATCTTATGGACGAGTAGCGCTCTGTTAAGCTTGAAGTATGGCACAGGTTTAACCTTGAGCAACGTGTGGCACCGTGTTAATCGTTGAGCAAAGAATGGCGGCGAATAAATCTAGCGAGAAGAGTGGCGCCACGTTCGCCTGGCACGAGGTTCGATTCTTGAGCGAAGATACACGATTTAATTATTGGGCGAAGCGTGGCGCCATGTTAACCATGTGAGAAGAGTGGCGCCATGTTAACCATGTGAGAAGAGTGGCGCCATGTTAACCATGTGAGAAAAGTGGCGCCATATTAACCATGCGAGAAGAGTGGCGCCATATTAACCATGCGAGAAAAGTGGCGCCATGTTATCCATGTGAGAAGAGTGGCGCCTGATTAACCATGCGAGAAAACTGGCGCCATGTTATCCATGTGAGAAGAGTGGCGCCTGATTAACCATGCGAGAAAACTGGCGCCATGTTATCCATGTGAGAAGAGTGGCGCCTGATTAACCATGCGAGAAAACTGGCGCCATGTTAAGCAGAGCAGAGTGGCACCATATTTACCAGGCGAGAAGAGTGGCGCCAACTCAACAAAAATAATCACCTGCATGATGGGAACATAGTCAAGTGCACCCAATCCTGGGCTGCCTTGGAAACAGTGGGGTACCATATATTTTGGTAATGTGTTTTTCCGCGATGAGACCATCCGGATACTTGTATCGTTCGTATATTCTAATGTGACGATGAGGGATGTAGACAAAGCTAAGGCAATGAGGTTATTTTGTTGAGAATGGCGGATGTTGAAACATTAACATGACCATGCCGAAACAGCAAAGCGATATGTGTAAAAACATCGCATGGGGTGGCAGAGCGCTGGCAATACCCAGTACTAACGGCTGAGCCAGATATAGACAGGGACTAGTGTGGTAGGGCAAGGATGCAATCTAGTATATCCAAGACACAGACTGGTACAGGCGTGGCACAGCCTATATATTCATATATATATATATATATATATATATATATATATATATATATATATATATATATATATATATATATATATATATATATATATATATATATATAAAAATATGTATAAAAATATATTTAGATATATATATATACATGTATGTTTATAAATTTATATCTATATGCGTATATTCATGTCCATATATATGTATGTATAACTTTTTATCTATATAGATATCTATAAAATATGCATATATATTGGTATATGTGTACATTTATATATAGTTTTTTATATATTAATATATATGTATAAACATATATATTTATGCATATATTTATAAATGCATATATATGTATATAAAGAAATATATATATATGCCTATATTTGTATACATGCGCATATATATATATATATATTATATATATAAAATATATAAATATATATATATATACATATATATATACATATATATATGTATATATATTATATACATATATATTTTATATACATATATATATATTTATATATATATAAATACATATATATATACATATTTATATATATCTATATAAACTACATAGATATATATCCCTATCTATAAGAATATATATATCTCTATCTCTCTCTATATCTATATATATATCTCCATATATATAAACTATCATGTCTCTCGGCCCCTCTCTCTCCCTCTATATCTATATAAACATATATCTACATATACATATATCTGTCTCTCTATATTTCTATATATCTGTCTTCCTCTCTCTCTATTTTCTATCCATCTCTATTTCTATATATATCTCTCTTTCTCGATGTCTCTCTCTAAATCCCATATCTCTTTTTCTTTCCCTCTCTCTCTCTATATATCTCCCTCTCTTTCTTTCCCTCTCTATATATCTATCTGAATATATATATCTATGCAAATATATATATATAAATATATATATCTCTCATACTATCTCTATCCCTAACTATCTATCTCCCTCTCTCTATATATATATCTCTCTCCTCTCTCCCTCTCTATATATATATATATATATATATGCTCTCTATATATATCTATATATATATATATCATTAGCATATATTTATCTATATGTATATTATATATATATATATATATATTCTTCATATATTATATATAATATACATATATTTTTTTTTTAATACATAATATACATACATATATATATATATATACATACACGCATATGCATATATATATATATATTTATATATATATATATATATATATATATACATATATATATATATGCATATATATATGTATATATATATATATATATATATATATATATATATATATATATATATATATATATATATATATATATATATATATATATATATATATATATATATATCTATATATATATATCTATATATATATATATATATATCTATCTATATCTATATATATATATATATCTATATATCTATATATTTATAAAGGACACTGTGAGTAGGGAATATGATGTGGTGATGTTTTCAGGATTGCGATTTGACCAGTCAGTCGACTGTGTATATTATAAGTGAAGATGTTTCTACTCACACGAACGAAGTCAGTCAAGAACCTGTGACTGAGGGGAAGCATTTATCAAATGCATCTGGCCTTGGCGTCCCCTTCCGCTATGTTGATTGTTAATATGCAATTATATCGTTGCGTAATTAGACAACAATTACACATTAGTGCTCAAAACGATTAGTGCATCGATCGTATCATATATACCTGTACGGTGTGTGAATTCCTATTTGTTCTTTATGTTAT
Source organism: Urechis unicinctus (assembly GCA_034190875.2). NCBI lineage: Eukaryota > Metazoa > Annelida > Polychaeta > Xenopneusta > Urechidae > Urechis > Urechis unicinctus. The sequence goes on from CM067342.1 coordinate 30,165,159, forward strand.
TGATTTATTGATAGAGCCTTTAGCGTTAATTGTTGCTAATATTTAAGAGCTGTTTTGCCACCTGGATAAGTGTTACTCGTATGCGCTACAGCCATGTGCCTCTCAATTAACAGAAATAAATTCAACGTCATCATTTCCCACCAAATAAGCGTGAACAGAAGAGGTAATTTAATATCGTCATCATCATATAACAAGCCGTTTGAATTGACCACTGCGCCATCATGTGTTAGAGTATTGCTTTGACATAGATTACCATGTGGGTTATTGCATGTGACAGTAATTGCTAATGCCGAGCACATTGTCATGTTGGTGATAGTTAAGCGACAAAATACATATACAGGTCAATATTATCCACATAACAGTGAACGATATTGCATCCACAAGGATATTACCCTTAATGACTCGTTACGGTTTTAATCATTAATCATCTCGCTTTAACGTTGGTATGCCTTGAGAAAGCCCGACATTTGAATAAGTTGCGGCGCTTTCTGTCATGGCTATATTGTCGCCTGCCTTCAGTAACATCATAAGGGACTGATTTCGACGTCATGTGGCATCATAATGGCAGGCAGCAGTGACCTCAACACATTCTTATTACACTCATCCCTCCTTCTCTAACGGGCTCCCATCCCCACTCATTTTTATCAAACAGCCAATGTTTCGTACATATATACTTGCTTCAATACACACAAATAGTCGTCGCTATGACATTTGTCGAGCAAGCGCTTCCATAAGTAGTTATAGACTATGGGTGTTCTGGCGCAGCAAGCTCATAAGCATTTTTATACCCTATTAGCCTTACACAGCATAATGTTTCATGTCATTTTGTGGTTACCCTGTCAGCCCCATATGCGAAAGGTTGACTTTTGTTGTTTTAAAGGGCGACCCCCTATTATTCATACTACACATAAAATTACGGCTTATGTAGGATCGAATTTTTTTGCTCCCTCCACACTTGGGTGAGCTTCACTTGAAAGAAAGGAGGGTAGGCCCCGACCCCCCTATGGGCCCGGCTCTGCCACGTTAGTTTGCTGATAAATTAACGTGATCATAGGCTAATGTGTCTACGCCTTTTACTGTTTTACAAATCCTTTTAGCTCAGCAACACACTTTTGTGGGTTGTCTTCGGTGTTCATATATATACCTAACACCATCGTTAATTCAATAAACTGAAAGGCCAGGTATGTACAGTGCGTAAAAAGTCTGCGCACTCTGTGGGACAATGAAATCACTCTGTAGATTGAGGTAGGTCGATATCATTCACATAATCACTGCTGTGGAAGCAGGAGCACCCAATTATTTTTTTGATGCTTCGTCTTCACACGTTCAATCAGTGCGTTTTTTCCAATGAGTGAAACAGTCTGGTTTACTTTTACAGATCTAGCCTTCCCTCTTCATTTGAGTATATTTTGTTACCTCAGCTAAGACGAGTTTTAACTCATGATCCGCCATCTTTAAGTGATGTCGATATAGTGTCAGCAATGGTATTCAATTTGCTCTATGCCAGAACGCGGATCTGATCATGTGATTTTTCTACACACCTATATTTCCTGTAAATAGCACAATATTTTTCAATCTCTTGCTCGAGATATTGCTTCTTGAGGCTGATCTCATTCAACCGATAGGTGTAAAACTACTGACTTTGATGCCTGGAAAGCATTCCCGTGTGTTCTGGAACTGACTTGGGCACCAAGAGCCAACTCGAGAGGTGTGTCAAATATTCGGATGCCTGTATGGTCATTTCTTGACTTGGTTACATAAGAAATGTTCTTTGAGACAAGATTAACAACAATAGTTACACCTAGAAGGGCAGACTCGGCACTCACACTAGTTGATAGCCTCAACACTCGGACCGTAGCTGGCATAGGATATCCCCGGTCAACACCATTGGCACTATCACCAAATAACAACTCGTACGTTCCATTAGCCAATGTCCCTTTTTCTTCTGCCAAAATAGTAATAAGAGTGCTTCAGGGAGGACTAGTTTTGTAGCGCATCAACATAGGCTTTTTTTACATAGGCTTTTTGTTTTTCTGTAGAGGTACATAGATACTCGCTGTTATTGACATCTTGTAAATTTAAGGGCAACGCTAACAGGAAGGTCGTGGTTGTCTTATAGCCGTCCCTTATTTTCTCGTAACTAAACTTTTAACTCGTGCACAGTTCCGCTACTTTAGAGAGGATTAGCTATGTTCGTGGCTATTATATCACTGAAAGAGCCACCATCAAAGCCCGCAACTTCAAGAAGCGTAGTGGGGGCCCACCAAACATGTTGTGCGTGGTACTGACTTGATGTAGTTGGACATAAAGAGGGTTGAAAATGGTAAAGTTGATGGGCCGATCACCTTTGTATGTACCTGAAGGAATCCTTTGTCCACCCAGACCATTATCAAGACCTAACATATTTAACACTCCATCTGTCATGCGCACAGTCCCATCAAGAATTGGGAGGGTTATAACCCCATCTAATGCATCAACCTCCAAACTAAGACATAAAGCTGCAATCTTCGCCTGCTTAAGTTTGAAATTCCAGAGGCCAGGTTTTAAATGGGCACCTCTTCCTTTTCCTACAGTTCTTGACCGCCATGTAATGGTTTCATTTGATTCGAGGTTGTACCAGCCCACAGTATACGTGATTGACATGAGGGCTACGTACACATCACCTGCATTGTTGTAAATGGATTTTGATGCATAGTCAACTATGTCGGCCTATCAACTCAACAACAACTTCAAATATAAAGCACCCGGGGTATATCCGGCCCATGAGAGGACAGAGGGCTTAACAAAACCAAGTATTCAATTTGTTCACAGCGGCGGTACATTCAGAGCAAATCTTTCTGAGGTGTTCAGTTATCATACGATGCCGCCGGTAACTGCGGATAAAGCAGTGCAATTCTGGGCCTCAAAGCCAATGCATTTTTGGCAAAACCAGATAAACTTTGCAGTGTGGTGTGCGAGCATGGGCTGCGGCGTGTCATCCCACGACCAGCTCGAGGCCGAGGATTTGCTTGTCCAAGGTCTCTACATTGATCACGTTTAATACACAGTGCAGCGCCTACTGGCAGAACTACAAGCGCCTCTACCTCAGGATCACGCCCACGACCTCTATGACAACCCATACGATCGCAGGGTAAAGAGAGACACTGTAGCGAGTTTGATGTACCATGGACCACGGACTGGCGCCAGAAGGCAACGGCTGCCAACAAAGACCTTGGGGTGCTCTATGTACATGATGCGCATGGCTACGGGAGCGACGTCAAGATTGCTGGCCGGGTGGTCCATTATAACTATACACGGATGCCATGTGGGGCGGAAAAGGCTCGAAAGCCAGGGTCTGCCTACGCAAGCAACCTACACCTAGCCTAGGGCCCTAAGGCAGACAGGGGTGGAGTACATTTTGCCCGGACACGTTTGAGCGCTTCACACAGCCCAATGTTGGGTGCATTAATGACTGGGCACTACTGAGGAACGGCCTCTTTGAAGCTTGTTTCATCAACCCCATCTTGCTCTGTCATGGGTTTAGGATTGCTTAATGGCAGTGGTAACTTCACTGCAGCTTTAGCTACTGTTTAGTCAACGACTTGGAAGGCTGCTTTAGCTTAATTGGATAGTTCAGGGATCACTCCAAGCGCCTGAGCAAGCTGTGCACCGTACTTCTCTATGGTACTGGGATTGTGCTTCCATGTCAGAAGCTTCCAATCGCGGCCCAACTTAACCCAATGTTCACCTTCTTTAGATGATCTGAACTCCAGATTGGTCTGCAGATCACGCTTGGGCACTGCCTTCTCCCACCTCGTAGCTAAGACATGTGTTTTTTCTTGGGATCCCAAATGATCTTCTGTTAACCCAGCAGGCAATTAAATAACAGCCAAAGGTTGACAAGTCGTACCCGAGGTATCCAACGTTTCAGCACATTCTATGAAGTTATTCTCCTCATCCTCCCCTCCCGTAGCCCTCTCCATTGCGATGTCATCGTCAAACGTTGGGTTCTCAAAGGGCATGTGACTGTATTGAAGATACATTCATAATAGTTCATCTGTTAACATGTCTAGTATTATGGCCTCAAGCTAAATCCATATCACAGGATAGGCGAGGCCTTCAGGGTAAAGGTTGTGCGGCAGTCTATTGTTATTACAAACAATCCAAGCACCATTGACCAAAACCAACAACTGCTGGTCCGCTTCCCCAATCTGGGTGCAGACGACGTCATTGTGCCGGGGATGGTCTGCTGACCTCGGCCGACGCCAACCACAGCATTGTACAAAACCTGGGGACGCCGTGTTAAAAGCTCCACAATCAAAATTTCTGGCAACCAGGTCCTGTGCATCGATGACAGCGATGTGTACCTCTGTTACGGCGAACTTTGGAAAACTGTACAGGAGCGAGCTGACGCCCAGTACCAGGGCATTGACACATAAGATGAAGGACATTTGACCAAGTAACGGGTTGGGGCAGGAGACAAGGGTGAAACCGATATAGAGGGCAAGGCCATAGCCGACGCTTATAGTAGCCGTTTTATATCCGGCTCGACTTTGAACTCCTCCAGAGTCACATGCCCTCCTACCAGAGTGCGCGTGGTGACAAACTGGAATACGAGCTCACATTCAATGACTACAGTCGTGAAATTCATGCAACGGATGACATTAATGGCAGCTACACAATCGATGGCATCTCCTTGTAGTATGACATGGTCACCCAACCATTGTGGTATCCCCAAATAGCTGTATGCCCAGGGCATGCACACTAACCAGCAGTTGGATGAGGCGAAGAAGACCTTTGGGGCAATGAATAAACGTGACCGAAGCGTGGCAATGACTGCAAAAGTCCTGTCATTGGCTGACAGGCAAGTACGCCCTGTGGCTCCACCTGCGAATGAGTGACGACGACCAGCTCCATGGCAATGGCCGGCACGCGGAGAACGCGTCTGAGGGTGCCACCATTCAAATCACAAAAAAGGCTGAGGTGGTCGGCGCATTGAACATCTGTATGTATGTGGATATGGACGCACAGCTGAACATTAAGAATGGAAGGTTCGTCAACACAGTCTACTAAGTTTGCATTTCCAGATGGCCCCCTGCTCAGCCATTATTTGTGGTCAGACCGGGTGTGGAAAAACCTACTTGAGGCCAGATTCTTCGACGCCTTCCAGCATATTGTGATCCTCTGCCCCACCATCCATTTCAACCAGACCTACCAGGCATGGCCCTGGTTGTGGTCCGACTGCGAGGTGTACATTGTTTATCCATGACTACTTGGGGGTTTTCTACCAGCGGTTTCAGGGTGAGTCCAAATTGTACATTATTGACGACTGATCGGCCACAAAAGCACTGGCCAAGAACGTGACTATAGCGGCCGCCATGTGCAGCAAAGTGTCTGGGTCCTCACTCAAAAGTACAACTGCTGAAGTACAACTGCTGAAGTACAACTGCTAAAGTACAACTGCTGAAGTACAACTGCTTAAGTACCTACGTGAGCAGACCCGCTGGGTAGTGCTCTTTCACACCAAGGACCGTGACCCGTTTGAAGATGCCGTGCGTGAAAATGATGTGATACTGACAAGAAAGGAACGGGGCACAGTGTGCCAGCTACTTGAAGAGACCAAGCACGCCAAACTGCTGATGAAGACTTATCGGCTAACGCATATACCGTTGTTTATGATTGAAACTATCTTGCTCCTGACCACAGCTGTGTCACAGGTTGCCGGGTTATATATTATTGTCTGGGTAGTATACCAATATATTAGACTTTGGCAGTATATATTAGAAACAGCACGCAATATGAAGCTTGACAGTATCATTGATCAACTCCTTGCCGAGCCAGACACAGCTGCTGTCCCAGCTGACAAACCCAGACACAGCTGCTGTCCCAGCTGACGAACCCAGCTGCTGTCCCAGCTGACGAACCCAGAGCGGTCTCTGTTAACGTGACTCATAATAAAGATAAGCTTGCTGCAGTCAATGTCGGTGGTCGGGCCCGTCAGCACCAGGATGCCCAACGTCTGACAAGTGACCAGGTTGAATTAATGACCGATGAAGTTATATTTGAAATACCAGGCAAGGCTACGTGCTAGCATGAAGCGCACCCTTGGACAGGCAGCTCTACAGCTGTTCTCAGGTGTTGCTTGTATGTTTCTCCCAATCCCACCAGAAAAACGGACCAAAGCTAGTAGCAGACCTCGAGGCCAACCCATTTGTTGGGCACGCACAAAACACTGCTATTTGCGAGCTACATCACAGTTATGTGTCCAATACCTTCGGCCTTAAAAACAGCCATACACTGTCAATTTGGGCATACAAGTATAGTAAGCATACATGTCATCGGAGGCAACGAACCCAGTAGAGACAACAGATCCACAGATATCGACGGAGAGGGTGACTAGTGAACCCACAAAAAACCCCCAAAAGGGTTTCTGCAGGGCGGAAGGGAACCGCAGCTCGACAAAAACTAACAGGATAAACTGGGGGTGAGCTCCGTGAGATCAAGGCCAGGTTTGCCTGCGAAAGACGCGCTTGGCTTCTCATGTTTAGCCAACGGCAAACAATGTTGCATATCCCACCTGGCCTCGGGGTGCTTGGACGGGCATGGCGGTACAGGTTTTATTCGAAAACACACAGTGTCTTTGTTGTTGTTGTTGGCCGAAAACGTCAATCCAGCCAGGTCGATAAAGTACAATTAAAGGATCCGTTCCACATGGAACGAGCTAATCATGACAACACTGAGTACTGTACCACGCTGCAGTGGTTTCTGGTATATCTATATGTAAGCCAAACTCGGCAAAATGGCTCAGGGTGGGGCAATCCCCAGCCTGGGTATGGTTGTTGCTGACGTAGCCCTAGCCATGGTCACAAAGGACATCCAAATAAACCAGGGATTATACCAGGTAATATACTGAAGTAAAACGTGCCTGCAAGTTTGTATAGAATTGCCTCGATAGCAATGCGTATTGGAGTTGCCCTTGTTAACGCCATTCTCGTGGACAAACTTTATATTCTCCATGTTACGGAACTGCAATGTGGATGCCAAACGTAAACGCCATGATGCAGCAATCGAACATCTTCAGTCTGCACAGGCAGCATGGGTCAAGAAGTGAACTGAGCAGCTAGACTTCATCAACGAGCAGCTTCGCCGCCAGGGAACTTACAACCGACATTGAACAACCTATCACAGTACCACGAGCCACCAAGCTAGCCCTACCATGTAGGCTGGAGACGCTAACCAGGAAAACATTTCAATGTCAAAGATAACATGGTGCATACCGGGTTATTTACATTTGTCCTTCAAATTAAATTAATATCATCGTATGGTACCACTAAAACCATACCCGAGGCTTTCATAATTCGGGTGCAGACTTTCGACGGGCCCGATGTATGCTCCGAAACGCATATAACCCCTCCCCCAACATACGTCTGTATGTTCATCCGTCTATGATATATGCAATATGATGAAGCCATTTTTCAGTCTTAGTAATCTGGTATTGATCAGATACAGCAGGAATTTGTTTTGTAGAATACGATATCTTCGTCGGAATGGAACCATGGCATTCATGTCAATTCATAATCCGTTTTCAAGTTTTCTAGCGTAAACTGGTCATTGAAATAACGCATTCGAAACTGTGTTTTATTTTCGCTCGGTCCTTTTGCCGGCCAGCATCCTGTTTGACCTTGAAAATTCACACTAATAGTTTCATGGTCACAACATTTTTCATTTTATCCGTTTTTATGCATAGGTTGCACCTCAACAAATTATAATAACACAGATAATTTGATAAGATTTGGTGTAAATACGCTGATAGATCGTGTACGGTATCTGTATTCACTTTCTTTCCCTGGCTCAGCCAATATTACAGCGGTTCGATTAGGAAAATTACTGTCTGAAGCACCTCGCACGATTGAAGAACATGGCATGCCGTCTAGTTTCTTTATCACACCAATGAATACCATGTTGCAACGCGAGATGTGTACTTGTGTGCTTAATAGCTGCAACAAATCTCCAGTGTCCAATATCTTGAGGTGTGCAGTTTTGCGCGGAAAAACTACCGACAATGACAAAGACTAACGATTCTGAGCAAAAATCTCAGGACTACAAAACGAAGCACAGTAACTTGTCATATATATCACTAATCTGGATGTAGAAGGCGTGAACTATTGTGTATCTTCCTCTATTATATGATTTTCCCTCTGTTTTTTGTTTTGTTTAATTTTAGCGCATGGCAAAAACGATGCGTGTAATACATTTGCAGCATTGAGGCAGTTACTCTTGTAAGTATGAATAATGGATGTTGTTTCATTATACCTCGGGCCAGCATCATCGTATCTGTTACTATGCTCCATAGAACTAGACGGTACAACGACAATAATGCTTTAGTGTCCATATTGGGACGCCATGAGATGAGCGCCAATCCAACCCTTTAATCACGTGACACTACATCAGTAAAGCCACAGCTATAACCATAAAAACGACCGATCTTCTAATAAATCTGCTAGCTTAATGTTAAATGGCATGTAAAATGATGTAAGCACTTCTCTTGTAGAATTCAACATCACACCACGACTGCGACCCGCATTTTTCTTCCCCTTATTTCCCTTACTCAAGGTCGCTTCTGGGTATTCACCTGGAAGTAAAGAAGTAGACCGATTATTGGTGATGCACTGTAAGCTGTAAGCAATGACGTGCGCCTGTGTGTGTGTTTATGCGTCCGTTTTAATTGCACAAGAGCACTGCCCGACACTACGAGGGTAATCAACGTATCCTATCAACTGCACTGGTGTTAGGTAACGCAAATACTCAAACTGACTCTTACCTATCTCGAGAAAGTTTGCGATGCGTATTAAAGCTGCTCGCTTGTTAGTAGAGTAGTCCTCAGTCCTTAGTATATGCAGTTGGTCGCGCGAGAACACATCCATGAGGTCGCGTATGTATACGTAGTACAGGCCAATCCACAATCTCACCCCGCGCATAGTATCAGGCGCCTACAAATAGAAGATGCAGCGTAGTCCATGTATACAAATCAGTAGGCCTTATGACATAGATCAAAGGGGAAAACAGTACACAGATGTGCTGTGTATATAGATCATGACTAGTAACAGAAGACGTACAGTGATATTCACGTTTTGCCAGTTGTAGGAACACTGCCGGATACTGTACGAGCGGAAACAATCCAGGAAGAAAGTGATTCCCTCAGAGACAGCATCATAGAATCGAGACTTATTGCCACTTTTGTCATAAAAGTACTTGTAGTCAGAGTGAAGTCTGGAAAACAAACAGGCATCATTAGTGGAGCCAAAGGTGCCCGGCTTTGTGTTTACAAGCTGTTAATGCAAAAAAACTAGCCATATTGAAAGCCAAAGACCGCTGTGTTTACAATAGCAGAAACAAAGGTTTGGGAAGGGAAACGTGTAAACAAACTACCGATTACATTTACATTAATAGCTGCTGATGTGACGAGGAAATACAATTTAAAATCCGCCAATTGGTGTTCGTGAAGGCTATCACAGAACACAACTAAGCTGCGGACACACTTTCGGACTCCAGGTCTTACATGAGGAACGGAGAGTACAGAAAGACCAACGTCTTGGTAAAAAAACGAAAATTATATAAAATGAGACATAGCATTTTGCTACTACAGACGTTCAAAATAAAACGAAGGAAATAATTGGACCGCTTATGGGCGCTGACAATCACTTTATTGCGGAGGATAAAGAGTGTGCAGCTCAGTGTCTATACTGACGAGAGAGCCAAACTCACTGAACTAGTTGTGATATTTAATGGCAGCAATGAGGAAGAACTAGGCAGAACTACTTTTAAATCAAGACGTAAATCATTAGAGATCAGTAAGAATTAGGAGAAATAACTTTTAATCAGGACGGTCATATTTGTTGAGTGATGAGGAAGAACTAGGTGCAATGCATTTGTATTCATGACGTCCTTACATTGCTAGCGGCGAGGAAGAACTCGACGTAACACCGTTTAATCAGGATGTCAGATATATTCCACCAATGGCTTCTGATGGAGCGTGCCACAGAAAAATAACTATCACTTTTCGTTACATCTAAACAGTCCGTTATCAAAGTGAATGTTACAGAGGATGGAGATAAACAGTCCGTTATCCAAGTGAATGTTACAGAGGATGGAGATAAACAGTCCGTTATCCAAGTGAATGTTACAGAGGATGGAGATAAACAATCCGTTATCCAAGTGAATGTTACAGAGGATGGAGATAAACAGTCCGTTATCAAAGTGAATGTTACAGAGGATGGAGATAAACAGTCCGTTATCCAAGTGAATGTTACAGAGGATAGAGATAAACAGTCCGTTATCCAAGTGAATGTTACAGAGGATGGAGATAAACAGTCCGTTATCCAAGTGAATGTTACAGAGGATGGAGATAAACAGTCCGTTATCAAAGTGAATGTTACAGAGGATGGAGAAATGTTCATGTTACGAATATTGTAAAAGGCAGCCACCAACACCCAGATTAACGCCCGCCAGGTAACTATCCAAAGTCAACACAATATTGAGTTGTGATATATGGTGTCATATCAGAGAAGCGGAACACGCGTTGCCTCTCAAAGGAAACAAAATTCCTTTAAGTCAACGCTTGTATAGGTTATTGTGCCGTGAAATGTAAATGCATTGAAACTTTGAAAGAATTGAATCATACCGGATATTTCTTAAGTTAACCTTTTAAATAACACATGGGCGATTTAACTCCAAATGATGTGTCAGGGACGAGGAGTTGAGTTGTCATAGTTCATTTGACTTTGCAAAGAAGTTTTCTATATCCAAAGCACCCGTTTAGCTTAATGTGGAATGTGCGATTCAGGAGTAGTCAACATATCTTCAATGTGAGTTCCGACATACATATAGGTGAAAGAGTTCAAAGTTTGAAGTTACAGTAAATAATTTCATTTATCGCATGGCACCCTACTCCCAGCCAATCAGAGCTCGAGATAAAGCTCAGTCTTTTTCCCATATCGCCTCAAACGTACAGTTTGCCGTTCGATAACTGCGACCGGGTCGATATATCACCAAGCAGCAACCAGATTTGAGAAGGTCCCTCACAGAGCACCACTACTCTTACATGGCAACACTACTGGGGGTCTTAATATCACGCACACCTTGTAAGTCTTAAAACGAAGGATTTCTCAAGAGTCATTTGGTTGTCAGCCGCTAATCTGGTTGCGTATCGCTGATCGGGAAGTCACGGTATTATCCCATCTCCCCGGAATCATGCTGAGGCTGGTGCTGAAATGACCAACACAGAAAGCACCTCTTACTTCCCATTTGGTATCTATAGATGGATCCAAGGGTACAACAAACGCACCATCAAGGACACTAACATCCGCCCCAAAATCACTGGCGTCGACAAAAGAAAAATCTCCCATAGTTGAAACCATCATCACAGGCAGCTGAGGCCGAGTGGGGAATTAAGGGAATACCTCTCTTATTTACAGGTCCCAGGCAGATACCTTACATAATATAGGTTCACGCTAATTATCATTATTAGGAGACAGGGTCGTGCGCTTGATTATCGCGTGTAGGTGCCATCGCGATAAGTATTTTATCGCATGGTCACGCGGATGATAAGGGGAAAGACACTCCATATCACCCACGTGACCATGCGATAACCAACACATAGAAAGTATTGTATCCTCAATTCTCGAGGTTTGCTCCCAGGTAGCAATTTACAATTCAGATACCTCATTGGAAAACCAGCTCGGTGTTTTGGTTTGAGGACAATGATACTATGCCGTAGGTTTAACCCAACCGTGCTTCATTACAAATATATATTTATTGCCTTTGATAAACCATGGATGGAAATCAATTCTACTAGTATTAAAATATATACACAAACTGGGACATACCTTTCGGCAGGGTTCCTCAAAATGAGCACGAACTTGGATTTAGGGATAACGGCTTTGATCAAGTGAGACACAAGAATTAGGGGTTCAGGATGGTTATGGAAGCCAGGAAGCAACAACGTTCTCATGGTGTTCCACGCCGTTGAAGCACTGCCATCGACTGCAATACACATGGTAGTAATTCTGCTGATCAGATAAATATATATATATAT
>CM067342.1:30182231-30357231 GCA_034190875.2 Urechis unicinctus
TTAAGCATGACAACAGAAGAAATATTTTTCGCCATGTTCGTTGGCGATTAAAACCACATTGAATACCACCAAGAAAAACGAAAACGGTATCAAACGAAAAAGGTATTCTTCATTTATAATATAAAATCAAAGGAAAGGACAGTTTCATGCAGTGATTCCAATTCCAATGGGACTCACCAGTCAATGTTTTGAAGACGGTTCATGTCCGGATTATCGCTCCTCGGAACACGAGAATCAGTCCAGTCACTGTCAGATTCGCTGGCGCTGTTTTCGGACAGATATGGTTCGAATCTGTACGGCACAATACCAGCTACATCCTTCTGGGTTTGAATTCTCAAACATTTGAGGCTCTTCAACCCAAAATTCCATCGCCTAATCGTCCAACTCAAATACATCGCTCTCCGAAACTTCAACATACGCCGTTGTTTACGGTGAAAACTGCGGACCTGTCAGTGAGGAGTTCACTAAGTGACGTCACGGGGTGCTGGGCCGAAAATTTGGAAAATGGCGGCGGGTGCCGAAAAATCGACTTTATAGTTCAATTTACGTTAGGTTCGGGTGACTTGTTCAGAAATTGAACCACAAAAACAGAGTAATTGCAACTTTGTCTCTCATTCGGTACTATAAAAATTATCATGGAAATTTGGTGTCATAGGCACTTTAATAATGATCATGTTGGTTTTGTAACATATGAGGTGATGACAAAGGCTATACCTACTGTTGCCTGGCCACCAATGGCACTCTTTGCGAAGGCCCATGGTGATGTTTGGATGAGGAACCACTCGTTCAAACAAGTCTGTGGTTGCTGATTTCGGAAACCCAGCGATGAAGAAGGATGGTAGACATCTTAGGAAGTCAACCCGTCCATGCCTTTGATATTTGTCGATCAGAAAGGCCGTCATTTCGGTCGTTAATTTGTTCTTCTTACCGAAAGTTTCGATTTCTGTTTGGTTGCCAAGGGTCGAAAAGAAGCATGGGCTTCTGTAGGAGGCGTTGTATTGAAACTGTGGGACACAACATTAGAAGTACAACATAGCAGACTGGTCGTGTTATGTGAGTTCATAAGGCTTCACATGGAGAATGTGAAGTCAAAAGACAATTTAAAGGTGCCAGGTTTTTCGTTTTAGTCGCGATTGTAATATTCTCAAACTATTGTCAACGCCAAGTCAAAGATAATATCAATTATAAAAATATGCAAAGATTATCGGGTTAAGTGACTACGCTCGCACAATTCCATCATGTTATTGATTTATCGCTCAAATTCCGTCGGTTTCCCGTCCGGGACGTCTGGTAAGACGTAGTGACGGCAATATTTGATTATCACGTCCCGTCAAAGCTTTTGATATCCATAAATAGTAGGGAATCGGCCTATGAAGTGCTTTTTGCAGATGAATATTCATGATTTTTTTATCAAACGCAGCTTTAACTCAGGTAAATGTTCGCACATGTGCATCCACATATATAGCTCTATCAATCAATCTAACGCTCCTTCACACCCATGCAAAAACACATGAATCATGGCTAATAACACCTGAGATACAGTACAACTTCAATCGTGCTACCTTTGGTAGTATCTTGGCTGACCACGTGGCCACTGCATTCGGCGCCAGAAGACTGTGTATGATTCTACCATTGCGCATATCCTTCTTAAATGCATCCAAGTTGCCATGAATATTCATAAATGTTCTTCTTTTGATCTTAGGTGACGGTTGAATGTACCGCTCTTCTTCTAGTTGTTCATTATCCGCTGGTATGTGCATCTCGGAGAGAAGGCGTGTGATCCCTTCAACGGACATTGTTGAGGCAAAGATGTTCTTATGGCCAGCTTTGGTCCGAGTGCTTGTAGTTGCTGGTCGACCTATGGAGTTAGCAGGCGGAGGGCTTTTTGTTCTGACTTCTGTAGGCTTTTTTTGTTTCGCAATCTTGCCTTTGGAGCTGCTCTTTGCAGCATTATCTGGGCCTTTTTTCTTAGTAGCATTGTTAATGCTGGTTATATGAAGGCTTTTTATTTTATCTTTGGTTGCAAGGCGCCGCTTTGTACCTTCAGCATCAAGCCGTCTATTAGTTCCTGCATTTACGCGGTCTTTCTTGGCTCCTTCAGTAACACGGCCTTCATTGGCTCCATTAGTACCATCATGTCTGTTAGCTCCTTTTGAAACAATGCGTCTTTTGGCTCCCTCAGTAACAGGTGCTTTCTTGGCTCCTGTAGTTGCATGATCCATCGGGGTTGCTCCCTTGTCAGTATTCTCTGCTATGACCGCATGCTGCTTAGTAGGTATTTCATCATGATGAAAATCAGTAGATATCCCATGGTACAGTGGCTGGTCAAGAAAGTCACTAATGCTCGGGAGAATTAATACAACCAATGTCAGTGTAACCAGAGCAGTTAAAAGAAAAATCACTTTGTTGATTCTCCTAGGGGCATTGTTGATGGTTGTTTCAACGCCCTCTGACGATGGAGCATTCTCAAAAGCAGTCATTTTACAACTCAGAGGAGCTCGTTTCACCGAGTCTCTGCAGAAATGTCTTTATGTGGTTCGTTGCTCCGTAGGTGAGCATAAATCACGTGATATGTCTACCCTTAGTCAATCGTCAAGACTGCATCATGATATCGACCACGGAGATATGAGCGGCTTTATATATTTACATTTATAGAGCAACTGTTCAGTCAACACTGAAAATGAAACAGCTGTGTTATAACGTCAATGTTTGAAGGTCAGATGGCTTGTTCGAATATAATATCGATCATCGAGTATCAATGCTGAAGAATACTGGGTGGGTCCTCGTAGACAAAGTCTCTTCCTTACACTGATCATCCTATGATGAATCCTCTTGGGTAGCCGTGGGCAGGATGATTCATACAGGCAAACATGCTTAGGAAATTATACGTGCTTGTGCAGACTCATTGTGACGCATATCTAGGGTGAAAGTATGGAATACTAGAATCGATATGAATCGTTTGCCACCACATTTACTTACAAACGAGCAAAGACACTATATTCAATATAATTTGCTTAATTTATGCTCTATTCAACAGAATGTCCAGGTGCACGACTATGGCTAGCATGTGCGCATGACAATGGGGCACTGCAGCCGTATTATCCATCTGGTCGTTACGTATATGCCGAGTCCGTGACGACAATATAATGCAGTTATACACCATAGTTCTATTTGTTGTTTGAGAGATGAATCGACCATGAGGTCGCCCTAACGCAGCGATGGTAACATCGGACAATGATGACGAAACTTACTTAGGTGTACTGTGAAGTCCCGAATCCGACAGTCGTATTGGTGCTGAGTCAGGAGTCAACACCCGATATGCTTAACTTTTATCATTTATTTATTTATCGATTATTTAATAACAAAGAATAATGTATATAACAGTACATTTTACTACAAACACCAGATCAATCGTACGCACCTTATATACATACAATGTTTATAACTCAGTAGCATACAAAAAACAGTACCAAAGTATCCAAATAGCACGAGATTTAGCAGTGCAACATATCCATTTCATGAGTAGATTTAACCGTATTTGAAAGTTCCCTTAGTAAATAAGATGGTACAGTTTCTTAAATATGGTCTAAGTTAACCAACACTGTTTGAGGCGGACGTGTAGCTTGCACTATCTCTTTTGAAAGACGTACAAGCTTTGAGTTAATACTGTTGTAAGTAACTTTGAATTTGCTACGTGACTGTGCTGTAAAATCAATCGACAAATATGGACAATATGTTGTGCCAAGATAGCGCTGAAGAATTGAAAGTTTGATGTACATTGATCATTGGGCAATGTGTGCACATATATTTCATTAAACATGATTGACAAACATGTCTGAACGAGCATCAACTCGTATATTGAATATTTAAGTGATGCGCTAAACACAAGAGCGCTCCAAGCTTGATGAGCTTTCTCAATAGCCAGTGATTGACATCATCATCAGCACATCAAGTAAACCCAGTGTATATTGGACTACAAAGAGCGCTGTAATATTCAATGGTAATTTAACGTTCGCGGTTCGTAAACCTATTGAGTGACCCGTCTTGAAACCAAGATGATTGTCACAGGTAGCTGGATATTTGCCAGGTGATATCATGCAAAACTACCTCGAAAGGGTAGTAATGGGTTCACACAGCATACTGCGTCTGAACATTTTGATTCATTATAGACCACTTCTCCGCAGTTATATTTAATATTGTGACGGACGTAGTTTCTATAGGTACAACACCTGAGAGGAGTCGGGACATACTGCGCTACAGGTACATTGAGATGAACTAGCTTCAGGCGTGTTGGGAGCATTGAGTGTTAAATGAGAATGATCCGGTGAACCCTGATGATTGATCCGGTGAACCCTGATGATTGATCCGGTGAACCCTGGTGATTGACACGAGTGCATCAAGATGGTTAAGTGGAATGGTATCTTGTTGTCTGCACCTCGTCCTAACAGATAAAGCGTTTACAGTATAGGACATCATATGTTACTAAGAAATATGTCATAACATTTGGTCCCTTACGAAACTGATTCGTCAACAGAATTACATGCTGGCAATTTCAAAAGGATATTGGCCTCGAAGAGTGAATTTATTCAGTCAATATGAGGGCATGCCTTAAGAAAGAGAAACATTTGAATAAGTTGGTGTAACCCAGTCATTGCTTGTCCGGCATAAGGCAGATACTTCCTCTTCATATGCTTGAAGTAGGTCGTTAAGTGATTCATTACGTAGGGTTATGATTAACAGGCCTCCTCAAGGAGCCAACAGTGCCATTAGTAATTTTCTTATGACACCCTAGACTAATGGCCTCTGACAAACGTCAGTAATGCATTAGGTAAGTGAGCAGCTGGTATAGCAATTGGTTGAGTGTACACCATTTGAAAGATAGCCCAGCGTTATGCATAGAATGAACATTGAAGTGTGGGTGAGTAATGTCTATATCCCAGTACATGCCCTTCTGTTGCTATGGGGCTCCTTTTGCTTATGCGTCCTCAATTCTTGTAAAATTGGTATAATTACCATAAAGTGCTCAAAGCACTAGCTAAGTTATCGATACAATGTTATGAATGATCGTAGGCAGATATGGAGAGTCAGAGAGCAAACGGAAAGCAATGAGGTATAACTGATGTGTGACAGGTTTCCAAGTTCAAAGCAATAAGCTGAACCCCGAAACCTGTACTGGCTCAAATTTTCTTTTTCGGGCCTCTGAAGGAACTAGCCCTAGAAATATTGCTACCAATTTGTATAATATTCGTAGAATTCATCAACAAATGGAATAACCCAGACAATATATTAAAAGGCAAGCGCTAATAAAATACGGCCCTGAAAGCTAAACATCGGTAGTAAAATACCAAATGAACTTGTTTGAGGCGAACTGACTGACTTCTTCAAATACATTTCAATGAATGCATCGGGTTATAAAAGACTGGCGCGCTTAGACGGATGGTTGGGAAGCCGAGGATTGTGGTGAATGGTTCAGGATCAGACTAGCATTATTGGCGGTGTCGCTATATGTATGCTTAGTGATTACAGACGTCACTAAACTTACAATGCAATGAAGCAGCTGGAAGCAGTGTTTTTGGAATGATCAAAAGTACGATTCACGAGAAATGATTGTTAAAAATACCGGTATATATACATACCGGGAGACATTCATATATATAGATATATATATATATATAGATATATATATATAGATATATATAGAGATAGATATATATATATATATAGAGATATAGATAGATATATATATATATATATATATATATAGATATATATAGATATATCTAGAGATATATATATATAGATATCTATATATAGAGATCTCTCTCTATCTCTCTATATATATATATATATATATCTCTCTATATCTCTATATATATATATCTCTATATATATATATATATATCTATCTATATATATATATATATATATATATATATATATATCTATATATATATATATATATATATATATATATAAAAGAACGATTCACGAGTAGCGATTGTTTAAGACACGCGTATATATACATGCCTTTATATATTCATGTTTTGATATTCGTTTTGAAGTAAGTGGAGAGTGAATATATGGGACGATAGAAGCAATATGAATTATTTACAACAAATTTAAATAAATGCAGTTGCTGCAACTCGGTAAACCTTTGACATCATTCCATTAGCTCTTCATTGACACGAACAGACGTACCTCGAGACCAAACACAAACCGCGCACGCATATCACAACGCCATGGAGTCGCCTGTGTGAATATATCTACTTTTAGGCCGAGGACATTTAACAAAGAAGACCGCACGCATAGGTCGGTGCTTCTTTCATCAGAGCTTTCCCAACTAGGACCAGACTACTCAGTGATATCACAGCTGGCTGGCGCTAGGAATCTTAACCCAGCAACTGAGCACTTGTGCTCGGTTTTATGTCGGAAGTATGTAGTGGCCTCTCGAGGACCTGTGGCAACGTAAACGTTCGTTGCGGGTTTATGTTTTATACATTAGACTCACTACAACTGTTTTCTCGTCAGCTGTACTAAACTTATCTCGTCGACTTGCTCTGAGCCGACACATGCCGACATCTGTTCGTGTGCGGGTAAAAAGTCATGAGTATAATGCTACGTAGCGGCTGAAACAAGCAACTTCGCTGCTATAACAATGTTAACAATATAACAAGTCCGGACGACTGTCGCATTTCACATATATTGAATGGATAAGTAAAGGTTAATCGAAAAAGAAAACTAGATGCATAATCTTCCTTTAATCAGCCCATGCAATGTGTCATCTGGCAATCTAAGATACTACGGCTGCCAGATAAGACACAATGCTTCTTTTGTTTTCCTATTTGGTGAGCTGCCTCTAATGCATCTTCAGTGATTGAAAAAGTATTGCGTTAATTATTGAATATGGCGGCATCAACTGAATTGTAAAATTATCATTAAATATGTCATTGACGTCACTTCTAAAATTCCCTTCTATAGCACATCGGGGATGTTTGCTATGGGCAGTTAACGGTCGTCGTGCCCAACATAGAGCATGGTATCGGCTAGCTCCGGTCGTAACGGTAACATGGTCTACTCAGACGTCTTGTAGGGCTAGGTATCGGCTTGCCAAGTTCTCCTGTCTCCTGATGGACCTCGTCTATTGAACCAAGCGATTATTACACCAACGCAATTCATCAAACGCGGTATTGATTTCTTTTACAAGCACAAAACAGAATTGGCTTCTTTTATATACTGAATGATCACGACTGACAATAGAGGGGGTGACGTTATTATAATCATTGACAACCTTAAGGAACGTTACAACGTCACATACCATAGTTGTCATAGAAATGTTAGAGCGGGCCAATATATTCAGCGAATGGTAAAAGATTGTACAATATTTACTTGCATCGAACACACACTCAGGGCTGTCGCCAGGGTGATTTGGTGTAACTAAAATTTTGCCGACTGCGGGATGACTATCTAAGCGTAGCGCCACCATAGGATGGCGCGGAACTTTCAATTTGCCGACTGTGCCGCGGACTGTCGGTTTGAATGGAGGGGGGGGGGGGGGGGGGGGGGGGGGGGGGGGGGTTGTCACACCCCCCTACACCCCCCCTTTGGCGACGCCCCTGCACACACTTGTGTATGTGTGTAGCACCTGATATTAAATGCAGGAATGACTTGACCTTTAGCAAGCCTTTAGCTGGCACAAGCAATACATGCCAACTTGTTTACAAAAATCAGCCCTTAACCACGTAGAAGAGAAACCAATGCTAACAATGCCAAATCGTCTTCCAAAAGCGCATGACGTGATCGTTTGTCACCTGGTCACATGGCTCCATTGATTGCTGCGTACACCCTTCCTCGAGTAATGATGGCATTGCACACTGCAGGCTAGTAGACATTTCCATCTCTAGCAACAATTTCCTTGTCGTCAATAGCGTACGCAAGAATCGTTAACTTACTACCACGCGCACTTCCCCCAACCCGACCACAAATACACGCAGAACAAGCCCCCAAACATTGATAACCTAATAATAATCATGGCATGATTGGTTTCACTTATATATATATATATATATATATATATATATATATATATATATATATATATATATATATATATATATATATATATATATATATATATATATATATATATATATATATATATATATATATATATATATATATATATATATATATATATATATATATATATATATATATATATATATATATGTAGCGGTTTAGTGAGTGTCGATTGGTAGCGGTTTTATGAGTGTCGATTGGTAGCGGTTTAGTGAGTGTCAATTGGTAGCGGTTTAGTTAGTGTCGATTGGTAGCGGTTTAGTGAGTGTCGATTGGTAGCGGTTTAGTGAGTGTCGATTGGTAGCGGTTTAGTGAGTGTCAATTGGTAGCGGTTTAGTGAGTGTCGATTGGTAGCGGTTTAGTGAGTGTGGATTGTAGCGGTTTAGTGAGTGTCGATTGGTAGCGGCTTAGTGAGTGTCGATTGGTAGCGGTTTAGTGAGTGTCGATTGGTAGCGGTTTAGTTAGTGTCGATTGGTAGCGGTTTAGTTAGTGTTGATTGGTAGCGGTTTAGTGAGTGTCGATTGGTAGCGGTTTAGTGAGTGTCGATTGGTAGCGGTTTAGTGAGTGTCGATTGGAAGTTGTTTAGTGAGTGTCAATAAGATGAGCCTGAGCTCCACCGTTCTTGTAGCTGCTGCTTGTGTGATGAATTAATCTTGATGTTGCCGCTTATGCAGTGATGGCGGGATTGGATAATTAAACATGGTTACTTCTCTTACTCCATAATCATTCACAGTGGAAGGGTGCCTGAAGTGGTGTAATGGCAAAGCAAAGCACAGATCAAGTTCTTATTTGATCAAACGCAGAAATTTGGAATATTGGACTGAATTTCATATTGAGTTATTGTGTTAGCTTTATCTAAAAACTTGGAAGTCACTGGTACGATTGATTTTCAAGGCTTAAGAAGAGATGATCGTCGGCCATGAGTTTTTAAAAGATGGTATCACACCGAACGGTACATCTCAAAGTCCTAGACACTATACCTCGACCTACTTCATATAATTCACCACTATGTGCGATACACCCGCTCGTCTTCGCGATATATAATATATTGATGGATGAACTAATTGCTACCCTGGCAACCAGATACATTCCTAGACAGAAAGTCCGATCTCTCTCTCTCTCTCTCTCTCTCTCTCTCTCTCTCTCTCTCTCTCTCTCTCTCTCTCTCTCTCTCTCTCTCATTGCTACTCCTAGCATTTAATCGATTATAGTCTTTGTTCTATCGATTTGAGTTCAAACATGTTTATACATGTGCTTACTTGATGAATATGTATACAAGCTCTGACATATACAGGTATCGTTTATTATGGAGGCTTCTATCACACCTGTTCATCCATAGCTCAAGGGATGAATGCATAGCACGCGATCGGTGATTAACAACGGCTACGTCGACAAATACCTCGAATGTACTATCCATATCTCCTTCCTATATTGGAAATGCGTGAAGATTCGATTGGTATTACTTACTAAACTCTCTCCGACTTGATTGATCGATGTTGCGTCACGACGGTGTTGCCCCATAAATTCCTGTCGGTCTTCAGCCATGTGAGGCCGGCAGACGGCTACTACTCCACTCTTACATTTTGATAAGAGCCCATTTATGAGAGAAACAGCGTCCTTGATGGTGCTTTCCTGATGAACCACAAACAGGAAATAACACCGTGGTTCAACCCCAGCAGGTCGGTGGCATTTCCTTCGGGGGGACACCAGGTGTGTGGTGATAGTTAATATATAGATTGGTGAGGTGGATTGCTATGTAGATGGTGAATGCTGTGAGACAAAGCACGATTTCAATTCGTTTTTGTTGTGTTCATAAAGTTCTTCAATTATGTGTTGGCTGAAACCAGCTTGGTACAGTACGTTATGATCTCTACTAAGCGGCTCTCCCGCCTCCGCTTCTAACACCAGCTGCCGGTAATTCCCAGTATTCATACGTTTCCGCTCGTCGTGTATATATGTTACCGGCAATCAATGCAATTAGAATAACATACACAATTTGTTCCGCTGTCAAGAAAGATGATCCTATTACACTCCTCATGACAAAGTGGGGCTTCGACGGAGTGTTTATGAAATCCGACACTGACTTGGTAAGGCAGAGGAAGCCAGACGGGATCTATGCATCTAAATAATGATCAACAATTATCCTAACAGTTGCTAAAACTTCGACCCTTACCATAATATTATGGTTGGCCTAGGAGGCGGGGGGTGGGGGGGTGGGGGCTCTCAGGATATAGTACAGCCTCTTAAAGATCAGCAAGAACACAATATATATATATAATAATCAACCATAAATCAATAATCAACCATATATGTAATAATAAACCGTATATCTAATAATCAACCATATATGTAATAATCAGCCATATATCTATAAATCAACCATATGTCTAATAATCAACCATATATCTAATAATCAACCATGTATCTAATAATCAACCATATATGTAATAATCAGCCATATATCTATAAATCAACCATATGTCTAATAATCAACCATATATCTAATAATCAACCATGTATCTAATAATCAACCATATATCTAATAATCAACCATATATCTAATAATCAACCATATGTCTAATAATCAAACATATATCTAATAATCAACCATATATCTAATAATCAACCATATATCTAATATCAACATGCTGCCAATGGCCACTTCGTGGAATTGACTTGAGATGATTCATGAGATCTTGACGTAGTGAAACTGGCACCGATATATAGCCCGCTAACCGGGTGGCCATTAAAAATGCCCTGGTATTGATAACCCCAACACGACGATAAGTGAACGCTGGCCCATTGAATAAACAGCCTTAAATCACTAGTAATGTTCTGTATTCAACATATTTTTCTCTGCGCAGTTATTTGGCCCAGACAGAATGTTCTCCTATCATATGGCGTGCGAATTAGCTGCTGCGTAGACATGAATGGGTTAGTCTTAGAGATCTAATATAATTAAGTTACATTGGCTATCATTAACTAGTGTACATCCCTCGACTCTGGGGGTTCGCTTCTCTCGTGCAGTACATGTGGCCAAGTGCTCCAACCGGAAACACCCGCTTCCCAAATAAGTGAATGCTCGGTATTTTCCGTGGTTCCATGGCTGGCCAATCAACGCTCTTGAGCCGCGTTCTCGCGTGGCGCCCAATCACTTCAGCGTAACAAAGATGGCAGAACAACAATATGCGTTTGGTCGGCGATCTCCGGATTTAGCCAAACGCGTTTGCAAGACGAGCTCCGATCGGTCAATATATAATGGCGGTTTTGATTGGAGCAGCCAGATAGCTGGCCGTGCAGTTTTCTGGGTGATCTGTCCCATGACACTTGAGCCAGAGATAGTTGCGCCAGTCGGGGGGCGGGGGCTCAAGGGAATAGGGACCTAGACTAATCATTAAGATTACATGAGTGACAAAATGTGTGCTGCGCTGAATCGTTGGACGATGAGACAGACATACTTACCAATCAAAATATGAATGTTCCATTTTTGACACTGAAAACAAACCACCATTGACAACCTGCTAACACAAAATTGACGTTGTAAATGTCGACAAGGTTTTTGCAGGCTGTACTAACGTCTTTTTGTCAGAATAGTTCTCGACTGAGCAATGGTTGTATTGGACATGTGACGGGCCCATCGACCGGTATCTGACAGTATATACCACGCTCCTGTTACTGTCTGTATCTCCTGCTTTCTCCATCCATCTTTGATCAGTACTCGTGTAGTATGCAGGTACTGCTGTTCTCAGCATGGCAACCGCTTTCACTGCTGACAACTGACAAAGCGGTTTGACCCACATTTTTACCACGTGCCCTTTGTAGTTTGCTCATGCACGGCAATGAGCCCAGCACCTTGATAATCTATTTTTGTCTTTCCTTCGGTACAGCTGGTCAGGCCTCTCATTCATTATGAGTTCTCGGCACTCCATTACCTCACCCACCCACTCAGGGTAGCATGAAAAGTGGACGGTGTGTTGATTCATGATGAGTGGTCCACACTAAAGCATTTCTTATTGACGCATCAACAGACGTTCGTTAGGGAAATCAATAACCTGCGCTTATATAAGTTTTGAAGACAATATAGAACTCTCATAGATTGTATGAAGCATGACAATACGCACAGGCTACAGCTTTATATTATATAGGACGGTTTGTGTTGAATTGCTGAATAATCTTAAGTGTAACGGACTTCTTCAATGACACTCCCGTTTAATGCAGTTGATGGTGCAAGCAAGGGTGTCGTAATCTTTGACAAATTCTCTCAAATATAGCGAGCTCGTTCGAGGCAGCAATGATTCCACTGCCCCCAATCACCATTCTCCGGAGCTGAGGATGCTGCTCGTACCTGCGTTCTTGTGTATCCCCTGCTCAGGAGAATACTCATTCACATATCCGCAGACGTCATCTTGCCAAACGTTATGATTCACTTACTTGACATCACTTATCAAGATAATAACTTGTGTATTTTTAAGGATTTTTGATGGAAGCCAAAGGCTCTAAAAGGTGTTTTTCTTCAAAAATCATCCACATTCCATTTTGAAAAAAATTCTTTAAAAAATCAAGTCAAATCGGTGACCCTAGCTGTGTTTATGACATTTGTTAGGTTCGATTCTTATTTTTGACGGGACGTGAATTTTAACCCATATATGGCACACGGTAGACGCTACAATACATCCGGAGTTGAAAACGGGTGGTGTTTGAGCGATAATACAAGAAAATGGCAGAGTTGCTCCTGCGTAGTTACTGATCGCTATTCATTTGAATATTTTTGTAAGCAAAGTTCGGAGGCTGTTTCAATGCGCCTTTATCGATTGATCATCGATGATTTGGTGTTCCTAATAACATGAACGGATTGTAAACAAGTCATTTTAGCAACTACCAAAAAATGGATGCAAAATAAAAATGCCGCCTAATCGCCCTAAAATGCCCCCGTAATTCACAATGCCCCAGACAGACACGATGAATAGAACGGTAGGCTGTATCAGGTCGCATTGGCTCGAACACTGCTGTATTCAGCTCTTGGGACGGAAAAACAATTGGCTCCAACCAATGCCCCCATTAGCAGTAGCGTTATAGGTTATAGGATTGAACAACAGCTAGTTGAGGTAACATAGGCGGGCCAGCAACATTGCCTACTTCAGTAGAGTGCGAACAAAAACAAATGATGAGCGAGAGATGGGCTGACTGGACGAGAGGACGAAACAGAAGCGGTATGGAGGCATGGCCTTGCAACTTGGCAGAGCCGCATGGATCCGTCGACTACACATAGTGTACACATCGCTCGAGATGCAGTATGGGGTGGATCAGAAAACGAGGACTTGCATCTGCGAAATACAGAGCGCTTCTGATGAGGCTGGTCAAAGAGTAGACCGGAAGCAGGTGAGGAGCTGGGATATACATCTGAAGCAGGCTAGGTTTTTCGCTCTGTCATTTTCCGAGCAGAGGATGATCGTATCTACAAAGCGGAAGACTCGCAACAGCGAATGGTGCTTTATATCAACACCGGAAATTGTTGCTTGATTACGGGTGGTGCGTGATGTTGTGTAAAGGAAAGTGGAAGTTATGGCTATAGGGCATATCTATAATTCTAGATATTTATATCAACGTATTACTGTACATGAAAAACTCAACATATGATAAAGCGCATACATGATAAACAAAGTGTCACAATTAGCACAACAACACTGCCAGCGGGCCACATTGTAACCGGCTACTTGCGTCTTCATTAATCAGCTAATGTACACAACATATCAGCGATAACAAACAACGCCTATCGCGGAATAACAAGGTGAAAAATCAAGTTAGTTATGCAAGTATTCGTCGTGAATCATCCTAAATAACGATGCCTCTATAGACAGTATAACAGTGGGGTTTTATGTTATTTTCGCACACATAATGCGTTGAGGATGTGTGTTGACGTGTCCTGCTACTTTGCTGCAAGTGATATGGACTGCGCTCAACGCTGGGGGTGGGGGTGGGGGACTATTATTTTCGCACGTCACAACACACTCTGTTGATTACGGCGCTCGTCCTCCTGAACAGGATGAGGTATCTGACCCTCAGTTGTTTCCGCTACTCTCTCGAACAGCCTACTGCAGTGATGACGTCAGGTTGTACGGCTCCTATTACAAGCGGCTCACTGTTACAGCATGGTCGGTTATCACATATTGTACACTTAGAACAGGGGTAATATCCAACTTCACGCATAACGACGGCCAAGAACACTGACACGCCCCTTTTCATGAAGACCCTACCCACCGTGTAAGTAGTGATGCTTTCAATACTGACCTTGGCTCACTCGTGAGACTCTCTCGATGCATTGATTACATTGGCCACGAGACAGTGGAATGGTGTGACTACCAAACATACAATACAGCAGTAAATCTCATTACCCGCGAGCCAGTAATCTAGTATACTTGATGGAAGTCAAGGGTCAATTTGTGCACCATATTATCGGCAAAACTCTAAACAATAAATGATAACTATGTTTCCTCACAACTACCTGCCATTGACATTTTACAGCGCGCGTTATTATTCCTTGTTGGTAATAGCACAGTCACCAATCACAATTTCTCATACAAGATAATGAGATGATAAGAAAACCGTGTTGTGCCCTAATAAGATATGGTAAGCCCGTGGCGTCGGATTCCGCCAGAGAGATTCATGCGTCATCGATAGATAACCTTCACAGAACTACGCGCAAAAACCGCAGACGTCAGCACATTTTTCAACAGGCCCCATGGCAGTGCCCACAAATCATTATTGAAGAGACCACATTCACAATTTATGGAAATCTGCCACTGGCTGTGCGATTGGTCCTCTTGGCATTTGCTGGCACAGATGATGAGAAGTCCAGTAGTTTATGATGGAAAGGCCTAGGAGGTATCCGGGGAATACTAGCGCCTAGATTAAATGTAGGTTGTCCTGGATGAACGGCAGCTTGGGGCAATCCAGCTCAGAAATTAAATTACTCGAGCACCTGTGTCTAACTCAGAAAGGCCAGAGCAGCCAGGGAATCTTGTAGATATATTAACCGGCGAATGGCCATGGAGTATGGAAAGTGGGTGTGTTAACCATTGTCATCTTGGTCTTCCAGCTTTGAATGGAGTCGTGTCGAGGAGCTTAAAACATACTGCTATGTCCGCCATCAACTCCTTAAGGATGCGACGCACGGCCAACATCCATTCTCTCTCAACATAAATTGCACAATTATCACAGTTATGCTAATCCAAACGCTCGGGCAGAATAGGACGATAGTCCCTGGTGTCCGCGGGTTTGTACTTCCGGTACCTGAGCAGGTACTCGCGTGATATCCGGTCACGTCTAAACGATAATGCAATGAGAGGCCACTGTCCCCCCAGCAACTACTAACCGCTATATATATCTTCTTGGGCGTGGAAAAACGTCTCTCACCTCGGCAGGTAATGTTGCGCCCCTCCGACGTATGTATGTCCACGCAGCCATTCCAGGAGGCCTGGTACTCCAGTTCGATGACCTGTTTGGGGATGTTGCGGGAACTGATCAAGGCCTCTTTTTTGAAGCACGTGAAATCTTCATGAAGCTTGCCGATGTCTTCCGCAGTATATAATATGATATTCTGCTTACTCATGTCAAAGGGGAAGGTAAAGTTGAATGTAAAGCCCCCTCCCGCTGCCAGGGACAGGTTAGCGATGAAGCCGTACCACTGAACTGAAGTGTTCAAGTTGCCTTCAATGGTGCAAGTCTTGGGGTTTGCGACGGGGGTGCGACTGGTAGCGTCACCTTCTACCTGTAGCTCCTGGTCAGGTTCCGGGGAAGGTGTCGTTGTTATAGTGTGGTAGCCTGGAAGACAGTTTCCTCTGTGCCCATACACCTTGATCTGATATTTGAGGTCAAGACCGCGAAGCGTTTGACAATTACTCACCGCAATATACCACGTCTTAATCTGCGAGCCGGTCGAGGTGAAGCTGCGCCCGCCCACGCATTCATAGTAAGGCACGCCATTTGGGTAGACGCGGTGACATCCGGACCAGGTAAACGTCGGCGTCAGTCTCAATATCTGATCATTCTGAGGACTCATCAGCAGGTACTCCTTCTGCCAGCAATCCATGAGAGGACTGAGGGAGGCGAGCTGCTCGTCGTTGTAAAAGAGCACGTTCTGACAGCATTTCTCGATTGGGTAATAGAAATGAAAACTCATGCGTCCTGTGGTTAACATCGATATGTTGACGAGGAAACCGAACCAATTATTGCTCGTCTCGAGGTGATCTTCGTAGATACAAGGAAGCTCTGGGGAGAAGTCATCGTTGTTGGAGGAGGATGAGGTAGGTTGAATCAGCAAGGTCAATGAGCAGCATATACTTACAAGACGAAGGCAGTCTATCAGCCAGGGTGACCGAGTGCCATGGCAATACCCGACCGGCCACGGACCCCAAACACGCGGAGGAAAATCTCGTCCTTGTAATCTATTCCACGCACAAGATCCCATGTCTGTGACTCAGTGCACTTGTCGACTGAGGTCCAGATATCCCTCCTAACCTCAGTCCATTTCAGCTGTGAGTTCCTAGTAAGCCTCATGAGTGACGGATCGCAATGTGCGGCATGCAGGGTGCGTTGAGGCAAGCCGTCGCTGCCCAACACCTATACCAAGCTATTCCACAGCCGTACACACGTCCGAATTTCATATCTGGCACACGACGGGACCATTGCGTGTGCTTACCACCGCGCGCACCCCACACTTGTTCTCTCGTCACACGCTTCCTCTCCACAATCACCCGCCACTAAATAGCGTTCTGATCGATAATGCTTACGCCAAAATACCGTCCGTGCCAACACCAGGCCCCTGTTGGGCTGGGACGAGGATTTTTCACTGTGCACTTCCAACACACTTTCACAAGGCCGCCTCTACTCTTCTCCACAATCGACGGCCTACAATGCAATGGTTGCTGAGCTAATCCTTAGCAACTAGCGGCCGGATTGCTGCCGAGCGCTAGCCGTAATATCGCCCCGATGCGCGCGATATTGGGACGTGTAGATAGTGAACTGCTGGTTGCTGTGGCAGGCATCCCCCACGTGCTGCCACCACGTGGTCACTGGATGTAGGGAAAAGGCGCAAAGGCGAGCTGCCGGTCAATAAGATGAAATGATTCCCTCCAAGACATGGACGAGATGTCAATAGTATCTCCGGTCAGGTGAGGGTGGCTGGGAAGCTGCTTCTCCTCGGCCACACTGCCGCCGCTGCTACTGCATGCGTCTGCGTATGCTATTTCTTTTCCACCAATACTAGTTGGATTAGTTTGTCTGCAGTCTCTTGCAGCTGGCCGGCGTATCGACTACTCGCGTACAGCGAGTCATTGAGGGGAGCCACTGCCTGGTTCAATATTCGGCTCCATGCAAGCCGCGTCTTGGTCAGTCCGAGGAGAGCCGAGGAAAATGCCGAATTTCAGCGCGCTCGTCTCTCGCTTAATTAAATTGGCTTTTTATGAGGATTGCGTTCTGTATACAAGTCTGACTTAAATCAGGGAAGTTGCAAAACACCGGGCTCTCTAATCCCGATGCGCGGCATTAGGTGTTTGCTTAAAGCGAGTATTTATCAATTAAACCAACACAATGGTATACAATAAGTATTGCATTCAAGCAGCGTGATTAGTAATGCTATTTCACCGCCGCTAGAAGTATTCATTAACACGGTCTACGTGCGGGATGTTTCCGAGGAATGGAGAGACGTAATGGGTATAATGATTACCCCGACGTACGTATCCAGAGCAGACTGGGGTCAAGCGGGGTCAAGCGGTTACGCGCGAAATTGACAAGGGACATTAATTCTGATCCCATGCGAAGGACCACTAACTGATGGCAATCTGAACTTGAATCGGTACCGTGCCAAACAGTGGTCAAGTCTGGTGGCGCCGTCAGTTCAGCATTACTCCCATTACTGACGCTTCTCTCAGATCAAAAAACAAGATGCCAAGTGGGCCGGGACATGGGTGAGTCTGACGGAGTGACGTCAGCCATTAGAGGTGACGTAGCACATGACGTATTATGTATCTTCTTAGTGAGGCCATAACTGAGATTTTTCAACGTTTTGAAAAGGATCCAACTCGCGCTCCCATACGTTTTATTTTAACCGGGTTGTTGTATATTTGGGTGTGTGGTGCGATAGAAGTCATGTCTTGAAGAGTTATGTATCTTGCAGTATCAACCTGCAACATCGTTCATATCTCTGTATTAAACATACGTCCAATTGGGAACACAAACCTTACCGCATTCACATGCCATCTGGGATTTATTACACATATAAACAACATAAAATCACAACACCATTAGCCATCTATTAGGTGAAAAACACCTTTTCTCATTCAACATTTCATTCATAATAAATTGATTGCTTGATACAAAGATTGCAGCGTTTTGGTATTGACTGCTTCATGGTGTGTCGTGAGCTTGAGGTGGGGCGGGTAGTTGGCAGATGCGTTCATTTGCGCTGCACCAATAGTCACATAGCATTGTTGGGCTTACTTCGCATTAATGTGCAGCTTCTCGCCGCTCTGCTTCGACACCTGGCCATGTCTGCTTGACGATCTGTAGCCCTACAGAACAACCTGGGACGTCAACTCAATCAGACACTCTGAGGGTATTTTTCCTCATATGCGTTGATATTATAGACCGCTTTGTACCTGTTTCCGCGACTGATATATTCGATAACATACGATTATGGTTGCGGGTTGTAGTGGCTGAGCGTATGGATGCGTATACTGCGCACCATTCAGAGACACGAATGTAAACGAAATGAGACATCCGAAAAGGGATTGGCGAACAGCATCTGGGCGCATGCGTCCTCTGTGCGCTCCATCTCGACAAGAACGTGATAACGCGACGCGAGATGTTTCCTCGAAGATGCGCTGAAGACATGGCAGACGCGGCACATCGCGCACTAAGTCCATTATTCTCCGTCACTGTTTGCTTCTAAGTAATTTTCTGACGAGCATTGATAGCCGAAAGTGAAGTGGCGATACACAAACAGAGCAGGTGACAAGGATAGACCATCAACAAAGTCGTCCATTACACTCTTAACCCAATCTAGTCAAAATGACTAGCTAACCTGGTCACTCAGCTATCGAAGTTAGTCAAACTCTGTAACGATTAATCACATGGTCAAATCGACTTAGCAACATAGTCACATTGACTAGCAAGGCTGGTCAGGTGTTATTTGACTAGTTACGTAGTCAATTTGACCACCCTGAGAGCGTTATCTTCTCTTTGTTGGGAGACCGCGATGCGCGGATCACACGGGTTGGTTACATAACCCCAGATGCGCGCCGCGGCATACCGGAAGCTCGACCTTTGCGGCGGTCCTTTAACCAGTTGCTGCAGGAAATTGGAAATCTTCAGTTGAAATTTTCTGACAATCGCCTCCATACTATTAGGTGAGAATATTAAATAGTTTTTTGTATTTTTGTATGTATTGTCGTGTACCATTGCTGGTATCAGTACTAATGAGTGCTTAGCTTCAACCATAAGTCTACTATGTGTTTTAGAATGTCGCAACGCAGGACGACACCAGCAATAACATCTGTTGGAGAAGCTGTGGATGTAACAGAGGTCATGGCCATGGGCATGCTGATGGCCGCCATTTATGTGTTTATGTGCCTTACCACCTATCGACCAAAATGACGTTTCGTTATGTACAGAAGGTGATGCTGGTCGTTGATGATGAGGCTAAAGACCCAGTTGATGCGAAGCTTCTTTGTGTCAGGGCTAGTATTAACAAGGGCATGCATGTAAGTGTTTATATACAATAAAGTCTACTTGTTTTGCATATTATGTTGTGTAACTAGTTTTTACACAGGTTCTCACACTGGTTCGACCTTTAATCATAGTCAAACTGACCTTCATTCATAGTCAAACTGACCAAATCTTCTAGTCGTCTGACTAAGTACAATAGTCATTACTACTTACGCTATAGTCAATGTGACTAATGAGATAGTCATTGTGACTAATAGATTAGTCATATTGACCACTCTTTACTTGACTAGGTAGATTAGTCATTTTGACTAATCAATATTTGACTAACTGCATTAGTCAAATTGACTAACACATTAGTCGTTTGGTGGACAGTCAATATGACTAGCCAAGTTAGTCAAGTTGACTAGATTACATTAAGAGTGTAGTGGTGTCCCGTAGGAGACGACAGTTAATCGACATAGCATGGATAACAAGCGTTTTATGTTAATACGCCGAATATGTGGCTTTCAAGCAAGTGTGGTGATATAAATGAATGGTATTTGTATGAGCTGACTGGGCGGAGAACTTAGAAGTAAATAATTCCCTCTATTCATGATGTGTGTTTTTGTATTATAAATGAGCTAATTACCCGCTCGCTTGGCTGGGACTACTTTTCTTGAGTGGTTTAACGGTCTAAGCGTTCACACGCCGTATATGATCCTCCTATAGGATCAATGTGTGAGAAGCAATGGAGAGCCAGAAGCCTGTCATGTAGCTCAGCGGGGCTTGCGTCGTTCATCCCGGTGATGGGGCCGCCAGCCATTCTACATGAGCACACTCTCAGAGCCATCCTCAGAATACGCATGGTTCAAGCCGAGAGAAGGATTGAACGCCTGCAGCAAAACACGCCCCGTCCATCACTGGTAGCGGATAGGCTTACGCACAATGCAGCCGTAGATAGCGTCGGCATCGCACTCGTTCTTGCACCTGCGAGTAGATGATTACCAATTGAAAGGAAAATCTAGACTCCAGGGAATAATTTCTGCTGATATATTAATGCTGACATGTGAATAATGCATAATGGAGTCTTATATGATGTAGTCTGCTAGCAGGTGCTGTCATTATGAGGAATCAATGAAGGGTCATATGGTGCATTTATAATGTACGCATACAGCCATGGACGTGAGTTCATAAATCGCTCCCACATTGAATAATATCAATCACGTTTACAGCCAAGCTGCCATTTGGATTATATCGTTGCTATGGCAATTCACGCTATTATTAATTCGGGCTATATCGTACTGGGTTGAACATGAACTGCGCCACAATGTTCATTGAATTGGTTTCATCTACGAGGAATGCAAGTACAATGAACGAACATAGCGTGAAATGACAATATAACCTTAACAGTTCATGCAATAAATCGATTGATTAATTGTGTAATTTATCTAATCTTTTCTCATGACCTTAGGTGCATTGTCTTAGTGAAATACTGCGGCATGTCCATTTTTTGTGATCATACCAAATAGGTTATAGCTACGTTAAGAGGGCTCAGCCTGACTGGCTATGCGGCGAACATTTCCTAGCAAGCCCATCGTAAGATGGCGCTACAATCGCAACAATTTAAGCCAATGAGAATGTTGATCCAACGCTTTGGGTGATTGACGTAACGAGGCGTATGTGGAAGAAATGGAGACATTTCATTGGTACAGGCGCCCATACCCCCATATTAATTCCAAGTGGAATTAAAATAGACGTAATGAGAAGCACACAGGAGGCGTGCTCATATACGTCGGGAATTACTCCTCTTATCATAGGTAGCATCTCCATGATAATGCGTCAGTGCAATCACGATCGTAGCTACTGGTGTCTCAGTTTCTCGTCAGATACTTTTGCAACCAATTTTGCGTACGTGAGATGAACCGTATTAAAACATGTCAATATCTCCAAATGACACCATTACGTCTCCGGCACTACTCATGGAACCCGGAATAAAGTTGCTTTACAGATAATTGTCCCGGTTTTGCCATCCTAAACGGTGTCATTAAATTGGCTTTGCATGTCCTATACAAAAAGTGATCACACCAGTGAGTGTGGGTACGGGTAGTTAGTCTATACGAGGCATACTGAAGGACGCGAGGCGAAAAGTACCACCTGAAAGCAGCACGCCGTTGTTCTATTTCTCGTTGACATTTAGTTTAAAGCGTAAACTTATTGACCTCAAGTTGCCTATATATTATGCTACGGTAACCTCGGCGACAGTGCCTTTATCAACACGCCGGCTAATATAACCGATGCATCCCTCCGACACCGGTTAGGCCGCCATGGGAGAACGTTTGCAGTAGATGGCATAAAATGATTACATGAACGCCCCCTCACATAGCCATTGACTTACAAGAGCCTATCTCACTTCACGGTTTGTTTATCTATCACTATTCGTCTATAACATACCGGATGGCGAGTCCATATCATTGTCTGTACCGAGTGACGTATGCTGGCACTGGTCGCGGATTGATGTACCGCCCACCTCGTGTTTACCATTCTGGTGAATGCTCCTCATTTCCACCGTCGCAAATCAACACAGGAGAATAGCAATCCACATCCTACTGGTTTATTATCCCAAGTATCTGGGGTGAGACAAGAGGATATTCCGTGCTCGCAAAAATAAAAGTTCCCCTATTTTGTGCTGCATTATACCCAGGGGAGCATCTTGAACACTGGGAGGATGTTTGGCGCTGCGGGTCGTGTAACATACTAATGGAGTCGTATATATGATATACCAGGTCTGACGGAAGCCGTTAACGACGGATCACGCTAACCAGACGCAGCCCGAGCTGAGATACTGACAGGAGGGTAGATAGCTCACGGAAACACTTAGTCCGATGGAAGGATGAGTAACATGGCCGTCAATACGTACTGGTGCTCACTAGCATGACCAGCGTAATGCTGACATGAACTATATATGCAGAAACACCATCGGATATATATGGTACGTATTGTTTCAGTGACACTCATTCAGATTGATGAAGACAGCGCTGAGATAATGTTGTCTATCTACCTTGAGGGATGCTCTCCTTCGATCGATTCTCGGATCGAGTGGATTGAGTTCCAGATGAACATCCACCACTGGGAAGCATCACTTTCATCACCCCGCACTAACGACTACCAACGCATCAACCATCCTGCACCTCGAACAGAGTACCTCCACCCGAGAGGGCCAGAGTAATAGAATACCCAGTAAAACGATCACAAAATCCGCTAGGTTATGAACCGACCCTACAAAGCCCATCCACACCACCCTCCCACACATCATGGGCAAGCTAAATACCCACCGCAATAATCACATTCCCAGCAGCAACATGCTTTCTGAGGCATTATCTTATCTCATCTATTGTAACGGAAGTTGTTTATCTGGACTGATCGGTAAATGGTAAAGAGACTGTTCAGCCCAATATTTATGACGAGTTTGCCTTGCGAGCTGCTTGAAACCAACAGTTTAAAGTTTTCAGACTTTCATTCGCTACGCGGCGCT
The DNA here is from genome assembly GCA_034190875.2 of Urechis unicinctus. Lineage (NCBI taxonomy): Eukaryota > Metazoa > Annelida > Polychaeta > Xenopneusta > Urechidae > Urechis > Urechis unicinctus. The sequence continues at coordinate 30,205,543 of CM067342.1, forward strand.
GCGGTCTCTTACAATAGATCCTGACTTCGGCTGTCGCCATTTTTGGTTATTGTTATCCTTTCTGCATGTCTGCCTGATTTCTGCGCAATGATGCCCACAACTTTTATTAATGAAGATTTGATGAAATCTACATTTTGTAATCTAGGCGGAAATAAACATATCGATAGCGAAGTATTTATAGTGCGCGTAATGATTTACCGCTAACATCCGTGTGGTTCATGGTTTTAGGGAGGCACCGTTAACGATTAAACTAAACGAAAAAAACAGATTTATATAGTACATCATAAATTCTACCAGTCAAATGATAATGTTGAAAATTCATCAGCATGGTTTCCGATCAAGTTAAAATTGCGACACAAATTAAAAATTGCATTATTTATGTCTGCGTTAACTGTTGTAATGTAATAACAAAATGATCCCTGAGAGCCTGATATGGGGTTGAACAACCTACAGAGAGTGGGGTTGTAGGCTCGTAATACTAGTTACATTTGGTTAATGTATACTGCGGATCACCCACGGCCGACCCGGGTGACAGAATGATTGATTTACAGGTGAGGCGGTAGACGCGAACATACGTCATGATGACAGGTGTGTTGTCAAGCTCACACAGGCACACCGGGTATAAATAATGAGTCCGATATCAAATATTTACGAACTAATATTCGATCATAAGGGCTACCTAGATTGAAACACACTTCTAGCTCATCTCTGATTCTCGATAATTTCCATTGTTTCGTTAAAGCATGAAAGAATCCAGTTATGCATTAGCTCACATGTATAACAAAGTGCCTAAAATCAACCATAAACAGTCCAAACATTCAACACTGTTCAGTCTATGCCTTCCATATTTAACCACAGTCATTCACGCCTATAGTGGCTGCAGTAGAGGTGGAGATTTAAGGGAAGCCTTCGAATCTCTTGTTATGCATACTTGCACTCAAAGGGGCTAGGGACTCATTCATGGCTATTATGTTCTTCAGCTGGCTTACAGTCATTGACAACGGACCTTATAACACCGACAGCCCCCGTCAGCCCCTGACTTGGCATAGTCAATGTGGGGGATTACTGGGTGAGGGTTTGTGAGGACGCGTCTTTTAGCTGTTGGACGTCATTTAATTGGACACTCCTGTTAGCCTCAATCAGGGAAATATTTTGGATAATATAACACGCTGGAGTTTGCATGCACCGTCTGTGAATTTGCAAAAGACATAAGTTAGTCGGGCAAGTGATGTAACTTGAATTCGTGGGAGCCAACTAACCTTACCAACATTGCTAGGTTGGCCGGTTATGCTACCAGACAAGTTTATTAGCCAAACACCAAACAGTTTGGAATGTAGGTGGTTGAGTCCGATGAAGGCTTTGGCATCAATAGAACACAAACGTTAACGGATTACTGATAAATGGGCGCAAACAACACATGTTGCGTGAAAACACATAGTCTATGTATACCCATTGGTAATGCTGTAGATATTACAGTAAAGGCAGGTGCGTTTGTGAGTGGGTGCGTGTGTGAGAGTGTGTGTGTGGGAGGGGCCGGGGGGTAGTGTCGGGGCTTTTTGATGAGGTTTACTTATTCATTCGGCCACGTAAGTCGTTGGGTTTATTTTGTGACAAAACGCTATTCTATGGTTCTTTTAGACTGAGACATTCGCATGTGAAGTTTGCTATTTATTTCAACAAGGAAAAACGTCCAATTGCGGTAACAATGGAAAACGCTGTGAACACTTTCCTCTGGACCAATGAAGAAGCTGACATTCAATGTTTATATTGATTGCAAACAACGCCTTGATATCATTGCTTGGGAGCACTTAGGTCTCGCTTAGCAGTACTCGGATAAGATACATTGACGGAAAAGCGACCTATTTGAACATTTTGTCCTGGTTATACCCGAATATTCGAATATTCGTTCGATAAACTCGCATATTCGATAGATATAAGTTGCTAGCCAATTTCCGTAAAAAAAACTTTCGTAACCAAGTAACGTGAATAATCTCTGTGCTCTTGTAGAGGCGTATGACTAGTGAAGTTTCGTCGGCGCTCTATGTACGGCGCTATGCAACGTATAAGGGACCAATGCCGAATAAGGTAAGAATGAGTAGTGAGTGAAAGCGATGACATAGGGTGGCCAGGTCGTAGTTCCGTTTTCTAACTGTATAGTACAACATCATAAGGGTACCGTTAGTGGTCAGGCACAGTCAGCGTCGTGGTATCAGCTCATTATATATGGGGGAGAGGCTGCTTAGAAAGCGACGTCGGACGTGAAGAGGTAACTTGACCTGAGCTGTGTGGACCACATCTTTCAGTGTGCTATACTTTACGCACTGAGAGAAGCAACTACAAGGGAAGTTTTGACACTAGCTAGAAGGCTGGTGACGCATTTGCACCACTCTCCTCTACAGGTTTCTTCTCTCAAAGCGGAAGCCGAGAAGCACGCAGATAAATCGTACCGCAAGTTGAAGCAGGATTGCTCCACGAGATGGGGGGAGTACCTACGAAATGTTGAACAGACTTATTGAAATGCAAAAGCCCGTTATAACCGTCCTCAAGAACAGCCAGAAGAAGCCAACCCGAGGCCTGAATCCCAATGCACAAGTCTGCCATTCATCCGTTGTAATGAACCTACTCTCTTACAATAGGAACCCTCCGAACAATAACCTGCCATTCATCATTGTAGAACCTCTCTCTTAAAGAACCCTCCGAGCAGTAGCGGTTGTAATGAACGTACTGCACGATTATGAACCCTCGAACAATAACCTGCCATTCATCCGTTGTAATGAACCTGCTCTCTTACAATATGAACCCTCCGAGCAGTAGCTTGCCATTCATCCGTTGTAATGAACCTACTCTCTTACAATAGGAACCCTCCGAACAATAACCTGCCATTCATCCGTTGTAATGAACCTGCTCTCTTACAATATGAACCCTCCGAGCAGTAGCCTGCCATTCATCCGTTGTAATGAACCTACTCTCTTACAATATGAACCCAATATGAACCCTCCGAGCAATAACCTGCCATTCATCCGTTGTAATGAACCTGCTCTCTTACAATATGAAACCCCCGAACAATAACCTGCCATTCATCCGTTGTAATGAACCTGCTCTCTTACAATATGAAACCCCCGAACAGTAACCTGCCATTCGTCCGTAACGTGAAGAAACGCTTCTGTGAGTATCTTGAAAAAAGACTGGACGAAGTTCTCGGTCCGGGAATGAAAGGGTTGCCATCCATATCTGAGTCCGGTGTAGCTCAAATGGATGAAATAATGGCAAATACTGCAACCGCCAGTGCCGTAATGAACGGCGATGATGACGTGGCCGAAGTGCCAGAAAAGTTACTAAAAGTACGGAGGACGATCGACTAGAAACGGTTCGGTTTGACGCTATGGGGCTGTTACGATGCCCCAAAGGCCAAAGTACCAAAGAGGCAGATCACAACAGGTAGAAAAGCATTTCCTCACTAACTGCTCGAAGATGCAATTCCGCTCTCCGCAAATACTCGGATATGGTGGGAAACAAATGAAGACACACATCCGGAAGTTGTGAAACTTGCTAAATTCTGCCTGGGCATACCGGCGACAGGTGTCGCTTCAGAAAGAGCATTTTCAACGACCGGTTTTATCGTAACTGATCAACGAAATCGCCTTCACCCCCAATCTGTCCGAATGCATTTGCTGAATACAAATCTGTAAGACGGCGTGTTGTCAGTGTAATGTAAACGAGGCTTGTCGTGACGGTATGGACAGAGTTCACTGTCTTTCATATCACATTCACCAGTTTCTCTGATTCTTGTTCTAGTTAATAAATACCGTTTCCCTTAAATTTTCCTCGGTTTCTACCTCAACAGTGTTTATTTATTCCAATATTCGAATATTCGATGGTAGATACCTTCGAATATTGGAAAAGTGATTTGGATCGAGTGATAGATTTCTAAAATCAACATTGCGAAAATAGCTCATACAAACACATACGGCACATCAGAACTTCCCTCACCCAAACAACTCTCAAACACCCCCGCATCCCCCCGCCTTAATGGTGGCCTAGTTCTACCGAAGTAGAACAACCCCGCATCCCCACGCCTTAATGGTGGCCTAGTCCTACCATCATAACACACCCCCGCATCCCCACGCCTTAATGGTGGCCTAGTCCTACCATCATAATACACCCCCGCATCCCCACGCCTTAATGGTGGCCAAGTCCTACCATAATACTTACCAGCATATGATTTGCTGTACTGTCACAATACATGCGATTGGAGTAAATCATTCCCAGAATTTCAATCAGGATGAAATTCTTGTTTATTACCATCAAAGAGATGCCCGGTAGTTGGCGAGATATTGTAAGGACAACATGTTCTATGCTATTATATTGCGAGTGACCCTCTGAAATGACAACATTTGTATCCGGTCGGCTGCCATTGTAGATGTTTTCAACAACAATCCCTCACTCCAGTAACTCCAGTAACTCCAGTAACTGATGCGAGAATTAGAAGTGTAAGACCAATAGGCCAGTCGTATTTCAGCTGCATATTTCGTAATGGTTCATTGCTTTGACAACGAATGAAGCGTCTACGCGCAAATATATATATATATATATATATATATATATATATATATATATATATATATATATATATATATATATATATATATATATATATATATATAGATATAGAGATCTATATATATATATATATATATATATATGTATATAAATATATATATATATATATAGATATATGTATGTATATATATATATATATATATATATATATATATATATATATATATATATATATATCTATATATATATATATATATATATATATATATATATATATATATATATATATATATAAGTGTACTATGTTACCTCCATGTGAATTGCTGTTTGTCGTCAGATCCATTACGGGGTATTATTTTGAAGGACGTTTGCCTTTAGTGTGACTAAATTACTGTCCCGGATAATTCGATCAAATGCGGTCGACTGGATATGAACCTAAATTGGAAATGCAGTGGTCGTGGTAAGCGAGCGTGTGGTTAAGTGCTAGGTGGCATTACAGTTTGATGCTCCCCATTTGGCAGCCTTTGTGTTAGTTTTTGGGCTGCGCACCACCGTGCCTATACGCTTATACATTACACAGCCAGTATAGCCGTTTGCTTAAGGATATAAAACCTTTGGATGGTCAAGTGTTTGATAATGGAAAGCATGTCCACTCCCGTGTGACATTTTTGTTTGGGGTGTGGGGGGGGGGGGGGGTGGCAATTGCCTTCATGGCAATGATCGCTCGATTAAATGCCATTTTAAAAAGAATTATTCTGAGTTGGCGGAATGATGAACATCCATTTAACTCCGCGCTAAGGATGCTTAATCCGCCTTGTCAGCGTCATGTAGACAGGTGCACTATTATCTAGTAATCCTTTTTATTTCATAAATGAAGAGCTCAGCTATACAGACTGAATCTGGATCAGAGTTCCATTAAAATGTTGATAAGGCAGCTGATGTATTAACCGGATGCACGATGAGTCTCATTCCTTGTGATATCCACGCATATCGTTGAAGTTCAGCCGAGGAGTTGTTATAGGTGGCGCGACTGGTTTTATCGACCTGTACTAGGTATGATTTCTGGCATGATAGGTTAGCGTACATGACCGGGCTCTCACGGCTTCTCTGAACAGCTGAAGCCCACGATGTCACACCAAATGCTTAACCAGATCATTCACAATTTTTAATTGCATATTTGTTCGGCAATTTCATGCCAGCTGTATGACAATCCAATCAATGACCGCCAAGATCGTCACCAAGCTTCCCTCTGGCGTGTTACTAATCTCGTGTTGAACGCTATTTACCCTACGTTTTTCATCTTGCCCATGCGTATACATAGACTATGTGTTTTCACGCCACATGTGGGATCTACGACCTTTAATAAACGTTGCGTCAACAATTGTGTTGTAAATTCCAAACCCACCATCGATCCCAAGCGCCTTTAATTCTTTCGTAAATAACCTTACCGGCCTACCTCACAATTTTTTTCGATATCGTTTGAACCAAAACATCCATATTGCAGCATGTGCCCGACAAAATGACGTCATGCCGACCTCGGAGGGCTATCATGTTGGAATTAGCGTCAAGATGGCGGCTTAGCAGTAGTGTCCAATCAACTGATACACCGTTTTCGCATTAGCTAATTAGTATCGATCTGAATTGTCGTAGAAAACTTGCATCCAGGAATACCCCACATTAAGTCAGGGGATGAAGGAGGCTTTTGGCGATTTATAGTCCTTAGAATAACGGTTATTGGCAGTAAGTCAGCCGAGGTACATAATAACCACTCCTGAGTCCCTAACGCCCTCAATTTCATGAGTATATAGCAAAAGAAGGCTTCCATTCAATGCTCACAGCTACTCCACTAACAAAATATGTGACTAACTATCGATAAATGTGGAAAACATAGAGTTGATGTTTGCATTGGCCAAATTATGATTTATATCAGCTGCTTTGGCATGTGAGCTCATAATGACAGATCGAATTCCTTTGAACTTTGGCGAAACACTGAGCAATCGTGAGAACAGAGTGTGATATTATCTAGGGCAGCGTTTGGGAATATATTGGTTCCCCTTATGATATAGCGTTATCCGGTTAATATGCAATGTCTAATACAACACTCTTAATTTGTGTGGCTCAGTGATCTTGCTGACGCACCTGTATGTTCCCCGTTAAACCAATCATTCTGTCATCGTGATGTCGCCCTGGTCGGTCGTGGGTGATCCGCAACACATATTAACCCAATATAACAAGTACAACGATCCGACAGTTTATAGAAAGGCCCCACTCTCTCGGGTTCAACATCTACCGATCAGTCCAGATATACAGCTTGTTTTATCAAGGGTGAGTTCATACCATGTCCCGTTTATCGTGTTGTTGCTGAGAACCTGGGTCTGGGTGCTTTATAGGGTCGATTTTTGATCGTTTCCCTGGGTTTACTATTACGCTGGCCGTCTTGGGCAGAGGGACACTGTTAGAAGTGTTATAGTGATTCATAAATTGGAGGTACGATACGCATCGCAGATATCTATCACCAAAATACCTGATGGGGATTTAGCCTATTGAATTGGCGTCTGCATTAGGCTGATAATACTGCGTCGATAACCAGCGCGTATTGACGTTCATGCGACTTGTCATTTTCCATACCCATGTGGGTGAACTGACAACACACCTGCCTATATCTCACATCATCAGCTAGGGCTGTACCTGGTTACCATGATCCGCTGACCGTGATAAGCACCAGTACGTATTGACGGCCATGTTACTCATCCTTCCATCGGACTAAGTGTTTCCGTGAGCTATCTACCCTCCTGTCAGTATCTCAGCTCGGGCTGCGTCTGGTTAGCGTGATCCGTCGTTAACGGCTTCCGTCAGACCTGGTATATCATATCCACGACCCCATTAGTATGTTACACGACCTGCAGTATAAAACATCCGCCGAGTGTGTTTAAGATGCTTCCTTGGGTATACTTCTGCACAGAATAGGGGAGCTTTTGTTGTAACTTGCAGTGAGTATCCTCTTATCTAGCTTCAGACACTAGGGATATGCAACCAACTTGACTGGCAATGGTGGAAATGAAGAACCTTCTATAGAATGGTAAACACGAGGTGGGCGGTACATCAATCGCCACTTAGCGTCACGTGACTCACGTAGACAATGATCGTCTAGCTTCACGGTATACATCAGAAGAACTGTGATAGATAAACAAACCATGAAGTTAGATAGGCTCTTGCATGCCAATAATGTTTTAATGTAATCCCTTGGCCCTGAGCCCTCCATGTACTGCATATGTTCGCCTGTGGTGGCCAGACCTTGTTAGGGACGGTGCACTGCTTAAATAATGCATGTAATTTACATGTAAATGAAGAAAGATTTGCCGGTATTATAGCGTATCAATGTAGGCAACTCGACGTCCACTGCAGATGTACCATTCCCATTTCTAACAACACTATGCTTGAAGTGGCATGGTCTGAACTTATCCATGGTTATGCAAGCTCTACATTTGGAACGATCTGTAGACATCCAACTGTAGAGAGTGGGGTCTGCAATAAGTTCGTGATGTTTGTTATACTTGTTTGATAGGGAGACATGGTGATCGCATGATTTTCCAGGTGGGGGGGGGGGGGATGGAGAGGTGTGGTGACAGGTGTGCGAGTGTGCACGCCAAGTAAGTGTAATTCATTCAAAATTAAATTCTTACCGGAAAACATTCGTTTATAAGGCTTGATCAGTTAAGCCACGTCTTTTGTTACTAGAGTAGACCTGGACATTTCAGGGAAGCCATCTGATCTTTTGTGTTACACTCATACACTTTAAGGGGGTAGGGCCTTGGTTGATGGACCTCTCCTTGTATTGCTGTTACTCACCATTGTATCCCCGATGAGACAACTGATGAACAAAGCGAATCTACATTTGGACAGCTTGTGGTAGTTACATCCGCTTTTTCGGGTTTCAACCAAATTTCGGAAAGCTCATATGACAGTACACGTACCCAATCGCTGTGAGCGAATGTGGTCGACCCAATGTGAGCCTTTAGTATAACTACATATGACGAGGTGTATGAGCGCGTGGTTAAGTGCTAAGTGATGTAACATATTGATACTCCGCGTGGACCATCCCCCGTATCATATGATACACCATATTCATGCCATCGTCAGCATAGCTTCTGGTCTAGAAATTTAAAGTTTTTAATGTTCATCAATGACGTCATTATAACGATGTCCCTTGTATATTTCCACCATGACCACGGTGCTTGGTTTAGCCAAGTTAATTAGGCTCCATACATTTGCACCCCACATTTTGTTGCGCACACGAAGAATTCGCAGTAGCTTCATTGTTTATTTTTGATTGTTGTTTTATCGCCTAGTACTTGGCACGATTTCGGACATGATGGGTTAGTGTACATGCCCGGGCAGCTCTAATGCCCACAATGTCATGACCCAGTGTTAAGCCAGGTAATTGAGAACACGAATTGCCGATTCTGCCATGTACCGTTATGCCACGGTTGACCTATTAAAATATTATATACCCCCGCCCCCTCTAAACAACCCATAAAGCACCCCTGGTAAGTGTTAACTTATATTCTACACAACGATCATTTGTTGGAAAAGCCCTGAATTTTATGATTGACATATCTCAAACAAATCACCCGACGACAACATCGGCGAAACACGCGTTTGTATCAGCGTTATTGTTGCTGTTGCTGCCGTAAACTGGTTACTACATGTAAATGTCGTTACTGCAGGCCGCTCGAGATTAACATTATAACATTACGGTAAAGGTAAAAATCATTGACCTGTTGATGGATGCAAATGTCGATGAGAACAAACTGGCACATGTTTACAGTCGCTTGTCTTTACCTACCGCTTTGTTTGTAGTGGAAATGCTGTTTATACAATTGATTCTGGCTCAGCTTGTTCACATGAAACAGATCAACAGAAGGTTGGTGCGATGCCGGTCTTCTTGACTGTTTTAATACTTTCTGATTCAATGACTTGAAGCCAGTATGGTGAATAGGACAGGTTTGATATCGTTCTTTAACACCTCCAAATTGCCAATATGTAGTTTGGTTCCACTCAGTTCACTTTCCAACGAAAAAGCGACGCCCAGTGGGTTCGTTGCTGTTAAAGAAATTGCAGTGAAAGGGTACTAAAGTGAATTACTGGACAAATCACGATCTAGTTATTTCAACCCTTCTGCTGCAAACTCATTTTTTATTAAGACATGAAACATATTTGCAATATGATTTGGATTCCCCAGCAATTTCAGTGGTCTATCCAGAAATATTTGGTTCTCAATACAGTATAAGACCACCTATCTGTAATGGTGTCGCGTCGAATGAACCCTATCCGACTTTGGCAACCAATTCAAACAATGCAAAGACTTTCCGGGCACAATATTCAAACATTTCGCCTTGCCGTCATTGTACCTTTGTAATCATTAGATATATGCTCCTATCCAAGTGAAACCAGCGTGCTCCCAAGCGAATGTCGTAAAAGCAATGTTTGACATGCAATATAAGCATTGAATACCACAATCGGAGATTTTACCTTGTTGAAATCAATCGTTAACACCTACGCCATTACAAAAACATTCAGTCGCAAAGAACAACTGCCGGGTAGACCTCGTCCAAATACCTGCCTCTGATGTCACGCTCATGTCGTACCGTCTTGCACACGGGTATACATAGACTAGGTGTGTTCACGCCATATCAGCTATTTGTGCTCTTTTATAAGCAATGCGTTAACATTAGTGTTCTTGATTCCAAAGCCGTCATCAAGTAAATTGGACCCAATCACCAATATTCCGGACTGTTTGGTATATAAACTTGTCCGGTAGCTACTTGCCAACCTAATGAAATTGATCAATTTGTTTCGCTCCAACACATTAAGGTTACATCATGTACCTAGCTAATTGATGTCATTTGCAAATACACACACGGTGTGTGGACATCAGAGTGCTATATTGTTGAAAATTCATTCAAGATTGATGCAGAACAGGTGTGTCGAATCAACTGATATCCAGCTGGTATAACATACCGTCTTCGCATAAGTAGAGGTCTGAATTGACCATGAAACTTTCCACTCATTAAATTCCAACGTGTGTAGAACAAGAGAATAGAAGGCTCACCTGAAATGATTACTACTACTCACCAAGGAACAATATACGCGACTAACTACGGTTAAATTTTTTAAAAAAAAGTCTCAATATTCGCATTGGCCAATTTATGATTGATATCAGCTGCTTTGTTATGCATGTGAGTTAATGCAAAACAGGATTCTTTCATGCTTTAGCGAAACAATGGAAATTATCGAGAATCAGAGCTGAGATAGAAAAGTGTTTCAATCTAGGTAGCTCTTTATGATCGAATGTTAGTTCGTAAATATTTGATATGGAACACATTATTTATACTCGGTGTGCCTGTGTGAACTTGACAACACACCTGTCATCATGACGTATGTTCGCATCTTCCGCCTCACCTGTAAATCAATCATTCTGTCGCGATGTCGCCCGGGTCGGCCGTTGGTGATCCGCAGTATACATTAACCCAATAAAATTAGTATAATAGCCCCACTTCCTGTATTGGAAGAGATCAGATGATGCCACCTTTAGCTTTTTTTCAGGAAACGTGACGATTGCGGAGGATATTTAAATCACCCATGTTGTGTGGGAGGGGTGAGGTTGATGGGCTCTGTAGGGTCGATACATAACCTAGCGGATTTTGTGATCGTTTTACTGGGTATTCTATTACTCTGGCCCTCTCGGGTGGAGGTACTCTGTTCGAGGTGTCAGAATGGTTGATGCGTTGGTGGTCGTTAGTGCGGGGTGATGAAAGTGATGCTTCCCAGTGGTGGATGTTCATCTGAAACTCAATCCACTCGATCCGAGAATCGACCGAAGGAGAGCATCCCTCAAGGTCGACAGACAACATCAACTCAGCGCTGCCTTCACCAATCTGAATGAGTTTCACAGGAACACCACCATACATATTTGTATAATTTGCGTCCGTATTTAAGCTTAGCATACTGCTGAAAGAAAGGACGCATTGACGTCCATACAACTACTCCCCTCACTTGCCTAAATGCTTACCTAAGTTAACACCACATCTGCCAGAATCCAACACCACCGGATCGGGCTCTGTCTAAAAATCATAATCAGCAGTCTATATTCATAAACGTGCTTATTGACTGAGGTGGAAAAGGTGGAGCATTCTGTTGCATTGTTAATACAAAGTGGGTGGTACATTCATCCCCATCTTAGCCGATCTGTGGCATGGACAATCACATGGACTCGCCAATCGATAGTTATACAAAGATAGGCATAGATAAATATACCGTGAAGTGACTTCGGTGCTGAGGGTTAATATAATCACTTCGCTCTGTGCATCCTCGGAAGTTTTCAAATGACGGCCAGAACGGGACAGGAGAGTAGTATATTTACGTGCCCCTTCACACCTCGTTTTTGATCTTGTATGATTTGGGTGATGTGAGAAACCATTGCGCAATATATGTTTCGTTGGTGGAGCGTTGGCGGATTCGGTGCGCGGTATTTGGTGGTGACATCATTCTATTTTGGGGTGTTTTCGGCTGATGAAATTCCCTCAGATATTTCATCATCGACCTTGGGTAAGTGAAGTAATACCTCATGTCAATACATTGTGATATTTGGATGACATCATTTTCGAGAGGTGTATTTTGGGCTGGTAGGTTGGTGTTCTTGGTTGATGAGATAAGTTGTCTATTGAAAAGTTTTATAAAGTGTTGAAGATATGCTAATGATGACTTTGTGTGGGGTCTTTGAAAGGAGTTTGTAAGTGATCATTAATTTCCTCTAGCCAGGTTATGAGGTATTTACCAAGTGGTGGTGTTCTTGGTAGATTGGGGTGACAAGGGTAGTGTTATTGGTGATGTGAGTTTTCACCTGTTTCTGTTGATATGAAGATGGTCTTTATTGAATGGGGCTATTAACAAGGTGATATATTAAAACGTCATTAACTATTGAAAACATTTTACTTTGAAAGAAGTGTGTTCTAATAACTTGCAGGTGGATTAGCATGTGATGATTGGATATTTCTCAAAATTGGGGTGGAGTTAAGGGTTACAAATAGCGATATATATAAATGTTATACTGGTGTTTGTGTTATTAATCGGACTTGATGAATCTGTGGTATAATTACACAAGCTGGTAATGTGATTTACCGATCGTTGAATTCACGATGCGCATCTATCTTAATTAAATAACGACTCGTGTCAAACGATTTGATAAATTAGTCATTGTGAGTTGCCCCCCTGTCAGTCGATTTCTCATTCGCCTCAGATATTTGGTGGTGACATCATTCTATTTTTGGAAAGTGATTTCACAATTTTCGTCGGATATGTCGTCATAGTTTGCTGAGCTAAGCTAAGTGATGTGAACAAACGCAGTAGACAGATGAGTGATGCGGACTTGTTAAAAGCCGTGGAACAAATCGAGATGGAAAGCAGTAAGTATGATTTTATTTTCTATATCTGAATTATAGAATTACCAGGTATACGTCATTTATTTATTTATTTATTTTTGTTACGCGTGTGTGTTTTAGTGTTGACGGGAGACGAAGATATTTTACATACAGCCATGGACGCGTATGAAATCGAACATGCCAATTGAGAATTGAGAATTGAGGAATGACGGAAATCTTTATATTGACAGATTATCGATGATTATGTCGACAGAAGCTGTCTTGCCTGCAAATGAAAGAGCTATACGGACTCATACGCGATTTGGAAGCCTGCAAACTGTTTACAATTATAGTTTATCTGAAGATGTGCCCATCCTCAACCAGTATATATTTGGGGAATGCGATTCAGCCTTTAAAATCAACGGGAGTTATGGATTCTTATTACGTCACAAAGAAACAGACGAATTGCGCTATTTTCACTCGTCACCTCTACGGAATAACGACGATTTTGACAGGGCTATGCGTGAAATAACACAAACAGACTTGATCTACGCCCAGAATCAACGACCTGACTCGAGTGTGGAGGCAGTAACAAATTTGACCGTCTTTGTGAACCCAATCGAAGATCACGTGATCGGCTACCCACCACCTGTTATACCGGATCACCTGAAAACAAACAGAGCCATCAACTTGTTAGACCAAAAGAAAAGTAAGTGGCTATTAACTTACCGGAAGGCCGGTGCATACACACGCTTTATTGGGCTAAATGAAGTCAAGGTTCAGAGAGTGACCACGTGCGCGTATAAACGACCATGGAAGTCGTAAACCCTGGGGGAGGTAAGCTGAGACAGGAAAAGGGTGCGCGAGGAATGCGAACGGAGAGAGCGCCAGAGGGGGGTTAAACACCAGAGAGGAAGAGGCTAATTACTTGCTATTAAAGACTCAATAGGACGATAATGAGGTGTTATATATCTTACCTGATGAATCTGTGGTATAATTACACAGTTGAGTGATGTGATTTACTGATCGTCGAATTCACGATGCGCTTCTATGATCATTAGGTAACGGTTCGTGTCAAACGATTTGAGTCATTGTTAGTTGTGGCCCCATAGCGATAGAGACTAGTGTATATCATTGTCAACCCTGGGTGTCGGTCGAGCGTAACCCTCAGTTATCGAACAATCTCAGGGGGGTGTTTCTATTCATTTGACATTGGTACATGAAGGTACTGACATACTCATATTATAAACTGTAACAGCTGTACCGCGGATCCAGCTGGTTACATATTATGGTACACATCAATATTAACGAAAGCGATTATCGGAAGGAAACACGCAAACATCAGGAGATATATGTGTTCTTCATCAAACTCTTACGTGATTTCAACTTGGAGTGGCGGGGTCACTCTCCTATGGAGCAGAGATATGATATTCTACTTACACCTGACCAACCCACACACATTGCCTTCACTCCTCGCAATATACAGACACACGTGCATTTTCCCCCAGTTTTTAAACTATTACGCCAATAAGCTGATATATAAATAACTTTGAAATATCGACGATTGAAATAATCATTCACGTAGCATTTTCTTTTGCAATTATTTTGTCGTAACTTACGATATGTGTTTAAGTCATGATTTACTCCTGCATATTCTTTCTTAGCACACTTAGTCATAATCATATTTTTTATTATACCTGCCTGTCATAATATAATTTTATATCTCATATCCAGTACTAATTACCTCCACTTTGTATTCTTCTGGGTATTGAACATTGAATAATAGTTAATCACATGTCTCATCATTGTCATTAGTAATCACATATTATAACCTTTTATCAATACCATATATTCTTAAACTTTTTGTTATTTATACTTACCTCATGTTTCCATGTAAGTTGTACTTGACAATGACATTGTTAGTATTATACCATCCAATATCAACTTGTATGTTAAGAAACTATCTTATTAGTTTTATACCCTTTGACTTGATTCTTGACTCCTTCACAAAAACTACATATTTTTCCAGTTTGTACATATTTACGCCATTAAAATGATAAATACATAACTTTCGAAAGGCGACGATTGAAATAATTATTCACGTAGCATTTTCTTTTGCAATTATTTTGTCGTAACTTACGATATGTGTTTAAGTCAAGATTTACTCCTGCATATTCTTTCTTAGCACACTTAGTCATAATCATATTTTCTATTATACCTGCCTGTCATAATATAATTTTATATCTCATATCCAGTACTAATTACCTCCACTTTGTATTCTTCTGCGTATTGAACACTGAATAACAGTTAATCACATGTCTCATCAATGTCATTAGTAATCACATATTATAACCTTTTATCAATACCATATATTCTTAAACTTTTTGTTCTTTATACTTACCTCCTCATGTTTCCATGTAAGTTGTACTTGACAATGACATTGTTAGTATTATACCATCCCATATCAACTTGTATGTTAAGTTATTAGTTTTATACCCTTTGACTTGATTCTTGACTCCTTCACAAAATTACATATTTTTCCAGTTTGTACATATTTACTCCATTAAAATGATAAATACATAACTTTCGAATGGCGACGATTGGATTTGTCTGTCCATGATGTTGTTGTTTTATTTAATTGTCATAATCTAATGGTCATTTAATTTTTCTGTAATTGGAGATACGGTTTCTGTAAGG
The DNA here is from genome assembly GCA_034190875.2 of Urechis unicinctus. Lineage (NCBI taxonomy): Eukaryota > Metazoa > Annelida > Polychaeta > Xenopneusta > Urechidae > Urechis > Urechis unicinctus. The sequence goes on from CM067342.1 coordinate 30,221,220, forward strand.
CCACCCTAATTAAACATGTTCCACAAGAAAAAGGAAATGTAACTAACCCAACAAATATTTTATGTGAATATAATAGTCTTTGTTTATTCACTATTTTCAGACAGCCATTTTTTTTTATTAAGATATTATGACCCTCAACATTACTATAACTAAGTACTGGATAGCGAGACTTGACGACGTGAGTTTTCACCTGATTTTATTGAAACTTTGTTGAAGAGATTAATAACTCGATCTTTGAACGGGTTAATGATGTTGAGAAATTTCTATTCATTTGTTTGGCATACGGCCTCTGTCAGTGAAATAGTATTTAACAGTTTGAAGCAAACTGGTAACAAATTCTTATTTTGACTTTAGTTTGCACGTGAATGAAAATTAATACCATGGCGGTATTCAGTTACTGATGAATGAAAATTACAGGAGACTTGTCATAATATACTGAATAAATTTTAATTCGAAGGAAGAGTTTTGTAACTCTCATTTGGAATTTAGCTTGCTGGTGAATGTAATTGTCAGAGTTTAGGGTGGAGTTATGGGTTACAAATAGCGGTTGGTGGGTTTATTTGAAAATAGTTTTCATCTGAAATTATTTGTCAGAACAATAATTATGGTACACATATATAGACACCATGTTGTTTCAACTGATCCCAAAACATCGAAATTTTGTACATGGAAGTATCCAGATCCGGTGACAAAAACTATTTCCAACCTGAATAGGGGAGAACAATGGGTATAACAAATATTTAATACAAACAGTTTGAGAGTGTAGTAGATGCCACTGGCGAATGGCCAGGATTCATCTCGACCCCTACCAACCGGATCAAGGTGATTTTGAAGGAGTATTCGTTTTAAACAGGATACATCGTGGTATAGATTCGTTGACTTTTGTATATGTTGTAAGTATATATTTCTTTGTATGCAGACAACCCATTAAACACACCTGACCTAGCGTGAGTGCAAGAAAGCTTAAGTTTCTCTTGAACAGGTTTCTCTCTTTCTTATTCTTAGAGATTAAAACAAAAAGATAATAATTTGTTTTGTTTGTAGGAAGAAGATGAAGACTCGTTAATAAGTTAGAAATAGATATAAATAAATGTTATACCGGTGTTTGTGTTATTAATCGGACTTGACAAATCTGTGGTATAATTACACAAGTTGGTAATGTGATTTACTTATTGTCGAATTCACGACGCGCTTCAATCGTAATTAGATAACGTCTCGTGTCAAACGATTTGATAAATTAATCCTTGTGAGCTGCGGGGTGAAAGTGCTTAAGATTACTCAAGCGTATATCATTGTCGGTCGATTTCCCAATCTCCTCAGAAATTACACGATCATTTTGCTGAACTTTGCACGAAAAAACGCGACAAAAGAACCCTTTTACTCATTGACTTTCGTCTTCTGTCAATGACTTAATAGTTAAGTAATACCTCATGTCAACGACCGGTTAACATTTTAGGGGTGTTGTAGATATAAACACGAGATGGTGAACAGGTTTTTTTTTTGTTTTGGTTTTGGTTTAAAACAAAAAGAAAATAATGTGTTGTGTTTGTAGGAAGAAGATGGAAGACTCGTTAATTAGTTAGAAAGTTTTGGTATACTGTTACAGAAATATGACCCAAATTACATTCACTGCACGATATGTGAAGCTAATGATTTCATTCTACACTTGATCCACACATTTGTTTTGAACTCAACATCAATGGAACGAATTCAATAAGCATTATTTCACATTTTACATTTAACCTAAATTAGCCTTGCTAATACATCATTCAAATCAAAGGAAACTGGACTGCTAACTTTGTGACTGTGTGTGCACATGGAATGTGGGCGCGATTTATGAGCTCACGTCCATGGCTGTATGTTGACGTTATGAATGTTTCACGCAAATGGCAGCCATTTGCACATGCCAATAGCAACACCAGCTAGCAGCAACCCCAAGGTATTGGTAATTCGCCATACATTATGCACGAGTCAGCATTAATGTCAGAAGAGTAATTATTCTCTGGGGTCTAGAATATTTCCACGCGTGGTCAGAAGCCTGAACATTGAGATCAGTGGTCCAGTGACCATTATATATTTGTCGGGGCTGATATTTGCGTATTTGTGTCATTAAAACACGAGTACGAAAGTTGATGTATATATTGTCAATAAAGCAGTTGGTCCTTTAGATACATCGATCATTTGGATTTGGTATGGGTCAATGATGCACTGGCAATTCGGTTTAAAAGCAATCAGGCTTGGTGGGTGATTGCCAGTAAGATAATCTATATTTAGTCCTGTGGTCTTGAGTGCTAAAACGTTTGACATGATAGCTTTCTAAACCATTCGGTTGTCCAATAACCACAGCCTAACTGTAATTACCGCGTTGAGTGCATTTTATGGAATACTTAGCAAGGTTGCTGTGTATATTAAAAAGTAAGTTAAGGCGACGATTCAGATTTAAACATAACACGTATTTGGTAGGGGGTAGTATGATTTACGATGGTGACCCAATATCTGCTGATATCACCTCGATTGTTAGTGCAGGTTTAAAATAAACATCAATAAAAAAAATTATGCGTTCTTTAGTTTGTTAGCTATTCCTCGACGTTGATATTGACACACATCGTGCTACAATGGTTGCTTGTTGCAACCTGCATTAAAGTGATCAGTAAACCATTAGAACCCATTGTCCATTCCACTGAAAGTACTTTTATTTGTGTACATGCGACCTCTGCTTGTAATGCTGTAGCTGGTCGTTGTATCCCTGTCGAGACAACTGATGAGTCCAATGAATGGACGTTTGAACAGCTGTTAGTATCTACATTCACTTTGTTTAATTATTTCAGGATAGTTTTAGTCTATTAAACATTGCATAAACTAGGACATGAAAATCACCATGGTCTAGTATGTCGGGGAGAGCGAGTTGTCATTAGAATTACAGTATAAGTTCCCAATTAATGGCCTGGATTGCAGCCGATTAAATGTGAGCTTATAGTGGAGCTCCAAATGACAGAGGTCGAGCTGTGTGAGCGTGTGGTGAGCGGTAAGTGGCTTAAGTACTTGATACCCCAATATGCTAACGTCAGAATAGCTTCTTTGTTACAAACGTTTACTCTCTCTTAGCAGTCAGCAAATACGCCGTTGAAAAGATGTCCCTGATGTTTATTTATTGCCGGTCATATTGCCGACATGAGCAGCAACACATGGTGGAATGACCTAGCTAAATAGGCCTTATACACTTACATCTCATTTTCCAGAGACGTGATTATATATCATAATGGCGTAATAGTATGGAGATTCAAACAGCACAAGTTCTAGCATGATGTGTTAGTGTGTATGACCGAGCTGCATGAGCGAGCTGCCTGGAATCCCTGATAGCCATGATGTCATATCCCAATGCTCAGCCAGCTTACTCACAAATGCAATTCTTTCTTGGAAATATATACCGGAGCCCCAGATTTTGCTGCGATTCGACTGACGGAATGTAAACACAATTGGTAGTATTTACTTAGCTATGTTGGTCGCTACTATTTTCTCCCACGCGTTCATGTTACATTATGTGGCCGACTAGTTGATGTCATTCACAAACGGTGTCTGGTGTTCGCGCACCTTATATTGTTGGAAACAGCTTGACGAATGAAGCTTAACAAAAGTGACAAATCAAGTTTCATTGGAGTATTAAAACCTGCCATCTTCGTCTTATGCCAAAGTCACATGATACCTACAGGTGCACACGGGACCCGTACGGCCGTACGGGACTGTAGGAAGCCCGTAAGAAGGCACCCTCTGTACCAAGTTTTGGTTACATGCTCCCGGTTATCTGCGGGCGTTCTACGGGTTCTTACGGCTACGGGGTCGATATAACCAACACATGAACTAAACGGACTCATAGAAAACCCACAGGGGCCCCGCACTACTGTCTGCAGGCCCTGTACAGGCTTAAACCCCCATGCAGCCTGTGTCTGAAAGTAGTGCATGTTCAAATTTAGCCCTACAAGACCTGTGCGGGTCCAAACATTTACAAAAAATTATACGGACCCTGAACGGGACTGCATGGTTTTTGGTCGCACGGGGCCCGTACACAGCCCGTAAGACTTAGGACTTAGGCATTAGGAGGGTCTGAATTGACCATGAACGCTGTAATCCAGTAATCTCCCACGGTGAGCTTACTAAACCAGGGGCTGTCAGATATAATATACATTCCTGAGCACCTAGCCTTTGCCAAGTCAAGTGAGCCTGCCTGAGATTTAAAAACCGCTGTGAATGACAGCAAGCCAACTGAATTACTTAACAGACATTCTTGAGTCCGTAGCCCTTTCAAGTGCATGTTTATCATACCAGATTAGAGTGCGTCCCCTTCTTGATCAGTTCCACGCTACCAATGACACAAGGCCTGACTAACTATGGATTCACATGTTTGGAGTGTCAAATTTATGATTGATATCAACTTAACTATTTGTAAAATTCGTGAATTCTATGATGACTATGATTCTGAAATAATACGACACCAGCATCACGGAAGCACGCGTTCTTGCAATCGTTATTAGTGCTGTCATTTTAGAACGGGTTGCTACAAATAAGTGGTTTCTTCCATGTACGCAATCACCGTATGAATTGTAATAGCAATGCTACGGTGGACTTCAGCATCATGGGCCTCTGAGTGGATGCAAATGTCTAGCAGAACCAACAGACTCATGTTTACTATGGCTGGCCTCCACTTGTCACTCTGTTTGCTATAGAAATGCTGTCTAAACAAAGGTGATATTGACACAGCATATCAAACAGATCGAAATGCGTACGGTGGTTTGCGTGATGCCTGTCTGCTTGCCATTATACGGACTCCAATACTACTTTCTGCTCTATCACTGTTTTTGACGGAATAGTCAATAGGATAGATTGAAAAGCCATGTGTGGCTAGATATCTGCTATAAGAACAACTTGTTACAACATGTAGTCAATACACCAGGGTACACACTTAATTAAAGAATGATTGAGTAGTAAAAGGAGACCATTGTCGTTGCAATGCAACACCCATTCTTTATATAATGCTGTTGGTTATACCGCTGTTACTACGATACGCTTATTACAAAACGTATGTATGTGAAAGATTTGTGCCATATCACCCATCTTAAAGCAACCAACCTGCTTAATTTTAAATCAGCAGCCATATTTGAATTGGCAAGCTGCTAATCTAAATATTCCTCGGCAAACCATCATTGGAGAATGATACAAGAAATGCTGACGATAGGGATCTCTGACATTGGACGCTGTCGTTACAAGTCTATTGTTCTGAGTCTATCATTGGCAGCAAAATACAAATAATGGTTACCACAGGTACATTCACGTGTGCTAATTTGAAAGAAAAAACGAATACTTCATTAGTATGACTTATGCTTAATGGATGGGAACATTCCTCAGCATAACACTACTCCCATTTTGTTCAGCCAAAGTGCAATTATGTTCTATTTTCCTCATAAAGCACATATATATATCCATTCCCTCTAATGCTCTGTCACAGATTGCCTCCCTCCATCAACGGGTTAATTAGCAGTTGTAGACGGTTAATTTGCGTACTTGCAGACCACCACTGTGCTTTAAATAACAAATTGCGTAACACCATAATTCAAGTACTCCTGGATGATAATAATAACATCCCACAAGGTGCATGCAGTAAGTCAGTCTCACTAAAGATCGTGCTCGAACGGAGCGACACAAGTTGATGACATGCAGTGCTGGAGAAAAACCGGCTGTTCTGGCTATTTTCGTCCATTCGTCTATTTCCCACTGGCGATGAGAACCTGGGGGTGATTTTGACACCTTTACATGCTTGTTTTGAAGAAACTTTCTGGTAACTTATTCTTACAATATATTTGACAGCACCATTGTGGCACAATACGAAGTCTATAAATATCACAGGTCGTAAAGCAAACTGTTTACGCTTGACGCATTGCATTATCCCTGCAATTACTTAATACTGTCAATTTAACAAAACCGTTTTGCTTGTAAAGCAAACTGTACACGCTTGACGCGTTGAATAATCCCTGGAATCACATAGATACTGCCAATTTAGCAAGCGCACTAGTGTATCCTTTTATTGCTATGACATCATGTGATATAGTTTCTTTTGTCCGGGCCAAATCTTTGGATGAGCTTAACTTAAACGCATCATCGTGTGTATTCATTTGTAAACAATGATTCTTTGAATACAATCGGGGGTATCATATTCTTTGGTTTTGATGTTGCAATTAAATTGTTTTCAATCGTATCAATTTATACCGAAAGATTTGTTTGTCGAAGATTTGTTTGTCGATAATGATTACCCCCAATCTAAATGCAACAAAACGTGCCTGTATGTGATTAATAACTGGTGGTGCTTGAAAAGTATGAACTCTTTCGCTAATAGCAAGTGAGCAAAGCATCGGGTGCAGTTTTCTCCGCAATCAACATGTTACAAAAATTAAAGATTGCTCTGATCTGATTGATACTGTCTGTCAATCATTCGATTATTTCTCATTTGAAGGACCGCTACTCATAAGACAGATGCAGAGGTGAAGGAAATGAAAAAGGGTCAAGTAATTAAACGCTTTGGACAAATTTGCAAATAATTAATGCCCGGAATAAAAGCGATTTTCTCTACAAAATCTGCATTATCTCAGAATACGTTGGGTGATCGCAATTAACTTGGCCTTATATGCATGTAATTGTTACAGTTGGATTGCAATTGACCGTTCAGTGACGAAATCAATTTCAATATTTGTTGTTTGATAGAGTTGGAATAAGCTTGATAAATATAGTGACAGTCTTGTGGCCTACGAAAATAAATCATTGAAGCCTTATAACAATTGCATACATTATTGACAAATGCAATTCACGCAATATAGATTATACACACTGTTTTTACAGCGGTGTGCACTTTAGTTATACTGTTGTTAAACATCGTGCTGCTTAAGAAATTGCTAGCACTCTGTTGCACATACTCGAAATTTTCGTGAAAGAGTTTTGTAAAAATGATTTAGGGACATATGTCACCTATTTCTTCAAAAGAGTTACTACTGATGTTTATAGCTAGGAGAAGGCCCCAGTTAACAATGAGTTGGTGTAGAAATGTGCATATGACGGATCATCCAATACAATGTTTCCGTAATAGAGGTTGTGCTCACATCATCCATCATAACAATGAATTCCATTCATGTTACCTAGCAGTTCAATTATTTCATTTTCGTCAACTCCATATTGGTAAATGATCCGCTGTATGTTTCATGAAACGGACAGCAGGCATAATGTTATGTAAGCCGATTTGCAAATACGGTATGCCCAATTACTGCACCAAGCCATCTACGTCATGCACGCGGTAGACGGTAGAATCTCAATTGACAATCCTGGGAACTTTGGCGCATTTGATTACTACCTATGCTGGTCCTTCTAGGAAATATGGTGAGGTTTGCATGTATCAATGAACCTCGAACGAATATTATTGATGCGTGTTACTGTGCGCTTTAATAGGAAATACACAGGGCTTAATACAGACTTTAATAACGAGCTGACATCACTCACAACGAGTCGAACACCCAATCTCAGAAGAGAGGGCGCCGCACCTGCCAAACAAAAAATTCAACCAATCACACAATGAGCCCGTCGATTTCTGGCGGGAAAATTAAGCTATTAAATGAGGAGCCAAACGTAGAGCTCCTCACTTACCACCAGGACGTCATGGATGACAGAGCTACTGAATACTACAAAGAAAACACAGAATTTGACGAATATATGTCTCTTGATGGACTATATGTCTCTTGATGGACTATATGTCTCTTGATGGACTATATGTCTCTTGATGGACTATATGTCTCTTGATGGTCTATATGTCTCTTGATGGTCTATATGTCTGTTGATGGTCTATATGTCCATTGATGGTCTATATGTCCATTGATGGTCTATATGTCCGTTGATGATCTATATGGCTATTGATGGTCTATATGTCTATTGATGGTCTATATGTCTATTGATGGTCTATATGTCAGGACCGAGTGCACAAGGAGAACTCTTCATTAAGTTGCCCACTGATGTTAAATGCTAGTCAGCCTATTGCAACCGCCTTTGCATGGGTATACTTAAACAGTGTATTTTCATACAATATTTGTGATCTGCGACCTTTCATAAATGGTGCGTTAACAATAGTGTTGTAGATCCCGAACTTGCCAGCCAGTGAGAGTGCAATCAATCCCTAGATCTCTTACTGCTTGGTAACATTTACCAACCCACTTTGAAATGTTTGACACTTGTACTGGACTGATTGAATTAGTTTTTAAATTAACAAACGGTGTATGCGGAGAGCGATGTTGTATGAAATAGCGTCAAGATTGAGGATTAACCGGAGTGTAAACTATCCGACATCCAACTGTTATAAGACACCGTCTTTGCATAAGTATCTGTCTGAATTGGCCACGAAAACGTTCACCCAGTAATCCCCCGCATTGATTATGTCAAGTCAGGGGCCGACAGAGGCTGTCAGCGATGTATGGTCCTTTGTAATTGACGGTAAGCCAGCAGGGGTACATAATAGCCATTCCAAAACCCCTAAGGTGCAGGTGAGAATAACAAAAGATGCTCAGCTCCACTCCAGTAACAATAGATGTTACTAATTATCCATCAATATGGAAGATATAGAGTGGATGTTTACATTGGCCTCATCATGCGTTATATCAGCTGCTTTGGTATGCACGTGATCTAATACTGAAGAGTCGAATTCCATCGAACGTTGGCAAGACACTGAATGATACCGAAAACAAAGTCAGAGCTTAACTTTAGCAGCGTTTTGTGAATATTAGTCCACTGAATGTTATCCAGTAATTTTGTAATGTCTCATATTAGGCGTGATTTAGTGAGCTTGCTAACGCACTTGTCATCATGGTGCATGTACGCATCTTCCTCCTCCTCTAAATCAATCCTAGTGTCTTGTACATCTATCAAAGTGGTATATAAAGCTTTCATTACGATGGATGAGTTCATTCAGAGGTAAGCCTATTGTAACTGGGAATGTAACAATTGCGATGGATATTCCAGTCACACACAGGCTCCTGTGAAGCAATGAAGGGTTTGTGCATTGCCTCTGTATTTTCCATTGTTTTACTGGGTTTTCTATTACACTGGCCCTATTGGGAGAATGTTAGAAGTGTCAGGGTGATTTATGAGTTGGGGTTTGTTAGTTTTTGGAAGTGAAAGTGAAGCTTCCATTTGGAATATGTTAATCTTAAACTCCATTCATTCGACGTGAGAATCGATCTATGAAAACATCCCTCCGTGTAGAGAGAAAGTATTGACCCACCACATTCAACCTGTATTGGCTTCTCATGTATAATGCGCATCACATACTGTAGGATCATTCTGCAGAGAACCAGTACTCATTGACGTCCATGCCACGGATCTTGTTTCATGCGTATGTAGTTTTGTGATCTTGCAATATACCTGTCAGTATCTCACACCAACAGCTCAGGTTGTACATGTCCACCATGATTCGTTGCCCATAGCTTCCAGAAGACATGCCCTATCATATATTAGCCACATGAGCACGTTACACAACGTTATTGAACGTAATATCCGCTTCTTCTGTGGAGTATTCTCTAATCTAGCTTCAGATACTAGGGATATGACACCAACTTGACGTGAAATGATATTCTCGTGTGATCATTGCTAATGGAAGAAAAGAACATCCCATAGAATGGCAAACATAAGGTGGGCGGTACATCGATCTTCACTGAGAGCCATACATGACTTTCGTAGACAATGATATGGACTCGCCACACGGTATACATCTGAGGAAAAGTTATAGTTAAACAAACTGAAGTGACGTTTTAATGAGCGTTACTGCTCTGAGACCTCCATGCACTATCTCTATTCGTCCTGTGGCGGTTAGACCGGGATTCGAGAGGTTCACTGCTTATATAAGGCGACGTGTTAATAAAGGAACCATGGTTGGGGTTACAGCATAGCATTGCGGGCAACTCAAAATGCACCGCAATCGTAACATTCCCGTTCCCAACATAACCGTGTTAAAATGACATGATCGGCTTTCCCATGCCAATGGCTCCGTGAGTGAGCATTAATATAATCACTTTGCTCTGAGCACGCTTCCTCTGCATATGTTCGCCTATAACGATCTGTCAGTGTTCGGAGCGATGCTCTGATTATTAAAGGCGAGCTGTTTATAGAGGAAGACTGGCCAGTGTTACTGCATGCCATTGTGGACAAGACGAGGTCAATGAGCTATCGCTGTACATTAAGTGAACAGTAAACTAGAAATAGAATAAAAACATGCTGCTTTAATGTAGTGCGTTACGCCTTCATTCATAACACCTCGAATAGACTAACTAGCCAAGCCGACACTCACAGGGTTGATGACTTTGTGTAGGACATGCCCAGTCAATAAAAGACACCATTAATGGTTAAGGGCGTTCTCTATTATAAACCTCAATCAGGACATCGCTGGGAGTGTTGGAACATTGACTGTTACTTGTGTCATTTAATGGGATTGATATTATTCTATACGGCTGGTTTACGCCAAATGGTTTTGGCAAGTATGCAAACCGTCGTGTTGGAAAGATACCAGTGGTTAAGAATCTCAGTTCTTTTATGTTTAATACAAGAGCTTACAGCTACACTAAGTGGGATAACTCCCGACGAATTATGCAGTACGCTGATTGACATGATGTCCACTTTAATTCCATGTGTGTTCATTTCTTCCACCAAAGTAACAGTACGTCCACACCCAAGACGTTGAATCAACTGAAGCTGTTTTGATGATAGCGCCACCTGACAGAGGGCTTGCTGGGAAATGCTTACCACACAGCCTGTCAGAGTGATCCCTCTTAGCGTACCCATGGGACCTCTCCTTGCATTGCTGTTACTAGCCCTTGAATTCCCAAAGAGACAATTGGTGAGTAACCTCAATCTACGCTTGGACAGCTGATGGTAGTTACATCCGCTCTCTAGCGTTGCAACCCATTGCCTCTTTTGATCTAACATTGCATCGATTAGACATTTAACCCATCATGAGCTATTATATCGGAGATACCATTAGTGTTACAGTATACGCATCCAATCGCTGTGAGCGAATGTGGTCGACGGAATGTGAGCCTTTAGTAGAACAGCATATGATAGAGGTGGAGGCGTGTGAGCGGGTGGTTAAGTGCTAAGTGATATAACATATTGATCCTCCTCGTGGACCATCCATCGCATCATTTGATGAAACACACAACACCTTGCTTCTCAACATATTCCTGCCATCGTCAGCAAGGCGTCTGGTCTAGACATTTAAAATCTCTTGATGTTCATCAATTACGTCATCAGAAAAATGTATTTTATTTCCAGTTACATTTCCGACATGACCATGATGCTTGGATTAAACGACTAAGCTAGATAGGCTACATGCATTTGCATCTCATATTTGTATGTGCACGCGAGTAATTCACAGTTATTTAATACTTTTATGTCGAAAGCTGCGTGTTAAAGAATTTTGCTTCCACCCGTTCCACTCCAACAACGAAAACAATGACACTCCTAATGCATATTCCACACACCAACCATTTGCTGTAAAAAGCCCTTAAGTTTACCCTAACATGTCTCAAACAAACCACCCGACGCAAACATCAGGGAAGAACGCAATCATATCAGTGGGTTTTTTTACGTGGTTGCTAATAAAAGATTACTGCATATATATTTCATAATGTTACGGCGGAGGTGAACATACCGGACATTTTCGTTGCTGCAAATGTCAACCAGAATAAATGGACTTTGCTTGCTGCTTGTTTTGTTGTGGAAAAGTCCGCGTTGGATGTTCGTCTGGAACTCAATCCACGGGACCCAAAAATCGACCCGAGGAGAGTATCCCTCAAGGTAGATAGACATTATTGACTCAGCGCTGTCTTTCTTTGCATGCATGAGTACCACAGGTATTGAGCGCACCATATGACTTTTTCACCAAGATGTCTCTCGATGGCTAAGCCTGTATATATCGCGTCAGCATGTACGACTAGCATAATGCTGAGAGTCAGAACGTATTGACATCCTTACAACTAATCCCCTGACTCGCATAAGAGCTTACGTGCGGTAACGACACACCTGCCAGAATCCATCACCATCAGCTCGGGCTGTCTATTTATATACGTGCTGATTGACTGTGTTGGAAACATGGAGCATTCTGTAGCATGGTAAACACAAGATGGGCGGTACATCCATCTCTGTCTTAGCAAATCTGTGGCACCATACATAATAGACAATCATATAGACTCGCCACGCGATGGTTATAAACGCATAGTGATAGATTAATGAACCATGAAGTGATGGCCAGAGCGATGCACTGTTTATATAAGGCGGCGTGGTGATAATTGAGCAGTCCGCGGGGCTAAGTCATATCACGCGATGAGGCCAATAAGGTAACGCTTCATATTAAAGGAAATATACAACTATGTGCTGCTTTAAGTTCGTGCTTTGTGCATTACGTGACGCGTCGTTAAGTGAACCTCGTATAGACAATCTATATAAATCCACACTCGATGATGCTATCACCTGGTGTAGGTCATGCCCACACAGTAAAAAGACACCGTTTAATGACAGCAATACCAGGACAAGCATCGTTCCTCTTCCCGTGCTCTCTATTATAACCCTATTTAGGGTGCAGAATATCAACAGTTATTAATAGGGCTCTTATTTTGAGTAATTCAGTATCGGCTACATCTCATTGTTTACACTTGTTTCATAGTCAGCATTGCTACTTGCTTCAGGATTTATAACCTCTTGATGGTCAATGGTTTGATAATGGAAAGCTTGTCCACTCGTATGTAGTATTTTCTAGCAATGATGGCCTGGTTATATGACTATGCTACATAGGCTAAGTGCATTTGCTCAGTAACGAAAGACAGATAATGAGATAGCGGGGCGATGAACATCCATTTGGCTTTCATATTGAGCCAATAAGGCTTAATCCACCTCATCAGCCTCAGGTTGACAGGTGCACTATCATCTAGTAATCCTTTATATTTCAAATACGAGGAGTGCAGCTGTACAGAGTGACGCTGGATCAGCGTTCCATTACCATGCTGATAAGCCAGCTGATGTATAAGCTGGATGCACAAGGTGGGATTCTGAGTCGATTTCTTGTGATATCCACGTATATCACTGACGTTTAGGTTAATAGATGTCCAACAGCACCATAACCAGAGCATGTATTATAGGAGGCACGACTTGCTGCTTGTTTTATCGACCCGTACCTGGTACGTTTTCTGACTTTATAGACATTAGTGTGCATGACCGAACTATTGTGGTATCTCTGAAGCCCATGGAGGCATATCTTAATACTAAGCCTAATAATTAACAAACCGTAATTGCCTAGTTGTTTGGTACTTTTATCTCATAGCCTTGAAAGGGGTCTGGCAGTTCGAATAATGGCTTCAAAGAATGATTGTTATCGCTATGATTCGGCATGTTATTTTTCATGCTGAGGCCACATAATGGTAAATGTTCCCCACGTGACACATTGCATCAATAATCATATGGAGGAATATGCTGTAAATAGTTTACACATCTGACATTACCGGTTAACAATGAGATGGATCACGATTCCAGTTACATTGTAGATGTTGATACAGTGAAAAACTGCTGATGATTTTGCGCTCAAAGACAACCGAAATCTTGAGAAAATTGGACCAGCCTCCTTGTGATTGTTTCATTGCCAATCTGTAAACGCCATTTAAACGCATATTTAATATAGCATCCTCATTGTAAAGCCCTTGAAATCTATGATTACGTGTCTCAACGAATAAGACTATTAATTATTAGTACTGTTATTTTAGAACCGCGTTGTTCCTCCATGCATTCAGTCGCCGCTTGTAAGTAAGCATTGATGTAATAGTGAAGTCAAACATCGTGGGCCTCTTTTCGGATCCAAATATAAATCAGAACAAATACGGAATCGTGTATACGTCACTGGTCTTTGCCTGTGGCTCTGTATGTTGTGGAAAAACTGTCTAAAATAATTGATATTGAGACAGGTTGTTGATATCAAACAGATCCTCATGCAGAAGGAGGTCTGTGTGATGCGTGTCTGCTTCATTGACGGGGGCTCTCTGTGGTCCATCGAGATATATTTGATATTGGATGCTAAATGCAAACACCTCCCGGTAATGGCATCTACATCAAAAGCATCCTGTATGATGCAGGCATCTGATTCATCCATAATTAGGATTAACACAAGTCGCCTTGCCGCCATTGTATTGTCGTTATCATTAGAAATGTGCTCTCATTCGCATACTGCTCACGAACCCACGCAAGATCAACGTTCCTACGAGCAAACCACCTGTCAGGTTTGTCGTTTGTTCAGAAAGATATGCCAGCGAAGTCTGACTATTGTAATCACAATGTCAGGTTTCCTCCGTTGAAATTAATAGTAAACTTCACCCACAAATATACAGGCTCTTGTGCTTGGGGTTAATAAGCTACATAACCTGTTAATATTGGCTGAACAGCAGCGGGTTTGTCGAGTAACAAAAGCAGCGACTGAAGCGACCGAGTGCATAAGTAGAACTCATCATTAAGCAGTTAATTAAGCTGCCCACTGATGTTAATCTCTAGTCAGTCTATCGCAACCGCCTTTGCATGGATATAAATAAATATTGTATTTTCATACAATATTTCTCTGGCAGTGCTGGAGCTTTATTTGTTACTTGTGTCGTTTAGCGGGGTAGGTATGTTTCAATAATAGGTCGCTTATGCTAAATGATTTCGGCAGGTATGCAAACCGTCGTGCTGGAAGAGTGCCAGTAGTTAACGACCTCAGGTCCCTGTCGCATAATCAAAGCGGTTATAGCTACCACCAGTGAGATAACATCCGACACAATATGCGGTGTGCTGCCTGTCAGGACTTTAAGTCCAAGAGGGAATTTCTGATTTATTCGGGGGCTCGATCGTCTCAAACAGCAAGATGTGTTCATTGCTTCCACAAAAGCCACAGTATGTCCAGACCCTAGACGTTGGATCAACCTAAGCTGTTTTGATGGAAGTGCGGCCTGACATTGGGATTGCTTGGAAATGCTCACCACACAGCCTGTCAGAGTTAGCCCGCTTTTAGTACATTTGAGCACTCTGCAGAAATGAAACAAATTGAGTGTTCATTGAAGCACATTGCATAGTGAACCTGGTTCGGTATAGCGTAGCAAGGCAGGTACATAATTCTAACAAAAAGGTAACTTGGCTGTTAAATATGCATCCGAGAAAATTGCGATATTATGCAATGTGGGTTGCTGTTGTATGCCGACATTACGGATATACCATTCAAATGGCAGCCATTGATACTCAAACATCCTTTAATAACAGATAAATAGTAGTATTTTATCCCTGGAGTCTATTCTTTGTTAAATCTGACGTCACAATATTGGTCACCTAGCTTCTGTGGCTTTATCAGTCACTAGTAGGCATAGTTCGGTCTGATTAACGCGTTTTATGTCATATATTGTGTTTATGTATTTTTACGTTCCATTACAACAGTTGATTCTTCAGGTGCGTCGGTCATTGTGTTTTGGAAACTGATGACCTTACAATAACGGTTAGAGGCAATCAAGCTGGGCATTAGGGTAATTAAGAGGGACATCGTTGGAAACGCTTACTTATCTTGCGTCCTTAATACAACCGTACTTTAAAATACGATTAGGTTGAAAGCATTTTGTGTAATATATATATATGATGAATAACAGATTTGTGTTATAAATTTAATAATACACTTGTTTTATGGATAATTGGTGAGCAAGGTAAATTGACGTTTGGACAGACGGTAGCATTTACACCCACTTTCCTAAGTTTTTAATTTTCATTCAACATGGCATAACCTAGAATATTTGACTGTAACGACACGCCGTCAGTACAATAGTAAACGTAAGGAATCGCTGCGAACGAATGTGGTCGACGGAGTGTGAGCCTTTAGTAGCACTACATGGTTAAGTGCGAAGTGGTTTAACAGATTGATACTCCCCGTTCTTCGTTTCATTGGATGAGTCACCCAACACCGTGCTTCTCAGCATATCCATACCACCGTCAGCATAGCGTCTGGTCTACAAATTTATAATCTATTAATGTTCATCAATTTAATCATTAGATATTTGTATTTTATTTCCAGTCATTTTTCCGACATAACCAGGATACTTGGATCAACGACCTAGTTAAATAGGCTTCATGCAGTTGCATCTCACTTTGTTTCACAGTGGTGATGACTATGATAATGTTTTGGCTTCTTGTTTTATCGCCCCGTACTCGATTTGTCATATCCCAGCAAATTGAGAATTCGCAATGCCAATTTTGTACTTTTTATGTAGCGGTATTTGCGTTAATAACATTCCTTATGAGTGCATTATAGCTTTGTTTGATATTAATCACAAACACCTTGAAATTGCTCAAATGTGGTTAAGTGCAACTCAGTACACTTTCCAGCGATAATGAGACTGCCAGTGGGTGAAACACAGACGCAAATATGCGGTCCACTTTACAACTTTCCGCGGGAGTAATTTGATAAAATTTTTGTAAGTATACTATAATTTGTAGCTTGCTCTGGGCGGTGTCGTGCGTCAATTATACCTGTGTCGATTTAAGGACATACTAGGACCCTTTGATACAGATCTCATGATTTAACACCTGGGTACATATTGCTTTGATTAAGTATAATTAAGGGAGCCTTACCCTAGGAAAGTAACTTTGTCAGTCCAGATGAAGTTAGGCTGATGGATCAGGCTAACACGGTGCGGCTGAGGCTGATGGATCAGGCTAACATGGTGTGGCTGAAACTGATGGATCAGGCTAACACGGTTTGGCTGAGGCTGATGGATCAGGCTAACACGGTGCAGCTCAGGCTGATGGTGTGAGATACATTACGTTGGATTCCTCCCTTTTATTCGCACTAAATGAATGGGCTTGATGAGCATCAATTATATAGAACATTCCAGTAAAAGCAAATGGAGCAAATTCTTCTCCGGCAATCTTATGTCTTCTCCATTTGATTATGGATTGACAGAAGCCTGGCAATTCAACGGCATGTTTCACACCAAACATCGGAATATTTCCACTTGTTATCAGGTATATCTCCTGAATATATACGATTTTAAAGGAAGAGAGGTCTGTATGTCAGAGTAGATTCGATAACACTTATTTGTTCATCCCTTTGAACCAAACAACGATATCAACTCAAAGCAAACCCTGTGTTTAACAAATCGTTGCGAGGATAAGGTTCCTTATTGAGAAACGTATCCCGTGAACTCGTGTATCGCACTGACCACTCAGGACAGCCGTCAAAATGGACTACACACTTAAACCCTCCCCCGATTGGAATTAACAAAGAAGTAAATGGCCCGTTTTACTCGACCACTTATTATCCTGTGGTGGTCTTCGTTTTTGCGAACATTGAAATTGCCCACGACGAATTCGCTTCTTTTAATTGAGGTCGACCAATGATTTGTATATCTGTAATGTATTTTCTAGCTGTTGCATTGTCGTATATCAATGGTTTATCTATCTCTAATTAAGTAATAAAGGTTTATCACCCTTGCTTAGGCAACCATACACATAAATGATAGTGGGCTATATAAGCCTCAGGCGCTGGCATATTTGCAGAGAATATGGCCTCTGAATGGCTGCCTTCTGGATGATAGAGTACATGAATATTGATGCTTTATAAGATCTCAAGACCCGCCTTCCAGCCATAGTATGATACATTACGGCGTATATCAGTGATAGATTGCGACGATAACACCTCTGTAATGCTCTATCACACCCAACATTAGTTTGCTGCGGCCAATCATTGTTTTATCATGGTTCTAACTCAATCTAACGTTTCTACATTATATCACCGTGGAGGCCAATTTCACCGTTTGTTCATTAACGTATTATTGCAATTACTAGAAAGTATAATGTATCTTGAACGTGCTAAATATGTCAAAAGAACGCTTTCGAACGCGTTAATTTACAAAACATTCAAGATTATTTGTGGTTGGATCCATTTTCTCAAGACGGATTTTTAATCTATAATGTTAACGCTATATTTAACGGAGGTACATATAGTGTGAAAATACATACTTTATGTATGTTTATGCAGTACACGACGGAGTAGTACAAAACCAAGCGTATAGCACGACTTTAGTATCACAATAGGTAGAGGCTTTGTTGCAAACACTGCTCATGCGCTCGGTCACATAAGTCAAGAATATTCATGGCAAACCAATATTTACAAGCAGTTTGGCTTATTGGAACTGGCGCACATTGCTCGAAGTTTTCATATTTGTCTCATGCCGTTCTGCCGTTATAGAGAAGATGAAAACTCAGCTAGAATGAATGCAGTCCGTATATAACAAGACTGTCATCTCATCTCCTTCGGAATGTCAATCTGTTGACATCGAATGAGAGTTCTAGCAACTATCGTACTTTCATTAAACCCAAACAAGGCACCTGGGATGAATGTTAAATGCTAGTCAGCCTATTGCAACCGCCTTTGCATGGGTATACTTAAACAGTGTATTTTCATACAATATTTGTGATCTGCAACCTTTTATAAATGGTGCGTTAACAATAGTGTTGTAGATCCCAAACTCGCCAGCCAGTGAGAGTGCAACCAACCCCGTAGAACACTTACTGCTTGGTAACATTTACCAACCCACTTTGAACTGTTTGTCACTTGTACCGGGCTGATTAGATTAGTTTTTAATTTCACAAGTGACAAATGACAATTTCACGAAAGCTTCGTCGATGCTATTGATGTTTACTTAACCGCAGCGTTGGTGAGGACGATATCACTGACGCTGACGCGAAATAGTTCTGAAAATAGATCGATATAACAAGTACTGTACAGGTTGTGATTGTGTTACAAAGTCATAAATGGAAATATAATTACCCATGCTAAATTCTGATTTCAAAAATAATTAATTAAACGGCAAAAAGCGTATTAATATCTTGGGGCAAAGATGACCCCATCGCATTTAGCAGCGTTTTGTGAATATTCCCTGAATGTTAACCGGTAATTTAGTAATGTCTCGTATTTGGCGTGATTTAGTGAGCTTGCTAACGCACTTGTCATCATGGTGCATGTTAGCATCTTCCTCCTCCTCTAAATCAATCCTGTTGTCTTATACATAAACCCAATATAACTAGCGCCTACGGTTTATCAAAATGCCCCAATGTCTTGATTTAAACATCTATAGAAAGTGGTATATAAAGCTTTCATTACGATGGATGAGTTCATTCAGAGTTAAGCATGTTAGTGTTGGGCGGTAAAAGTGAAGCTTCCGTTTGGAATATGTTAATCTTGAACTCCGACGTGAGAATCGATCTATGAAAACATCCTTCCGTGTAGAGAGAAAGTATTCACCCACCGCAGTCATTCTGTATTGGCCTCTCAGGTATAATGTGCATCACATATATCTTTCACCAAAATATCCATTGATTGTTAAGCCTATTGAATTCGCGTCAGCATGAAGAGGATCATACTGCAGAGAACCAGTATTCATTGACGTCCATGCCACGGATCTTTTGTCATACGTAGTTTTGTGATCTTGCAATACACCTGTCAGTATCTCACACCATCAGCTCAGGTTGTACCTGTCTACCAGGATTCGTTGCCCATGGCTTCCACAAGACATCCCCTATCATATATTAGCCATATGAGCACGTTACACATTCTGCAGTAATAATTTTATACAGCAGAATAATGAACGGATTATTCACTTCTTCTGCGGAGTATTCTCTAATCTAGCTTCAGATACTGGAGATATGACACCAACTTGACGTGAAATGATATTCTCCTGCGATCACTGGCAATGGAGGAAAAGAACATCCCGTAGAATGGCAAACACAAGGTGGGCGGTACATCAATCTCCATTTAGCGTCGTACGTGACTCTCATAGACAACGATATGGACTCACCACACGGTATACATCTGACGAAAAGTGATAGATTGACAAACTGTGAAGTGAGATAGACTTTTGCTTGTCAAGGACGTTCTAATGAGCGTTACTGCTCTGAGACCTCCATGTACTATCTCTGTTCGCCTGTGGCGCATTTTTCATGACACATTGATAATGATATATCTGCATGATTCAGTGAGTTTTTCAGGAATTTTCGGGAGGAATATTTTTCGGATAAATACCAATGCCATATAGCATAATTATGTTTTTTTTTTTTTCGGATTTCCAAGTGATCTAGATTCGGAGCGATGCTCTGCTTATTTAAGGCGAGCTGTTTATAGAGGAAGACTGGCCAGTGTTACTGCATGCCATTGTGGACAAGACGAGGTCAATGAGCTATCGCTGTACATTAAGTGAACAGTAAACGAGAAATAGGATAAAAACATGCTGCTTTTATGTAGTGCGTGATGCCTTTATTCATAACACCTCGAATAGACTAACTAGCCATGCCGACACTCACAGGGTTGATGACTCTGTGTAGGACATGCTTAGTCAATAAAAAGACACCATTAATGGTTCGTGCGTCCTCAATAAAAACCTCAATCAGGACCTCGCTGGGAGTGTTGGAACATTGATTGTTACTTGTGTCATTTAATGGGATTGATATTATTCCATACGGCTGGTTTACGCCAAATGATTTTGGCAAGTATGCAAACCGTCGAGTTGGAAAGATACCAGTGGTTAAGAATCTCAGTTCCCTGACGTACAATGCAAGAGCTTACAGCTACACCAAGTGGGATAAATCCTGACAAATTATGCAGTACGCTGATTGTCATGATGTCCACTTTAATTCCATGTGTGTTCATTTCTTCCGCAAAAGCCACAGTTTGTCCACACCCAAGACGTTGGATCAACTCGGGCTGTTTTGATGATAGCGCCACCTGACAGAGGGCTTGCTGGGAAGTGCTCGCCACACCGCCTGTCAGAGTGAGCCCTATTAGCGTACCCATGGGTCCCTCCTTGTGTTGCTGTTACTAGCCGTTGAATTCCCAAAGAGACAATTGGTGAGCAACCTCAATCTACGCTTGGACAGCTGATGGTAGTTACATCCGCTCGCTAGTGTTGCAACCCATTGCCTCTTTTGATCTAACATTGCATCAACTAGGACATTTAACCCATCATGAGCTATTATATCGGAGATACCATTAGTGTTACAGTATACGCATCCAATCGCTGTGAGCGAATGTGGTCGACGGAATGTGAGCCTTTAGTAGAACAGCATATGATAGAGGTTGAGGCGTGTGAGCGGGTGGTTAAGTGCTAAGTGATATAACATATTGATCCTCCTCGTGGATCATCCTACCCATCATTTGATGAAACACACAACACTTCCCAGCATATTCATGCCATCGTCAGCACGGCGTCTAGTCTAGACATTTATAATCTCTTAATACTCATCAATGACGGCATCAGAAATATGTATTTTATTTCCAGTTATATTTCCGACATGACCATGATACTTGGATTAAACGACCAAGCTAGATAAACTACATGCATTTGCATAATCATATTTGTTTGTTTGCGCGAGTAATTCACAGTTGCTTAATTCGATTTCTGACAAGATGGGTTAATGTTAACTGCTGCTGTTGCCGTGCAGAAATTTAATTAAGCGCGCGACGCAAGATCTCTGGTGTCTATTATGTTATATATCCTCAAGCCACGCCAGAAAAATGAGAAATCGCTAAGCTAATTCTGTCGAATACTTTTACCTTGAGGTGTTTAAGAATTCGGCTCCCACCCTTTCCACTCAAACAACGAAAGCAATAAAACTCCTAATACCTATGCATATTCCACACACCAACCATTTGTTGTAAAAAGCCCTTAAGTTTACCCTAATATATCTCAAACAAACCACCCGACGCTAACATCAGGGAAGAACGCAATCATATCAACGTTATTTTGTATGTGGTTGCTAATAAAAGGTTACTGCATATATATGTCATAATGTTACGGCAGAGGTGAACATACCGGACATTTTTGTTGATGCAAATGTCAATCAGAACAAGTGGACTTTGCTTGCCGCTTGTTTTGTTGCGGAAAAGTCCGCGTTGGATGTTCGTCTGGAATTCAATCCACGGGACCCAAAAATCGACCCGAGGAGAGTATCCCTCAAGGTAGATAGACATTATTGACTCAGCGCTGTCTTTCTTTACATGCATGAGTACCAAAGGTATTGAACGCACCATATGACTTTTTCACCTAGATGTCTCACGATGGCTACGCCTGTATATATCGCGTCAGCATTTAAGACTAGCATACTGCTGAGAGTCAGAACGCATTGACATCCTTACAACTAATTTCCTGACTCGCCTAAGTGCTTACGTGAGATAACAACACACTTGCCCGAATCCAGCACCATCAGCTCGGGCTGTCTATTTATGTACGTGCTGATTGGCTGTGGTGTTAACGTGGGGCTTTCTGTATCATGCTAAACACAAGGCGGGCGGTACCTCTATCTCTGACTTAGCAGATCTCTGGCACCATACATAATAGACAATCATATAGACTCCATGCGATGGTTATAAACGGATAGTGATAGATTAATGAACCATGAAGTAACGGCCAGAGCGATGCACTGTTTATATAAGGCGGCGTGATGATAATTGAGCAGTCGGCGGGGCTAAGGCATATCACACGATGACACCAATAAGTTAACGCTTCATATTAAGGAAAATATAGTCAAGGAACAAAACAACGATGTGCTATTTTTAGTAAATGCTTTGTGCATTAAGTGACGTGCCGTTGACTGAACCTCGTATAGACAATCTATGGATATCCACACTCGATGATGCTATCACCTGGTGTAGGTCATGCCCACTGAGTAAAAACACACCGTTTAATGACGGCAATACAAGGACACGCGTCGTTCTTCTTCCCGTGCTCTCTATTACAACCTTATTCAGGGTTACATTCGCAGTGCAGAATATCAACAGTTATTAATAGGGCTCTTACCTTGGGTAATTAAATATCGGCTAAATCTCATAGTTTACACTTGTTACATAGTCAGCATTGCTACTTGCTTCGGGATTTATAACCTCTGGATGTTCAACGGTTTGATAATGGAAAGCATGTTCACTCGTATGTAGTATTTTCAGTCCAGTTGCCTTCCTAACAATGATGGCCTGGTTATATGACTATGCTACATAGGCTAAGTGCATTTGCTCAGTAACTAAAGACAGATAACGAGAAAGTCGGACGATGAGCATCCATTTGGCTCTCATAATGAGCTAATAAGGCTTAATCCACCTCATCAACCTCAGGTAGACAGGTGCACTATCATCTAGTAATCCTTTATATTTCAAATACGAGGAGTGCAGCTGTACAGAGTGTCGCTGGATCAGCGTTCCATTACATGCTGATAAGCCAGCTGATGTATAAGCTGGATGCACAAGGTGGGATTCTGAGTCGATTTCTTGTGATATCCACGTATATCACTGACGTTTAGGTTAATAGACGTCCAACAGCACCTTAACCAGAGCATGTATTATAGGAGGCACGACTTGCTGCTTGTTTTATCGACCCGTACCTGGTACGTTTTCTGACTTTATAGACATTAGTGTGCATGACCGAACTATTGTGGTATCTCTGAAGCCCATGGAGGCATATCTAAATATTAAGCCTAATAATTAACAAACCGTAATGGCCTAGTTGTTTGGTACTTTAGTCTCATAGCTTTGAAAGGGGTCTGGCAGTTAGAATAATGGCCCCCAAGATTGATTGTTATCGCTATGATTCGGCATGTTATTTCTCATGCTGAGGCCACATAATGGTAAATGTTCCCCACGTGACACATGACATCAATCATCATATGGAGGAATATGCTGTAAAAAGTTTACACATCTGACATTACCGGTTTACAATGAGATGGATCACGATTCCAGTTCCATTGTAGATGTTGATACAGTGAAAAACTGCTGATGATTTTGCGCTCAAAGACAACCGAAATCTTGAGAAAATTGGACCAGCCTCCTTGTGATTGTTTCATTGCCAATCTGTAAACGACATTTAACAGCCTATTTAATATAGCATCCTCATTGTAAAGCCCTTGAAATCTATGATTACGTGTCTCAACGAATAAGACTATTAATTATTAGTACTGTTATTTTAGAACCGCGTTGTTCCTCCATGCATTCAGTCGCCGCTTGTAAGTAAGCATTGATGTAATAGTGAAGTCAAACATCGTGGGCCTCTTTTCGGATCCAAATATAAATCAGAACAAATACAGACTCGTGTATACGTCACTGGTCTTTGCCTGTGGCTCTGTATGTTGTGGAAAAACTGTCTAAAATAATTGATATTGACACAGGTTGTTGATATCAAACAGATCCTCGTGCAGAAGGAGGTCTGTGTGATGCGTGTCTGCTTGTTATAAAAAGGACTTCATTAATTATTTCTAATTTATCACTGCTTCAATGACGGAGGCTTTCTGTGGTCCATCAAGATATATTTGATTTTGGAAGCGAAATGCACATCCCCTCCCCATATTAGCGTCCACGTAAAATGAATCCTGTCTGACGCAGGCATCTGACCAATCTATGGCTAGGATATCCGGGTAGGGACTCTGGAATATTAGCACAAGTCGCCTTGCCGCCATTGTATGGTCGTTATCATTAGAAATGTGCTCTCATTCGCATACTGCTCACGAACCCACGCAAGATCAACGTTCCTACGAGCCTGTCAGGTTTGTCGGTTGTTCAGAAAGATATGCCAGCAAAGTCTGACTATTGTAATCACAATGTCAGGTTTTCTCCGTTGAAATTAATAGTAAACTTCACCCACAAATATACAGGCTCTTGTACTTGGGGTTAATAAGCTACATAACCTGTTAATATTGGCTGAACAGCAGCGGGTTTGTCGAGTAACAAAAGCAGCGACTGAAGCGACCGAGTGCATAAGTAGAACTCATCATTAAGCAGTTAATTAAGCTGCCCACTGATGTTAATCTCTAGTCAGTCTATCGCAACTGCCTTTGCATGGATATAAATAAATATTGTATTTTCATACAATATTTCTCTGGCAGTGCTGGAGCTTTAATTGTTACTTGTGTCGTTTAGCGGGGTTAGTATGTTTCAATAATAGGTCGCTTATGCTAAATGATTTCGGCAGGCATGCAAACCGTCGTGCTGGAAGAGTGCCAGTAATTAACGACCTCAGGTCCCTGTCGCATAATCAAAGCGGTTATAGCTACCACAAGTGAGATAACTCCCGACACAATATGCGGTGTGCTGCCTGTCAGGACTTTAAGTCCAAGAGGGAATTTCTGATTTATTCGGGGGCTCGATCGTCTCAAACAGCAAGATGTGTTCATTGCTTCCACAAAAGCCACAGTATGTCCAGACCCTAGACGTTGGATCAACCTAAGCTGTTTTGATGGAAGTGCGGCCTGACATTGGGATTGCTTGGAAATGCTCACCACACAGCCTGTCAGAGTGAGCCCGCTTTTGGTACCTTTGAGCACTCTGCAGAAATGAAACAAATTGAGTGTTCATTGAAGCACATTGCATAGTGAACCTGGTTCGGTATAGCGTAGCAAGGCAGGTACATAATTCTAACAAAAAGGTAACTTGGCTGTTAAATATGCATCCGAGAAAAAAAATTGCGATATTATGCAATGTGGGTTGCTGTTGTATGCCGACATTACGGATGTACCATTCAAATGGCAGCCATTGATACTCAAACATCCTTTAATAACAGATAAATAGTAGTATTTTATCCCTGGAGTCTATTCTTTGTTAAATCTGACGTCACAATATTGGTCACCTAGCTTATGTGGCTTTATCAGTCACTAGTAGGCATAGTTCGGTCTGATTAACGCGTTTTATGTCATATATTGTGTTTATGTATTTTTACGTTCCATTACAGCAGTTGATTCTTCAGGTGCGTCGGTCATTGTGTTTTGGAAAATGATGACCTTACAATAACGGTTAGAGGCAATCAGGTTGGGCGGATGCATGTCTGCTAGAAAATTCCATTAGGGTCAATAAGAGGGACATCCTTGGAAACGCTTACTTATCTTGCGTCCTTAATACAACCGTACTTTAAAATACGATTAGGTTGAAAGCATTTTGTGTAATATATATATATGATGAATAACAGATTTGTGTTATAAATTTAATAATACACTTGTTTTATGGATAATTGATGAGCAAGGTAAATTGACGTTTGGACAGATGGTAGCATTTACACCCACTTTCCTAAGTTTTAATTTTCATTCAACATGGCATAACCTAGAATATTTGACTGTAACGACTCGCCGTCAGTACAATAGAAAACGTACCCAATTGCTGCGAACGAATGTGGTCGACGGAGTGTGAGCCTTTTGTAGCACTACATATGTCGAGGTGTGTGAGCGCATGGTTAAGTGCGAAGTGGTTTAACAGATTGATACTCCCCGTCCTTCGTTTCATTGGATGAGTCACCCAACACTGTGTTTCTCAGCATATACATACTACCGTCAGCATAGCGTCTGGTCTAGAAATTTATAACCTATTAATGTTCATCAATTTAATCATTAGATATTTGTATTTTATTTCCAGTCATTTTTCCGACATAACCAGGATACTTGGTTTAACGACCAAGTTAAATAGGCTTCATGCAGTTGCATCTCACTTTGTTTCACAGTGGTGATGACTATGATAATGTTTTGGCTTCTTGTTTTATCGCCCCGTACTCGATTTGTCATATCCCAGCAAATTGAGAATTCGCAATGCCAATTTTGTACTTTTTATGTAGCGGTTGGCCTTTTAAAGTATTCTGCCTCCACCCCTTCCACCCACCCAACCAAACAAAACAATGACACACCTAATACATGAACACTTATATTCTACACAACAGACACTCTTACGATGACATATCTCAAACAAACCACTCGACGCCAACATCAGGGAAGCACGCAATGTTATTGTTGATGTTATTGCTCATAACAGGTTACTACATACATGTGTCGTAATGTTACGGTAGTGGTGAGCATACAGGACCTCTTCGTGGATGCATATGTCATTCAGAACAAACGGACTCATGGACACAACCGCTGGCCATCGTTTGCCGCTCTTTCTGATGTGGCAAACTGGCAAAACAAAGTGATGCAATATTGACTCGGCTTGGTCAAACAGATCGACCCGCGGTAGAAGGTGAGAAGCCAGTGTGTTTATCTTAATGCGGACTGTATTGATTATTTCTGCCTCAATGACGGTATGGTGAATGGGCTGCGAAACAGCAACTTTGGCCGGTTATTTGCGTTAATAACATTCCTTATGAGTGCATTATAGCTTTGTTTGATATTAATCACAAACACCTTGAAATTGCTCAAATGTGGTTAAGTGCAACTCAGTACACTTTCCAGCGATAATGAGACTGCCAGTGGGTGAAACACAGACGCAAATATGCGGTCCACTTTACAACTTTCCGCGGGAGTAATTTGATAAATTTTTTGTAAGTATACTGTAATCTGTGGCTTGCTCTGGGCGGTGTCGTGCGTCAATTATACCTGTGTCGATTTAAGGACTTACTAGGACCCTTTGATACAGATCTCATGATTTAACACCTGGGTACATATTGCTTTGATTAAGTATAATTAAGGGAGCCTTACCCTAGGAAAGTAACTTTGTCAGTCCAGATGAAGTTAGGCTGATGGATCAGGCTAACACGGTGCGGCTGAGACTGATGGATCAGGCTAACACGGTGTGGCTGAAACTGATGGATCAGGCTAACACGGTTCCGCCCAGGCTGATGGATCAGGCTAACACGGCGTAGCTCAGGCTGATGGATCAGGCTAACACGGCGTGGCTCAGGCTGATGGATCAGGCTAACACGGTGCGGCTCAGGTTGATGGTGTGAGATACATTACGTTGGATTCCTCCCTTTTATTCGCACTAAATGAATGGGCTTGATGAGCATCAATTATATAGAACATTCCAGTAAAAGCAAATGGGGCAAATTCTTCTCCGGCAATCTCATGTCTTCTCCATTTGATTATGGATTGACAGAAGCCTGGCAATTCAACGGCATGTTTTACACCAAACATCGGAATATTTCCACTTGTTATCAGGTATATCTTCTGAATATGTACGATTTTAAAGGAAGAGAGGTCTGTATGTCAGAGTAGATTCGATAACACTTATTTGTTCATCCCTTTGAACCAAACAATGATATCAACTCAAAGCAAACCCTGTGTTTAACAAATCGTTGCGAGGATAAGGTTCCTTATTGAGAAACGTATCCCGTGAACTCGTGTATCGCACTGACCACTCAGGACAGCCGTCAAAATGGACTACACACTTAAACCCTCCCCTGATTGGAATGAACAAAGAAGTAAATGGCCCGTTTTACTCGACCACTTATTATCCTGTGGTGGTCTTCGTTTTTGCGAACATTGAAATTGCCCACGACGAATTCGCTTCTTTTAATTGAGGTCGACCAATGATTTGTATATCTGTAATGTATTTGCTAGCTCTTTATCAATGGTATATTTATCTCTAGTTAAGTAATAAATCACCCTTGCTTAGGCAACCATACACATAACAGATCATGGGCTATATAAGCCTCAGGCGCTGGCATATTGCAGAGAATACGGCCTCTGAATGGCTACCTGCTGGATAATAGAGTACATGAATATTGATGCTTTATAAGATCTCAAGACACGCCTTCCAGCCATAGTATGATACATTACGGCGTATATCAGTGATAGATTGCGACGATAATACATTAGTTTGCTGCGGTCAATCATTGTTTTATCATGGTTCCACCTCAATCTAAAGTTTCTACATTGTAGCACCGTGGAGGCCAATTTCACCGTTTGTTCATTAACGTATTATTGCAATTACTAGAAAGTATAATGTATCTTGAACGTGCTAAATATGTCAGAAAACGCTTTCCAACGCGTTAATTTACAAAACAGTCAAGATTATTGGAGGTTGGATCCATTTTCTCAAGACGGATTTTTAGTCTATAATGTTAACGCTATGTTTAACGGAGGTACATATAGTGTGAAAATACATACTTTATGTATGTTTATACGTTATACGACGGAGTAGTACGAAACCAAGCGTATAGCACGACTTTAGTATCACAATAGGGGCTCATGTGCTCGGTCACATAAGTCAAGAATATTCATGGCAAACCAATATTTACAAACAGTTTGACTTATTGGTCCTTAGCTGGAACTGGCGCATATTGGTCGAAGTTTTCACATTTGTCTCATGCCGTTCTGCCGTTATAGAGAAGATGCAAACTCAGCTAGAATGAATGCAGTCCGTATATAACAAGACTGTCATCTCATCTCCTACCGCATGTCAATCTGTTGGATAAGAACAAGCTGCGTCAATATCAATGTTGTTTAGACAGCTTTTCCACAACAAACATAGCGGAAAGTCCTTCGATTGTTTACTTTCATTAAACCCAAACAAGGCACCTGGGATAAACTCTACCCACGGCGTTTAAAGGAACTCACAACAACAGAAGTATCTGTTTCATTCTCTATCATAATCAACCAGTCCATTACGGAAGGAACTGTTCCAGACGAATGGAAATGTGCTAATGTTTTACCAATACTCGAAAAAGACATTCGCCAGCAGCCAACCAATTACCAGTCAGTCAGCTTAACATCCGTGGTGAGCAAAATAATGGGTCAACTTGTTAGAGACAAGCTCGCAGAGCACCTTCTTAAACCATACTTATTGGACAAATCTCAGCCTGGTTTTCGTATCGAACAGTATGACAAGCATTCGAAATGGATTGAGCGGGAGTTTACTCGTCCTGAATGCAACCACAGATTAGCTTTACTTAAGCCACCTGACTGCTTCAGCGGCGACTAATTGATATGGATCAACGAAGGAATTCCAGTACCTCACAATAATGTAAAACCGTTCGATATGATGCTGTGAATTACTGAAGATGATGGAAAGGGACTATCGATGTGATTCCTGTTGGATGGTGAGTTCGTAATATCATTATTCCTTAGATCTATATAAGTGGCTGTTCCGCATTCCCGTAATTACAACGCCATATATCAAACCACTTATGAATTCTGACAAATAGTTCAGTTACTTCATGTTAGGCAACAACCATGAGGTTGTATTTTTCCCGGCCTGGCGCGATGTATGTCCTGAATAAAGACACTGTCATGTACAATGAAATGCAGGCGTTATTGGTTATCTTAATATCTTGGGATCGAACGTGATAGGAAGCGAGTGTGGGGGAGGGGGTTGGGGTGCCACTGGGGGTTGATGGTGGCCACAATATACCTCCTTATATACAGATCCCACGAATCTGCATCTATGTACATATCAATTTGAGCCGACACAACGAAAGTAAACTTGAGGGCTCTTGGTTTAATATTTAAGACAAAGAGAGCATGTATATGTGTGCCTCATTAGGGAAAACTTGCACAGGCAGGGCAGATGGTGTCAGATTACGTAAGTGGCATTGCCTTCTCGCATTCCAACACTGGGTAGGCATCATAAGTATCAATAAATTAATGGTTGGTTTGTCGTTTAGAAATATTATGCGAGGAATGAATTATGAAAAACTGAAAGTTTGCCAAATTAAGATACGTAAAAGCAGAACACATTGGTGCAATTGCAGAATGATATTTATGATAGAAGTGACCCGTTGCCTTGACGGTTGATTCTGCATTTATCTCAGTGAAAATGTCTATATAGCAGCACGTCCATCATAAAACCATGTTTAATAACAGCAGTGTCCAGGCGCAA
Organism: Urechis unicinctus; assembly: GCA_034190875.2. Taxonomy (NCBI): domain Eukaryota; kingdom Metazoa; phylum Annelida; class Polychaeta; order Xenopneusta; family Urechidae; genus Urechis; species Urechis unicinctus. Next base: position 30,251,896 of record CM067342.1, read on the forward strand.
TGTCCAGCGGGGTTTAATAGTGGGTCCACAATAACCTACATCAAGATAATAGCTGCCAACTGCTGAGATGGATTGATTAAAAAAGCAGACGAGGCATGCATCTTAGCGATGGTCATATTGCCGTCTAAAGATGGAGGGTATTCATATGATTTGCCGCAATTCACGAGGAGAGGCTAGCATTAAATGTCTACGAATCTGAGAGAAGGTATAGCTAGATATCTAGGTAGATGAAAATGAACATCAAACCGTTCAAATACAGCTCTACTTCTGTGACATTATTGCATGTATTGATAAATGGTGAATTTACAAATTCTGTCCGGGCATGACATGAGGTTGATTTATTGGGTTAGTGTTGTAACCTTCCGCCTAACCAATATCAACGCAATTATATCTCTTAGCTGAATCTTCCATAACACTCGTCATAGATAGCAAGCCAGTGTTGAGCATGTTATTACGATACACATGGTGTTAAACATCGCGTTCAATAAGTAACGCGGTGCCTGGAGTCCATCATGAAATATTTAGGTCATTGTGACGTGACCGACTAGGACAACCTGTGGCAAATAACCTCAATTAAGATGTCGATTTCCTATTACAAAGTACCGCTTGAATCCCCCGCGATTGAGAATGACACTTGTCAAAGGATCCATTTGCACATGGTCGCAGAGGTACTTACTTTAAACAGTTATTTTGTTTCAAGGAAGTAGTGCAGCATTTTGGCTGCCACAATTGCAATTTGAATTATTATCGAATATTACATGGCCGGTAAATGGTTCTCATGGCATGGCCAATTATGTAAAATCAATTACATGCCTGTTAATACTATTGGTCATATATACCATTGATACACTATTGTCGATAATCCATCCAATAACATTCTTGCAGTGTGTGATGCCAGGAACCCAATCATCGGACGAGTAAACGGCCGGATGGTTGGCAAAATTACGCTGCCCTAGGGCTGACGTGAGAACTATTATCGCTCAGGATGAATTATCTTATAGAGGCCGACCAATCAATACAATAGCTGCACAGGGTTGGTGGACATTGGTGCTGTATCGCTGCATATTAATGGACGATTTATCTCCATGTCTCATGTGATATAATACAAGTTTATCATCCTGTTGGAGGCGACCATACACAATGCCGCCCAATGGTGAGGCGCTCCTCCCTCAGACACGAGTTTTTGTGCTTCTGAATGCCCGCCTGCTAGATGATAAAGTACGGTAAGCTGGGTGATTTACAGCGGCTTAAGGCAAGCCTTTATGTCATACACCATTGCAATTATCTACGATACATACAATACCATACACGAAGCACACATGCATCATTTGTTGGCAAGCGGCTCATCATACCACCCAAGATAGCCGCTGAAATATGTTTGTGAAAAAGAAACGCATGTCGCCTCGTGAGGGCATACGACTGGGTACATGGTGAGTAGAGATGGGGTGGGGTGGGGGGTGGGGGTGATCGAGGCGGGGTGGGGGGATATGGATAGGTTACGGGGCATATGAAGTTAAGACATAATCATATGATGCATTATTCCCCGGCTGGGGCATCATAACTTGCTCATAAGAATGCACGTAATGCTGGAACCTATAATCAGAAAGTACTCTTCGCTGTTCATGCCAACAACGATAACATAACTTAACGTAACCGCTGTTATGAGGAAACACAACGAGATGAAGCCAACAGACAACGAGAGGCTGCACTCGGTAACCTACAGGATATTACGATGATCCATCACCTTTACAGTTGGAATCTCCCACACCTGGCAAAACGTTGATAACCACCAATACCTGAAGTGACTCACATCAGGCAGGCGCAGTAAATTATACAGACGTGAGATAGGCCAGGTGTTTGCTGTTTATATTTATGCAGCATATTCCCGTGAGTTTGAGTAGATCGTAAAGCAATGATATGCTGTTCATTCTACGCACACACCCCGTTCCTGTCTTGGAAAGAGAACCCTAACTCAAAATTTCTATTGCTTAGCAGTTTCTCTTTTCAAGCTTAATGCAGTATGACGACCTTTATGGTGAAACCTCTGGTCGTATATGTACCATAATTACGGTATATCTTACATGATGCTGCGGAATCGTTTAAATTACAATGTGTGAAAAATAATTGACATAGGCATTGCGCTCTTTGGTATGACATACACATTCTACGAAAGGATGGCGCCATGTGCTTGACTTAAGAGAAGTTAACCAAATTTTTAGTCATGCCAAGTGTGTGTGATATCGGATTCTCTGAGCTAACATAGACTTACATAACACAGTATGACTATGAAGTAGCTGGGATATCATGGCTACCTTTCAGGACATGTTCTCCAAATTGTTTAGTAAACGTAGTGGTTTCTACGCGCAATGCAAGCCAAACTCCAGTAGATGTAAACTTAAGATTGCATCCTTTCGACATAAAAATTAAAACCAAATACCATTAACAAGACAGACATAATATTGGACATGGAAGCATAATCAGCTAAAGTACTCGAGCCATAGCGAGGTGCATTTGTAAGCGTATAGGATGATTTGAAGCATCCGAAGTAGTATTCGAACATTGTCTATTTATTGGAATAGCCGCGTTTTAATGTGACCGGATGTCATCCAAAGTAGTATTCCAGCATTGTCTATTTATTGGAGTTTGCCCATGTGACCGGATGTCATCTTAATATGTGTTGCTGCTGATCCTGATGGATTGGCAATTAATTCTGTAATAACTAGTAAACATGGAGAATTGGATAATATATATCCCTACCATGGACAATATAGACCATTGGGAAAACCAGTTGTCTGATATTGATCAAGGACTGGAATTGCCTCATTTATCTACTCATCTAAATAACTGGTTGTTCTGAGTTAGTACATCCTGTTAGCGGGTTAATCCTTCTAGAGACTCTGTGATTAATCAGTTAGTGCGGTTCCTCTGATCGAGGATCGATGGGTAGCCAAATGAATGTAGTACAGGTATGAATAAGGATATTTGTCGATATAGCTCACCGATGACACTGGTATCAAGGAACTACCATCTAGCTAACGACGGTTGGCGTTACAAAGCAAACAAATATAATTGTACGATTCATCCAAAAAGCATTGTTGGTTCCTGGCTAAAATCATAGCCTGGAGGCCAAACGCACTGAAAAACAAAGGCCTATCGGAGAATCAAATGCTCTACTATTGCTCTACGCATATATAAAATATTTGATTGCTTATCTATACGAGATACATCTGCTGCAGGGAAGTTACTATTACGATCTGTTGAATAAAGGATTTGCTGTGGATCGCGGCGCGATATATCTTGGTTGATATTAAAGAGTGGCAAATTAAACATCTACTTTGTGGTGACATGCGCTCTTCTGGTGCTATCTTCGTAGCTTTATATAATTTGCAGATTTCTCTGATGAAAGTATGCTCGAGCTTCCTGTCTTACGCCTACCTTATTCCACATCTGTTCAGTCTGATTTCACCATTTAGACATCAAATCCTGGTCTGAAATTTGTGTGGCTCCGGCTGGGCGCCGTCTCATTACGTCAACCTAGAAAATCGAATGGCTTACGCCCTCCCATTATAGATAAGTGGTTAATGTTAAGCATGTGCATCACAAGCGCACTGAGCAACATTAATGGAGGCAAACATCAAGTAGACATTTATCATACAATAGCAATGTACATAAACACAAACACACACACACCCACACACACACACACACACACACACACACACACACACACACACACACACACACACACACACACACACACACACACACACACACACACACACACACACACACACAAAGATTCGAACTTTTTGTAGAACTATTTAAGCACTATATATATTATTTTTGTAAATCGTCACAAAGGGCGGGTGGCCTTTGAGCAATAATCTGATGACTTATAATGCAAATGCTGCAAATAACGTTTGTTGCTAATGTTTCTGTTTTATTGACGAATACATATGTTTGCTGTTGCCGTGTGATGTAGAATATAAGTTGACAGTACAATACAGATGCTGACATCAGCCAAAGTGAGAATTTGTCTGGTCCAAGACAAGATATGCTAACAATTCGATTAAGTTGTACTCATCCGGCTCCAACCGCCCTGAGCAACTCCCATATACCATCACATTCTTGCAAAACAAGTAATGATAAGTTGCAACAATGTTTGCACATGCGCAAAATGTTATTAAAACATCATGCAGTGTATGCGTAATGCACCATATCTAAGTTAACACAGGACAGCTTCCATAACCGATGAGATGCCATCAATATTGCCTGTTGATTTTCCTTTGCCGGGATGAAAAGCTATAACGACACCACACTATCAATTACACATTGGCTTAGACTAGCAGGTGTTTTTAGAACTTTAACATCTCACAAGTACAAAAGTCTTAATGACAATTATCTCAGTAATGGCTACTACACATGACGACTCCTTTAATTTGGGTCCGGGGAACTTTATTATCCTAACGTGGTTCCAATGGCCAGGTATTGGTCAAGAAGTGATGCCAATTTCGTTGCGATCAGCTGGCTTTGTAATATGGGTAGTTCACTGTGGTTAAAGATAGGCACTTGGGAAAATTAATTTCATTTCATTATTAACGAGCGACGTTAGATTACCCAATAAATGACATATCAGTATCTAGCAATGATGGTTAACCTGGTAATGACTAGTTATTATGTAATACATAAGTACCACTTGGCCTGCTTATGTAATATTATGTTGTGCTATAAGTATGCTACAATAACATTATTATTGTCTTATAATTTGGAATAAATGTCTGCAGTCGTGATGATAGCAGGAACAAGCATTATTTGCAAGTAATTGACAAAGTTATCTCTATGTGTCTCAAATGTACAATGATGGTTAACATGGTAATGACCAGATATTTTGTAATATAAAAAATATCGGCTTGCTAATGTAATATCATGCTGTGTTAGTCATCTAGACTTTAGGAAGTCTTATCAAGCACAAAGAACGTGTCATTTTCACGGTTACCGTGGATCTTATGTCGGAATGCACACAAAAAAGAAATCGATAACGGCAAATTCTGACAGTTCTAATGAGACTTCTTACCAGAGCTCTGAAGACGGGCCACGAGAAGAGATGGACATGTGGAGCAATTATTACCAACGGCAGAATAACTACACTCCAATTAGCACCCGACGAAACACACCAGACAATGTTCAATAATTCAAGCAAGGCTGATATGCGACAAAAGTTATAAAAAATACTTCATAAATACTTGCATTGTGGAGCAGAAGCACATACTGAATACTTAATTAGAGAGTGAATATTTAGAGCGAGAAACGTATACTCTATACGTTGTACACCATCAGCCTCAATACTGTTGTATACAACCAGCTACCAGTTGGATGTACCAAGGCGGGTCTACATCGGAGAACCAAGATGAAGCAGGCGTGTTCGTTATTACCCTGTGTTCCTCTGCATGCCTAGGGCGGTAACTATAAAAACGGGGCACCTGTCTATGCGAGGATGAGTTATATAAAACCATATGTTCTAGTGAAATATTGACAAGGACAAGGTCGGTGGACGTATGTATGGCTGCTGAGCTCGCAACCAGGATGAGATCATTAACATTGCTCCCCGGATGAAGAACGTTAATGGATGAGACATGTTCGACCGACCAGCTTACGGTAAAATATATATATATATATATATATATATATATATATATATATATATATATATATATATATATATATATATATATATATATATATATATATATATATATATATATATATATATATATATATATATATATATATATATATATATATATATATATATATATATATATGTGTGTGTGTGTTCGCCTAGAATTGGCTGCATACAAATTAAGCTTGTCTGCTGAATCTTAAAGCGATAGCAAACGCACTCTGTGAACATGATCTCCATGGCTTTATTCGGTGGCGATGGGAATGTAACAGACAAGACACTGACGTTTTACTTGCCGTCATGGGGGACGATGCACAATGGAGTTAATTGATGCTGCTGTTGTTAAGTCAGATATCGATTGTACGACGAGCTGTACTGCTCTGTAACACCAGTGCGTACATCTAAGGATACGTGAGTCGAAGACTCTAGGTATGTTGCGTTACCATGCGAAATATGTCATCGCACTTTCTGATAGTGACAATTAATCTCGTTCCACATATGTCCAACTTGTGAAATTAGTTTAATAGTGGGTTGACATAACAGATTAATCACTCTTTCACTGACAAAAGGTTACTCTGAAAGGCCTCATTTTACATACAACTACTGATGCAATTATAGATCAAAATCCATTTATTCCTGCGAACTATTCATGAGAACGAGCACGAGACGTGAATTATTGTGTTTAACGTCATCAATGTTACAGAGCCCATGGTGGAATTCGCTTGGTATTCCTCACGGATAACATTCAGCAACCAATTATCAACAACATTGTTTTGTACAACTTGTAACACTAGCTTTGATGCGTATATGGCGGATCACCAACGTCCGGGTATGGCGATATGGTTTTTTTGCAGAGTAATATATCGTTTGCACAAAGTAAGTTATTTATGCTAATGTCAAAAGAGAAGAATGGCTATGCCAAAACATTGTTTCTTATCATAATGAACCAACCTGAGCACATAACACCAAATATCGGAATTTATTCTCATAGGCTGTTATGGGTTATCATCCACCATTAACGAAACAGATTTAAACTAGGTTTTTGTTTCAATAGGATGTTCTGCCATCCCACGACGATGATATTATTATGCTCTGATGTTATGATGCATTCAATGATGGAACGCGAGTGGTATCAAGCATCATGCATTTCCAAAATGTACAAGCACTCATTCAAAAGACTGCGCCCATAATAACTAGGCACTGACTCTCACGCGGACGATAAAGCGTTGAATTTATCCTAAATTATAACCCACGATGTATTTGACGTCTACGTTAATGCTGTACTAAATAGAAAGAAGCAGTTGGTTGAAACACTAAAAAACGGATGTAACTACCAGCGGCCATCATACGTTGCTCACACATCGTCACGTCGGGGATACAGCGGCTAACAACAGGAAAATATGGAGAGGTTCCATGGTACGCTTTGAACGAAGTGCAAAGCACATGTGCATATTTATAGAAGTGCATCATCCCGCCATGACTGGCAAGCCATTCAAGTCAGCTTGTGTATGATACGGTGCAATATATATGCATTATTCACTGACTGATATTGATTGATCACTGGGAATATAAAGTTAATGAAATATTGATAGGCGAAATGTGCTGCAATTAACACATATGATAGACAAATGTATTGAATAAAGACTGATTCAGTGATCATAAAAGGAACGTTATTGATTCCGACGAACGCGTGTGTATATGGGTTCGCATTATTTTTCTGATGGGCAGCTGTGGTGGCCTACATAACACTGAAATTCAGGAATCAAATTGTTGAATGTTGAATGATTGAAAGTACGTATAAATATGCAAAATCTATCTTTTGGCTTAAGAGACACAGCTTTTGCAGCAGAACCAGCGCATGGGAAACCATTGCTAGTCATAAGCAGATGATTATGTGGTAGAAGCTTTCTTTAATTCAACACGTTCATATCTAATTACTTGGGTCAAAACTAAGACGCCTTGTCGCTGGCCATACGGCGACTAATCAATACTGAACAAAACAAAGTAATTTTCAGTACCTTGCAATAGATACTAGGATGGATAGGGAATATGGGTGTGACCATTGTTGGATAATTGAGTTGCTATTATATCATTCCCAGACTTTATATGTGGGGATTTTCCACATTCTTGTAGACATATATCATGACATATTGCCAAACCATTAATGAACTCTAGCCAATAGAGAAACGCAGAAAAACGCAATATTTAGTAACATCAAAGCAGACGACGATGGTTCTGAAAGCAAGCACTAGCATGTGCAGTTAAATGCAAGCGCCATGGATTGCTCTGTCGCTGAATGAACTATATTCGAATTATATATAAATATCTTGGGAACGAACGTGATAGCTGCTGGTGGGTTTGTTACCTCTGATGAGATTTGCGCACACTTAACTTGTTTGTCCAAATTGACAGTGTTTGGGTGTTGTTAAGGCCGCAGGTATCGGAGCTAAGTACAAGCTATAGCGGTGATATAGCATGCAAGTAGAAGTGCAGGTAAATTTAAATATCTTGGGAACGAACGTTATAGCTGCTGGTGGGTTTGTTACCTCTGATGAGATTTTTGCACACTTAACTTGTTTGTCCAAATTTACAATGGGAAGAAACATACAAGCAACACATGAGAACAGCTGAAGATTAGCCTGTCCTAGGAAGCTGGTCATGCTAGCACTTTGCCAAGCCTCGTATCTCACATATAACTTGATGATCTCTTTGTCAGATATTATTCCGACCTGGTCAATTGTCAGGCGTCCTCCGAGCTGCACGCCCAGGCCTGACCACCCGCTATGACCGCAGCAAGCCTATCTATCTTATGAGTTGTTTCGAGTCCGCTATGGGTTCGTCAGCTGGGGCAGCAGGGCGCTCGAGTCTCAGCGGAGGAACCTCTGAAAGGAGTTGATTAATGATGCTATCAGGATCCATATAATGTGCAATTTATAATATATACTGCCTAATATGAGGGTTCTTGTTGGTGCATCAAAATATGCTTACGATGATCATACACAATGCTATTTAGTGTCCGAATAGACGCAGCGTTTAAAAAACAACACGCGGAACACATAAACAGAAACATATTACCGCTGTTTATGTGCACACTGATAACATTACTAAAAGTAACCGTTGTTATTGGCAGGAAAGGAGCAAACAGGCAACGAGTGGTTGTACTCGGTGACCTACAAAACATGGAGTATTGACGCAGTTTTAGTTCTTCGTAAACATGGCGCAGATGTTATATAACACCATGACTAGCCAGCCATTGCTCTCTGTTGTACCTGGCAAAACGCTTTTAACCGTCACAGCGCAAGGCGTGGAGTACCTCACGTCAGGCAGTCTACACAATTAATTCTACCGACGAGAGATTGGCCGGCTGATTCCCGAAATAGACCACACCACCGAAACCAGGACAATTAGTCGTTGATGGCCATCATACATCGTCTGCGCAGGCCACACGCATTGACCCGATCTATGCCGTACACTCCATATGTTAGCACAGTGTCCTTCAGACATAAATGTTGAGGCAAAACCAACTTCCATTAACAAGACTGACCATTGGAGAAAAAACATTTACCAAGCTACAATAAGTCAGCTATATCAACGCGCATTTAACCATTTGTGATCTGCATAGGATGATTTGATGCATCCGAAGTAGGAGGAGTCCAGCATAGTCTACTAATTGGAATGACCTTGGTATCGGATGTCACCTTACTTAGTGTTGTTGTTGATTCTGATGGGTTATATCTGTAATGACAACCGAACTGGAGGATTGGAACATGTATTACCCCACTACTGCCAATTGCGACTCTTGGTAAAGCCAGACTGATATTGATCAAGTATTGGAATGGCCCCATTACTAATCAATTAATGCGGTTCCTCCTAGCGAGGATCGATAGGAAACCAAATGAATATAGTATAAGTACGCATCAATATATTTGCACATATTTGCGATTTGAAGATACTGGCTGCTGCATATTAAATGTTAATAAGCAGAATAACACAACGCAGCCCCTTGTTTGTAATCATTGGTGATGTGCTGGTATATTAGAGTTGCACAAAAATGTCACCAATTTCCCGCTGCATAACTCAAATATGCCATTGATTTAAGGGTGCTACCATCTCGCCCACGACGGACAGTGCTACAAAACATACAAACAACCAGGGCTTGCTATGGATCACGGCGTTTAAAACCTTGGTTAATAAAGAAGAGTAACAAAAAGACTCTTTGTTGTGGCATGCGTTCTTCGGGTGTCATCTACGTACCTATCAACAATTATCCCATATTGCTTATTTCGAATTTGTTCACCATCCAGACATTATTTCCTCTCCCGAATGCCATTGCCCCAGTTAGGCGCCAACTCGTTGCCTCAATATAGAAAATCGAATGGGTGGTAGAAATACGCCATCAATGCTGCATTCACTGCTTACGCCCACTAATTACGGATTAGAGGCTAATGCTAACAATTGATGGGCACTGCCTTGGTGTAACAAGCCAGTGGATCACAAGCGCGCAGTGCATTATGGCAGGGGAATATGTAAGTCAGGCACCAACTGGCCATAAACAAAGACAGGCTTATATCAACAACACAATATAAATGAATCATTATTTGTTTAGAAACTTGCGTACAGCGAATTTATCCACGGCGATTCACATGATAAAGCTCCTCCTAATTTAATAGCCATACATAGAGTTAAGCTGGTAACCTTTGGGGCTTCGGCATGGACGAATCGACATAGCGATTGCTTTGAGTGCAAGGATGGAGGGATGGACTGAGGCAAGGACTGAGGGAGGGGCCGAGGGACGGGCCGAGGGACGGACTGAGGGATGGGCCGAGGGACGGACTGAGGGACGGACCGAAGGACTGACTGAGGGAACGGGCCGAAGGACGGGCCGAGGGATGGAAGGCCTCACAGAAAGGAAGATATGTGATTCAGTTATTATCAGCGGCAGAGTCACTGCACTCCAGTTAGCATGCTAGTAGACACATGATCAAACAAACTCATAAGGCCAAGTCTTGAATTGCGGAACAGCAGCACACGCGCAAAACTTTATACGAAACGGTTGATCGTAAGCGAGAAACTATGTCTCCTTGTTATTTTAATTAAATTGCTGATTGAGTATTCTTACGATGTGATATATGACGAAATGGTGCAATAAATCAGTTAAGCACTTCCGCTTCGTTTGGGTACTAGCGCCACAAATTTATTGTTTTGACTGGGATGGTACATGTAGATGGTAGCCGCCAAGGCGGGTGTACATAGGGGCACGAAGAGGAAGCAGATGTGTTCTTAATTACCCGTTATTCTTCTACATGACTAGGGCGGTAACTATAAAACCGTATATGTATATGTATATATATATATAGAGATATAGTTTATATATATATAAGAGAATATAAATATATATATATATATATATATATATATATATATATATATATATACATATATATATATATACATAGGGATAGATATATATATATATATTCTATAGAGATATATATATATATAGAGATCTATATATATATATATAGATATATATATATATCTATATCTCTCTATATATATATATCTCTATCTCTATATATATATATATATATATATCTCTATCTATCTCTCTCTATATCTATATATCTCTCTATATATATATATATATATATATATATTGTTATCGTCAGCACCTACTAGCATCACCTGGCAAAGCAAGGTAAACCGTCGCTGCGCAGCAGAGGCATATCACGCAGTAGATGACATAGATGTGTGATGGGCCATTGGATTGCTGGTATTATTTCAGCACATACCAGCGTATTACCACCAACAACGAAGGTTATCACAACCGTAACCTATGTATGACGGAAAGCATTTGACACGCGGATTAGATCATCGGTAACGAGGAGGCCAATTGTCAAGTCTACGCACGCTCCTGTTACATTGGACTTACCACATGCGTACCTCAGACATCTGAGCACGACAGTAGCGGTAACATCAGCAATCGATATCGAGTTTGCGTCAGCTGCAGGCATAACATTTATCACATATGTTTTTTTTTTCAATTACTGATTCGATCATTCGCTGGAATCCCACTAGTATATTGCAAGTTACAAAAAGCTATTATGTATTGTCACGACAATCAAGCAATGCAAAGACAAGTAGTCCTTTTTTATGTGACGCCTTCAGGGACATGGAATGCAGAGCTGGTACCTGTCACTAAGCCAACATATAACATGTTGCTAAATACGAGGACGCTTTGCGTGACATGATTGAATGTCCCAATACACAACAAGGCCTGACATTAACATTTGAGTTATCACTGACATCACCACCAGGTGGGTATTTACATCAAGTCACAAGTAAGTTCGGCTGGCTGAGAGATGTAGCAATTTTCTGGACATTTTAATGATTATTAATCAGTGCATCAGCATGTCAAATCATTGAAATATGGATGCGATTATCGCAACTAAGCAGCTTGGAATGGAATAATTTGTCAAATTCCGGCAGTGCATTGAAGCTGTATCAAATGTATTTTGGCTATCGATTGCACGTAGTCTTAACAGTAAACACAATTTAAATTGAATTTGTTGTGATTGATAGCGCGTATCATATTGATATAAATTGATCCCACCTGTTCGGGGCATCGTGCCAAAAGCAACGGCAAGGCATACTTTTCTTGACTCGGTAGTTGATGTTAAATGATCAATACCTTACCAGGGTATATAACAAACAATCACGTTTAAAAGAATTTATGGTTGTAGGTTGTACAAGAGGTACACATTGGTTGAGCTGAAGAGACTGACCCATCTTCTGGAAGTCGATTATTCTGCTCATACTCACTTCTTAAGGAGACTTTGGCGTATTCTGTATAACCTATATGCGATATTGGCTCTTCTGGCAATAAAATCACACGTGTTCATCAATGAACACATGATCGATAAAACCAAGGCCCATTATATGTAACATTCACTGTGCTTTGTGCTAGTAAATTATCATTGTTATCGATTTCTGTAGTTACACAAATATGGCGGAAACGTGTTTATTTTTAATAAGCATTTCAACACAATCCATGTGAATATTGTTCAAGGTATTCCTTCTGTAGTTTTGCTTCACTCGATATTAAACCATGTGTCGCTGTAGTCGCATTCGATAAGATACAAAATGAAATGTCACCTTCAGTTAAACAAATTTGCTCTTATATGTAAGATAAATCTCCAATGGATTGGTGACAGAAAAGGCGCATCTTTTGTACAGTCGTTTTTTATATAGGAGTTCATGAACGAAATGTCAGATAACAAGGCGAACGTACAGCGTATTATAATAGGCGTCTAAAGCATGCTTAGCGAGTCTTTGATCCTGCTATTTGCCCCGCGGTATTGGATAGCGTGGAGTCCTAATTAGGAGAGAGGAATGACAGCACGGTAATGCAAAGTCACGCTGAATTATTGAAGATTATTGATAGTGACTTTTGGAGTAATAAGCACTATATATTCGGTTTGTGTTCTGATATTACGCCTGGACTTTAAAGTCCGCAAGCAAACCACTCCGGCAATATCGGCACCTATAAAGACCCTGAATTCCAGACCCAATGAATTAGCCTCAAGGTGCATATTACATTGAACTCAATCTTGTGAGGCGAAATGTAGTACGACTGTCGTAGGCTGTGGGACAGTGACTCGGTCTACCAGGAAGCAGCGGAGCTGATAGATCAAACGAGTCTGATGCAGCATTGTTAGATGTATCGGGATGTGGTCCATTGTATTGCTTCCTCGCTTGCGCAATGATTGGCTTGGCACAATGACCATTAATATATGTTTTTATGGTATTGCCTTTTTTGATATATTAGCCAGTGATGATTCCAAGGCAAACGAATAGGATATATGAAAGGACGAGGAGACCTGCAAGGGTATCCATTGTCTACGCGATACAATCATAGATGGACTGAAGTGCTTAGTCAGCATTATGTTCCAGGTTGATTAACTTTAAAAGGTAACACGAGGCACAAAAAAATGATCAAATCATGGTTTTAATCCAAGATTAAACCTTGATACAAAATAGGCAGAATAATCTAGTCTACAATGAAGCCATCGCAAAGTCTATTTTGTAACGCATATATCTGGTATGGCTATAGTATATGAGTTTATCTTGAAAATATTCTGCAAAGAAGCTATTTGAGGGCCTTATAATTTATATCGAAATTTTATTCCGGGACGGATCCCCTGGACGCAGTGCCAATTAGAATGGTGATTGGTTCTACATCAAAATGTTGGTGCTGACAACTAGCAGGAAATACATGTATTAATAAATCCTTAATATTAAGGCAAAACGAGCATATATTATATGGAATTTGGTACGTCTTGTGCGCTAGACCTTTATTTGCATGAAGAATTGGCCGTTCCATTGGTTCATTTGATTTTGGTACGGGGAGTTACCGTTTGATATAGTTTTGGAAGCAGGAATATATCAAGATATTCGGGTAAATTATAGAGTATAGTCTTCAATGATAAACGCTTGCTAACCTTGTGTGGTAAATTTACATTGGTTTATAGATGGAGATTGATTGTCGATTACAATTATTGAAGCCAAACTTATTCTGCATTATCGCAGAATCACAGAAATATTCATCTCCATGTCGTATTTGCTGTCCCCATCATATGCTGTGACTACAAGTCTACCTTTCTTATGTTCTCTCAAAAATGGTAATGAACAGCTAATATGCTATGTACAGTATTAAGCCAAACTGACGTCATTTGGCGTACGGACGGCACACGTACCGCAATGACTCGTTCAATGCCCTGAACGTGGGCCAATCCCGGGTGTGAAATCTTGTTTTGGTGAAGGTCAGCATGTAAATGACAATGCTTGTGCACTGACCTGATTTCGGATGTATAAAATCTTGTCTTGGTATCACTCGTATCATTACTGTTTGCAAACCATTCGACTTCAATCAGTCGCGTGAGTAAGTTATTTCATTTACAATAACAAGAGGGTCAAGTGATGTTACCACGGCAAAATGTTTTTTCACTGGGACGACCCTGACTTTCAAAACTGACTTTGCCATCCGAGTTCATTAGAAATAATAGAATATGTGAAGTCATATATATTTTTATAGCCTGGCTGGAAGATTATTCGGCGAATCTTATGAGTCAGAGTGGGTGAATATAATGAAAGACCAGCCGGTTGCTGCAAATAACCCACGATATATGGATGTGATTATCATAATGTAACAAAATTTCCTTTTTGCCTGAAATGTGTCGGTAAAGAAAATGTAATATCTCGTCATGCGTGATGTTGTTTTCCCGAACATGTTCGCGACAAATCGGTAAATGCACTGTTCCTTTTGGGCATCATCGATGCTTGATTTATGAATGGACTTCAGTCTACCTTTCTTATGTTCTCTCAAAAATGGTTTAGGATTATAAAACATTCTATATATAACTTTGTTTTGAATGCAAAGCTTACAAAATATAGATTCGAAATCTGTTTATCCCTCACCATACAAAATCATCACGTCATGGCTAGCAGCTTACACATCCAAGGGTTAGAGGTTAATTTCATGGCAGATTCTTTGCCAGTAGACTTGCCAAAGAATATCAACGGATCCAGCTTTAACGAAATTGTCCAGCTCTTGAATAACAGTACTAACCATGATAGACTAACCGGGAGTCACCGCCATTATTACAGCAGCTGGACATTGTGGCCTCGCAATTATTTCAGTATTGTCTGCAAATAGTAACAGCCACTTTTAATTCCTTGTGCAAACTTGATCGCATGCTATTGATCGGCAACCATCAATGCCAGTTATCCACTTGCTTCAGGTTTTGTTTGTCATGTTTGTAGCAATTAGTGCATATACCAGTAAGTTATATATTAACATCGAGTAAGCCTGGAATATATATAACTTGTTCTCAAATCTTCTGATGACGAATTTTTATTTGTTGGCGTTGTACCGGTAAGTTTGCTTAATAATAACAACTGCAACGGAAGCAGTAACTATTCTCCAACCCGAGGGTGCATCGATATTGTAAGTATGATTAATACTTATGTTGAGAGACTATGCTGTTTGTAGAGGACATGAAATATTACAACAGCGATTTTTAGCAAAAATACATCGGAACATTGTTCTCTGTATGGGTTTGACAAGGATAAAGCCGCAGTATCATACATGTAATCAATTTTGCTGGTCTGGTATAAAGAAACAGAAAAGTGCACGTAAGGAATGTAAGATAATTCAAAGGAAGTCACATAAGTTACCTTACAAAATAACAACACTTCTAAAAGCACAAGTCCCGGCAACATACATGCCGATCCATGGCACAGTGATTAGGGTGAACGTCAACAATTTCAAAAGGGCATATAGTGCCTCAGAATGAACAAGCACATAAGCACAATTTAACAAAATACGCCCGTTAACGAGACGAGCGCGTGACCGTTACCACAGAACAGTTGGACGGTGGCAATACGTCAACTGAGCCCGGAACCTATGTGATTAAACAGCTGTTGCTGCAGTAAGTAATGATTACATTGATTAAAGATGACGGTATATGGTTAATTGAATAAGGGTTAATAACTGGTTGATTATACAAGCATGAAATTCAAGAATATATAGGGAATCATTAGGCAGGAAGGTAACTGGCATCACTGCTGAATTTATAGCGAGATATATCTCGTTATGGATTTAGTGATAAATTTATAAACCGCCCCGCAATCGCAAGTCAGTTAAACAGAAGCGTTTAGAGCGCAGTGTGCGGTCGTTGAAGATGCAAGTCAGGTATCAATTAACTAAAGACTAATGACAGTGGACTCCTTAACGACTATAAAATAAATGAATCTGAAGGATAATCATAGAAAAGTGTCCAGGATCTATCTATCTATCTATCTATCTATCTATCTATCTATCTATCTATCTATCTATCTATCTATCTATCTATCTATCTATCTATCTATCTATCTAGCTATCTATCTATCTATCTATCTATCTATCTATCTATCTATCTATCTATCTATCTAGCTAGCTATCTAGCTATCTATCTATCTATCTATCTATCTATCTATCGAGCGAGCGATCTATAGCTATCTATCTATCTATCTATCTATCTATCTATCTATCTATCTATCTAGCTATCTATCGAGCGAGCGAGCGATCTATCTATCTATCTATCTATCTATCTCTATCTATCGATCTATCTATCGAGCGAGCGAGCGATCTCTATCGAGCTATCTATCTATCTATCGATCTATCTATCTATCTATCTAGCGATCTATCTATCTATCTATCTATCTATCTATCTATCTATCTATCTATCTATCTATCTATCTATCTATCTATCTATCTATCTATCTATCTCTATCTATCTATCTATCTATCTATCTATCTATCTATCTATCTATCTATCTATCTATCTATCTATCTATCTATCTATCTATCTATCTATCTATCTATCTATCTATATCTATCTATCTATCTATCTATATATATCTATCTATCTATCTATATATCTATCTATATATATATATATATATCTATATATCTATATCTATCTATCTATATATATATATATTATCTATATCATATATATATAT
The DNA here is from genome assembly GCA_034190875.2 of Urechis unicinctus. Lineage (NCBI taxonomy): Eukaryota > Metazoa > Annelida > Polychaeta > Xenopneusta > Urechidae > Urechis > Urechis unicinctus. The sequence continues at coordinate 30,269,141 of CM067342.1, forward strand.
ATCGTATATATATCAATATATATATATATATATATATATATATATGTATATATATATATATATATATATATGTATATATATCAATATATATATATATGTTTACAGACATATATATATATATATCAGTATATGTGTATATATAGATATATCGATATATACCTAATAATGCATATATATATTTATACATGCAACTATACATATGCATATATATTTTGAATATATATGTATATATTTACAAATATATATGCAAATATATATATATATATACATCTCAAACCTCAAATAATCATCGATATTCATTTGATTTTAGCCAAAATTATGAGGATGACAACTTTCACCAGAGACTCAAACAATGAGTCGTCTAGTGCAGCACGTTTTGTAACATAATACCAAATCTCAGAGACAGCTTTCGTAGACATGTCTATTTCATCAACACCACGTGATTGTCTCCATACATTGGTACAAAATGTTGGTGCTTCCAGACCTGTTTGACTTCTATTGTATAATAGCGTACCACGTGGAGCACACAGGACTGCCATTGGCACTCAGACGAGACTGTCATCAATAACATAGGAGGTCGATGAAGGCACTGAGAGCCAACCCCCCTTATCTGGTAACGTTTAGTTTCATTGAGTAGCACATGTCTAACCTAAATGACCCCCAGCGTTTCTCACATGTCATCAACTAAGTTGAAGCAAAGTTGGCACATGGGTGCATTAAAACATTCTTTGACACGGAGATAAGTTTGAGAGAGCATCGCCTCTGACTGCAGTGGTGGCATTGAGCTTTTCCCGTGCATTGTGTAAACAATGCTGAACAATCGTACCATGTGCTGCAATTGATGCATTCGGCCCGTCAATCAAGGAAGTGCATAGCTGCTTTATGTGACGATAAGGTATCCTCAGCATAGCTACGGTATTTCACCTTAATCATCACCGAGACAGGGATCGTTGAATGGTCAACTGTTTTGTGTTGATCTGACCTCGAGATCTTCTTCTATAGGAGATATTGGATATTTTGATACTAGCTATTGGTCAGTGGAATTGATTGTGGACATTCACGACTCCGTGCTTCTCTGTCGTGATGCTGGTCAGGCCGATGAGGTAGCGATGATTAATTGCTAATCATATCAATAAACTTTATGGGCTAATCAAACCAAGCAGAAGTGGCCCACGCATATTGCTACCCGAACACATGATGGATTGGCAATTATATCAGTAACGGCTACTAAATCTGACAGCACCTTCATTGGGGATTGTAGACCATATGATCCGATCAAGACCTGACACTATAAACTTGAGGGAAGGCCAGCTGCACTAAATAGCTCTTCTCTTTGGTTGGCGTGTCCGCGTCGATTGCTTTTGCAGTTGGACTAATCAAGAGATTCATCCAGGTTTCTATCGTATTCTTATTTCGGAACTAGTGAGTGCATTTAGATGGCATGAAAAAGAATAAGCAGAAGCTATTGAGGGTGGTAAACATGTTACCGACAGCTTATTAAGAAGATGTCCGTGTCATATTACTTTTTGTAAGAAACCTAGAGCTCTATAACTTATCAGACAATACTGCCTCAACGTTAATTACTGCGGACACTTATTCATTTAGCAGCTTCTTCTCAGATGACGTCATACACCGCGATCAGCTGGTTAACTGGTCCATCGAGAAAAACAAACTTCATCCAAGATACGCTTGACATAGTGAATTGACGTGTCGATATATCTTTAACCTTCCGGGGCAACGCATCAAAGGGCCCCTCAACGAACAATGCGGGGTATCAGAAAAAGGGAAGTGCATTTTGTTGAACATCCGTAACGTCACAGTTCTTACTCTGTGATAGGTAACAAATACGTAATGAGTTGTTGTTGGTTAAGTATAGAGCATTGGCGCAGCTTCATATGATAAAACAAGCATATCTCACAAACATAATACCCATTACAGATTCAATAGTCTTACATGTGTGCTCCATATGTATGTATGTATGTATGTATGTATGTATGTATGTATGTATGTATGTATGTATGTATGTATGTATGTATGTATGTATGTATGTATGTATGTATGTATGTATGTATGTATGTATGTATGTATGTGTATGTATGTATGTATGTATGTATGTATGTATGTATGTATGTATGTATGTATGTATGTATGTATGTATGTATGTATGTATGTATGTATGTATGTATGTATGTATGTATGTATGTATGTATGTATGTATGTATGTATATGTATGTATGTCTGCATGTATGTGCATGTATGTGTATGTATGTATGTATGCATGTATGCATGTATGTATGGATGTATGTATGTATGTATGTATGTCTGTATGTATGTATGTATGTATGTATGTATGTATGTATGTATGTATGTATGTATGTATGTATGTATGTATGTATGTATGTATGTATGTATGTATGTATGTATGTATGTATGTATGTAGATGTCTGTATGTATGTCTGTATATATATATATATATATATATATTTATATATATGTATACATATCTACATCTATATACTCCTATATATATATATATAATATATATATAAATATATATATATACTTATATATATATATATATATATATATATATATATATATATATATCTCTCTATATCTTCTATATATATTATATAAATATATATCTATATATATATATGTATGTCTGTATGTATGTATGTATATTTATATGTATGTGCATATATGTACAGATATATGTATATATATATATATATATATATATATATATATATATATATATATATATATATATTTATTTAAACATTTATTTAAATATATATATATGTTGCGTGCTTACCAATGCACTTTCAGTGACCATTTCTCTCATACCCCATATGTCCGAATTGTGAAACTGATTGATTTGATTGTTCACAAGGCCGATTTATCACTCTTTCACTCAGAAGAACATCAATGTCGATTTCACTTTGGATTATCTTAAGCTTGAGATACAAGGGATATCACATTATCTGTCCGAAGCAAAGTCGTCGAATATTGCCATGGATATATTTATTTAAGCTGTAAAACAAGAATCGGTATTGCTTGTGATTTTGCGGACTATAATTGTTTACCACTGATGCAAGCAATGACCAGCGAATTGAATGTTCTCTCAAAAGGATGGTCCACTTTACCCCTACTCGCCAGGCACTGATTGGGCCCATAGCTAGCCCAAGTGCTTGTCAAGATTCAGTGCTAGTCAATGCGATTGTATAGAGACCCTGCACGTGCTTATTTTTGGAAGTACTTTGGCAGTGCCCCTTTGAATGCTGAAAACTCTACGTTACTGCAAAAGGATAGTGCCATTGCTTTGAATGGAAGAGTGCTGGGACGATAAGGTCCGCGAAGTAACCATGACACGTTCCAGAAAGGGTCATCAAAGACACGTGCTTTCCCCTGAAGTACAAACTATGCTCGTTGGATACACGGCGCAACGACAACCTAACCCTAGAAGATACTTTTGCATTAAATATTTTTGGCCTTAGCATTAACACAATTAGAAATTGCCATTAGGCGGCGACTACTTCTTCAGTTATTAAATGAACTAGTTCACATTCAATTGCCATCATATCGTAGACTTTTTGGGAGGGATAGTGGCATATACCTCTAAACAAAGAGTCTTGAGAATAATTAGACCTAGCTGCAAAGTAGGCGGGGACAAAGATGATAAAATACATCGAACACACAATAGGTAAAACTATGTTGAGGGCTTCAGTGTAGTAATTCAGTACAGTCTATTTATTAGCATGACCCTGAAACAACTGTACTAATGACCCGATGTCATATTGACGATCACTGTTGTTGAGCATGAAGGATTGGAAATTAAATCAATAATGACAACCAAACACAACCCCTTTTATTAGAGGATTATATAATGAATTGGCATATAGACTCTCGGCAAGGTCAGTCATCTGATTGCATACACATTGCTCTACTCGCTGAAAACAACATGTTGCTATGACATTATTGCTACTTGCTGTTGGCTGGATGGTGCTTAAACAGATCCTGGGAATGGGAATCGAAATTTGGCAATAGCAGAATTAATTAAAACTTGTTGGTGCCGTTTCGGCTCATATAAGTGTTTGGATCATTCCATGAAGTTAGCGCTAGCGTTTTCTGGGTTACGTTTATCCGTAGTAAATGTCTATATTTTAAATCATGATATCAAGCATGGTTATTTCGTGACTGTACAATATGAAGAATATTAAAGCGTGGTTACATGACATAACGGATGGCACCTTCAGACAATGACAAATAAATACCACCGCCTAACGACTGTTAAAACCGTTAATTACACCCAGTGGCTGGCACACAAGGTTTTATCTTTGCTGGTCTGAATATCATTGCAATAGCCAGAAAGGAAGAGTTAAACATACGTTATGGTGCTTCCGTGTAATATGTTTTTTTTAGCGTTTTTCATCGTCTGCAGCCTAATATAATGAACCGCTTAAAGCTCATTTCATGGCTTACGCTCTATATTTGATAGATAACAGAAGATATGCTGGTTTACTAGGTGACTCTTTTTTTCTTTGAGACATCATGCTTCGCTGAAACATGTTCATATTCAGAAAACGATAATGGTCAATTGTGTCGGTCATAATAAGGAATGAACCTCTGCGCATGAGAGGCACGCAGACGCATGGTGACAGGTTTTCTAATATTGTCATAATTACGATGTTATAAGGTTCCAGGGCGAGGTAAGAGAACTGGCTATACGCGAGTTACAAATGCGTCGATACTGAGGCATTGCTTTAGAAAGAGGAAGTTACGAGAATGAACAAACAACATTAGCGAATTGAAGCTTGTGAAATTTCCAGCACAATAGTCTAACCGCGGGACCATGGACACTCACTTGTGCTACTGCATGCCATAATTCGGGGCGATTCTGCTTTGCTTTGTTAATCAGCATTGGTGATATCGTGATGCTGTTTCCCCCTGTGTGACCTTGCTAATGCTCCACTGTAAAGATGTTGGGACAACATTAATCTTTGATTTCGTATGTCATGAAATGACCTATATGTGACATTGAGCAAAGCTATTATCAATGATGAATGATTCAATAACCCATTCACCTCGGTATTCAATCTGCACTCCCAAGGGGTCAGTTGGCTTATCAGCCACTCTTACTGTGAATAATGTATTGTTTTAGATCCAAGCATATGTTGACTTACGGATGACTGTTGTTTGATAGATGATTGATTTATAGATACATAAAAAGCAGGAAGTCAGATAATGATAGGTGTGTGTGTGTGTGTGTGTGTGTGTGTGTGTGTGTGTGTGTGTGTGTGTTATTACATTGAACAAAACTCACTAGCAGATGTTTCAATACACCAACGTTTTATGGTGATGCATCTGTGTACAATATCGATTAATTTGTGCTCAGAACAGAACGATGTTCACCATTGGTGGTAACAATAATGTTTGTACTATCATAGCTATCACCTGGCTTAATGTTGCACGCCTGAAGCTCAACTACCCTCGTAGGTAGTGCGTGCCGGCTGCGTTAGTGCATGTCAGCCATTATCACTACAGCAGAACCAAACTGAGGCAGCATACACATACACCCACACCCCACACACGTACATCCGCACACGCACACACACACGCAAACACTAGGACATATACACAAACACACACATACACGCACACGTTGCCATGAGTCAACTGCCTTTGTTCTTTTATTCCAAAGGTATGGCCAGATGCAAATGGCCGACATCGCAGTTCAGCCGACATCGCAGTTCAGCCGACAACGCAGTTCAGCCGACAACGCAGTTCAGCCGACATTGCAGTTCAGCCTACATCGCAGTTCAGCCGACATCGCAGTTCAGCCGACATCGCACTTCAGCCGACGTTGCAGTTCAGCCGACGACGCAGTTCAGCCGACAACGCAGTTCAGCCGACATCGCACTTCAGCCGACATCACAGAGAGTGTAAACTAATCCTTAACGCATGGATTGCGTTGCTATTCGATTTGCGGTAACTGTCTCTCGCTACCCGTTAATGTCACCAATTGGTTAGCATAACTCAACACCAGCAGATTAATCATTCGTCATCCGCATGTTCACTTGCATTTGGTTAATTATTTACTAGACCACGCTTCCTCAGAGAAATGTATTGTGTAAAAACATCGAGGATTAATATAATGTTTCGAGACGAGCTGGTATGCTGCAAAGTCCAAACGTTGTATTTCAGCGACGCTCTGTACTATTTGTGTTTTAGTGAACTAACGAACAGGTAGTTCGTCGGCTTTCGAATATGGTGAGATCAGGCTTAAAAGTGGTCATATGAAATGTTGATGCCACCATCATTACAATATCATATCTTGTTGATGTCAATGATAATCTAAGGGTCCGCGTACAATACGCTTTAAAAAAGCAACACCTAGTGCTAACCAACCGAATGTAAAATTCGCTGTTCCAACACACCACGTTAACATCACTTGACAATTATGTGGAGTCAAGTGATGTTAACGCATTGTAGGCAACCACAAAGCCTAGCGAAAGGTGCCTAACCTTTACGAAGCTTGCCTGATGATTAATTTAGATAAATCAACGCTAAATACGTGTGCGTGCAGTCAATTACATATTTTCGGAACATGTTCATGCCGTATCTGATCATGATTTGCCTGGATCCTACTGCACACATCAATGTTTATTTGCCCAGCTTGGCGCCAACGCATTGTAGGCAACTACAAAACCTAGCGAAAGGTGCCTCCGCCGCTGAATGTGCGGCTTATATTCTCGTGATACGTTTTACCAAGGGCTAGTTCATCGCAAGATTAGAGTCATTATAGATGCAAGTCAGGTACCAATTAGCCATAAACTAACGATGGTGTACTCCAAGCCGACAGCTCAGTACAAATAATTCATTGTATGCTCTGAAGCTGACTCATAACAGATGTTAAAGTGACGCTACAGCTGCTGTGATCGATACGATACAGCCTTTTCTCACTCCACCACCATTGATTAAATAACAAAGTGGATGCGTTTTCAAACCAACATATTGTGACCAAATGCTGTGATTTTTATGGGCAATATCTGTCCTTTCACATAAGTGACAACAGCCATTAGTGGAGATGTATTCACCAGTAATTGTTATAATCAATACAAACATCATCGTCCGTTATCAGCTCATTCAATGCAATAAACTTGAAATGCATAGCCATATTAAGCTGTCACATTCGCAACCTGTCCGGTAAACCGGCAAAGACGGCGATCTAGCTGGCTAAGCGTCAAAAGCCTACCAGCCACGCGGAATGAGGATCAATAAGAATGGTCTAAAGCAGAGACGAACAGTCTGTGCACAACAAGATGTTAAACTATTCATTTTATGATTGTATAATCATCCATTGCTACTTCTGGTGCTGAAGGTTGTTATTAGAGGAACCTTGTAGTCCCAAGTACGGGTCCTGGAAGTGCTCTTTTGTCGTCACGACAGCATTTTCTGCTGCACGAACCGCAGTAGCCATTACATTTTGATGAAGTCAGTGTGTGCGTGGGTAAACCTTTGCAATATTGTTTGCCTCAAGCTTCAAACGAATCGCACGAAATATTATGTGCAGTTCTGATGTGATGACCACTGCATGTCAGTCCACTTAAGACATCTCAGCTGCAATTATGTATTGCACTGGAGTATAATCATGGTATGCCTCGAATGACTGATCAAATACTGTTTATGATGTTACATGTAGTGTCTCGATGGCTTGAACAAACGTATACACCGTTGCCGACTGCGTCATATGCGTCATTATTTGTCCAGGTAGCATCTGTTGAATGGACGATTATTTCACCTGAACCACAAAAGTCTATTATCATAAGCTGTGTGAGCTGAGACACGAATCAATCAGCTTGTCTGGATGGGCTGAGCACCATGACGTCAGCAGGCCATAATCATATCAATGGAGTGTCTGCAGTCGCAAACTAATGCTAATGATGTGTACCAGATGGTGCTTCAGCCAAGCACTGTGGTGGAACTGTCTCCGGAATGACCATAGTTGTGTTGGTTATCGGGACGAAATCTAGCCCAAGACCAAAATAAGAGTGAAAGAATGTACATTATGTATCTCTGCGATTTTATGATGCTGTAATATGATTCTGATATCATGTTTCAATGCGCTGAGTTCCTAGAAAATATTCATTATTGACATTAAACATTGTTATAAGGGTTGCATTAGCGTTCACGAGTTGGTATTGTTTGCTTTGGGTATTGGCAATAGTGAATGTAAATATCTCATCCGAGATAACGTGAGAGTTGCTGCGGATAGTACAAACGTGTTGTGTGATTTTCGGAATATTTGACTATATCCATATCCTGATATGCCATGATTCAAGCGGCTGTGAAAATCTGTCCTGTAAAGGCTAGCACAAATGATCTCAATGGCATGGCAATTGGTTCGTGGATAGCATTCTGCTGAATGAAACATTGTGTACCTGCCCAACTAAACACCAGCTGCGGAGGATCAACGCAAAGCAACTGATGTAAATAATGAACTGAAAGTTTAGTGCTCGTGCTATTGACAAGCACAATTTTATTAAAATATACATTCAACTGTATACTAAATCTACTGATCAGCCCGTAGGACAGATATTTTGACTGAGCGATTCATTCTCTTATATCCAACGAATCGGATTATGTGCTAACAGGTTGATATCGTAATCACCTCATTCTCTATTCCACAGGCCGCTATTGTGTGTGAGCAGTTATCTAACAATAGATATCCACGTCTATGCGCAGTTTGGTCTACCACGTAGTGCTAGTTAACAGTAAACCCAGCAGCTCTATTCACGTGGTGGTTCCGCCAAAGTGAAGATGGACTGTGTGTCGTCTATGGCCGAAGCTGATCATTCATTGTATTCGGCGTTCTTGGAATCGGTGTTCAAAATCGACCTGATTTCAGTGCCTCCCAAGAGAATACTTGATTCTGATTGGCATCACTCAGCAACTGATGCTCCTATCAATTCTTTGTTGAAATTATTAGAGGCCTATTATAGACATTAAATCAGTATTATGGCAATGGTTAGCAATATTTAACTTATTGTTCTCCTACAATCGTTTTGCAGTGTTCCTTTCGGTTTAGTTTGAGTAATTATAGACATCAGTTTATGAAGGTTTTAACTTATTGTTCTCAAACTGTTTTGGTGGGTGACTCACAAACAACAACAATTGCTGAGACTCATTTGTCCACATTGTGCTCTCAAATCGATTGTGTAGAATCACCGACATAGTGTTAATACACATGTCCACACCGGCGTATGGCTTAGTCTAATTGGATGCATGAATATCGTTTAAACCACTCTTAGAGGAGCTATATACATTTTCCCTGCGTAATCATACCAAATGATCGGGATCCAACCACAATGTGTGCATAACGATTTTCTGGAATGATAGATCCAAGAAAATCTCTTACGAATTTGATATGCTGACCTATCAAAATCCGGGAATAAACCTCATATGTCTAAAAGAGTCTGATTTACTTGTTTCCGCCCCCTTTCTTTCCACACCACCTGACTTCGCTAAGAGCTGATCCACTTCTGAAACAGCTTACCTTGCACCAATAACATTTTAACGATATAAGGTAGGGATGCCGGTTTCTTAATGACAAGAACGAGCTTCATAATACTGCCACCATGTAATCCGTAATCCTCTCCGTGACCCTACCCTAATTCACGCCTGTATAAGCAGCAGGTTCCGGTGAAAGGTTGCCAATATGCAACTGGCCAAGTGAAACGTTAAGGAGGAGAAAATTTACATATTCAACGGACCGGCGCGCTCACCCAACACACGCATACACATACCCACATGCTCACTAACTGCACACACATTTCTACAACAATATATTTGATTTCATGCAGGCCAATAAACCATTGTAATAGCCGTACAAGACCACTATTTTCGGCACTGTCGCGTTTTTAAGGACCATATTTCTCCATGTAACTTGTCAAGTAACGAGTTTTATATCATGCTAATCTAGGAAACCATACGTATAGCTGCTTCATGGCACGAATAGCCTCAGGCACTAGTTTTTGTAGCAGGGATACGGCTTCTGAATCGCCTGCTGTAGAATACAGTGTGATAGCTCGGTGATTTCAAACAGCATCATGCATGTCGATATACCACACATCCTTGTTGAAAGGGAGACCCCTGGCTAAAAATATTCTTATCATATTTGAATGAACAGGAGAATGTAATATCACATAACAAAAGGATACTGTTAGTCGACGTAGATGTAGAGCGAAACCAATCGGACGCATTGGCGCCATTGCTAAATACTCCGCTTCTACAACCATGGGCATTTGATTTCAAGAGTGACGCGTGCCCTACAATTAGATAGGGACTATGAACCCTGCACATGCAGGCCATATATATTCATGGCATTTTTTTGTGTCATCGACTCGCATTTCTGTGCTAAGTAATTTGTCGAAAGAGAGAATAAGTTACACCGTCTAACCCTAAGATTTAATTTTATGACCAAGTAACTACGATTTGATTTTATGATCAAAATATCAATGCAATACATTTGGTGATGACGTGGGAATCTTCGTGTAGGTAAGCTGAAATGTTGCTAAACGTAACCGACAACAAAAAGGAATGTCAGGTGTATTTCAAACCGTACATCCCTTACATTTACCTCTCTAAAGCTGTCAAAATCATGCATTTCAGGCAAATTATATGTGCAACAGTCACTTAAGCTACATAAGCGAAACTTCGTTGATTATAACGTAATATCCGGCGAAAATGTGTGAAATGTACAACGTTTGTCTTGGCTTGCATTTGCAGAATGCACGTGTCATGGATACATAATGTGAACTGTGCTTATTATCTTACGTAGAAACTTAACACAACAAGCAATAATGTACCATACATGGTCACGTTGATTTCGCGTGATCCGATTTACTCCAGTATGATTGCTGGTGCCTACTCCGCCCAACGTAAGGAGCCAAGGGCAGGGAAGCAGCGGCCCTCGTTATTAACTAGCATTACTTTGCTTATCATTATTTTGATGGTGCGTTACACACAAAAACCAGCAAAGACTCAAGACATATCTATCAGGGTGCGATGTATCATGCGCAAGGAAATTTTAACATGTACGCAATGCTAACGAGCCCATTTTAGGTAGGTTTATTGAATGAGCAGCGTTAAAGCATATTTGGAATTAATTTGTAGCGATCGACAAAAAAATTACTACGATACAGATTATCGATGGTTCTCTGTGACAGCTCTTGCCGCGGGTTGACAGAAGCATTCTTATATGTACATTCCCATGTACATATAAATGGTCCCATAGCCAGAATACCAATATGATAGCGATTATGAAATTGCACCGGCATGTCAAATTGATGGAAGAAATTCTGTCATATGTAACTACACCCCTACACATAGACATGTTGTGAATTGTTGGTGAGCACTGGAGTCATGTACTGCCATCATGGTCATTTAGCAGTCCAATATTGACTTGAAGCCCTTGGGAATTATTTGGACCTCAGTGTTGTTCATGGCGTCGTGTTGGCCATACAGGGCTATTTGTCGACTGTACATGACGTTTATTCTCTTGGCAGCTTCTGCCTCGATGCTATCATAATCCCCAACCACTGGTCCTATTTGAAATGCCTTTATATTGTTGCTCCATATTCGAGCCTTAAAGTACTGCCGAGAGCACTCGATTTGTACATTCAGTCACGGAATAGCATTATCGACGATTATTTTATGAATGTTTGTGTTGCCTTCAAAGTATGTCTTACTCTGGGCAGTTATCCATTTTCTAGTCAATGCCTTTCTGTATACAAGCTATTGCTTCGATGCAGTAACCTGCATATACCTCATTGGCTTTCGAGTTTAGTTAATCCTTAAAGCTTATTATATTCCTCTAAAAGTATCTATTTGGGGATTTTTGTGTATCGATCATTTCCCACAAAAACACGAACTGCATCGAGAACTGTCAGAGTTGAGGCAGCTTCCAACGAACAACTTATGGTTTCCATGAACACTACGATACCGTAACGTGACTCAACTGCTGTTGTTAGGAGATACAAAAGGCGGGAGAACAGAGGCAAAGGGCGGCTGCACGCGGTGCACTACAGACATGGGGTTTATTCATGCACCTTTCTAGCTCATGTACATGGGACATATGTTACGAAACACTTTTTTCCAAGCCAACATCAACCACCATTTCAAGAACTGTGTTGATATATTGCCGCTGTCTATAGACGGCGGTATATCCCATAGGTAAGTTTGCTCCCTGCTTTATAGGAATTGACGCAGCCTAATGCAAATAGAACACAATTCTAGCAGCCTGGGAAGAGCATTGTCTGTGTTGGGGCGAACTCGCTCTACCATCACGAGGCTCTTCTCAATCAGATGTTGTGATGTTGTACTGATGGGTTGATGATGATGGATAGGCTAAGCGTCTTTCGTTGGGGCTCTGTAGGCGATAAATAAATCTCCAAAATCTATCACCGAGCCGGAGAATTAATTATAGTACATCCCACCATTCGAGCTCATTACAAATTATTAGATGTTTTAAGCCATCTAGAACTTTAGCTTGTCATGTAAATTTGCACCATGTCATTGCAACAATTTCAGGAGCTTCATGCGTCTCGGATCACAGTCATTGAAAAAGCTATCGGTGCTTGTTGCAGCAAATTGAAGATGGAAAAGACAACTTACTTAGACCAAACATGATCTTTGTATTCACTTTAGGGGAGGTGCATGAGAAATCTGGAGGTTACTTTTGCATCACAATCGCCTCGGTGTCGGCACGATGATCATGTATACCTCGCGCCAGAAAAAATCCCGTATAACAAAAAAGCACTAGACTGAGGTCGGCTAAAAAGAATCTTATGACTAACCCATAGTAGGCAGACATTCAGCATGTGCTCACTGCAGTCAGCGGTAATCATATGTGTGGTGTAGCAACGATAGATTGGTGTTGCATAGTTAGGTTTTGTCTTGTGCATTGGGGGCTTGCCAGGTGATGAATAAATTGCCAACTTGGCAGAGAAGCGGTAATCAACTGAATGAACCTGGCACTGGCCAGGTATGGGTACTATTAGTGACGTCTTAACTACAACAAAACCATTCGGAAAATATAACTGTTAGTCTTGGCACTTAGCCGGAAATCAAGTAATGCATCTGGATGTTATGAATGGGAAAGTTTTCTACATTATCACATAGTAAGAGAAAGGCTACAAGACTTCGTTATGGGGATTGTCTGCAGCCAATAAGACGTTAGGGTCGCCTGGTTTGACGTTTTCCGTCGAGAGGCAGCCGTCATGTCGGTTACAATGTATTTTGTGGAATATTCCAGTACAATGCGGGACCTCGAAATTGAGGCGATCGATCAGGGTGACCTCAGATATCACCACAGGCGGATATTGACACTAAACAACTATGTACGCCTGGCGTGGTAAGTTTCAGAAAGGCATATATGGTGTCTATCTCGACACAATAATGCACCGCTAAAACAGGCAATACTGGGATACGAGGTGCATGAATGTTTTTAAGATTTGTAGAATACATAGGGACCGAGCCTCAATGTTGAACACCAAATGATATACTCCATTTGGGGCTTATAAGATCACTACACATCAGGAATAGCTAGTTAATATAGCGACTGTTTTTATTGGATGATTGGAGATTGTTTGTATGATATGGCCTCCTTAGAAGGTCAGCCTCCAGATATTGAACGCTGAGTGGCATTGCTCCATTGCCCCATTAAAGTGTGATGGGAGGGATGGGCAGCTTACCGAATGAACAGCTAATACGTATCTACATTGAGGGTTGCTTGAGAAATCGTATCCATCTTAGTTAGCACCATATGTGTTTAACTATCTGTACCGGCACATTTATAAGAGATGAAAAAGATACAAACCACAGAATGATGTATACGCTCAAATAAAATGACGTTATGGCTGTTTGCTTTTACAATGTGCTTAATCGATAGAAATAGAGCAATTTGCCATTGCATCGATGTGCAATAAGTTTTCAAAATTACTTAGTTTTTGCCAGTTATAATTGACTACTGTTGGGCACTCTTGATTGTCGTGCATCTTGGACCCGACACAACGGCATGCATAGGTAAACAATATCTGTTTGACGCATCTGGAACGCATGGATTGTACCTGTCGTGAACACGTCTCATCCTGGGTTTGACAAATTAGGAGTTGCATCAGTAATAAACACCTTACTAAATGACGCTTTTCACGGGGGTCAAAACTTACGACATTAAGCATGGTTATTTTGTAGTTGCACGACATCAGTTATAGTCGGCAAGTATGGTCATTGCGTGGTTACACGGCATCAATCACGGCACCCTCAGACAATGACAGTTTATCATTAGCTGGTGCACGATGTATTATCGGTTTGAATTCGACAGCTCAAGGCAGAAATACTAGAAAACAAGAGAACTACGTCACATATTATGGTGGGTGTCCTTAAAGTTCAAATACAACGATTATCATCACATCTTTGATATGTGGTACAAAATAGAGACTCATTGCACCGACATGCATCAACGTTAAAAATCCACAGATAAGGTCCCACTCGGAAGAAAATACGAAGCCATCATCTCGATGCAATTTTGCCTCAGTTGGCCGTTAGGGGCAGGTTGTGTGACGTCACATTTGCTGCGCGGCTTCCAAGAGAATTTGACAGCGAGCGAAACGAATATCGATTTTGTAGGTTTTAAGATTACACCGTATTTACATGAAGCCATGTCGTCTTCTGACGAAGATTACGAGGCCCAATTACATGACACTGGGGCAAATTTTGTCCATGGCTATTTATTTGTGCAAATTCGAGCGGGAGTTTAATCATCCAAGTTAGACTCGGAAAATGAAACCGGCAGCTCTTACTCAGAATCCGCTTCGGATGCAAAATCCACAAACGATCTCGACGAATGGTCGGTATAGAATACCCTTCCCAAGGTTTATTGAACTATGTTAACTGGTGAAAAATTTATCGTTAGTATTGTCATACCTCTGTATCGCGTATGAAGAGGGTTCACAATTATATAGTTCCAACCGGCTCTGTGTTTACTATATCTATTATCTATTATATCATTACATGGTGGCAGCGGCGGAGAAATTCAAACCCACAGCATGAATTCCGATGGACTATAGATACGTGTGAACCCCATCTCGGATCTCCGACTGCACTGTACCGGACAATTCTTACCGTTTCGCTCCCGCTGACGAGCAGACGCCGCCGCCCGGCTGAGATCGCCATTTTTGCCTGCCGACCACAACTCGGTCGCCGCCTTCCCCGGCGAGATCACTGACACTGCCAAACAGGCCATGAAGATTAAGCTCGCACTGGGGGATGAAGGTATGCGTAGAATCATGGCATCCGGACTGACAGAGACTGAACAGAAAAGCCCAGATCAGATCTGGAATCTCATAGAGAGTGAGGTGGATGCCTCTGCTAAAATAAACTTTCGTATCCACAGGCTTGAGCTTGCGTCCATGAGACAAAAGGGTGATGAATGTGTGACTGAGTATGTCTCTAGGTTGAGGGAGAAGGCAAACAAATGTGTGTTCGAACAGGCAGAATTAAATGAAAGACTTATTGAGATGGTAATTCTGTCAACCAGGTTTGTAGATTTCAGGAAAGAGCTTCTGACTACGGCGATCGGGCACCCTATCAAAGAGGTTATAGAGCGGGGAAGGGATTATGAAGCCATAGAGGCCAGCCAGCGGTCTCTCAGATCCCTCTACACCACCAACATAGATGCTATGAAATCCAACAGGGACTCCCCCCAGGCCCAGTCTTTTAGTCGCAATAAACCATGCCAAAATTGCACCCTGAGACATGCTTTTGGGTCCTGTCCGGCCTACCGCGAAAGATGCTCAGCCTGTGGCGCTAAGGGGCACTGGAAGAAGGCGTGTCGCAGAACGAGAGGCGGCACCATGCCGTTACAGGACGACCAGTATACAGCACCAGATATGAGGGCCAGTTATAACTCGCCAACTACAGACCAACAGGATCGGAAACCTCAAGCCAACACTAGAAGGGCACATCAGCACAAGCCCGGCTTCAGGAAGCAACACGAGTTGTACGTGAATGAATCGCAGGAGGAAGCAGTTGAGTCGGTTGATTACGCCGCAGCGTTCAATGTGATTACCATTTCAGATATCTCGACAGACGGTCCATCAGGGGCATACACAACCTTAATGGTGGAACATGACAACCCTCCCATCAAAGGGCCAATACGACTCAAGGTCGACACCGCGCGGGTGGAAACACCTTGCCCATGCGTACCTATCGGCAAATGTTTGGAGCCACAGACCCTTCAGAGATCCTTCACCCAGAGCCAAGGGTGAAACTGACTTCCTACAGCGGTGACTGCATCCCATGTCTGGGATCTATAACGCTCCAGATCCGGAAGCCTAACCACAAGGTTGCCACCGCTAGCAAGTTTTTTGTCGTTGATGTCAATGGACCAGCCGATCTTGGGGTTGCCAACTTGCAGATCAATGGGTATCGTTGAGATAAAAGTGGATGCTGCCAAGAAAGAAGGGCCAGGAACTACTGACCTGCCCGCCCCTGTGCCTCCATCGGGAAGAGACCCAGCGACCACTGTCTCGCCGGTCCCTGTCCCCCCACCAGGCACCAAGCTCGACACCCTACAGGACTTGATCACCTGGTTTCCAGTCTGTTTTGACGACATTGGCAATTTCCAGGGTGAGGAACATTTGCAAGTTAGGGGCGATGCCACCCCATTTATCGACCCACCGCGCCGGGTGTCCATACACCTCGGGCCCAAGATCAAGACAGAGCTGGATCAAATGGAGGAAAAGGGAATCATTCGAAAGGTCACAAAAGCCACAGATTGGTGTTCCAGCCTCACATACGCTCTGAAAAAGGATGGAAGCCTTCGTGTGTGTCTGGACCCTCAAAGGCTCAACCAAGCCCTGAGGAAAAGGCCCCACCAAATACCTACAGTGGAGGAAATCACACCTGCCTTTGCCCAGGCAAAATTCTTCACGAAACTAGATGCGAAAGCCGGTTACTGGAGTGTACACCTCAGCGAAGAATCCCAGGAATTGACCACGTTCCGCACACCATTTGGTCGATATTGCTTCAAGAGGTTGCCGTTTGGGCTGTGCATCAGCCAAGACGCGTTCCAGGAACACATGGATCGCATCATTCAGCAATGTGACGGCTGCAAAGGTATCAGTGATGATATAGTGGTCTATGGACAATCAGAAGAAGAACACGACAGGAGGCTATGCGAGTTCCTTCTTGTTGCACGAAAGGAAGGTCTGAAGCTAAATTCCACAAAATGTGCGGTCAAAGCAAAGCAGATCACCTTCTTTAGGCGACTATACACTGACCACGGCGTATTCCCGGATCCGATCAAGGTGCAAGACCTCACGAACATGCCATTGCCAGCAGACCGCAAGGACCTAGAAAGATTCCTCGGCCTCGCCACATTTCTAGGACCACACATTCCAAACCTATCGACCCACTCAGCTTGCCTAAGGGACCTTACCAAGGCAGAGACTCCCTTCGTGTGGCACGACGACCACATAGGGCTGAAATACTACGACGCCGGAAAACCCTTCACACTAGAGGTGGATGCATCAATGAAGGGCCTGGGCGCCGCCCTGGTACAGGACACCGTTCCCATATGCTTCGCCAGCAAAGCCCTAAACCCCACGCAGTCCAACTATAGCAGTATAGAACGAGAATGCCTCGCCATTGTCCACGGCCTCCAAAGGTTTCATCACTACCTATACGGTCGCACCTTCACAATCATATCGGACTGCAAACCCCTGGAGACCATCTTCAAGAAACCGCTCCACACTGCACCACCAAGGCTGCAACGGATGATGATAAAGATCCAGGGGTACGATTTTGATCTCAAGTACCGCCCGGGGAAAGAGATGACGATTGCCGACACCCTATCGCGCCTGCCCAATCCAGCGAGAGCGGCTGAAATCAGCCTTGATCATAGGGTGGATGGGATGTATGATGGCCACCACATCGACCTCCTCAACTTTTCCACAGCTAAACAGGAGCAGATCTGCCTTGAGACAATGCGAGACCCGGTGCTGGCAGCTTTATCCCAGGTCATATTCACAGGTTGGCCGGGTGACATAAAGGAGCTTCCAACGGATTTGCGAGACTTCTGGAGTTTCCGTGACGAGCTTGCGATTGAAAATGGTGTCATCTTCAAGGGACGACAGGTCCTCATCCCTGAGCCGATCCAGGCTGACATCCTCGAACAACTTCACCTGGGCCACCAAGGCATAGAGAAAACGTGTCGGTTGGCCCGTGAGAGCGTTTACTGGCCCAGGATGCACAAGGATGTTGAAGCCCTGGTGAAGGGATGCCCCCAATGTCAAAGCCTTCAACCTGCCCAACCACACGAGCCTCTCAAGTCACACGAGAAACCCAGCACCCCATGGACGAAGCTTGGGACCGACCTCTTCACTGTCGAGGGTAAGGATTACCTCATCATAGCTGACTACTACAGTTTGTACCCCATAGTGGTACCGCTGACGTCCCAGACAGCAAGGGTAGTAATATCGGCGACCAAGCACATTCTAGGCCTCTTCGGAACTCCAAGAGAGATCGTCTCCGACAACGGGCCATGCTTCTTGAGTGAGTACGACAAGTTCTGCACTGAATGGGGCATTACGCACACCACAAGCAGCCCAAGGTATCCCAGATCGAATGGGTTCATCGAGAACAGAGTCAAATACGTGAAGAGGACCATCATCAAATGTGCCAGATCTCACCAGGACATCGACCGAGCGCTGTTGAACCTTAGGGTCACCCCTATTGATGCTGTTCTGCCAAGCCCCGCGGAGATGCTATTCAATAGGCCCGTATCAACGGTACTACCTAGCAGAGCTGAGCATCACCCAGTACAGGCGTACCAAGACCGCCATCAACAGAGGACACTCCTCCATAAGGAATACGGTGACAGCCACACCAAACCCCTACCGCCACTCCACGCAGGACAGAACGTCAACGTCACTGTATTTGATGGGCGACAAAAGGAATGGTTCCCGGCCCGGGTTATGACCCGCGACAGTGAGAGAAGCTACACAGTGGAAACAAATGGTGGCAGCACAGTTCGAAGGAACCGCCACCATCTCAGGGAAACAAACAGCGTGGCACAACAGGCACCAGGCGACCCCTCTACGGAAGCTCCGCCACAGGCCACGAACCAAGCACATGTTGCTCCTCCCGATGTGTGCCCTCCAACACCCTCCAAAGGTTCCACAGGCATCACACGTAGCCGGTCGGGTCGGGTCATAAGAAGACCAGCTAGGTTTCTTGAGTAGCCCACTCTATATATGAAAGAATGAGTAGTTAGATATGGTATTGGGTTATGAAGTATTATTTTTGACAAGAAATACAACGAATTGTGTTAACGATATTGCTCGGCTGTAATACTAGCCATGTGTCATCACATATTCGCGATTAATGTTTTAGTATTGCTCATGTTCTACTTCTTCTTCTTATTATTATTTTGTTTTTAACAAGGGGAATGTCATACCTCTGTATCGCGTATGAAGAGGGTCCACAATTATATAGTTCCAACCAGACTGACGGCTCTGTGTTTACTATATCTATTATCTATTATATCATTACAAGTATAAGTTACCTAATAAATTAACACATTCTGTAAGTTGAAAATGGTGTGTGTTGACAGACCTTCTACTGCAACAAATAGTACTTGGCTAGCAAATGTGGCTCTGTCATTGTACCCTCGGCACATTTAATATTGTGAACAGATTTTTGCTTGCAGTATATCAAGTATTTTCCTTTTACATTCATTCATTGTGCCGCAAATATAAAATTACAATAACAGTCTTATCTTTTATTATTTCTCTAACTTAGGTGTAGCTGTCAATACTGGATCCCAGTGGACACATCCAGAGAGAGAGTGTATGCTGCAGAAGTTTGGCGAGAGCGAAGCCTATAATGTAGGAAAGGTCATGCATCACCAAGCATCCCGCGTTCTTGGCAAACTGCCTGAACAAATATGTGCTGGAAGCGTCCAAATTTGAATTTATTCAAATGGATGGACCTGTTGGAGATGAGGTCTCTACTAATGAATAAGTTATCTACTGTTACTACCAAAAAGGACAATTTGAGGTTGACCAATCATATAATTTATTGCTGTGGGAACATCAATCCCGCTGTGTGAAAAAATATTTTACATAGCCCTGCATAAATAACAACACCAGTATCATGAAATCCAGGAACAGAGCTTACAATAAAATTACAAAGTGAGGGAATGGTTGACATTTGACAATTGTATTTTAATTATGCGACTTATTTCAAAACCATACACAACTCATCGATGTATTGCTTCAGATTATTCAGCTGTCTAGCCTACCGCTGGTGTACATTCTGGATATGGCACAGACTGGGCAAAAGAAACAGGAATGTGCTGCCAGCCTGTGTGATAACAGCCATTAGAGAAGCCTGTCAACCAACCATGAAGGCTAAAGAAGGCGAGGAGTGTTCTCAAACAGCGCATGTTACGTCAAGGTCGGGAAATTCACGAATTAGACCGAGCGATAGCTTGACCGTTTTAACGTGGAAAATGTACATTTCATAATCATTTTTCTTAAAGGAAAAAAGCGCGCAGTCACCTTATTTTGGTTACTATACCCTTTGAAAACATTGAACTTTCGAAAAGTGGAATAAAACAAATCGCTGTATTTGACTTTTAACGATCTTGGTATCAATGTCAGCTTGTGTTTGCATTCCTTGAATCTTGGTATAAAACGGGTAATCCCCTTATCTGACTGAAACTGTACTAAGAAGCTTAACGCCGCCTACATGCATTTATGGGGAATATCAAATCTGATTGGCGGCACCAATATTGTCTGGACCTCGGTGTGACCTTGCTGTAAAATTATCAACCAGATTTCAGGTAAGATATGACAGCAGTCAGGCGTGGTAAATTTGTTCGCTTATTATGAAGGCTCTATAAAGGGGAAATATTGGTCACCTTGTATTGATCCTCCGGTGACGACCAGTCACCTCGTATTGATCCTCCAGTGACGACCTGTCACATTGTATTGATCCTCCAGTGACGACCAGTCACCCCGTATTGATCCTCCAGTGACGACCAGCCACCTTGTATGTATCCTCCAGCGACGACCAGTCACCTCTTATTGATCCGGTACCAATCTGGTAGGTGTTAAGATCAAGTTGATAGCGATGATTGGGTTCTATTGTGCACGTAATAAGGAAAATCGTGTACTAAATGTAGAAACATCTTTGCATTCATCAAGGTAATGAGCGAGTCCGTTGTAGCGCTATTTCAACTGCAGCAGTAGGTGTAGCAACAGTAACTTTCCGGGCTGAACGATGTACAGCAGCAGAATGCGAATCATATAATGGGCAATGTCAACAAAGATAAATGGAATATAGGCACTTTTCAATGCTTGTCATTCTGTTTGATCATATTGACACAGATTGTTCACATCTAACGGAACGTCAGCCCTAATGCGACGAGAGAAGGATTGTGGGTTTTCATTGAGGTTGGAATCATCACGACCACTCCCTGTTTATTACGGCCTCGCTGACATCAACTCCCAGCTGAACTATTTGTTGTGACTGAGTTGAATAAACAGCTAAGTTAAATAATATTTTTCCTAGACGTTATGCCATTGGTTGCTCAGCTGTTTGCACTAGGTGAGGAGGGGTTTTAGATCAAGGCCCGCTTTAATGCAAAAAGCTGAAACTGGTGTATACATTTTCTAAACCAGTTGGAAGAGCATGTATGGGGCACGCACCCAACGAAAACACAGCCGTAAACTTCATACGCCAGGCATTTCTTTTATCTGCTGCCTATGCATATAATTGGTATCCTTGATGCATATCTAGGCATGGTCGTTGAATGATAATCGCTTCTGATCTGTGATGACTCCTGACAACATAATGCATAACAAGGAGCAATTGGAGGAATTAAAACTCAATATTACAAGTGTTTTGTATTGGATTCAGTTTCAGTTTACATTTGTCAACAAAATGACAGGTGCGTTGATTAATAGCCCCCGTAAAACCTTTTTTATCTCTTCTGTATTAAAAATAGTTGAGTGCCATTTAACATGAACCCTTGTATCCAGCCATCACCAATTCACTATAATGTGTATACGCGAGTTATGGTGACAACTGCAACGGGGACATCGCCATTGACACGTATATATGTGTTGTACGACAGCCAGAGTACCCACCATCTCTACTTAGTCAAAAATGCTTGCTGCACACTCAACCTCGTTTCCTCTATGTTCAGGTGAGGTTATCAATATCATCAGCTGACTGATAGTTAGCCATTTAACTCATGTTAATGGTATTTACGAATTAGCAAATTTGATTGGTGGTTTAGTGGCAAAGTAGGCTTTCATTGGTTCATCGTTCCAGACCTTGTGTTGAAATCTAGTTTATTACCTCGAAATGAATCGTTTACCAATATCACAGATTGTGCAATGAAGTTGGTTGGCCGTATTGACAGAACAAGTTCTGCCCCATATGAGTCATAAGATTACAGCCCTTTGCCAAATAATTGCGAATTGTTGCTCAGGGCCACTCAGCATTTACTCCGCTCGTGAACAATGTGGTGACTCAACGGCATTATAACGCCTGTAATATTGCTCCAGGCAGTTAGGGAATAGTCTGACCTCATCATTATGGCGTCGCTCTAGCCACACAGGGATATTGGCGTGATGTATATTCTCTTAGAAGCTTCTATGTAGCTTACATCGCACTCCTAAACCAGCTGATGAAAGGGTCCATTGGCAACAACCTACGTCCAATGAGATGACGGCGGCGCATCGACGTAACACATGTTAACATTGTTGACCCATATCTGTTGACCCATATCTAGCGTTAGTGTTGCTGGTTCTTCGTACTTCGTCGGCTAACGAGTACGGTATATCTTACAATCTGGCTAGATCAAAGCTAAACATTAAGGAATAAAAGCTTGTTCACGTTGATGGTAATACGTCTTGGAATCCGCGTCGAAGACGTGGAAATACCTCGTTATTGAAACACACCTCGATAACATCACGTGATATCATCACTATTTTGGGGAGATACACTGCCCCGAAGCCAATGGACAATGAATGTCTGATAATTCATTGAACATTTTTATAGCCCATTAGCATGGCGCACATTATATACACCGCACCCATCCCACCGGATACTAACATCCATTTCTAGCATGCTGTTTGCCGATGTCAGCAACTATTTTCCCTGACGACTCCTCTATCAATACGGTAAGACAACATCCGTATTTCTTTTTGTTCAATTGTATCCATAGCGAGAAATGCAGAATGATTACAAGCAAATTTTATATGAAGGTACCGCTAATATATTCGTACACACTGATATTTTACAAAATTGTCAATCCAGCAGATCGGCACTAGTGTCATGATTCACCAAAGTTTCCAGTGGTAGATGTACACAAAAACGAGATAGTGATGGCTGCTGTAAGCCCGGGGCATAATTGATTGCTGAATTAAAATTTTGAAAAGAATATATGACTGTTGATAACATAGGCAGAGATAGTGTGGTAACTTTGCTTTCCCGCTGGTACCCGCCAGACGCGACCCGGTTTATTTCGATAAACAGAGGACCAGGTGATGCAACAACAAACTGCTTATTCATGTAAAATTCCGTGACTGTAGCGCACGTGGCAATCAAAATGGATACAAATAATGAGATATGTGAAATCAACCGAGAATTATAGCGCATTATGCCAATTAACTACATATCCATGGTTTGCCTGGAGGATGCTTAAGCTTCCGATAACTAGTCATACTTCCAATATATAGCGTCACGAAGCGTATATATGTGACGGCAGAAATGGTTCGTGATCAATTTACTTTCAATAAGGCACCAACAGCTCCTTTTCTGTATTTCGCAATATCAACGCCATGGGTATATTGGCATGATGAATTAGAGAGAAGGTCATACATGCTAAGTGGCGCCATGTATAACTCTACATTTGTGTCGGAAGGAACTTTACATTGACCGCATAAAAGCGTTTGGCATATTGCGTGTACACGCACGAATTGTTGTAGTAGCATTACACTCACCACTACACAAATAGACGGATAAATGATGCGGGTTAATCTCGTGTCTCTTTTGTCTTATGCATTGGGGACTCGACTGGCGGGAATATAGTATTCGGATTATTCTGATCGTAGGCATACAACAGCGTTGGTGCAGCAACCTATTTTGTCCACAATACTATAAACGATTTATTTTCAAAGAATACATTAGCTTCTTTAGCCCAAATATACGTAAGTCTAGCAAGCCATGTCGAACCCCAAAACAGACCCTTTGGCTCGTGTGTATGGAAAATGAGAATCACACCACTGCCTCGGATATATGCGATATTGAAATATGTGCCTAACTTTATATAACAGTTCATGTATGCTGAGTAGGTGAACCTAATACATCTTCAAATTGGTGCCATCTATGACACCCTTATCCCGCATGACTTATCATCCATATCAAACTGTACAATATACTCAATGGTGGCCAGGCGCAATATGACAGGATAGTGTTGCATAAGATATTTTTGGCAAACGCCTAATGTTGGCGATAAGATAATCTCTATTCTCAAGACTCATCTTGTAGGAAATTGCCTACCCTGTTTAACACATAAGCCAAGCTCATCACGCGTTCGTCCGTTTGTTATAAGAACACAGATGATGGCTACGATGTAGTATTCAAGCTCAATAAATCTCGAACAACAGAACTGCGGACCCGATGCCATCTCAATTGTCCGAGCATGATTGATTGGCAAGTATTTAAGAAGTTACTACTAAACTGTACATGAAGCACGTAAATGTATATGCATCCATTGCTAGTTGAGCCACTGGATGTTGTGCTCAAAGGAAACAGGTAGATAACATTGGTAGCTCTCTTGTATCCTCGCGACCACACAAGAATCGCAATGTCCGTCAAATCTTAGTCAAACCCGTGTCTTGTGTGAGCAAACCTTTTCCATATTGTTTGTCAAAAGGTGTGAACATATTGAGAGACGAATTATGTGCTGCGTTGATGCGTTGAACAAAGTATGTCATCTATTGTTCTTACGGAAGATTCGATGCACACCCAATACAATTTGTATCTGACTGAAGTGAGCCAAGGCTATTGGGTGGCTGTTAGAAATATATCATTGGAGTGAAACAATTGTCGCGATCGAAAATAAACTGGAACAATACACAATCCTACATCATTCCTGGTATGTTTCGAGTGTGATTCCACGTGAATGTTTGTTACATTGTATCTGACTAAATGCAGCCGTTTAGGAGGAGACGATGGGTATGCACTACTATACCCGTACCCTATGCAAACACACACACGCACACATAAATACGCACGCACACGAGCACACAATTCGGAAGAGGCCAGCGAATCAATGTTATTGCCGTCTAAGGTCTCTTTTTGCAATATTGTCGCGTTTTCATGGGTAATATATCTTCATGAAGTAATGAGTGTTATCACGCGAATCTAGGCAATCGTATATACAGCTGCTTGATAGCAAGAATGACGTCAGGCACTAGCATGTTTGCTGATATACGGCTTCTGAATGGCTTGCCGGATGATAAAACAAGTGGCTGGGTGATTTACAACAGCTTCATACAAGACGTTAAGCCATACATCACATCATTGATATATCAGGGATTCATTGCAGACATTGTACCGCATAAAGAGTTTTGTGGCTACAAATTTTGATATCATACTTCACTGGATGAATAGCAAAGGATGTCAGTCCAAGTGGGGAAATGGCGGGGAGAATTGGAGATATGGGCGCCATTGTTTAAAAAGCATTATAAACAATATAGTCTGACGTTATTGTTTGATTATATTAATGTTAACGATAACCATTGCTTTTTCGTCATTATCTCAACGACTATTGTGCAGTAACTTGTCTGTATTCTGCTCTGATAAGGGCATTGCACTACCTAGCATCTAATTGGCCTGTGGCGACCGATCAAAGCAACACTACGATGCACAGTCATTATCGCGACGTATGACTACACCTCGACCCCTAGACCCCGATTACACATTGTTAATCGATGCTATAGGCATTACTGCCCCCCAAAACATTTGGTTGTCCCATACCATTGTACGGCCTGCTATACTTACTTGCGTCTCCCGGCAGTTGGAAATTAGTTTGACCTTGGCGTTCGTCATTCTGTCGTCTGATATTTATTCTCTAGACAGCTTCTACATCGATGTTATCTCACTCCTCTACCAGCTGCTCTACTGATCCCTCGCCACAGATCGACATCGCACGACATCAAATCGACATAGTGAGGTGAAGTGTCTGTATATTGTTGGTCAATATTCAGGCCATAAAGTGTTGCTGAGAACACCACATATTTTCATTCAGTTTAAGGATACATACACAATATGTCATGGACGTTAGTGGTGCCATTAATAAATTAACCTGCACTTACTTCATTGGCTTTCGAGTATGGTTCTTCAATACAGCTAGTGAGGTCCCGTAGAAGTAATTATTTGGGGGTTTCAGTGTACCCGTCATTGGGTCATCAACGCATGTTCACAGTGATGATATATAATACAGGTAAGGGTTAGAGTAGTCACAGCATTAGCGAACTACACACGGTACAAACAACAGCCATACCCCTCGCTGTTCATGCAAACTACGGCTTATATCTTAGAGAAGACATTTTGTCCCACGTTTATATTCAATGGTGGTTATGCCGATGACATCATCCCGCTAACTGACATCTAATCCTTAGATATCCCTTTCCGTCATTTTGAATCCCAGTGATGGCGATATCCAATCGCCAATGAAGTAATCATTGTTGTTATTGTTCTTTATGGATGTACATATTCAGTGGCGGGAATAATTTGGTATGAAACCTTCACAGTTTACAATAGAACAGCGCGCTACAATTTGGTTTGCACAGAACGATCTCTGCTGCAATAAAGTCATTCATTTGTTATAACGATGGCAATATGATAAGATAGGAATGGTAAAGAGTTACATATTGTGTTATTTGCATCACGGAGGGGAGACAATAAATTCACTTAATGCTGTTATTGTTCGATTTAATCGCAACTGCTTTCATCTGATGCTACTTTTACCTAAGACATTATGTCTGCCATGTGGTTACGCGAGACGTGCCAAGTTTTATTTTCGTCCCATAGAAGATTTGTGATTTGGGAAGCTGTTATTGTCTATTAAAGTAGAATCATTCAATTATCAACATAATTATCTCCCATATTATAGATTGCAAATTCTTTAATGAATCGCTATCAAGCATGAAGACCACTTTTAGTGGAGATTTTATAAACTCAAACATTAATATCTTCAATAGTTCTCGTACTTATTATAGTGAAAGTTCCGTGAATACCAACGTACGGAGACTATGCATGTGATTATTGTAGGACGCGTACTACAACAGTGATGTAACCGATTAATTTGGTGACTATTCCAATTATTTTGAATTCTGGTAATCCATTAGTTCAACATGAAAGAGCAATTTGCCCCACAGTAATCAGGCTCAGCCAGCAGTGGCACATTTTGGCAAGGCTCAAACAAGACTAGAATCGCTAACAACTGATGGTCGAAGTACAAAATGATGAATAAGATCAATGACTATAGTGGAAGTTTACCTTTAGTTAACGCAATAACGACTAACCATTCGACAGTGATTTTAACAGCTTCTATGGCAGAACTTTAAAAGAACCAATACCCTATAAAATGCCACCACTAACAAATGTTTACCAAATTCCAGAATTGTCTATATATTCACATAGCCGTGTCAAAAATGACAACAACTACTCTTAAATGGTAATGCTGTTGAGCAATCATATCGCAAATGATCATAAACATCGCGAAAACCTACATTGGAGGATTGGAAAGCGGATGGATAATATGGTCGTGAGAATGTCAGTCACCTGATATTGATCGCTGACTTCCATCGCATCATTAATTACCGGAAACTGTTGTTCAGGCCTATTTGCTGCTTCTGGTTGACAAACGGTTGCCTCAAGAGATAACCCCGGGGAATGGCAATAATTGTTTGGCGACACAGTAGATCCAAGGTACTTTGGTTTAACGAGCGTTTCACGGGCGGCAGATAGTGGTACAAAAAGTGAATACACAATAGCATCAATCATCCACAGAGTTATATTTTGTACCGATAATGGTGGTCGTTGGTAGATAGGCAGAGGGGTAACTGTAAGTGTGTTTTGATGCTTCCTTCTTGTCTGGCTTTTTATGCAAAGGAAGAATGTTTTTAGTTTCAGCAATTCGCGCTCTCGTCTTAAAAGATGCAATGTGCAATAAGTGAATAAGGCACCACTACAAGCTCAATGCATGGGTTTTGCTCTGTATTTGATGAATATCGGAAAACATATTGGTTTACTGGGCTTTTGGCACGCTCAGTGGCTGGTTTTTCTGAATCGATGGTGGTAAATGGGTTGGTTATAGTAATAAATGAACATATATCATGGTTAACACCACGCATGCGCATACTTAGATGTTGTCTGACATTGTGTCCTTGCAGTTTTATACTTATAGTGTGTTCTATATCGAGCTTTCTAAGGCGTCAAGACCAATATAGCAAGTGGATAATAATGCAACGAAGTCAATTTCTGTTGATATTGAAGTGCTGATGCTGGTTTTGCCTGTATGGGTTGTTTTTCTTCCTTACCATGGTGGCAACGTCCGACTAAAGTTGCATGACAGATAGCCGATTATAAATTTGTCTCAGGTGGCTAATGGTTATTTTGATGAGCAGATATGGATGGTCGGGAATCGGCTGCATACGTCAACAGCCCGTTCCGCAAATGCGTTGGAAATAGGGTAAAGGCTAAAACAGCCGACTGATTTCTCTACCAGGAATACTTTATTGAATGACTAAAGCCAGAAGATTTAATGTGTTAAAATCAAACTATGATATAACATTGGGTCCGTATTAAAAAAAAATCATTTAATCTATTGCATTAAGCACCGCAGTCATACATTGCCAAGTAATTAAAACCATTCGATCATACGAGGCGTCGTCTCTATTAATACCCAATCTTCTCCTTTAGTTTAGGGAGCAGGTATTTCGACTCAGCCATATGTTGCCCCATATTCAACCACGTGGACATAGTTCTGAAACGAGGATATCCCAGATGAAGTGATCAAACGATCGTAATCTCCCTTCTGCCTGTGATAAAGGGCTATTTAAACTGTTTACTTGCAATGATCTAGCAAAAAAAGATGGGCCTATGACACCCCCCCCCCTTCCAACCCCACGTGGGACCATGTGGTGTTTGCAAACAGTGCAGCCTGCACCACCATTCGTGTGGTGATTACTTCAGGGTTAAGATGGACTGTGTTCCGTCAGAAGTAGTCTAGTCACAGTATTCTGAGAGGGCTCAAATAACCACTAAATTGCGATGCCTCCCAGGAGGACATTAAATTCGGCGAATGTTACAGCTGCAAGCCCACACACTAAAGATACCCACGATAGATGAGCTTATTTCAGCAAAGCGGTCTATTTAACTATTGCAACCAATTAAACTTTAAACTTAACCTCAGCCGACGAAGATGAAAATACAGTGCAACTTAATCCTTTAAGCGGTGGTGTTCCTGCTTTAGCTGAGATACACGGTTTACCAATTTATTGGGAAAAGTAGACACTGAAGCTTCAAATACTAGATCGAGAAAAATTGGTGGCTCCAGTCGAATGGCTTTGCTTCATGGCATTTAGCAAGCATCATAAGAAGATGAGGAAACCAACCGTGACTATCTTAAGCTTATTGGATTCAACAGTTCTAAGAAGATGAGTATCAGCCAAGATAATGGTCATGATTATGCATCGCTGGGGATACTATTCATCTAGCATCAGTATGTAACGGTCGGTAATGGTCATGATTATGCATCGCTGGGGATACTATTCATCTAGCATCAGTATATAACGGTCGGTAATGGTCATGCTTATGCATCGCTGGGGATACTATTCATCTAGCATCAGTATGTAACGGTCGGTAATGGTCATGATTATGCATCGCTGGGGATACTATTCATCTAGCATCAGTATGTAACGGTCGGTAATGGTCATGCTTATGCATCGCTGGGGATACTATTCATCTAACATCAGTATATAACGGTCGGTAATGGTCATGGTTATGCATCGCTGGGGATACTATTCGTCTAGCATCAATATGTAACGGTCGGTTAATTGTTTTAGTGTTTGGCAACAGTGGTCTGCATATGGTCTACATAAGGCAACACGGGATACTGTACTAACAGTGCGAATGGTGACAAATTATGAACTCTTCATCAATTCAGCAAGACCAGTGAAGGTGCTGCCCAATATTTTTAAGTGAATGATCCGTCTATCATTTGTACGGGGCATTAGAAAACACCCAAATACAGCCGTTAGCACTAACGTCGTTCATTCCGTTCAAGGGACCCATTGGTTGTCAAAGCGACCCATAGCAACGAGAGTCGTTATTGTGCACAAGGAGCAGAATGAGTCATTCACATTGCTGCTTCCTATGCGAGGATGATTCTAGTCACCCTGACTGCATCATTACATCGAGATTGTGAAGCCGTAAGGGACAATTCAAAATTACGTTACGCGAAAGGCTCAACAAATCAATGCTACACAGCCTCCATTAGGCACCGTA
This sequence comes from Urechis unicinctus, assembly GCA_034190875.2. Taxonomy (NCBI): domain Eukaryota; kingdom Metazoa; phylum Annelida; class Polychaeta; order Xenopneusta; family Urechidae; genus Urechis; species Urechis unicinctus. The sequence goes on from CM067342.1 coordinate 30,299,801, forward strand.
ATGCTAACCCCCTGGCAAAATGGCACCGTATTAGTAATGAAAGGCTAGGGGAAAAGATGCGCGATCTTGTCGTGCCCGTGATATGATTCATAGGTACAAACAGATTCACGCATGCTGTATAGTTTGCGTATCCTTGCAATTCAAAGCGCTCATTGAGTGGTGAATTACACGGGGAATGACGCTGAATGCACCTGGTGGTTACAGATAGTTTGCGGTAATCTTTGTGTGCACTTTATAATGCTGCATATGTATATAGATCTCAAACCACAGCAAATCTAACGATGCATGCAGAGGATAACATCTGAGCAATAATGTATTTCCGTCATCATGGTTTGAACTTTGAATAGCAAAATAATTACCAAAAATACTCGTAGAGATACACATTTCAAATGTAGAATATTAAAGTTTATGCTGAAAACCCAACTCAACCCTGCAACTGCTCTTCCTGCAATGACTTGTCGCATTCATATAGCATCCGAGCAGTAGACCAACCATCAGCACCCAGACGGACCTCTCATGCAGGTTTCATGTTCTGTGTATTCGCCTGTAACTAGAGTAATTCTGTCATCCTGGAGACACGAACAATGACCGTTATTGGCAAGCTTTCGCTTTCCGAGTCAATCCTCACCTATGTTATCAGTAAATAATGATATATGCTCCCTGCGATATCCAAGAATCGTTAGACCACTAACAAGGACACGCCCCTGCTTATGCATGCAGCGTATCAGTAACCGTTGGAGTCTCTGCATCAGCTACGTATGGACATCTATACACCCGGATGCTGGTGATTCCCTGTAATGCTTAATCATAGCGTATATCGCTGACAGAATATTCGTAGGGAAATCAAAGGTTAGTTAATTGGTTAACCAATACCATTTACTCGCGTAAGTAGATATACTCAAACCAAAGTGTTTATAGCTTCGCTAAGCGGGCTTTCTCCCGGCAAAACATGTAAACACAGCGCGCTGTTTGACATAACATCTATCTTAACACTTGAGGCGCGGTCGGCTAATAACATGATTCCGTTATTTCAGCGTAATCAGCCGTCCCATGTGCTTTTGTTGATTTTATCGTAGCGCCACATGACGGTAGGCATGCTGGAAATGCCCACCGCCAGAGCCAATTAGAGTGATCCTTCTTAGCTTAGCTATAAGCTCTCTGCTCGAACCATGAGATGATGGGAACCAGCAAAGGTTGTAATAGCGCAGTTAAACGCACAAGTAAACAATAGCGGACAACTATCAGACATTGCTTAATGCGCGCCATGTTAGCAATGACTTGTGTGTGTATCCACTTCTCCATATTTGTCATTCCGTCTGTGAATATTGACACGGCTTGTTTGCATCAAACAAAATGACAAGCATCATGCAATAAGGGTAGGCTTGTAAGTATGCATTGTGTTTGTCACCATCGCGAACGCCCTTCTTATTTATTTCTTGCAGCTGAAACTCGAACAGAGATTTAGTACTATAAAACGTACAAACGTACAGTACCTATATATAGCAGACCATTAATTACGATGTTATGAATTACTAAAGATATCAAAACTGATCCGTGGCGTTATTCATGATTAAAAATAGGCTTGTGTAATGATATTGTTCCTGCATTGTGCATTTAGTGAGGAGATTTTTAAAATAAAGTCTTTCACAATCAGCAAAACAGGAAACTGGCTGGACACGCCACGCATACTGCCATCTTAGTATCTGTTTATCGCATGTACACATCAGAAGCCATTTGGAAAAGCAGAACCGAAAAATATACCCTACTATGCTAGTATATATTTAAGGCATTTTACGAAAACACGTCAGGAAACTTCATAAGAAAGGCATTAATTTGATTAAATGACTCTATATAAGTTATGCATAATATTGACATCCTGAATGTATACATGGACATGCCCGTTGAAATATCGATCGCTCTTTACCTGAGGCGTCTGTTGTCGTCAGCATAATGTGCAGTAAAGGGCAATCGGAGATATCACAATTTCACCATAAATAATAGCATTCAAAATATCATTATTAACATGACTAGCTCATAATAAACCGAACGCCATTCAGTGCGAAGTGTTTATATGTTAACGAAATGACAAGGCCGTGGATTTGTATTACTTCTCTGCTACCCTCTGATTGCTGCTGTAACAAAAATGGCTGAGTGCTGATAAACATCGAATAAGCTTGTAATAAACCATTACGAATCCACAATGACGTACATCTGCGCAGGCTCAAGGAGACAATTGTGATGGCGGGTTAAAGGGACACAGCAAATCCTACATCCTCTAACGTGGCACCTGATCCAGGATACTCATCGATCTGTGTAGTAAGTCAATTGTACGTTGCCACGTTTTTAGGTGCAGTTGTCAGTAACAGCAACCAAATGATAGTTAACGATTTCACTCATGTCACTACCATTTACGAAAACGATTGACATTGATGAATCGGCCTTCATTTGTCCATAGCTGAAGATCGTTTGATCCGATCAGGTTAAGCACCTCGGTATGGATCGTTTCACAACTATGATAGAAATGGCTTCGCACTGGGCTAATTATCGTGATGTTTATTCTCTTAGTATATATATATTGTACACTCTCCTCAACACGCGAACGAACGAATCCCTCGGCAATAAATCTGAAATTTATTGAGCTATAAAGTTAAAGGTTGATATTGTAGGCATATGTGACCAGCCTATGCCGTATTCTATGAATGTTTTGGGTGGTAAATGATCTAAAGATTCGCACCTTCTAGGTTTGTCTTAGTTAAGGCAATCGTCCAAATACGTGACGGCAATTTACTGGCGCACATGCTACCAAATAAGGATGTCAGCAATTTATATCAACTTTGACCAGTGGGCTGCTTTATAGCGAGAGCAAGTGTTGCCCATATAAGACTGATGGATTGGTGCGATACAGAAAATACGCATCTTCCTTAATGTTCTATTAAATTCAGGTGGCGAAATAACTTTTGAAATCCAGGAGCCTGTCGGGCTTCCGAGCCCGGGATCAAATAAAGGAGCCCTGAAGCTTCTGGGGTGTCACAGCTTGGTGGTTGGTTCATCCCTCTAATTATTTTAAATCACGCGACTAGCTACTCTTTGATGTATACAAATATTCAAAACTGCTACTTGGTCTAGAAGGTTCTGCGTATTATATATTTACTTCCAATGTCATATCGCCACATACATATAGATGATCAATATGCTTTCAATGCGGCATCAGAAGCTCTTTTACTGATATGACATTGTATCCCGCACCATAGCAGGTTTTCAAAACTAGCAAATACTGCCTTGAGTAGCATAGCGAGTTCAGTTGGAGGAACGATCATTCACGTCAAAAAACATCAAGTATAATAGCTCGTTTTCCTAGGGGAACGGAATGACATGAGGCTGTGGGCTCACATCGGGGGGATGGGGGGTGGGGGGGGTGTTGGGGGATTGGATGCTGGCATTGGACGCATTACTTCGTTAGGCATTAAGCATGTGCATGCAACGATTGATGTTCTAGCTTTAGCCTCACAGAACCTACATCGAAATGATGGACAGATGGTTGACTGATGTACGCGATGGTTGACTGATGACGGGAGTGATCAGCGTTCTGAAACATAGCGACATTGATGAAAGCCTTACTCTACAGACATCTAGGTTGAGGTTAGAACTAACTATATACTACAGCAAACAACCTGGTTTTAGCAGTCGATTGTTCTAAAACCATTTCCATTCATTCAATAAATAGGCCTGTGCTGGAGCAGGTTTCTTATGTTGATTAATTGTGCCGTGGAAAATGACATTGTTATAAGGAATATGTGTTTTTTTCTGAAATGTTTGATAAAGACAGGTAGCTGACATGAGATCGGGACTCGTGCAGTGCTTGCATATGTCTATTTGCTAAATAATGTCATATTAACATTGAAGGATTTTCGTAATACATGAATACTATCATATTCGCTACATCGTCTATTTTGACTGATTTATCATACAGTTAGCAGCTGTGTCCCTTGAAAGCTTGCGCCAATGACTGTTCGGACACATCAATCGGCTCGTACTTGACATTCCGCGGGGGATGACGACTAATGATTGTAGTGGGTTAGAGGGATGCAGGATGTCATGATCGACTGTACACCACACATATAATAAGATTACTTTCTATCAATACCCTAATAGAGACAACATTTCTATATGGCGTTCCTGATCAAATGAGTTATGCGTATACGATTTATAGTACAAAGTTGAATAGCTCATTCAGCTAACATATATACTATATGCGATGGAGCAAGCGATCATACCACAACATGAATCGGCAGTCAGTGTTACATGCGATGGACGTGGTTGTGTACTACATTGGATAAGCCGAATGCTTTGCTGAGCGAGTTATACAGTCGGTGATTGTACACCATACATCAGCAGGTGGAGCAGGTGATAGCGATCGTCAGAGTCTTGCTACAATTCCAGTTCCCCCACAAATGTCTCATTGTGGTCTTCGTCGATAAAGTGACATTTTATATGACATCGACAAACACAACGTCATTAACTTAGTAATGCATCTACTCTCAGGTATAACTTTATTGCACAAACATTCTTTGCATATTTCTAATATTCTGCCAAACGCTTCAATGATATCAATCCCAAGCTACAATAGCAAACTGTCGGTCTGTAGCTCTGAGTCATGATAATATTATTGTTTCCACGAGAAGCCTAGCCAATGTTCCGTGCCAAGGATACAGTGCTAAAAACACAAATGAATATTGCCAAATAATTGACAAGCCTTGATGTGATGAGGAAAGTACCCGATCCATCACATTATCGCATTGGGGAACGAATCAATAATCAATTCACTTTGGCAATCATTCGGCCATTGTACGAGATCTGTGTGCATACGATCCATTCTCATCACGAATCCGTAATTGATTTAAGCTAACATGAGTGGTGACTACTTGATGATTTGGACTTTGATAGTTGACTGATGTTCAAATTTATTAGAGTCAATCAAAAACAAAGAGGGATAATAAGACGGGTGAAGCTTGATCAAACTCTAGATTAATACAGTTAATCAATGCATCGAAGCGCAATATCGCCTTCCAAAAAGTCCAAAGCAAAAGTTTCAAAATGCAATGCTTCGAATATATGAAGCTCCGTCAAATGTTTTAGTATTTTGTAGAGCACACTACAGACGTCCATGAATCATAGTACATACATATACAAGTGCACACACACACACACACACACACACACACACACATATACATATAGATATATATATATATATATATATATAGAGATATAGATATATATATATATATATATATATATATATATATATATATATATATATATATATATATATATATATATATATATGATATATATATATATATATATATATATATATATATATATATATCTATATATATATATATATCTATATATATATATATATATATATATATATATATATATATATATATATATATATTCAAGAAACACCGCGTGATACCACAAGCAAGAAGCGTTCTGATTGGCTTTCAACGAAGCTTCCCATTCCCATTCCGCAATAGGCATGCTGAAGGGATGTCAGTGGTGTCGACCTTGACCTTTGCGCGCATCATTTGGAACAATTTGTCCGCCGCAGCCCCACTCCTCCCCACCCCCCATGTCAGCACCCACCAGCCTGAACGGACCAGTAGTCTACACTATTCTGGAATATCTGCTAGCCCGTATGACTGTCTCGCTAGGCTCGGGCAATCGGACGGTGGTTAGTATTAAGCCCTGGGCTAACTCATTGTAACAGGTGGGAATGGAATATTTGTTAGCGCTGATCTCGGCACGGCTATGTACCACGGTGACGATTTTTCCATTTCAAATGTATATTTCAGTTTCCTTAAATAGATGAAAACTCTAATTTGAAAGTTCCTGTGACTGATAACTAGTACCGCACAATCAGATTGGTATCAGTACTGAATTAATAAAAAAAGACGCATAAACATTTTTTCAGATTATGTTGAGAGCAAAGCGTCTTTATCGAAAACTACGCAATATATCAAATAGGATTCCAACCCTCCTTCAGTAAATTATTCTTTTCAAGCTTTCCCCATCAATATTAGTTAAGCACAGCATCAATATATCTGATTGGCTGGATAATTGTTCAGGTAAAGGATGGTTGGCTAACATTGGTTGGTAGCAAATATATATCGCGTCTGCAGTGTAATAGCGATAGCAAATACAATGTTTGTGCTTGATGTGGGTTTGCCCAACATAATCTTTGCTGCGCTCTGTTTATTGAATTCAAATGATGTATTGGGACAATATTTGGAAACAACCATAATGCGATCTTAATGGCAACGGCGTGGCATCTATTGTTTTTCCATGGTGGGTGGGAGCAAATGAAGCTGATGAATGTTGTTGTTGTTGTTGTTTTTGTTTTTCTGATATCGACCGCATGGTGGGATATAATGCTCTATATATTGTAAATAGTAGCAATTAATATTGTCCCACTTATGTCCAAACTGTAAATGTGACTGAATGGTTGGTTGACATAGCAGATTTATCACTCTTTCCGAAATAGAAGATTACTTTATATGGTATGGTTTTTAATACAGCAGCTTATGAAATAACGCATCAAAATCCATTTACTTCTGACACACATTCATGAGAATCATTGGGTTTCTAATTATCCAGATCAGAGGAAATCCTCAGATCTGGATGAAGCTAGATAACCTAGTATTAGCAAGGATGTGGGCAATTTTCTAAATAGCAAATAATATTCATGCTTTCGAATCGGGGTGCCATGATTATCTATTAATTAGATTGACCCTATAAAACTAGAACATGATTATCATTAATTGATTAATTGCTACCGAGCATGCTGACCATAGCTTGCATTGTTCTTGTTCTAACTTCAGTAGTAATCTGCTTGCTCATTACCAATTATTGTCAATACTGCTAACAATGGATAGCTTACCGAGCGAAATGCTATTTTGTATCTTGCTAGCGAAATTACATTCGCGTGTAGCTACACGCTGTATTTCAGCTAACTTTACCAGAACATATCTGAGAAATACTAACCAGAAGTATAATGAATAAAAGCGCAGCCTCCCATACAGAATTATGGATGTTGGTCTGTACTATACCAATGGAATGCTGCACCTAAAATGACTGATCTGGTAAATGTTACCGACACGACAATAAAATAGTACATGAGGGAAAATGCATGGTAACTCAGCAGTACCGGAGTAGCGGGCGTCTAACCAATTGCAGATAGTGCTTCATATAGTAAACCCACAATAGTGTCATTAGTCTAAGTAAAATTCGCCCACGAGGTTATTTTGGCTCTCCAAGACTGCTGAATTGACATTTTTTTTCGTCATCCACGTTGCTGAAAATCAACAAATATGAGGCGCCTGGTTACACATGGAGGTACAGCGTTGATATTGGATGGTCGTGGTAATTGTGGTCCTCTGTGAGGAACTTCTTTTTGCTAGGCCCTCAGTGTTGATAACATTGCCATTCTGTCCAGCTCAACACAAATGAAAATCTGGGTTTAGTCCTGGGATTTCTATTGAGGCTAGGTCACGGTGGGCAATCAATTATCATTGAGCACAGAATTGAAGCTATTTTCGCATTTGCCTCTCAGCTAAAATAGTCGAATGTAAAATTCCGCATCGCTGTTCAAATATTGAAACAGATACAAAATTAAACAACTAACTGCGCATCGCGTTAACCTTTTGCATTGTTAACAGAAACATGACAGATTTGCCATTGCATCGAAGGACATTATTTGTAAGTTGAAACGGTACGATAGTAATGATGTCGTGCATGATTTTGCGTGTCATCAAATCAGGGTCATTCGGGCAATTAAGTTATTGGCGCATCGCGGACCACAAACGTCACATCTATCAACATAACGACATACTCTGTTACACCTGGATAGCACCTGCGTTATCCTAATTCCCGCTTATCTGGTAATCATTTCCGTAATGGCCATTTAACATGAAGGCTCCTGGGAAGTATTTGCGACTTCCTTACCAAATATTTCTTCCGGAAACGACCTGACACCTCATATTGATCCGGTACTAACCTGATCAGTGCTCAGGTGATTTGATTGTGTGTATACCTAGATTGTAGCAATGATGTGGTGCTGACCATATCAACAAGTGAATTATGCGGATGGAGCGGAACGATCGTTGACATGCTTTTGTATGAGTGTTAACGAAAACATCAAAAACATGTTTTATTAAACAACCAAAGATCCAAAAGAAACCCCCTGATGCTATACAAACTACAGTACAGTACAGCACTGTCCAAAATGCGCACAATTACACACACGCAAACGCACACGCATACGCACGGACACGACCCCCCCCCCCCCCCCCCCCCCCCCCCACACACACACGCAAACGCGCACACTCATACACACATACAACCGCTTTGTCCGCCCCTAACGACATTAGCCAACAGCTACTGGGAACTTTGTTTGTGAACGGAGTGGAATGTGCCTGAAGTAGTTCTTTATGATTCGTGGAACTCACAGTTCTGATGATACGACCAGAGAGCGGACGATGGCTAAGTTCGTGTCACCCCGCCCCCTCACGTTATTGTTATGCAACCCAAGGTCAAACGTGATGGAAATATTTAAAACAATGCTCGGTGCTCGGAAGCATGGTATCGGGAACCGAGCGCCTGCGGGACTAATGATGCCAATGTGTTTTCCTGTTCTGATAGCGAGATGCTCGTTGAAACCAAAGTACCATGTATCGGCCGTGTTACCATACATTTAACCCCGGTAGCATTATTATTGTCGGGACAATATGATTCGATAATTTCACCACATTCTTATATAAACTTTTAATCATTTCATTTTAGTCGGCATCTCGTATACATGCATTGGCAAATATAGTGTGCAACTATACACAAACGCAAATTTCATATTGCGCCTATTATGAAGGGTACGATCGATTGCTGTTATCTTATGCATTCCTTTGTTGATCTCATTGTAGATACGTATTCAAAATTCAATTGACAAGCTATCCCTCATCTGCAGCAAATAATATGTGCTATTCTCCTGGTCTTGCAAAGCATTCGCGAGCGAACAGAAGGTATCAAATTAGGTCTCCAAGACCTGTTGTTTCCGGAGTGTAGAGCACACGGCGGATTATATCAGGTGAATTGCCCTCCAGTGCATGTGCATTTAGCTGGGTAAGATACCTTGTTGGTAGGTGTTCACATTATTGTTTTTAAAGAAACTGTTACATGACTGCCAAATAGTTACTGCGTTAACATTACATCGCAAAAAAGATCAAATGCAAAAACAGCGTACAGCCTACAGCTTAGATTTCGAAGATAAGATGTATGAAATACACTGAACAGCAATATCTTTAGGTGGAAACCCGCCAATTTTGCAATTTTAATAAAGAAATTTATCAGCTATATCACTGCCGATTTATGCCTGCTCATCACGTGCATGGTCTCTGTACAACAATATTAACACAAACAAGGCGACTTGAGGACAAGGAAATGGTCGTCTTGTGTTGTAGACAATTATGATATAACGATAATCATGTGGATAATTGGTTGGTCCCATTTTCGTTAGGTCAATATAATTAATAGACGATCGTGTTTGAGTGTGTCGTCTGGCATGTGCACTTTTTGTGTCAATGTGTGATCATCTCCTTTCGTTCGCGATCATCGTCACCATAGCAGTTCACCATTGATGCCACATATTTGGTACAGAGTTAGCGTTAAACCTATGTTAACATTAATGTAATACTGCATCCAGCTGACCGAGATTCTAATATCATGGAGAAAGGCTTGAGCCTCCGATGTCACAAAAATGGGCGCACCAACGTGACCGCTCTGGACGAGGAGAAAGCATACTTGTCCCAAATTAGTTAATTATTGCTAAATCGGACGTATTTCCATCAAACCGACTTAACTTCGATACCTCATAGTATGGCACCACAGTTTTAATGACTGGATTATCTCTTTGAAAGCAGCTTGAGAACCAGCGTTGTTTTTCTTTGTCTTCGTTAATTTTCTTTCTTCTATGCCGTTACAGTGGTAACATGATCCGATCTAATTTGTTTGATGGATAGCCAGTTTTTCATCAACCACAGGGGCCATGTAATTATTATGGTGAATGGATATGGTTGACCGCGCATTATTTACGACCCGTTTCGTAAATGTGGTGGGGACAATGCGTCATGCCGCGTGTTATGTCACCAGGAATTCGGGCATCCGATTCTTTCCCGAACAGAAATACGAAAGGCGTTAACGTAAAGCAGATGGCACCTAAATAACACCAGCCCCATCGGATGAATATTAACAGTCATACATTGAATTTCAGTTATGCTTGCTATGCCTGACATTACCCGGAACTTTTCTTATTAAGTACTCACATAACTGAATAATTCCTGTGTGGCTCATTTATTGTCTAGAGAATAGGTATATGAACGTAACGATTTAAACAAATGGAAAAGCCCAGAAACGGAAAGACCCAGTGGAAGGCTTGAAGTGATGAAATTACCAATATCAAATGCTGTCTATTCTCAATATTATGAAAAGAAGGTGGCGCTCTTATTTCACGAACAATCAACCATAATTTCATGCATCTCAGGAGGATACCTAATTCTGATTGGCAGTATTCATGCAATGGTAATTCTGTTTGTTCAGACACTCGGTGACCAAAGATAAATGCGCTTCATTACGGCCTCTCATACATCTCATTTTATATACATATATAAAGATATATATATATATAGATAGAGAGATATATATATATATATAGATATATATAGAGATATATATATATATATAGATATATATATATATATATATATATATACATATTTATATATATATATATATATATATATATATACATGTATATATATTTATTCATATATATATATATATATATATATATATATATATATATATATACATATATATATATATTTATATATATATATATGGTAATGCAATCATTGTCAATTACTACTATATGGCATAGATATTCCATGCATTCTTTCAAATTATTCTATTCAACTTAACGCTACAACTGTATTAATAACATTCTCTCGATCATTCGCTGTTGGTCAATAATACTGAGTTTATATTAGTCTTGCCAAAGTTCCGATCCTTCGATACACAAACAATCACCATTTTCCCCAAATAATTGAAAATCCCGGATGTGATCAGGAATGCACCAGAACCACTTCATTATCGCAACGGTGAAGGGATCAATAATCAATTTACTCCGGTAATCAACGTGTCATCGTACGCGATACGATTGCTTATCATCCACTGTCACTATGAATCCGTAATTCATTTAAGGTCATAAGAATGGAGACTAATTGATGTTTTGTTTTGGATAGGCGGGAAAGTTAATGCAAACTGTGTGCATGTGTGAGTGTGTGTGTGAGGGGGGGCGGGGGGGCGGCGGGGGGATGTATGTATGTGTGTGTGTGTGTGTGTGTGTGTGTGTGTGTGTGTGTGTGTGTGTGTGTTGTGTGTGTGTGTGTGTGTGTGAGTGTGTGTGTGTGTGTAATCTATTTGTTTCAAGGTCCATTATCACCATGATTACCGCCCATCGAATCAGCACTGTCTTTTCCTGATATTTATGGGCAACAATTTTGTCTTGCGTTACGTCTGCGATTACTTGGTTGAATTGATCTGGATGACAGTAACGCAATCCGAATATGTGATGGATGTACGAGTACCTAGTAAATTCATGGCGAATATTAGTACCGACTGAAATACTAAACCCGACAATTAAGTTCGACGTTAACATTCAGCCAAGCAATTAATCAGTAACTACCAAACTTATACCAGTGAATAGCTGTAAACATCGTATGCCCTTAAGACATTTGCTAATTACGGAATGTATTCAATATTCAAAATTCAGTATTCAAAATGTTACCCACCCTCACTATCTATTTCATTCATCATGCTCTACCATCTGTAGACACTGGCACATACATTCTACTAACATGCAGACTAACTGTTATCGTAGGTATCCTCCAAGATTCCTATGCATTAGGCAGATGTCACATCCTATTCACGCTTAGAAGTGTGACAGAGTAAAAGTTGTTAAACTGGTTTTGTCTGAGTGAGGTCGGGTTCATGAGTTGTAAAACCTGCTCTGGTCGAGTAGCGGTCTGCTTGGCCGATGGCTATGTCAGTGGTCAATGCTCTATGGTGCCTTTAGTAGTATGTTTTTATGTATGTATGCTTGTTTGTAGGTGCTATTATGTTGCTTTTATATGAATGTTGTGTTGACGTACTTTTAGTCCTCATAATCATATTACCGTTGGATTCTCATGAAGCCTACAGCACATCAATAAGCATTAGTGGCGTTTGGCGGGTTACCCGCATTCACTGACTGATTTGTGTGGGCTGTTATGACGTCCACGTGAGAAAAAAGGGTTTGATCTCCGAGCCGTGGAGAGTTCTGTCTTTGACGCGCGGGAGAGTGAATAAACCTTTTGATCCCAGCTCGTGGTTGAGTTCTTCCTACATGACAATAATTGTTTATGTATCTGTAGTTACCGCGTTAGTATAAAAGCAGTAATGTAGTCACAGCGCCCGATATGCTGTTAAAACAGGACTCTTGGAGAAATTGAAAACTATTCTGGGAACGGATTTGCTTTATTATCAGATTATCATTTTTGGAAACTGATTTTACCATCCGAGTTATTTAGAACTAATATGATAAGCGCAGTCAGAGTAATATGATTGTACATTATCTCACACAGCTCAATACCAATGGCCATGTCACTAAAACAACTATAGAAACATGCCATAGATATAGGCTATATAAATGTAATTGCTTGAGCTAGCATCTAATACATGCCTGGGCGTGCTTATGAGCGTGTGTGCATTTTGAATTAAGCTATGGGTGTTCATAGGCCATTCACCCGAATTCTCGCAATAGATGACATTTTGGTGCAATTCGCCTATCCCGTACTTTTGTAACACTAGTGTCACCATATGCGCTGGTCAATATTAATAAGGTATGATTTTCTTTCTATTTTATATGATTTTGATATTTGAATTATATGAAGGCCGCTTAAGGCGCTGGTTGTTAAGCGTTCTATCACTATAAACATAGTCCAAGTTAAATAATTTAGCGAAAATTATTCACACTAATAAGAAAAGATCCTCGTGTATGTATATAATTGCAGAGTTGTAAGCGTCATGCTCTTACCTCGGTCGCATCGTGTGTTACGTAGTAATCACCAATTCACTTTCAGTAATAAAAACCAACAGCTCTGTTTGGACCCTTGCAGGGATTCAATAATCAGAAACACACAAATAATTATCACAGTCTAATGTTGGAGAAGGGGGGGGGGGGGGTGGACTCTGTATTAGTAACCAGTAAGGTAAGGTGACCCCCACACCCCTGTATACGTGCGACGAGCACCGACAACCAGTCACTTGGCACTGAAACGACAACTTGCTGATGTTTGATAAGTTGCTTGTCTATTGGGTGATAAACTAGGGTCTTGGCAGGTAATGAATAAAAATTCCCGCATACTTCTAAAATGACAAGGTGTCTTATATTATTGAGTGGCAGTGATTAACCAGAATGAACCGTACACAGGCCAAGGAGAGAAGCATAGGATGAGTCAGGACGACACAGTTACCCTTCACAATATATAACTACAACTCCAGCACTTGGCAGAAAATCATGCCTTTCTGTTGCAACTTCTGACAACAATGAATGGAAAGCCTCATTTATTATCACAATGTAACCTATAAAACATAGTAAGAAGTCAGCGGAACCAACTGGTTATATGCAAACACAGCGGATGGATCGAATGTCAGAGATATTGGTACCAGCAAAAGAGATGCTTCCCATGGCATGATCTTATGAACCGTTAATAAGGTAGGGCAAGCGAGTTGGGAATACTGTTGCGAACGTAATCAGATGCATAGTATATGAATACACACACAGACACACACAGACACACACACACACACACACACACACACACACACATATATATATATATATATATATATATATATATATATATTATATATATATATACACACACACATATATATATATATATATATATGTATATATATATATATATATATATATATATATATATATTTATATTGAATGACCACTTATGAACTAGCATTTCCAAATTCTTGTATTATTTGAGCATGTTTGCAGAGAACAAGCCCCAGAGGTTTTCAGTTCAGTTTGCCGTCACCAATATCCAAGTGTCCATTTCGCTTTGTATCTTTGACATGCAAAGGGAAATCATCTTGTACGCCTGTACGAAAAACATCGTCAAGGATGTGGTCATATATACTAAGCAGCATATACCATTCGTACTTGCGGTTTCGAGTCTCATAACCGTCTATTAATTATATTGACTTAAAGAAAGAAGCACCCACCAATTATCAACATGAGTATCGTCATATCATTAATGTGTACCATACACGACGACCATTTCCTTGTCCGCAAGTCGCCTTGCATTGATCTGACAGTAATGTCATTTGATGTCCACATACTCGTTAAGATTCAGTGCATGTTAATACTGTTGTACAGAGACGATTCACGTGCTTAACGTACATCCGCAGTGATCAGCGATGTAGGTTATAAATGTGTGGACAATTTGAACAGATGTTTTCTATCTATTACATAAATGGTACGTTTCCACATACTGCTGATTCTTCTGAACCAAATAGTGTTGTGGCAAATACTTAATTGCTGTAGAGTATCAAGTGAACTATGAAAAACTCAATTTAGGACAATTTATACAAGACAAGTGTTTCTTATATCTCATCCTCAGAATACAAACTGTAGTGTATATGCTGCCAAAGCACAAGTTTATGGCATGACATATGCTTTTGCTTTTAATCTTTTCCCATTTAACGTCAAAGTTTTAACTATTTGGCAATGATGCAACAGTTTCTTTTAAGACAATAATGTGAATCCTTATAAACAACGTTACTTACCCAGCTAAATGCACATGCGCTGGAGGGCAATTCACCTGAAATAGACCGCCTTGTTACTCCACACCCCACAAACAACAGGTCTTTCATTCCTAATTTGATACTTTCTTTTTGCCAGCTTATGCATTACGAGACAAGTAGAATAGCACGGATCATTTGCTGCTGCAGACGATTGATAGCTTGCCAATCGAATTTCGAATCTTTATGTTCAATAAAATCACCAAATCAATACATGCGTTTTTATCAATCGCACCCACCGTAGTAGGCGCAATATGAGGAAATATGATTTACAGTTACACACCATAGGTAACTATCTTTACCAGTACATTAACACGAGATGCCGACTAGGAATGAAATGATTAAATTGATGTGGAATATAAAAATATGGTGAAATGTACATCCTCCATATCGAATCACATAAATTCGACTATAATTATGCTACCGGGGCAACATCTATGGTAACACTACTTTGTTTCAAAGAGCATCTCGCTAACAGAAAGAGAAAAAGCACTGTTGTATCATTATTTCCCCAGGCATTCGACTCTAAAGTCAAGGTACGAAACCAAAAGGCTCCTGAAATCTCCTATTCCCCAATTCACATGCGAAATCTAGGTCTTCCACCCTGGACATCATACAATGCGATTAGTGTTTCTGATGCTTAACCGATTATTCTCGACAATAAAGCATTCTGCCCTCAATATTCGACTTTAAAACGGCTAGTATTTCGCGTTAATCGCGAGCAGCACAAGAGTCACTACGAGTCTACCCTTAACCAGTGCGCAGATAATCTATGGCAGCGTTGCCCTTATATAGGGTCGGCTACAATCTCAGTAAAAATTGCGAACCGAGCACCTGTGGTTAGTCCAAGTGGCACCTTCTGCAAACCAAGCATCCATTACGGTCATCTGCACGCGATGGAAATCAATCAATGCGAGGCACCCTGCTTTACATGGATATAGAGTCATATTGAAGTATTGTCGAGAAATATTTATTGCTCTGTAAGAGACGTCTTTTTGTTAGGTAATCATTGATGTTGATATTGTTCCCATTTTGTCAGTTCTACGCAAGTGCTGATTTAGATTTAGTGATCGTATTTCCATTGAGGAATGGCCACAATAGAGAATCATTGTTATAGTTTACGTCATAAATAATCCGGGTACCACGGTAAGCATAGCTTTGTTCTCGTCGTAGCTTGGTATAAATAAGCATATTTCTAATGTGACTGGAACTACAATTGCAAAGCATCTCGGCAAGTATATGCATGTAGCGTTTATTTCTAATGCCTTTGTTTTGGCAAGCATTGTCTACAACTTGGTCTGACCTTGCCTTTGAAAAACTAACTAGATTTAACCATGATTGTCACCGTTGTCGGGCTTGACATATTGGCAATCATTTCTGTAATGGCTACTTAACATGAGAGTTCCTACGAGCGGAGGTATGTGCGGATTCGCAAGCAGTTTTTTTCCGGTGACAACCAGTCGCCTAGTATTGACCCGGTATTAACATGATCAGTATAACGCTTAGTTGATGGTATTAATACGATGTTGACAGCTATGCTAACCATATCACTAAGTTGGATTGGTGGATAGAGCAGACTGATCGTTGAAATGATATCGACCAAATGATGATAAAAACCTCGCTACCACGTTTTCTCAGTGTTACGCTAAGCCCAAAAATAGCACTAAGCCCGCACAAACAACAAACACTAAATAAAATACAGTACTGTCCGGTGCAAGTTCCAAAATATTCCATTAATTGGCATGTATTGGCATTCACAGCTCTTCCTCATATAATTGAAATCTCCACGGCCACTATGCATGAAGGATTGACAATTATATTAGTAGAGGAGGACCAGGATCGATATGGCTGCTCACGATGGACCCTTCTCTATAAATCACGCGTTAAAACTCCAGCTACAAGCATGGAACCTTTCTGGGCTGGTATTGTTTTTCCGTTGCTGTAATCGTTAAGTGGCTCGCAATCGCAATTAAGTACATTGTGCATTGTGGTAGCGTCGTTGCTAAAGCAATGTTCAACGCCTTTTGAAATTGTGCCTGATCAGAATATACAGCAAGCTGAAGGAATTCGTCAGTACACATACCCCATTCTTAACCGTTTATTGAACTTGAATTCAACATTGCGTTTTCAAAGGAACAAGCGAGCCACTTGCACCGTAATGCCCACCGGCTCTATAGTATATGGCAATGATTGTTGTCGAGGAATTAGTGTCGTAGCTGTCCATATTGAGCCCTGACTATCTGTCAGTACAATTTCCGCAGGGACGCTTTTGCTGCCATCTACTTAACGATTCATTGTCTAATATCAGAAAACATAGAATAGTCCTGAAACTATGACATGCCGATGGAAGGCGTTAAGTGATTAAGTGGTGATTCCAGTCGAATGGGGTCTATGTTTGTTGGGATTCAGAAAGCACAACACGTAAAATAGGGAAGCAAGCGTGACCAAAATATGCTCATTGGATAAAACAAAACAATCCAGATGGTAATCAGCCAAGCGGATGCTTATGCTTCGCTAGGTGTACTATTCACCGATCACCGATATGTAAATTGTGGGTAATTATTTCTGGGGAATGACAACCGTGAATAGTGACAACATATGCGTGCTGTATTTATTCAGCGAGGTCAGTGAATGAGCATAGAGCTGAAAATGTAATTCGTCGTGCCACTTGCAGTGCGAAAATGTTTCATTGTAATGAGTCATTGTAATTGAACCATTGCGGGCGGGGCTATTCATAATTACTCAACGCATGTTTTTATACCTTCTAACCCCACCCTCGTCACACTTTCCACACATGCCAATACAGCTATTACGTTCCATATCACTAGCAAACCCCAACGCCCACCTTCTCCCACCTCCCCACTACCACTACGGAATATTTTATTGTCTCCTAGCTAGGAATGAACACTGATGGACACGATGCGTGAAGTTGACTGACACTGGTCTATGAAATAATTAACAGATTCACGAATGTCGACTATTATTCGCGTTGATGCGTGCCTTTCAAGACGTCAGTCTTGATGACATTCATGACGAATGTTGTAGTAAGCACTAGCTAGTGTGTGGTGTTGATAAAGTTTCTACATTTATATGAGAAGATTGAGCAATTCTTTCTGATTCATATGATCGTAGAGTAGAACAGATCAAATATCTACGATGTATGTAAAAAAAACAATCTGAGCCATGATGAATTTCCGTTATCACGGCGTGCGATTTATATACAGCGGGATCGACAAAAATAGTCGAAGCGAGACTGATTTTAAAATATTCAATATGGCCCTCACACAAAGACTTGTCACATTCACGTAGTATAGGAGCAGTTGCTCAATTACCTCATATCCAGACAGTCATTCTATGGAATGCTCACTTCCTATGAAGTCAACTGTAACCAGAATAATTATTTCATCCTAGTGACATGAGAAATTCTTGTTCTTGATAAGCTTCTCACTTTCCGGGCCTATCCTCTCTTATGATATCAGTTAATGTTAATCCATCACACATCCCTCTACGCGTTGAATAGCCACTACCACAGACACGCCCATGCACATGCAAGCCACATCAGCAGTCTCTGTATTCGCTGATTATAGACATCGGTACGTGTGGATGTCTCTGCAATGCTTATTCCACCAGATGAAAATCACACCGTATCCAGCGGACAGAATATTTATGCATCAGAAAGTCATTACCGAGTCGGCACATGGAATATCGTGCAAATTGAAGCCAGTGAATACCACTATTGCTCAGTTAGTGTTGCTGATAAACAAATGTGGACATCTATCATCTATTCCTGGATGCGGCCCCTGTAATCGGCAATGTCAGCTAGGGCTAGTGGAGTACACCCGCTGCTGTATGCATGGCGTTCTCTATGATCTTACTGACACAGCTTCTTCACATCAGAGAAAATGACAAACATAACACAAAGAGAGTAGGTTGTGCTGTGGTGCACGTAATAGTGTACGATGTTGTCATTCCTTGATAGGCTTCCAGGTCACTGTGCTGATGACACGCACTTACCGACGGCGCCAGCTTCCTGTCGTGGCGCCTGTCTTATCCCCTGTAGTATTTCGACGCACTGCACATCACAAGGGATGCATTAAGCCAAATGTATTGAGTCCAACCTTTACGAAATTTATCAGATTAGGGACAGTAATTAATGCTATTGGAATGTGTGGGTGTGAAGTTCGGCACGCAAGGCCTTGGTAAGATGCCTGGAGAGGGCCACTACGGTGGAGCTAGATGAACTGCTGGCCAGATTTAAATCGATCAATGCTTGCTTCCTCTCATGTAAAAATTTCTGACGGATCCTTTCTCTTGAAATATTCAGGCCATGTCTAGTCATAATTTCCCCCGATACTACTTCCAATATTTATATTCATTTGCCCCGTTCGGCACCATTCCATAGAATATATATATATATATATATATATATATATATATATATATATATATATATATATATATATATATATATATATATATATATATATATATATATATATATATATATATATAGAGAGAGAGAGAGAGAGAGAGAGAGAGAGTGTGTGAGAGAGAGAGAGAGAGAGAGCGAGAGAGATAATTGGTAAATGATTCCAATAATATGAAAAACTATAACGACAACTGCTCGTTTAAAAGATTATTAAATGTATACAGACTAATGATGAGGAGCCATGTCAAAGATGTACCCTCTATTCGGAAAGTATGCATTATTTTATCAACATTTGTTATGGAATGATTCCAAGCTATTACGCTTTACAGCAGCATATAGACATGATAAAAACCTACGTGTAATGTGCATACTTACAAGCCAGCAATCATGGACAGCGACATCATCATTGACATACATGTTTTTCAAAGATTCATGAATTATCTACGTCTGACTCAAACATGAATTTTGATTCCAATATTACTTTAACCGCGCCAAGCACAATGCATGAACCGCACTATTTTTATGGCCCCACGCAACGACCAAGATTATGTAAAACGACTGTGGGTACTCTTGTTTCTAATTAGCTCCATTGTGTTATTTGACTAAAACGATAAGCCGCTGTTTTCAACCCCTTTCCAGGTTATTAGTCATGAGCCCGGATCATTATATGAATGCGTTACATGTCATATGCATACATATAGTTATTTAATATGATTTCAGTGGGAACATCGTAGAGAAGCAGAACAGCTCTGAGTGAACAGTTGTTATCGGTAGATAATAAGTGACACGGTGAACTGAAACAATACGTCATAAGCTGGTCAGGATGTGCGAAGCGCAATACCCTCAGCAGGCATTGATCATTCTCTATGAATGTCATCTCTCACTTCCTCGGATACTAATGATATTTGCCATACCTAGCTTCAGCTATGCACTCCAGTGGCGGAAGTGTTATTAATTATAGCGATGAAAACTAGCTTCAGTCATTTTATGGTGGTCTTAATCGGTTACAATGCAGATATCCTTCATCCTTTTGAAATGCTGGTTTTGTTCCTTTTGAAATGACTTAAGATTGATAGTTACGATTGTCGTTAACACCAATGCTTTTATGAGCTTTCAAATGTTGCCCTTGCTTGGGTTAGATGATGACAATATCTCACCCGAGATATCACAAAGTTGCTGCGGATATGAATTACATGTTATGTAAATATTAGAGCATTTTCTCAACTGATGTGTAGCGCCTGTGTTGTCGGGTCAGTGAGATGCGTGATGGCATGGTGGACTTTACACCCCATGGCTGATAAAAATTGCTTGCTATCGACACCCTCATGAAGATAACAGCTCTATATCGTGTTCCTGAAAATAAGAGTTATGCGTATCACATTTGCGGAAAAATGGTGGATAGATAATTCAAAGGAAATGTATATTGGACGAACCGGATGTTTTGCCGAGCGCGTTATTCAGTCGCTGATTGTACACGATACATTGGCAGGCGGAGCAGGTGGAGCAGGTGGTTGTAACAAGAGCATAGCTCGGTCTGATGGACTTTGCCCCGACTCGACCTCGCTGATTTGTACGTATTTATCACACGAACCGACTGACTCATTAAAACGTCGCCATGTCGATAAACAAGCAAGCAAAAACAACCTTGGACTTGTTTGTTGATGCTAGTCACGCATATGAAGACAAATTGCAGGCTGTATTGGTTTTGCAAATGTGACAGTCTTGCTTCAATTTAAATTTCTTACGAATGCCGCGTTGCGTTCGTCGTCGATGGTGAGACACTTTACATGACATCGACAAAGATTGCATAATTAGCTCAGCAGTGCATGTACTCTCAGCTATAACTGTCGCATCAATTCAATGCATTCATGACATTTGTAATATTCAACGAAACGCTGCAATGATGCATACATATCCCTAGCACGATACCAAATCGTCTGTCTCAGGATGACAGCTAGGTCAATGATAGTGGTTGCCTGAGTAGCCTTGCCAGTGTTCCGTGCCAAGGATACCGTGACACAAACAAGCACCAACATTGCCAAATAATTGAAAAACCTTGATGTGGTTAGCGAAGTATTAGAGCAATCACAGTATCTCCAATATGAATAGATCATTACAAAATCTACTAACCTTCTACGAATGATGACCACATAATGATTAATATCAGATAGCTGTCAGATCTTCAATTTGATCAACCAAATCCATTGTCCTGGTATTTCCAAACAAGACCACCTTGTATTTATGACCTGAGGTACAATATAAATCGATTCAACCAAATCGTCGACGACGAAGTTGTACGCTATGCGACAAGACTACGGCGTCACAATTCTGCGCTTTAAATGTCCCACGCTTCCGCTGTTTGTCATTTGTTGCCCATCTAGCTGCACCAGTGCATCGCGGATATTGGGCGCGGCCTTAAAATGCATTGGTAAACTCTAGAGCAATCGGACAACGCGGTTACTGGAACACCAAACGTCTTAGGCAATATTGTCACATTCCCATTATCTATATATATATCCATATATACATATAAACATATATATATATATATATATATATATATATATATATATATATATATATATATATATATATATATATATATATATATATATATATATATTTATATATATATATATATATACATACATATATATATATCTATATATCGATATATAAATATGAATATATACATATATATATAGGTGTATATATATATAAATACATATATATGTATATTTATTTATGTATATATTTACATATATACATATTGATTCATATATATATATATAATATATATATACTATATATATGTAAATATCTGTATATATAAATATACAGATATATATATATATATATATATAAATATTTACATACATATATAAGTATAGATAAAACATATATATATATATATATATATATATATATATATATATATATATATATATGTATTTATATATATATATATATTCACAGTCAAGCAATGATGACAGCTATAAATATATATATATATATATTTATATATAAATATATATATACATATATGTATATATATCCATATACATATATATTCATATATATATATATGATATATATATATATATATATATATATATATATATTTATATAAAGATATATATTTATATATATATATTTATGTATATTTATTTATATATATTCAAATACATTTTCAGCCAAACAAAGATGACAGAGTAAGCGCCTGTCAAACTGAACAGCAACAGCAGAGGATTAACTCGGTCATAAAGGACTCTATTTATAATGTGCCTTCTCAGTAATCTGGCAATATAAATGCGTGTATGTGCATGACTCAGTTGTGCTTGTTAACAGAAAAGATTGCGGCCCTATTCTCTTGCTAGTTCCCCCAAGGTCAACATGGACTGTGTCGGATCAATGGTTGATTCTGATTATTCATTGTATCGGTTTGGTGGAGTTCGTGTTCAAAACCGACATGATTTTCATGCCTCTCAAGAGGATACTGAATTGTGATTGGCAGTATTCAGTTACTTGTGCTGCACTTAGCTCAGTCACTCAAGAGAGGTAAGGTGAATAAACGGAAAATTGAAGCGATTTATAGAACGTTATGTTGCCTTCCTCTTCTGACCTCCACTTCCGCGAACGATGAATTTCAACGCAATTTTGCTAAAATACATTCACGCACACTCCCACGCACGCATACATATAATCACATACATACACGCGCACACAAGTTTCATAACGGATCATTTGATTATGTGAAGACCTATAAATCAATGCTATTGCAGTCCAAGACAACTGTTGTTGCGTTTTCATGGTGGTTATATCGCAATGTCTCTTCTTAAGTAACGAGTGTATATCACGAAATGCTGGGCAACTAAATATATAACTGCTTCATATCTATCGTTCTCATTCATGCGGCTCTACAATTCAAATAAATGGGTCAAATGCAAAACACGAATATTCCTCCAGTTATGCCTCTTCCAATCGGCTGTGTGATAACTATAGGGTTGGTCCATGAAAGACTGCTCTCTTGGTGAGATCAGATTACGTGCGTACGTTCTAGTATGTAACCAATGGAGGTATGTTCAAACTACATCACCTTATCAAAGTTGCCACTGGCAGAGGTGACCATACGATTCGATAAGAGCGTATTACTTGCTACCAGTCAGTTGATTACACCTGCATCCACTAACATAGTTAACATCAGAGCACGAAGAACCAGTAGATTGGATCCAATCTATGATGTGTTCTGCCACTTGCCGAGTGCGGTTGTTGAAGAGAGACAGCTGTTTTACCGCGGCACCTGCAAGCAATGATGGATATTTAAATAAAACCACGCGGTGTATTACAATGAATATGAGATTGTCCAGACGTATATATGTCTGCTTATGCCATACGCAGGGTAAGTTGGTTTCCTATTTTACTGCAATCAGTGCAGCTGCTATATTTGAGTAGAGGAGATAAGTACAATAAGAGAGCAATTCATTTATAGGGCTCTGGGAAGCGCATTGGCTGATTGGAGAGTTCTTTTTCCATCCTCCCCCTTTCTCTCTAAAAGCCTCTCAATGGCTATTGTTATGTTTTCAGCATCCATCTACAAATTCGTTAGCTATCACAGCTAGCTACACTAGCTAAGGGGAGGCCCGACGTTGTCAGGGCATCGGAATATGGTGAATATCGAAACATAACAATAAACCGGATATGCTCATGTCTGTGTAATTCACTGGGCAAACTGCCTTATATTACGCAGATGACCTTATTAGTCAACTGCCCTATACCAATCCTTAAACACCCCTGACTTCATTCGAGCCTTTACTCCAAGCGTGTCAATGGTCTATATATCAGTATTGCTGTTTGTACTTTATATAGACATGAATATTCCACCAGGGGATATCTTCTGTGAAAAACTTACATGGTGAATGCAATATATACACCATCCCGTGTGTTGAGTGAAGTTATACAGAGTCATATATATATATATATATATATATATATATATATATATATATATATATATATATATATATATATATATATATATATATATATATATATATATATATATATATATATATATATATATATATATATAT
Source organism: Urechis unicinctus (assembly GCA_034190875.2). Lineage (NCBI taxonomy): Eukaryota > Metazoa > Annelida > Polychaeta > Xenopneusta > Urechidae > Urechis > Urechis unicinctus. Next base: position 30,324,296 of record CM067342.1, read on the forward strand.
ATATATATATATATATATATAGGTGTGTGTGTGTGTATGTGTACAATTTTAATATTTCATCGTTCATCCTGTCTTTATGCCTTTAGTATTCACTCACTAATATGTTAACTTGCGCACTATAGCTGCTGTGCAAAGTACCCACAATCGCCCATAGTCACATTACAAAAGATGTATTGTGTTAAACGAGACAAATCCCTGCGAAAGAAGTCTGCTCCCGAGCACTTATCAATCAAATCGCACTGCGTGGGTGTGCAATATGCCAGAAAAGGCCTTAGTAAAGTGACTGGAGAAAGCCAGGACGATTAAGCCAGACTATCCACAGGCACGATTTAAATCCATCAATGTTGCACCTTCGCGGTGATAACAATACATTTCCTGAAGTTCCCTTGAAATGTTCTTCTCATGTCTAGTCATGATTGTTCCGGATTCTACTGCAAACTTCAATTTATATTATCCAAGTACGCCACCATCCGCATAGAAATTCATAAGGCCAGAAGAAAATTGCCACCACTGCTGAATTTGCGTCCAATATTTTCTTGTTATGGATCAGCGACTAATTTATAGTCACTGCCTTGATATCACAAGCTAACTCGTGGCCTGAGTCATAATAGATACAAGTCAGACACACTTATCTACAATGTCGATTTCTAAATAACAAAATGTGAATCATTGCTTACTTTTAAGCGTATTCATAATAATTATTCCAATTGCTATACAGCAGCTGTGATCAATATGATACAGCCTCTCTCAATCTTAATACAACCGGCTGCGTGATCAAGCAGTGCATTTTAAAATAAAAACATTGCGATAGAATCCTGGGAACCAATGCATAATATCTGGCCAGCACATCAAAGGCAATGACCATGAGTGGAGATTTATCCGCGGATCCTTCGCTGTAATCATATTGCTTTTTATACACAATTGAACAATTAATGGAACTTAGCTTTTTACCCTTCGTACAGTTAACAAATATATAACACATTTGCAATTTCATCGATGGTCATTTTTCGTAATTTGTCTAATACTGCAACGATACGGTACAGTTAGTGAGGTATTGGATCTGGCTTTGTGTGCTATCATTTGATGGTCAGTCGGGCACTTGAGTTTGTTGAACATCGTGGCCCTAATCAAGAGACACCAATCAATATAACAGATTCTGGTACACCTGGATAGCACCTGTGGTGTCCATTCAGTGATGAGTGTTTTGAAATCACTTGGATTACTTGAATTTCATAATTACCGCTGATCTGGACAAATTATCATAACTCATTTGTTGATAAACTAGACAGCATAACAACGTACAGTAATACTGAACAGCATACCTGCTTAGGTATGTCAACACTGTCGAGTCCTTGTTCTGATCTTAATTATAACCGTTGTTGGGCTGGGTTATAATGACCATCTATGGTGAAGCCTCTTAAGAGTAGGTGTATTTGTGAATTTCCAAACAGACGACGGCGACGTCGACGACCAGTTATCTCGTATTGATCCTCCGGCGACGACCAGTTACCTCGTATTGATCCTCCGGCGACGACCAGTTACCTCGTATTGATCCATGATGATGGTAAACATACCAATAAGTGAAGTTGAAGGAAAACCTTGAAAACATGGATTCTATGTGTTATCGTGAACAACAAACGATAAACTGAACCACTGATCAAACAATAGTGAATCAGATTAATGAATCTTCACACACACAAACGCACACACACACGCAAACACACAATTACACACACACTAACACACACGCATACACACACTCACGCGCGCGCACCCAAATTTATCCCTTGGCCCGGCCACCTGGCAGTAATAGTCCTTTCTAATATGATCGTAACTATCTGCGTTGTTGTGTCTGATAAATTGCCAATTATATCAGTCAATGAGGATCAGGATCAGCATGGCTGTCTATGATCGACAATCTCCATCTATCAAGCGTTATAGCATCAGCTACCTGCATAAATGCTGACCGGATATTCGGTGTGCTATGATGCTTCAGTCATCATTGGCTTTAGATGCATACGAAGATTGGGATGGCGTCACCCTCTATGTGATCGTCGAATTGTACAAATGAGCATTGACAAAGTACCGCGTGAAGCGCATTTCATGACTTACGCTGTACGCACATTGTTACCAATTTGTAGTTGACAGATATCGCAAGACACGCAGGTTTACCCTGTCTTCTATGTTCTATCTTATCACGATGAACGTAGATGGCAGAAATGGATGAAGCAAAGTCAACAATGATAACAACATTAAACGGATATATAGATGTTTGTTAGCCCACACCATCATTCCCGCTGCACCATAATGTACTGTTGTAACTGAAGAGAATTCTGTTCAGAATTGGTGACAACACTAATGTCCAAACACAACTACTGATACCGAGCTAAATTCCGGGTAATAATATGAATACAATAATGGGCGGATACATAAAATGTGGTATTGATTATGGTTTAGGTGAAACAAACACAGGGGCGCCGGAATGCGCTGTATGGACTGATGCTATCAGTAGGGTTGGTTTTGCTATGATGATCTTACACCACACGTCGTAAACTGGTATGGCTGTGCAGGGCGCAATACCTCAGTTGGCATTGATAATATATTGAGAACGTCGACAGCCCCTTCTTCAACTACTAATGATGTTTGCCAGATGATCCTTCAGCTAAGCCCTCCAGTTGTGGAACTGAGCCTTAGGTATAGAGTAATTGAAATAAAAACAAGCTCCAATCCAATATTGTGAGTTGTGCTGGATGGTCCCAATAGTGACAATATAATGAGCCATCGTTCATTTGAAATACCTGCTATGTTACTAACAAGGATTCGTAATTGGCACTCACCATAACGTACAATTAATAACAATTATCTTAGCAGATTTCATGTGCTGGTAGTGGGCTTTTGGTAATATTGAGGGACAAATATCTCTCCCACCGAAACCTAAGTTGCTGCGTATACAACAAATATGGATTATCTCAATATATGACTACATCTATATTTGCTACATCTTCAAGATAACTCCGGATATATGCCTATGTTTGTTTCGGGACAGTGAGATGCATGATGTCCGGATGGTATGTACACCCCCTTGTTATTAGATAGCTGTCTAATGGATACAGCATTTCAAGATATAAAGAGTCTTGCTCGCTTGTATATGCGCCATTCTGATGGAAACTCGTCATATGGAATGGTCTTATTCATTGTCCGGGAAACTGATAAATGGCAATTCGATTTGGACAAGTGAATAATTTAGGGAAATGTATGCTGTATTAGATGATAAGCTTATGATTGGCTGAGCGTGGTTAATTAACATGATCGCCAGTAGTTGCTGCCAACGGTAGACGTGGTGTTACAAGAGGACATGGTCTGATTGAGGAAGGCTTGATCTGATTGAGGAGGGCATGGTCTGATTGACGAGGACATGGTATGATTGAGAAGGGCTTGGTCTGATCGAGAAGGGCTTAGTCTGATTGAGGAGGGCATGGTCTGATTGACGAGGACATGGTATGATTGAGGAGGGCTTGGTCTGATCGAGAAGGGCTTAGTCTGATTGATTAGGGCTAGGTTTGTTTGATGAGAGCTTGGTCTGGTTGATCAGGGCTAGGTCTGATTGATGAAAGCTTGGTCTGATTGATGAGGGCTTGGTCAGATTGACGAGAGCTTGGTCTGATTGATGAGGGCTTGGTCTGAATGATGAGGATTTGGTCTGATTCAGGGGGAATGGGTCTGATTGATGAAGGCATGTTCTGATTGAGGGGGACATGGTCTGATTGAGGAGGGCTTAGTCTGCCTGGGAAGGGCTTGGTCTGATTGATGAGAGGTTGGTTTGGTTGAGGAGAGCTTGGTCTGATTGTTTTTGCATCGCTTGCGGTTGAACATACTCTCCACAAACCTACTGAATCACTACAACGTCTCAATGTAGATAGCCAAGTGGGGAAAACAACTGCAGATTAGCTTGGTGGTGTTGCGGACATATACGCATGCTATGTGCATAAGTTCTGCAACCGCAACATTCTTGCTACACAACAATAGCTCTTACAAATGTCGCATGGCGGTCTCCTTTGATGACGTGACATCAACATGCACTGTGCCATTCGCCAAATTGCACATTTACACTCAGCTATAACAAAATGGACATTCTATGCATTCATCTAATGTGTAGTGGTAAACCAAACTTGAATAACGATGAAACGATATTTAACCCAAGCAGCTATACCAAAGCGTATTGCTTTAGCTGTCAGCTTGGTCAATCATTGTGGATGATTTTGGTTTACAGAGCCTACGTAATGCGTATTTTCATACCCTGCACCATACAAGCACTTCCGTTTTGGGTTCTTATACAGCTGCTTATTTAATGCTGAGTTGCGACCATACCCAAGCTACAGTGACATAAACAAACATCCATATCCCCATGAAATTGAATCGCCTTGATGTGAAGAGGAATGCGTCAGAGCCATCCTGCTATCTCGATGGCGAACGGAGCAATCATCAATTCACTTTGGTAATCAATCTGCTATCATACGAGGTCTGAATGCTCACATTCACTCCCACTCAATTTCAGAAATTGTTTTTAAGCTTATACGAGTGTCTTCAATTACATATAAATCCTGATAAGTGTACAGCTCTTGATGGGTGAATGAAGCATTAAAAGATAAAGCGAGCTCCTATGCTCACAGCATCGGACACGCATATATTGATTGTTGTTTGTTCATGACATCTGATCAGTTGTGGGACAGATATGTTTACTTAAAAGATCATTGTCTAATAACAGAGAATTTAGATGATGTCTTGAAAAACCTTATAGCAAGAAAGAAGATGTTAAGTGATCACAAATCGCCATCAACTCATTCCAAGTCATGAAGAATTGTGTAGCGGCTAGTGAGTTATCCAGCAATAGAAATGCGTTTGACTTTGTGCTGCTTGTATAAAGAGCAGAATGTACGTTTTAGATAGAATGTGTAACGTTAATGCTGATGTTTCATAGAATTCTGAAAATAATGTGGCGCTTGTCGTTCTTGTTCAAAATCGACATAAGTTCCATACTTCTCAGTGGCATCGTCAATCCTGATTGGTGGTGTTCAGCAGCTGGTAATGAAGACGCTCAAGATAGGTAAAGTGAATGAGCTTATATTGTCCGTCTGAACGAGGAACAAACAGTAAAAGTTACTCCGATCTTCGAATCTCGACTTTTGAAAAAAATTTAATTCGAGGACAGTTGGTTAAATAATATATGAATACACACACACGCGCGCGTACCAAGCGACACGTCTACGTGCATAATATACTGATTTGCTCAAAAGCAACTAAGCATGTTTATCTATTCCAATATACTATGAGGGTGGAAATATCTTGTTTCTCAGTATTTGGGGCAATTGTTTCCTAGTTTTTAAATTACACTTTGTTGTGATAATTCGTTCCCTGGAATCAATAAAGACCACAGCGCACACTATAACCATTATAGAATCATTAGCATTGCCTTCATTGCTATACATATATCAAGAATCCAATTCATGCTGATATCGGTTCTGCTGATTCATCATGTTCACCATGTTCGCAATCAAACATTCGAGTATTTGGGCAGTGTATGCCAGCTTGTGGGCAAGACATTTATTTACATATCGCAAAGTAAATGACGGGCGACCAACTCATAGGGTCCTAGATAGTACACAAGCCATGTTGGTTCTCTAGACTCTACCTGACTCACTCCTTACGGATGTAAGTTATGATAAGCATCATTTCAGTATTCCAGCTAATGATCGTGTTTTGTCCTGATTGTTAACAATTGTGGCAAAAAACGTATTTCAGCCGTTTGTGGTTGGCTTTTGTGCAGATTCACTGACATAGCTTTGAAGCATAAGCCCACCCTATGTCCTACGTTTAGAGTTTGTTTGCCTGCCTGGATATCATTGATTGAATTTGTTCTTAGATGAATAAACCCAAATATGCATAATTCTCTGCTCAATTTCTATCACCAACAAATTTCAATACGGTCACTGCTCACTGTGCCACATGCCAAGTCAACTGCAGCCCAGCAAGGCGCGTTTTGCAATGAAATAAGCTTCCTTAAGATATCAGGAACTCTACATGCTTCTTAACGTTGAAGGTAAAGCTAAAGACACACCTGTCTACTGAATATAACGAATAATTTGATCCTTCCAGAAAACATCCTGTTATAATCATTATGGCACCATGCTGCCATGTACGTCATTATTTATGTCGATGGCGTTTTAGATCATTTTTGTGTAACTTACCTATTACAAAATAAACTATCATTATTATTATTATATTCATGTACGGGTTTCTTATGTTGACCTACGAGATTCCCGCCGTGACCCGACCCTCACTCTCTCCTGCAACATATTCCCCGTGAAAGGGTACATGTGAGAACCAATTTGCAACTGGCGAAGTGCAGTCGCGTAGATGGCGAAGATAGACATGCTCAACGACCTTCACCACCGCCCAACACTCCCCACCACCACCACGCACACATATACATACACACGCACACAATTATTCACAAAGATTTATTTTATACTTTGGAGACCGAGAAATATATGTTATAGCCGTCCAATGCCACTGTCTGCTGTATTGTCACGTTTTAGTGAACGATATATACCCATGTGTCGCGTTTAGTAATGAGTGTTGATCACGCTTAACTCGATAACCGTATACATAACAGCTTTATGGCACGAATGGCTTCAGGAGCTAGCAATTAATCCGAGATACGGCTTCTGGATGGCCTGTTGGATGATACAGCGCAGTAGCTGGGTGATTTATAAGAGCTTCAGGCACATCGTTAATGCATACATGACTATTTATACGCCTGATTTCTAGTAAATAGTCCTTAGAATCCTTAGAAAGTGCACAGTGTCAGAACGATAGAAATGTATCCTACGCAAAAGTAGACAGCATTAAAGAATGATGCTTTTCTGCGCTACCATCTCGTTGAAGAGTTGGTGTGCATATAGTGCACGGAGAGCAACCCAATTACCTATTACCACAGCTGTTAAAATAGTTGTGCTTTTTGCGTGTGTCATGACTTCATTGCCACTTGGGGATGATTGTCGATCATTCATGTATTTTGTTCTCTTGACAGCTTTTACGTCGATGCTGGTCAACACGAGACAACCATGTCACACATTTTGATCTAAAGCGTCTTTATGTTGTTGGTCCATACTCGAGCCAGAAGTTGCTGTTTAGTACACTTTATTTGCACTTGCAGTCAATAACCAACATTATGGACGGAATGTTACCAACATACGCAATACTATATGGAAGGTTGTGATGAACTTACAATTCTCTACCGTCTTAATATATCTTAAGCAGGGCAGCTCCCTCGTCTATAATGTTCTGTGAACGAGAATTTGGCATGATGTGCTAACTTGCTCCTAAACTTTGTCGGCGTTCAAGAATATGTTATCATTAAGCTAGCAAGGTCCAGCCAAACAGTGAACGATTTGGGGTGTGATGTCTCCGAAGTTGGCATATCAACGCTTGTTTAAGATAATATTACATAAAACCTCTAAGTGTACTAGTTGAAACAACTTAAAACGAACAACATAGTACAAAAAACAGGCGAATACTTCGAATTCCTTACACACAATTATAACGATACTTGACTTGTTTGTATGGAGTGATACTTTGGATAGGAGCAAAGAACATGGAGCTTTTACACAGATTCCTAGTTCATAAACATGGCGCACATGCTACAAAACACGAATACCTTACCAACGAATTCCAGTCGGCCGCTTCATGACAGTAACATGTTTGTTCAATGTACGACTGTTCCATTGGAATAATACAGATTTTATGCGAGTTCTTCATCACCATAGGAGAGATTCGCTTCTTTGGTTGAATTGCTGATAAGATATGTTTACAATGTGAATTTAGACATGGTCCTTCAGGCAGTTTTGCACTCGTGTAAGTTCTGACCATGTCTTCATTTCCTTGTCCAAGTTGCTGCCACAGATAGATGTACAAAGCTTTCGAGTTGAGGCGTCGATGTCATTTGATATAAGCCACCAAGCTGTTGATGGCAGCTGCATCCAATAGGAGCATTAATATCCAATAGATATGCTGCTGGATTAAATCGACCCACGTGTTGCACTGAAATATTGATGATGGCTGCAGACTTATATGTGCCCGACATTCACATGGGCCGTGCAAGTGAGTTCACGTTGATTCCCTCATTGCAGCTGTATAAACTGTTTTAAAGCACTGAATCGTGCGAAGATAAAGTGATGAACTGAATGCCGTTAGATTAGCTGACAACCCACGGAAATTCGCTGAAGCCAGCGAGGAATCAAGTTACTAACAGTACCTTTGCAGATATCCTGTGACTTGGTTGGTAGATGCACGAATAACCAATCCAGTAGAAACTGACACGCATGTTAATACGGCAAGTCAACTGCCTTTGTTCGTACGCGTATTCAAAAATCATTTTCTGGCATCATTGGTTAAACTCTTCTATTCCATCATAAACTATCATAAATGACGTCACCATTCGTATACCGGTTGGTCTACTTTGTAATAGACTTCCATGAAACAGGTGCTTTCCCGTACGCATTGTTAACCTGGTATGTCGGATTCTAGGATATAATAAAAGCTTTCCCGAGAACAGATTGCATTATTTTCATCGCCAGAATCTCATGTGGGGTTTCTCATTTGTTCAACATTATTACTCTCTACAAGAAAGCATTGTCGGTGCCTTGATATCGTTTCACTTTGATGGATCATCAATTATTCATGGTCGATTGTAAGCAGTATCGGCATTAGAACCAACAGCATGCTTTAGTACAGGATGTATGACGAGTCTTCAATGCTTGCGATAAATGCTATTTCGTCAGCAAATGTTACTTGGGCCAATGATGTTACTGTGTGCCTGTACCAATATCTGCCGGTAGCAAGGCGCTCGCTAAGCCAAAACACCTTCGATCTGTCCTGTCCTGTCCTCGTGGCATATTAAAAATTCTCCATATCAGTCACTTTAGGCGCAGCATACCGCTGGTGTATTCCAGACAAGCAAACATGATTCCATCTAAAATGTTGAGTTTATATCATTTTCAGTTTTTGCAAGTACCTCCTACACGCGTAGCGGTAAAGTTAGGTCAATATAGTGTGCAATTGCCAACAGACATGAACGTGCCGTATGGTGCATACTAAGATGGGCAAGATGACTCTAGCAACCCCCATAGCAAGTACATATAAGCTATTCATTTGGTAAACAATTATTCATTTGCTGTAAATATTCGATTTCCATTGTCTCTTAGAACATCCGCCAGCTAACAAGAAGCAGTAAATCGATCAGAACAGCCTGCTTTTTTCAGAGAGTAGATCAATAGGGAATTATCAGTATTCGATCAATGTCAGTTGAGTGGTCTTTACAAGAGGCTGTATATCAAAGCATTCCACAGTCATCCAATGCGAGCTGTCGCCATGATGAGTATTCGTTACTGATATAATTTCCCAACCCATCATCCTCAATAGTAGTACCATATATGATGAGATCCTGTCATATTATAACGAGGTTATGTCACAAAATTAGCAATGCTGGAATACTAAGTCGCAGTTACCAATTCGTTATATGCTCGTAATCAAAGGACGTGGTGTGTTTGCAGGTTCATTTAGCAGGGTATGCTACTTAGTCCATATGTGTTGTCTAATCTAACCAAACCGATTTACAACATGGCGTATTCGGTCAACGCTTCTTTGGAGAAATGGTACCATCATTTCGTAATTTTTTTTATCAATGTTGGCATTTGACAGGGAATCGGTAAATATGTCCGCTTAAGTTAGTCTTTGATAGCGCTAAGCAGCTGTTAATTTATTATTCTACAACTTGGACCTCGAGGATGAGTTGACAGAAATAAATGAATTGGGTACCCCTCGCTTGAATGGCTTGCTAAGCATGGTTACGTCAAAGACATGAAGTATTAGTCCCTACACTTTTGGGTCAGAGCAAGCTGTAGAAGCTAATAGATTTTTGAAAGGTTGTGATTATATTGTTATCTACGAACAAATGTATCAATTACTTCGCTGTTGAAGTACGCTTCTTGCAATCAGCATGTGCATGGTTATCGTACGAGTATTAATGGTCATATTAGTGAGCATGCGAAACCACTGATAATGGTAGTGCTTGATGAATACCTGAGCACCTGAAGATAAAGAACCACTGATAATGGTAGTGCTTGATGAATACCTGAGCACCTGAAGATAAAGAACCACTGATAATGGTAGTGCTTGATGAATACCTGAGCACCTGAAGATAAAGAACCACTGATGATGGTAGTGCCTGAGCATCAAGTACCAGACAAATCTGACCACCTAAAAAAGAACCACTGACCAAGCACCAGATAAAAGAACCACCTTGATGAATACCTGAAAAAAAGAACTCTGATAATGATGCTTGATGAATACCTGTGCACCTGAAGATAAAGAACCACTGAAATGGTAGTGCTTGATGAATACCTGACCATCTGAAGAGAAAGAACCACTGAATATGAATACCTGAGCACCTGAAGATAAAGAATAATGGTAATGATCAGTACCAGACAATCTGAGGATAAAAACCACTGACCAATACATTGAGAATAAAAAATCTCTGTTGATTGTAGTGCTTAATCAATACCAGGGCACCTGAATATAAATAATGGTAGACAATGATAACATTATGGACAATTTAAGATATAATCATGTTGATAAGATGTTGGTTCTATTTTCGTAAGGTCAGTTGAATTAAAAGACAATCAAAGCACTTCAAATAACAGACCCAAACAATATAAATAGTTCAATATAAATGGCCGCATCCTCGACGATATTTGGCGACGGTGCTGGAGATCATATTAGGCGGACCCAAGTCAAGCACACACAGTGTGTTTTCTATCGCTATTAGGCGACATCAGTTTAAAACCTACCCATGATCAGTTCCATCACTGATATAACTTAATGGTGTCTTCCACTGGGGGCAAAAAACACGATATAAAGCATGGTGTACGACATCAACAAGGCACCTACGGACAATGACAACAACTCTCATCCCACAATTGTTCAAACTGTTAAACAAACACAATGGCTGGTGCATGAAGTTTTAATATATTAGGTCATAGACAAACTACAGAACACATGACTATAATTGATTTTCATGGTCAGCTTGTCCTTATATTTGTTGAAGGATAGTTCGAAAGATGACAGACCGTGATCTGACATGAGCTACACTAGCCAGCATCAAAAAGAGTATGTGCATTTATAGTGAATTTCATGAACGAATAACACCATAGTAATAGGCATGTTTATATCTCCCGATAAGCGGCGGACATTTCTCGTCGCTGACGGCGTGACGCTGCGATCGGGAATTCCACTAAAGGTATTTCCACGTCTCACAAGAATCGCTCTCATTAAGTGGCGAAGAGGAATTCTGAGAAATCCCTTTGACCACATACTGGGGGATGATGTATCCAACACGTCGTTTTTGAATTTTTTAATTCTGTCAATTTGTTCGTATGTACAGCCGAGTTAAGAATTTCGTCTGATTTCAAAGCACCCAAACCACTTGAAATATAATTTATACGAAACTGAAGGTAGGATATACGTCATTATCGATATCTTTTCTCAATTTGTAGCAAATTTGACGGCGATCTGTTGCGTCCAACATAGTTAAATTGTAACCCTGTCTACAAATCGGCAAAAATCCATCATCGGGTGGCAGCCGAACTTCGCCGCAGGCAGCCGCGATTGTGACGCATACGCAGCTGATCGCTTGGGGCCAACAAAGTCGATTTTGATTCATGTATCAATCCTACCCCTAACATCCATCTATATACGGGGGAATTTCATGTATAATGAAACCCTTAGGTCAAGTTTATTTTCAAATCGATTGGAACCCTTTTGTCAAATTTTAAACTTTAAATGATCGATCTTGTCATGTCAGCGCCGGGATACCGTATAGCTTGCCTTCACACGGCCGACTCAAGATCTCAAACGCGGCTGATCGCTTGAGGTCAAACGGTCGATTGTCATTAATTGTTCAATCTGATATAATTTCTACGAAACTGAAGGTAAGATACACTTCATTATGGATATCTTTTCTCAATTTGTAGCAAATTTGACGGCAATCTGTTGCGTCCGACATAGTTAATTTGAAAGCTGAATTCGGGTTACCCTGTCAACAAATTGGCAAAAATCCATCATTACGGTCGGCAGTCGATCGCTTGGGGCCAACAAAGTCGACTTTGATTCATTTATTAATATAACCCCTAACACCCATCTATATACGGGGTAATTCAAGTATGATGGAACACTTAGGTCAAGTTTATTTTCAGATCGATTAAAACCCTTTTGTCGATTTTTAAACTTTCAAATGATTGCTCTTCTCATATCCGTGCCGGGAGGCCGTGTAGCTTGCCTTCACAAGATCTAAAACGCGGCTGATCGCCTGAGGTCAAACAGAGTCTATTTTCATTTTTTTTCAATCGGACCCTTATCATCTATCTATATATACCCTTTTCATCCATCTATATATATATAGATGGATGAAAAGGGTCCGATTGAAAAAAAATGAAAATAGACTCTGTTTGACCTCAGGCGATCAGCCGAGGGTTATTCAAGTACAATGGAACACTTTGGTCAAGTTTATTTTCAAATCGATTGGAACCCTTTTGTCGAATTTTAAACTTTTAAATGATCCATCTTCTCATATTCACGCCGGGATACCGAATAGCTTGCCATCACACGGCTGTATCAGCATTATGTCATATAAGAAAACATTCGATTCTAGAACTTAATATCATATGGTACTTAATTTATCTATTTGGGGTTGTAGATTACAAACATTATCAGTTACAGGCCTGTGATCTGGCCAGAAACTTCAAAGGCATTATGCCGCTTGCGCTGGCGCGTGGGATTCCCGCAGTTAGGGTTCACGGAGTAGATGTTGAGCTGCTGACAGTTACGGCGACCGTCGCGCGAGCTGCTCGTCGCCAAGCGCACCACCCAGAATGAATACATCAAAGAGAGTCTGTTAACCACGTTTGGTGTCAGATTCGGTCACCGAGTACATCCCGAGTTTATCATGAGTTCACCCCAGCCTTATATAAGCTGCGTATTTTCACACAAATATTCATAACCATGAAATGTGGAAAAAAGTCTATTTCGATCACATTGTTCTAACAGTTAATCCTTTAATTAGCTGGCGGAAAGCGAAGGCCGATTTTGGGACTTCAAAATTAAATTTCTCAGTCTGTAGTCATCACAGAGTCATATTTTTTGTGTCATATTAAAGGGTTTTTCAAGGTCTTTATGGTGATACTAATTGTTTGATAATGTATTAATTTTGAAATTTTTGTCCTCATACCTAATAGTAAAGGTCTGAACAAATGCGCCTTTAGAGCACATATAGCAATGATAAGATGGAATTTGCACATAAACATTATATCCTATGTATGATCGTTTATTGAATGTAAACATCATATTGTGTTTATCAAGATAACTTGCGATTACTTTCGGAGCTGAAACAGCGCAGCTAATCTATACCAAGGATGCAGTGACGCCTCAAACCACTAAATGTCACAAATAATGGAATGGCCTTGATATAGCGATGAGTGTATATCAATGATGAATGCATCAAAACAAAGTTCACCTGGGAAATCCATTCCCCCATCAAACGTGGTCAGTTTGCTTACCATCCAGTCTCACCATAAATCATGAATTGCAATTACGCCTTATCAGATGATGACTACCTGATTACTGATCATCTGATACATCAAAAGAAAATACAATAGGTAATTGAAATAAATGGTCCCAGTGTCAATACAAACGTGACCTGGTGCTTACACGTTGCATCGGCGTACAATTTCGATTTGTTCGGCCAACTTGCGTTTAAGAGAAGGCTTTGCACAATAGCGGCTAGACAATGGCTACGGAATATCTGAATCAATACAACTCCTAACACGGAGCAGTATTTGTGAACGTCTCTGAGCTCGTCGTTTTGTCGTGATATGGTGCTTATCTGGATCTGCTAGTTCATCTTCACCACCAACGGGCTACTTCTTTGGTCACACTCAATTCCACTCTGCTGCATTAATCCTCTAGGAACCATCGACAAACTTTCATAAATAATGGACATGGGGTTTACATGTGTTTTTTCGTAACCGGCGTCTAGAATAATGCCGTCACTAGTCCAATAGAGCTGATACGTGACAGAATATCAATGCCGCCCTGCAACTTAAATACGGGACATTCTCAAAAATACATCTCTATCGCAACCTACAGCAACCATCGGATAATTAAATAAAAATTATATCTATACTGCTACTTCGAAATGATATTCACATCAATAAACGAATTTTCTTTGTAAGAAAGTAAGTATTTCAAATTATATATGGGGATGGGGCAAAACGATCTCTCAGTCTTGGTTTCCTTGCATATTCGTCCAAACGCCCACATGCATACACCAACACACATACATGTGCGTATATGTGTGTGCGTTGTGTTGTGTGTGTGTGTGTGCTATGGTGTGTGTGTGTGGGGGGGGTGCATTTATGCTCACTTGCGTGTGTTGCTGTTTAGCATTGACCACGAGCATTTATCCTTATAAAGAAGTATCACTACGCTATTCACCCATTGAGGCATCACGTCCGCCCCCCACCCCCCGATTACCAGATTCATACAAACAGTTTGATATTCCTATGTGATAATTGCTTGCATGCATTAATAAGTAATCTTACATGCTGTAACTATGGTGATATCATCCATCACTGCGCTCATTAGAATAAAGTGAAGTGGGTCGCTGTGCAATTGTTACATTTATTACCATTAGTATGATGAAGACCATACTCCGTGGCGCTCTCCTTTCTCGAGAATAATCATTGACGTACTAAATATTATCTCGTTAATATTAGGCCAAATAGAAGTGAAATATAAGGTAGCTACCTAAATTGTTAAGCACATGTCTCAATACAAATACAGTTCAGTAGTATGGATGTTCGTGTTATCTTTTGATGTCATTTCTGTTAGTTGAGGGGACCGATATGTTGAGTTTTACGATTGTGTTATATCCATCGACGTGGACACGACTTGGACAAGATGATATCTCGTGCGAAGGCTTTGAGTGGTCAAACAATGGTCATCGAGTCGGTCTCGATGCGGCTATTTGCGCTGCGTATGCGGGATGATATAGCAACAG
This sequence comes from Urechis unicinctus, assembly GCA_034190875.2. Taxonomy (NCBI): domain Eukaryota; kingdom Metazoa; phylum Annelida; class Polychaeta; order Xenopneusta; family Urechidae; genus Urechis; species Urechis unicinctus. The sequence continues at coordinate 30,339,468 of CM067342.1, forward strand.
GGATGGGCCTGAGCAAAACTTTTGTACGTCCGCACATGCAGTGCGTACTGTCAGTGCAGCCAGCAGCCCCATAATCACGATGGCTTCTAGAAGGTTGAGATGTTCTGTGTGTGGTCACTATATAGCAAAACAATATTCAATCCATTTGGTAATAAACAAGAGGATTGGTTATATTTGTAGTGAATGGCAGTGTGGGTAATACACAAAACAAACACGTAAGGCGATACTAACGGTGAAAATGTAGTTAGCGAGTGCTTATTTATCAATTCAGTGAGGATGGTGAAGGTGCTGTCCAATATTTTTGTTTTACATCACAATATAAGTCAAAACAACTGAAAGCCCAAGCGTCTTATTATTGGAGGTTATTTAAGGGTAGAAATCTAATCAACTACTGGTATACGCTCCACTTGGATCTGTATGGTGCTTGTCAGAGTGGGTTTTCAGTGATGGCCATCATAGAAAATCACATGGCAAGCAACAGGAAAAACAAGAGGCCTTATAAAAGTCGTCATTAACGACATTATTATCGTCATAACTCTTAGTGTCAGGGAAATCATACAATTACTTACATTTAGAAATACAGCAAACCAAGTCATTTGAGATGTTGTGGTGTGTTATTTACACTTAGTGTTTTTTTGGGTGCAAAGGCACACCATTTATCTTTTAATAGGGTAGAACATGTGACACCCAAGGCCAAACGCATCACGCTGATGAGGTGCAGTTTGAGCCGACGTAAGCAATGAGGTGTTTGTAGCTATAATGTTCACTCACACACACAATGTCAGGACATATAAATGTGCTTCAAATAATTGACACGTGGCGCCAACAAACCGGGCATATTTTGTTGTTCATACACACTGCGATAACATTACTTGACTTAACCATTCCTTCGTGAGATAAACTGGACAGGAGCAAAGAGGCAATGAGTGGTTGCACCCGGTTCCTGTAAAACATGGAAAATTTACAAAGCTTCTTAAAACATATCGACAAGGTGCGTTGGTTACGAGTACGCGGATATCCCAGGTATTAACCACCATTTCTCGTCAGATGTTTCGTTCATATGCGTATATATATATATATATATATATATATATAGAGATATATATATAGATATATATATATATAGATAGATATAGATATATATATATATATATCTATATAGATATCTAGATATATATATATATATATATATATATAGATATATATATATATATATATGTCTAGATATTTATATATATATAGATATATATATATATGTATATCTCTTCTCTCTCTATATCTCTCTCTCTCTCTTTCTATCTCTCTCTATACCTATATCTCTTTCTCTATCTATCCCCTTCTATCTCTCTGTATCTCTACAGATCTATCTATCTCTCTTCTCATATATCTATATCTATAGATATATATCTCTCTCTCTCTCTCTCTATATATCTATATATATATATATATATATCTATATATATATCTATATATATATATATATCTATGTGTGTGTGTGTGTGTATATCATGATAGCATGCAGTAACACGGACAACCACACCGGAAATGCTTGATCGGTGCTGGGTAATTATGAACGTGTAGGCTGATTGACGTGCATCATGCTAGAGTTGTCAATGCATTGCTGAGACATAGTCTTTCATCAGCTGTACCCCACCATAAACGTATATCTCGTAATAGCCAGCTGTCTCATCAATTCGACTTGTTCAATCTCTTTCATCATGCTACTTGTTGATACATTGGAACATCTGTAGCGCAACCGCCATTCCCTTGACAATTCAGTGCCAATACAGTGTCGGACAGGATTCAGTCATTTGCACGCGTGTTCTTAACCGAAAGGTGCATTCATTCATTACGTATTGATATTTCTGGTAATATAGTTTTAAGCAAACGATGGAGTGTTTGTCGCTGTCATGTAAAATCTGATTTCATAAACGAAGACCACAATGCGTAGTTTGTTGTAAAGCCTGTATTGAAGCCAGGCTGTTCCGGTTACCGAACCCATACACGTAGCCTGCAATTGGTCTTCGTATGTGTCCACAACATCAATAAACAGTGCCGTAACTGCTTTTGCCTACTTTGAATGCGACTTAATGATTCTGTCGATTCGTGTGGTGAATAGGTATAATCACAAGTATAGTAATATCTCCGGGGACGAGTGAATGCCAAATAGAACGCTTATTCAAAGCAAAATGCCATGTTTCAGCCACCAATACACTTAATATAACCTTGTTAGCTCTATTTGATCTGCCGTTATTGGTAAAGTAAATCATGGAAATACGATGGAAAAAGGGTCTTTAAAAACATCGCATGTTTGTGCCTGTCTTTGCGTTGCAAAAAAACCCGTTCTACAATTACTTTTTTTGGAAATCTAACCTTGCTTAAATATACATATTAATGGTAGCAATGAAAATATACAAAGACAGTGCTCTATCTTGAAAAGGGGGGGCTGTTCGTACCTGATCAAAACCTGGTGACTAAACTTTAATGGACAACACTCACTGGCTTGGTACACAAAATAAAATCTAATTTGTTACGATTTATTCCTTAATGTTGCGGAACTAGAGAAAAAAACGAATACGTCCATCACTTATGTGATGTTAAAACAGAAGCATTTTTGACCTTCATCTATTTAATCTACATTGATAATGCGGATCATTATGGGCTATCCTACGCCAAGCCACGATCTCAGAGTGATATGGCTGAACATACAAAACAATCCACCGCTTTCTAACCATTCATAGGTTTCGTTACAAAAAGTGGTGGGAGGTGTGCTAGAAAAAGACTTTATGTAGTATAACACAAGATTCTACTTGTATGGTAAACGTGATTTGAGATCGATAACCACATGGTGATTGATTATCCTGATTTCTATTGTGAGCGCTCTATCCACATAACTTATGTTGGCAAGCTTGGTATATTGATAATAATTAAAAGATCCGTCATTTCACAATATCTCCGTGTATTTCTAGGAATGAATAAAATGAATCATTAGCTAGCAACAAGCACAGTAGCGTCACAGCCTGACTGTAAATAGTGTGCTGAAAGAATTAAACGTATATTTACTAGCTGAGAAGTATTCACACGTCAAGTAATTATTCAGCAACAGGCATGCAACACTGCCTACACTGACATATCCAATCTATGTTAAGGACAACCATACGAGGCAAGTGACTAGGGGCACGTCTGCGCATGGGGCTGTCAACGAGGTATCATGATAGCTCACAATGGCTGATTATCATGGACAGTTTTGCCGCTTCAATCATTATAACTATATTTATCTACAAATATATAATGATTTACAAATATTGTCAGCCAAAACCGTATGGTGATGCGTGGCCTGGCTAATAGACCAGTTAGTCCATAGGTGCCCTTCAAGCGGTGAACAACAGTTGACAACAATATATACATAGCATCACAATGCACCCCTTTCATCTCTGATCCATGAAATACACATTGAACCATGTTGGTCAACTGTTCCATGGGGCCATGAATCGATGTTACAAGTATTCGTCGTAACTCCGTCTTAGCAATAGGTTTTTCCAAGGTGTACGAATACCCCCGAAGTCTCAAGTTCTCAGTACTTGCGAATCTCAAACAACAAATCAGCAAGTACATTATCTAGTCACTTTGCAACATATATAATGACAGTCCTAGTAAGTGCAATTGTTCCATGGCTCAGACAGTTACGAGCACGCCACATGATCCACACGAAGACACACAAAGGAGACTGTATGGACAGCCTCTTTGACCTGGGACAGAGTATTTTATATAAACTTCACATAACCTGAAGTCACGATCTGTCAGTACTATGAACGAATAAGCGCGATCGGATCTCTTCATCTCCAGGGAGGCCTGTTTACAACTGCCGCATTTGGCAATTTTGAACACAATCCCAAATTGACTAATGCACACGACTCCCTCTTAGAACATCCAGACGACGCGTACACTTACCGTTATGTGGCTACAATCTGGAGATCGCAAGAGAAATACATCTAAACTGTCAGACACGTACACCGATGTGTGCCCTGTTGTAATAATCAGAAAGGATCATCTAGTAGTATAGAAAATTGTGGTTCTGGTACACCTTACTTAATTCAACAAGCGGGAGCTAGTTCCGCTTATACAGGGTTTTCGATTTAAACTCCCTGTCACTTTTGTAGTTTTCTTAGGTGACCCCCTCATAAGCAATCACAAGCTGAGCTCATAAGCAATCACAAGGCTGAAAGGCGAGTCAGGTCCAATACCTAGCATGCCCGATTAACTTGACCATAGGCTAAGGTGTCTACGCCGTTTCGTGGCTATCCACCGCATTGAGTCAAACAGGGAGAGATACACCTTTTTGTGACCATGGCGGAATAGCTCCTGTGTGAAGAGAGACTCCATGTATTGCGCGTGGCGTAGGTGTTTATTCAATACAACCTCCTTCACTCCCTTCGCCTTTCTGATCAGGATCTAGTACATTTTAGGGCGCAGACCTACATACTCCTTGATTGGTACTCCGGCACACTCGTCTTTCATTTTGCCCAAGACCCTCTTACTAGTGTTGGTGCTGAGTAGCTGCTGTTGTCAAAGTAGATGGGATCCTCCTGCATGTCTGCGTATACGTCAGCTGTGTACATGTCTGTGTTTAGCAGGAGCAGGTCGCTACCATATCTGGACTTAACTGTGTTGTAAAAGAAGTGATACATTATATGCTTTGGGAGGTCGAGTATGCACATGGCTACATACATCGGTTTATCACTAAGCTGGTCGTGTGCATATACAGGGCAGTCAGGGATCTACTAGCTTGGATCGAATACTTTGTGACAAGCATAGGCGGGACTGGCCACTGGCATGCGTATTGTTTCCTCTTCTGCCGAGTGCGCAATCTTAACATTGACTCGCCTTCGCAGATTATGCATTGTCTTACCAAACAGGAATTTGTTCAGCAGCTTGTACAGGTCCTTCTCAACGTCGCTGGTGGCAGCCTGACGTTAGTTGGTGTTCATTCTAATGCAGAGCTCCATCAATGAGCTTTGGTCCAATTCGAGCACGCTGTGTATCTTCAGCTTCATTCCTAGCGACATGTAGAGCTTGAGGTTCCTGTCGGGGATCAAGTAGTTCTCTTGGTTGCATAGGTTGGGTAACAGATTCGCGACCTCCGCGGTGCTCCCCAATGCACCCAGGAGATTCTTCTGGCAGTCTGGAACCATTCCTTTTGCACAGCCATTCGCTTTGGTGCTTGTGGACTCGTTGTGCGCATCATGGATCTCTGTAGGATATTGCAGATCGCCTTCGAGTATATATCCGGTTTTGGCATCGTCAAGATGGTCTTGCATCTGCAGATTGGCTCGCCGGTCCACCCACTCAAGTGGGTAGGGGCTGACTCACCGCCAAGCCATACAGGTTGTTTGCGTCGAGGTTATTGTTTATCCTTGTCGAAGTCCTCCACGTATAGGTTATTGGTTTTAGCATGTGATTGACATAGTCGGTTAGCAACTCAAGCAAAACACCTGTGTTTTTCATTAGCGCATCCAATGAGAGTTAAGGACTGATATAGTAGTTGTCTGGGTCCAGACCGTACTGGTTTAGACAGATGTTGCGGAATATCTCAAACACATCCACCGGGATGTGACGACCTCGATACTGGCACCAGCACCGGCTTCACCTGACAAGCCCGATGTGAAGAAATGGATAAAAAAAACCAGCTGATCTCCTTGGCAAACGCCCTGAAGGGCATAGCCGGTAATGCAGAAGCTGCCCTTGCAGGGATCATTGGCTCCATCGTATCATGGCTACTCAAGTCAGCTGAAATGGTGTACCTACTCCAGGAAGTACTTTACATCCGCAGTATCTGGCTTTATGTAATCAACATGTAGAGAAAAGCGACCCCGTTCGTTAGTTTGGTAAACACACGTCTTCCTGCTTCGTACTTGTTGGGTTTCCATAATGAATGATTGGTCGTTCTTCATCTGTTTCAGGGTCATTGAAGTAATTCGTCCCTGGTTACCACCTTTTATTCTTCAATCGGTATTTCGGCAACACCAAACGCATGGCAGAGTTTATGGTACGTTCTCTTGTCAAATGTGTTATCAGTGGCTGACCATGTAGCGTCATCCAGTGGTGCTACCCTCATTTTGTCCAGACGTAGTACACGTGAAACCTATATAGATCCCTTGTTAGTGGGACTCTAGAGTTAAGGTGGTCCAACGCGGAAACATCACAGCTGGAGGTTGCGCACTATACAACAAAATATTCCAGGCAACTATAAGTTTATCGTCGCTTAAGTTTGGCGCAACGTAGTGTTCAAAAAGTTAGAAGAACTCCACCTTGAACGCCCCTGTACTGACCTGCGCTTGGCGAGGCTGCGCCCCTGCAGAATTCGATTGTCAACATTGTAGGTTGTCTATGTGTAGGGTTGGTATAACATTGGGATTATTAAATGGCGGTCAGTAACTGCTGGAAAAGGAGGAACTATAACATTAAAACCCATAGTAGCGAATTACATCAATATGTCTAAGTTTGTAAGTTGATGCTGTCAATGGGGTTATTTTCCTCACAATTCCAGATGACTAGGCGTGGAAGAGACAGGACACCAGTGGCGGGAAGTTCACTGGACCACAGATCATGTACATGTGCATTGTAAGATACTGAGCTGACTCCGAATGCTGACCTTTCGCATTGCGCTCAATATAGATGCTTTATTCTTGATACATCCATATTTTACAAAATGTATAGGCGTCGCTGTATAAGATTAACTGAGTGTCTTTATCGCTATGGTTTTGTTGTACGATATATCAGCAGCATTGGTGTTATTGGCTGTCTGGACAATATCCAATGCATAGCGTAAATCACATTTTCATACCGACGTATCGTTGGTCTTTCGTCCTGTTATACTAAGTGGAAAAGGTCCACAACCACGGGAACATAGCTGCTCCGTGTCGCTACATACCTGCTGATGACACCTGTGATAGGTAAGACAAAGGGTCTCAATGCCAGGTGCAGCCTTGCTTAGCTGTGGTAGCTATCATCGCAGTGTTCACCTGTGGTTGGGTCACATATACGGAAAGTTAGCAGTTACAAATGTATGAAGTAATTCACTTACTTTCTGCATTAGTCTAATGCAGGTGTGATTTGTTTTCATTTTCTTAATGTAATCTTTGTGGGTCACAAATAACAGATGTTAAATACATCCACTGTCATCAACATCATTCACCCACAAGAGTCTATTAAACTGCGCAAATTCCCCATGCTGGTATATAAAGGCATTATAGACTCGCCTCTGTTTGATTATGAATTATGTCATATGGTCCGGTGTGTTATTATCTGAGGATCAAATTCAGATGATCGGCGATAGTAATCAAGTTGATTTCCAGGTTATTTTGTGGGGAGATCATGGCAGTGAATACACTTTCCTGCTACATGACGTCACTTCCGTTAGCCATATAGTATTAACGAATATACGAGTGTTAGCCTATTGTGCTGTATTTTAAACCCGGACTAGTGTTGGTCATTCTATATCAGTGTTCGTTGGACAAAACTTTAAGTATGACTTCAGCTCCAGCAGAAACCCATCTAATGTGATTTAACATGATTTGGAGAAACAGGTTTTTGACAGGGTTTTTGCTACAAATACTGATGGTCACACCCAAATAATACCTAATTGATCTATTACGCCCCCGTTCTGCCTTCAGTCGCATGTAGAACTAACTTGTTGCTAGAAGTGAAGCGGCATACTGCTGTGCTGTATCATCTTTGTTGCGTATGGTTTATATTGGAACTATCGCGCCATATTAGGAAGCTGCAAACTTTGTTTGAAGGCAGGCAAAAGCCATCATATCATGCTTATCAACCCAGTAATTGAGCATGCCATTTGGTAGTATTTGCACAACATTGCCGATAATGTTTCCCCCCCGAAAATGATTGACATGCAATGAACGAGGTATCATTCACAAGGCAAAAATATAGACCCCACCATGTTTCTGTAACAGAGGGCGCTCTGCGACGGTTATCAGCATTTTGCCAGGTGCTGTAGATAGCGATGGCAGTGTAGAGATGAGAGTATAGACGGCCAAGTAGCTACTAGTGCTAGATGTGTGTCTGGTGTTACATCCGGGCTAAAAGTAGCTATCAAAGGCACGGAAGTCGAGTAAGTTGATATTGACATTATTGCAGTGAAATGTTTGGATGCTGACAGAGGTAGAAAGGTTGGGTATCGGGCAGTGTATCTCGCCTCGAACAATGTGCCTCTTAACTGTTGTAATCAGTTAGGATGGATAAAACATGATGGTGAGTGAGTTCGGAAGCCTGAGCTTGCATGTATTGTAACGTACATATAAAAGAAAGACGAGGAGAAATGGTGGTTAACGCTGGGTGAGATATCCGGATTTTTGGAGCTACCGCCCCATGTCTATGAGCTAAAAAAGCTTTGTTAATGTTCCATGTTTTGTATGGCTTTGGGTGCAACCACTTATTGCCCTTTGTTCCTGCCCAGTTTTTCTCCTGGTAAGGTACGGTCAAGTGACGCTATCGCTGAGTGTATGAACAATGAAATATCTCGTTTTGTGGCACCACGTGTCGTTTGTTTAACTCTATATTTACTCGCACAATTATATGTCCTAACATTGCGTGTGTGTGTGTGAGTGATCTACACTGCTTCGTGCATTTCACCTCATTCCGCTCACCAAGGCTGCGTTTGATCAGTGTGATGCTTTCGGCTTGAGGAACCACTTTAACGTCCCTATAACAGTGAAAAATGTTGTGCCTCACCAAAAACAAACACTAAGTGTAAATAACACTCCACGATTGTTGATGTGGTTTGCTGTGTTTCCATGATTGATTTGAGAAACAGCTGACGATTTCCTGCGGTAGGTATCGGGTCAACGGGATGAGGATGAATACCTACAGCTGACGGAAAGCGTTGTGTATTTGGATTTGGCGAAATGGAAAACAAAGGGCGTTCTATGTTCATCTAACTTACTAGATCGAAAGCCTTGTCGCAACCGACGGAACGCAATCTATTACTTAAAGAGAGAACGTTTGACATCAGGCTCAAAATGACGCTTTCCTCGATGCTTTTTATATGCAGATTTACATACTGTGTCACGTTTATAGTGGTCGAAATGTCGTCGGGTTGTTTTTTTAAAAAAACCCACAAACAATGGCAGGCATTTCAACACCCCTCAATAACACATATGTGTGCGTCGAATGGCAACTGCTAAGACTTGGTCTATCACCTGAAGTACCCCGCCATTAGCGTATAAGTAATCTACCAAAAGGTGGTTGTATCAGCAATTCGACCCATTTCCACCTGCTACTTTCTTACTGATACATCTCGACACCTGTAATGTAACCGATTCCACGCAGCAATGCTGTGCAAACACAATACTGGACAAAGGGAAATCATGTGCATGCGTTCGTTCATTGCGTATGGATATTTCGGAGATTTCATATACTTTTAGCAAATGACGCAGCGTTTGTCGCTGTCATGTAAAATATCATTTTATCAACGAAGATCTCAATGCGCAGTGTGCTGTAAAGCCTGTATTGTAGACAGAATGTTCAGGTTACAGAACCCATACACGTCGCCTTCAATTTGGTCTTTGTATGTGTCCATAGCATCAACAAACGATTCCTTAGCTGTAGGTACTATCGAGAGAATAGCAAAATATCCGAGGACGGGTTAATGGAAAATGTAGTGTATTTTCATGTTTCAGCGACCGAGTCACTTAATATAACTTCGTTGGCTCTATTTGATCGATCATTCTAGGCAACAAATACCATGGAAGTACGATCAAGTGCCTTACAAAATATCGCTTCTGCTTTTCTTTACATTACAAAAACAGCTTGTTCTTATAGGTTTTTAGATCATTAATCACAGTTCATAGCTACTGTGAATTAGTTTCCTTAGCAGTCATACGTTGCTTGTAGATGCTGAAAATCAAATGATATTAATGCTGTTTAATAATAGAAAAAGGATCATAACCAAAAGGGTACTACACACCATAACCAGGCGACTACACACCCCAACGATGTGTCGTCCGATTTGCAAAGGGCCTTATATTCCCCAATTCACCATTACCGATAAAACTACCTACCCATCATGCTCAACGCCTAGCCGTTATTACGATCACACCCTGGTTGTGGTTCGATTATTGCCAGGTAATAGGAATGAGCAACAATATCCTGGAGTACTAAATCGTTGCCAGAAATGCGTTTTCTATTCGTAGCAAACGGACTAATGCTCATGAATGACGGCTGATGCCGTTTGAGCGGGAAAAGGGTAATTTCCTCTTTCATGACACTATCCAAAGGATTCACAGTATGACCAACCTTGAGCTCCATCCAATGTATGAAGGCAAATACTTGAGGACTTGTCCGGTTTTGGTCTTACGTAAAGCGGTAGCTAAAATATATTTGGTCATTTCCTTATCTTAGGTGTTGAGTGCTGAATACGCGTACTAAACAGCATGTAGTCACAGAGATTCGGACAAACATGGTCAGATATTGATACTGTTTGGTTTGCTTATTGGAACAATTGTACCGTCATCGATTCTAGACCTCATCATCCTTTGAGTAGAATATGATAGTAATATCGTTTTGAAAAACCAGATGTTATTAACGTACACTATATGCAAGTATGCGTGTATTAGCAGCATTAAACATTTTAGTAGAGAGGTGGTTCTGAAACCAAATGCCTGCCTTGTAGCCGATTATTTACCATCTTCAACTAGAAAATAGCATCACATATAATGATGTTATCCATTGCAGACAATCAACGAAACGTCACATGAGGCAGATACCCAACGCCACAACACATACTGAGCAGTACGGGCTTAGCAATTGTTGCGCTTGTTTTCAAACACTTAGTGATAAAAAGCTTGTTTTATTGATGCAGCACTCGCTGCATACTGAAGCGTGATTGTGTATTGGCCCAGCCTCCTGTTGATAGGAACGGCCTCAATGACAGGTTACTAAATGCCCTGTATGCGCTGCGAGGTAACGAAAAGACGTAACCACTGAGGCAGGTGAGTGAAGCTTATCCTTTTTGAACATACTTACCTCTACTCGCGAAGTCAATTGACATGTTTAATGTTGAACGAATAGACTAGCTTATGTGCCTTGGACATAAACAACCAAGTCCTACTGAGCACGCCTCGTCGTTGATGGTGCCGTGAGAGCGGTTTAACATTTGCAGCTGCATAACCCAGCCGACTTGTGTTATTTAGCCTCATGACGCGTTTGCTGCGTTTGCTGGACCATAAAAGCAGGTTACGGTTAAGAGGATAGGATAGTTCCTTTCACATGCCTTATTGGCAAGATGGGGCATTTTTGCACGTCCTCTCTCGAGCTTAAATAATCACAAAATACATCTAGGCCAACAAAAGGGAAATATGATACTTTTTACGTCCACAAGTGACAACCTAGACACGACGATACGTGTTATATTCGGTCCCCGGATCAGACACATGCTGCTCAAGCGATCGTTTCGTCAATTAGCATATTGTAGGAATATCCACTTTTCACACATTTCCTTCTTGACGGCCGAATAAAACATATACATATACATATACATATACATATACATATACATATACATATACATATACATATACATATACATATACATATACATATACATATACATATACATATACATATACATATACATATACATATACATATACATATACATATACATATACATATACATATACATATACATATATCCGGGTTTGGCATCGTCAAGATGGTCTTGCATCTGCAGATTGGCTCGCAGGTCCACCCACTCAAGTGGGTAGGGGCTGACTCACCGCCAAGCCATACAGGTTGTTTGCGTCGAGGTTATTGTTTATCCTTGTCGAAGTCCTCCACGTATAGGTTATTGGTTTTAGCATGTGATTGACATAGTCGGTTAGCAACTCAAGCAAAACACCTGTGTTTTTCATTAGCGCATCCAATGAGAGTTAAGGACTGATATAGTAGTTGTCTGGGTCCACACCGTACTGGTTTAGACAGATGTTGCGGAATATCTCAAACACATCCACCGGGATGTGACGACCTCGATACTGGCACCAGCACCGGCTTCACCTGACAAGCCCGATGTGAAGAAATGGATAAAAAAACCAGCTGATCTCCTTGGCAAACGCCCTGAAGGGCATAACCCGTAATGCAGAAGCTGTCCTTGCAGGGATCATTGGCTCCATCGTATCATGGCTAATCAAGTCAGCTGAAATGGTGTACCTACTCCAGGAAGTACTTTACATCCGCAGTATCTGGCTTTATGTAATCAACATGTAGAGAAAAGCGACCCCGTTCGTTAGTTTGGTAAACACACGTCTTCCTGCTTCGTACTTGTTGGGTTTCCATAATGAATGATTAGTCGTTCTTCATCTGTTTCAGGGTCATTAAAGTAAATTCGTCCCTGGTTACCACCTTTTATTCTTCGATCGGTATTTCGGCAACACCAAACGCATGGCAGAGTTTATGGTACGTTCTCTTGTCAAATGTGTTATCAGTGGCTGACCATGTAGCGTCATCCAGTGGTGCTACCCTCATTTTGTCCAGACGTAGTACACGTGAAACCTACATAGATCCCATGTTAGTGGGACTCTAGAGTTAAGGTGGTCCAACGCGGAAACATCACAGCTGGAGGTTGCGCACTATACAACAAAATATTCCAGGCAACTATAAGTTTATCGTCGCTTAAGTTTGGCGCAACGTAGTGTTCAAAAAGTTTGAAGAACTCCACCTTGAACGCCCCTGTACTGACCTGCGCTGAGCTGACTCCGAATGCTGACCTTTTGCATTGCGCTCAATATAGATGCTTCATTCTTGATACATCCATATTTTACAAAATGTATAGGCGTCGCTTTATAAGATTAACTGAGTGTGCCTCTTAACTGTTGTAATCAGTTAGGATGGATAAAACATGATGGTGAGTGAGTTCGGAAGGCATGAGCTTGCATGTATTGTAACGTACAAATAAAAGAAAGACGAGGAAAAATGGTGGTTAACGCTGGGTGAGATATCCGGATTTTTGGAGCTACCGCCCCATGTCTATGAGCTAAAAAAGCTTTGTTAATGTTCCATGTTTTGTATGGCTTTGGGTGCAACCACTTATTGCCCCTTTGTTCCTGCCCTGGTAAGGTACGGTCAAGTGACGTTATCACTGAGTGTATGAACAATGAAATATCTCGTTTTGTGGCACCTTTTTGCGTTTGTTTAACTCTATATTTACTCGCACAATTATATGTCCTAACATTGCGTGTGTGTGTGAGTGATCTACACTGCTTCGTGCATCTCACCTCATTCCGCTCACCAAGGCTGCGTTTGATCAATGTGATGCTTTCGGCTTGAGGAACCACTTTAACGTCCCTATAACAGTGAAAAATGTTGTGCCTCACCAAAAACAAACACTAAGTGTAAATAACACTCCACGATTGTTGATGTGGTTTGCTGTGTTTCCATGATTGATTTGAGAAACAGCTGACGATTTCCTGCGGTAGGTATCGGGTCAACGGGATGAGGATGAATACCTACAGCTGACGGAAAGCGTTGTGTATTTGGATTTGGCGAAATGGAAAACAAAGGGCGTTCTTTGTTCATCTAACTTACTAGATCGAAAGCCTTGTCGCAACCGACGGAACGCAATCTATTGCTTAAAGAGAGAACGTTTGACATCAGGCTCAAAATGACGCTTTCCTCTATGCTTTTTATATGCAGATTTACATACTGTATCATGTTTATGGTGGTCGAAATGTCGTCGGATTGTTTTTTTAAAAAAAACCACAAACAATGGCAGGCATTTCAACACCCCTCAATAACACATATGTGTGCGTCGAATGGCAACTGCTAAGACTTGGTCTATCACCTGAAGTACCCCGCCATTAGCGTATAAGTAATCTACCAAAAGGTGGTTGTATCAGCAATTCGACCCATTTCCACCTGCTACTTTCTTACTGATACATCTCGACACCTGTAATGTAACCGATTCCACCGCAGCAATGCTGTGCAAACACAATACTGGACAAAGGGAAATCATGTGCATGCGTTCGTTCATTGCGTATGGATATTTCGGAGATTTCATATACTTTTAGCAAATGACGCAGTGTTTGTCGCTGTCATGTAAAATTTTATCAACGAAGATCTCAATGCGCAGTGTGCTGTAAAGCCTGTATTGTAGACAGAATGTTCAGGTTACAGAACCCATACACGTCGCCTTCAATTTGGTCTTTGTATGTGTCCACAGCATCAACAAACGATTCCTTAGCTGTAGGTACTATCGAGAGAATAGCAAAATATCCGAGGACGGGTTAATGGAAAATGTAGTGTATTTTCATGTTTCAGCGACCGAGTCACTTAATATAATTTCGTTGGCTCTATTTGATCGATCATTCTAGGCAACAAATACCATGGAAGTACGATCAAGTGCCTTACAAAATATCGCTTCTGCTTTTCTTTACATTACAAAAACAGCTTGCTCTCATAGGTTTTTAGATCATTAATCACAGTTCATAGCTACTGTGAATTAGTGTCCTTAGCAGTCATACGTTGCTTGTAGATGCTGAAATCAAAATATTAATGATAGCAATAGAAATGCTGTTTAATATCAACTTAAAAGGACAATGTTATATCTTCAAAAGGGTACATTACTACTTACTGATCATAACCAGGCGACTACACACCCAACGAGGTGATGTCGTCCGATTTACAAAGGGCCATATATTCCCCAATTCACCATTACCGATAAAACTACCTACCCATCATGCTCAACGCCTAGCCGTTATTACGATCACGCCCTGGTTGTGGTTCGATTATTGCCAGGTAATAGGAATGAGCAACAATATCCTGGAGTACTAAATCGTTGCCAGAAATGCGTTTTCTATTCGTAGCAAACGGACTAATGCTCATGAATGACGGCTGATGCCGTTTGAGCGGGAAAAGGGTAATTTCCTCTTTCATGACACTATCCAAAGGATTCACAGTATGACCAACCTTGAGCTCCATCCAATGTATGAAGGCAAATACTTGAGGACTTGTCCGGTTTTGGTCTTACGTAAAGCGGTAGCTAAAATATATTTGGTCATTTCCTTATCTTAGGTGTTGAGTGCTGAATACGCGTACTAAACAGCATGTAGTCACAGAGATTCGGACAAACATGGTCAGATATTGATACTGTTTGGTTTGCTTATTGAAACAATTGTACCCTCATCGATTCTAGACCTCATCATCCTTTGAGTAGAATATGATAGTAATATCGTTTTGAAAAACCAGATGTTATTAACGTACACTATATGCAAGTATGCGTGTATTAGCAGCATTAAACATTTTAGTAGAGAGGTGGTTCTGAAACCAAATGCCTGCCTTGTAGCCGATTATTTACCATCTTCAACTAGAAAATAGCATCACATATAATGATGTTATCCATTGCAGACAATCAACGAAACGTCACATGAGGCAGATACCCAACGCCACAACACATACTGAGGAGTACGGGCTTAGCAATTGTTGCGCTTGTTTTCAAACACTTAGTGATAAAAAGCTTGTTTTATTGATGCAGCACTCGCTGCATACTGAAGCGTGATTGTGTATTGGCCCAGCCTCCTGTTGATAGGAACGGCCTCAATGACAGGTTACTAAATGCCCTGTATGCGCTGCGAGGTAACGAAAAGACGTAACCACTGAGGCAGGTGAGTGAAGCTTATCCTTTTTGAACATACTTACCTCTACTCGCGAAGTCAATTGACATGTTTAATGTTGAACGAATAGACTAGCTTATGTGCCTCGGACATAAACAACCAAGTCCTACTGAGCACGCCTCGTCGTTGATGGTGCCGTGATAGCGGTTTAACATTTGCAGCTGCATAACCCAGCCGACTTGTGTTATTTAGCCTCATGACGCGTTTGCTGCGTTTGCTGGACCATAAAAGCAGGTTACGGTTAAGAGGATAGGATAGTTCCTTTCACATGCCTTATTGGCAAGATGGGGCATTTTTGCACGTCCTCTCTCGAGCTTAAATAATCACAAAATACATCTAGGCCAACAACAGGGAAATATAATACTTTTTACATCCACAAGTGACAACCTAGACACGACGATACGTGTTATATTTGGTCCCCAGATCAGACACATGCTGCTCAAGCGATCGTTTCGTCAATTAGCATATTGTAGGAATATCCACTTTTCACACATTTCCTTCTTGGCGGCCGAATAAAACATAGAGGAACCCGCATATATTGTAACGCATACGTAACATCCGACGAGAAATGGTGGTTAATACTTGTCGATATGTTTTAAGAAGCTTTGTAAATGTTCCATGTTTTACGGGGACCGGGTGCAACCACACATTGCCTCTTTGCTCCTGTCCAGTTTATCTCCCGAAGGAATGGTTAAGTCAAGTAATGTTATCGCAGTGTGAATGAACAACGAAATATCCCCAGTTTGTTGGCGCCATGTGTCGTTCATATATCCTGACATTGCGTGTGTGTGAGTGAACATTATAGCTACAAACACCTCACTGCCTAAGTCGGCTCAAACTGCACCTGATCAGCGTGATGCGTTTGGCTTGTACAACCCTACAGTTTGCTTTGACCCCTAAAGTGTAGTGACTAATACTTCATGTCTGTGAAGTAACTATGCTTAGCAAGCGATGGATACCCAATACGTTTATTTCTGTCAACTCATCCTCGAGGTCCAAGTTGTAGAATAACAAATTAACAGCTGCTAGGCGCTATCAAAGACTAGCTTAAGCGGACATATGTACCGATTCCCTGTCAAATGCCAACATTGATAATAAAAATTACGAAATGATGGTACCATTTATCCAAAGAAGCGTTGACCGAATACGCCATGTTGTAAATCGGTTTGGTTAGATTAGACAAGACATATGGGCTAAGTAGCATACCCTGCTAAATGAACCTGCAAACACACCACGTCCTTTGATTACGAGCATATAATGAATTGGTAACTGCGACTTAGTATTCCAGCATTGCTAATTTTGTGACATAACCTCGTTATAATATGACAGGATCTCATCATATATGCTACTACTATTGAGGATGATGGGTTGGGAAATTATATCAGTAACGAATACTCATCATGGCGACAGCTAGCATTGGATGACTGTGGAATGCTTGGATATACAGCCTCTTGTGAAGGCCACTCAACTGACATTAATCGAATACTGATAATTTCCTATTGATCTACGCTCTAGAAAAAGCAGGCTGTTCTGATCGATTTACTGCTTCTTGTTAGCTGGCGGATGTTCTAAGAGACAATGGGAATCAAATATGTACAGTAAATGAAAAATTGTTTACCAAGAGAATAGCTTATATGTACTTGCTATGGGGGTTGCTAGAGTCATCTTGCCCATCTTAGTATGCACCATACGGCACGTTCATGTCTGTAGGCAGTTACACACTATATTGACCTAACCTTACCGCTACGCATGTGGGAGGTACTAACAAAAACTGAAAATTATATAAACTCAAAGTTTTATTTGGAATCATGTTTGCTTGTCTGGAATACATCGGCAGTATGCTGCGCCTAAAATGACTGATATGGAGAATTTTTAATATGCCACAAGGACAGGACAGGACAGATCCAAGGTGTTTTGACTTAGCGAGCGTCTTACTACCGGCATATATTGGTACAGGTACACAGTATCATCATTCGCCCAAGTAACATTTGCTGACGAAATAGTATATATCGCAAGCATTGAAGACTCGTCATACATCCTGTACTAAAGCATGCTGTTGGTTCTAATGCCGATACTGCTTACAA
>CM067342.1:30362231-30386643 GCA_034190875.2 Urechis unicinctus
ATCAGTCATATGCACAGTCATATCTACAGTAAATCATTGTTAATTGGGGCCTTCTCTCAGCTATAAACATCAGAAGAAACTCTTTTAAAGAAAAATGTGAGATATGATATTGTCCCTAAATCAGTTTTTAAAAACTCTTTCACGAAAATTTCGAGTATGTGCAACAGAGTGCTAGCAATTTCTTAAGCAGCACGATGCTTAACAACAGTATAACTAAAGTGCACACCGCTGTAAAAGCAGTGTATATAATCCATATTGCGTGAATTGCATTTGCCAATGATGTATAAATTGCTATTAGGCTTCAATGAGTTATTTTCGTAGGCCACAAGTCTGTCACTATATTTATCAAGATTATACCAAATCTATCACACAACAAATATTGAAATTGATTTCGTCACTGAACGGCCAATTGCAAACCAACTGAAACAATTACATGCATATAAGGCCAAGTTAATTGCGATCAACCAACGTATTCTGAGATAAAGCAGATTTTGTAGTTTTTTTTATCCCGCGCATTAATTATTGGCAAATTTGTCCAAAGCGTTAAATAACTTGACCCAACAAAATATCGGGTATTAGGTTTCGATATATGTGTTCGAGGGAAACACGTTAAATATTCATTTCCTTACGTGAACCAAGTGCTTTGCAATAGTTTTTTTCATTTCCTGTAGCACTGCATCTGTCTTGTGAGTAGCGGCCCTTCATTGGAATAGTTATTCAGATCATTATCTATTGCTACGTACATATCGGGAATAATTCTACTGAAGTGCCCGAACTGGCTGCTAATGTTACATGCGTCCAAACTAATTATCACGAAATGGTCATAGCCTCTGCAATTTCTTCTATTTAAAGCTATTAGTAACAGCTGGAATAACTGTAGCCAAGAGACAATACTGGTAATGCATTGCGTGATGGTTTTCGCATTAGGAGGAGAGAATAAAAATAAGGTTAATTGTACTATTGGACCCTAAATCTAATAAAACTAGCTTTGTGATTAAACCTTTCTGCAGAAATTACGGATATGTGTTGTGATTCAAACGCATGATTATGTCGGTGCATATATGTGATTGCACAATAACTGGCAATAATTGATTAAATATTAACGGTATTGATTAATTAAATATACTATTGCAGATTACCTAATTTTTTGGCTATTCTTTACGTCTTCCTAAGGACGTACGCATCTTTGTTGCAACAAACTGGAGATCTTTTAAAGAAAAATTTAGTCTTGTTTAGAAATCGCCTTTAATCCGCACATTTATTAATGGCATATTAATCCTAAGCACATTCTTGCACATTGTCCGGAGCAGATACTACACTTCTCGAATGTCATCAAGCAGTTTTATTTTCATAAACCATGGCCCTCGTATCCAATCGAACACTTGAATGATTAAGCCTGCGATACATACTGATTATGTCACATATAAGCTCAATAACTCTCTTACTGGCTTCATGTTGTTATGTTTATCGGATGAGTAATTAAATATAAAGTCACAGACGTATTGTCCTACTCTTATGCAATTTACCTTAATGCGCAATAGGCCTTTCATACTAACAAATGGAGCAGTTACAAAGCTAACTTAAGTGCTGCACATTTGTAAATAGGAGGGATCGCAATGAAAATATCAAGGCCATGGAATTACAAAGCATTGTTGACAAAAGTTGCTTCTTGTTTTTATACGTACGTTACAATGTATGCGGGTTCAGGCCTTCAGAACTCACTCACCATTATGTTTATCCATCCTAACTGATTACAACATTTAAGGGGGCACATTATTCCCGGCGTGATACACTGCCCGATACCCAACCTTCTATACCTCTGTCAACATCCAAACATTTCACTGCACTGGCGTCAATATCAACTTACTCGACTTCTGTGCGTTTGATAGCTGCTTATAGCCCGAATGTTACACCAGACACACACCTAGCATTAGTAGCTACCTGGGAGTCTACACTCTCATCAGCCTACACTGCCATCGCTATCTACAGCACCTGTTAAACGCTGATAACAGTCGCTGGGCAATATTCCAATGGCATATTGCTCAAAAGATTCATAGACACGTGATTGGTCGGTTGATTGTTGTGCTTATTCATTTTGCATATTCTTATACACATCTTGTAGATATTTTGTTGATGACCGTATAACATTGTGAGTGACAGTCTAACTCTCTAGCCATGTATGTTCTACAAACTGAAGATGTCCCTCGTCCCCTTTCACCCTGGGGTTGTACTCAAAACTGCCATTGTTTGGTAGATTTTAATCTGAATCCAATACGACGACTTTGATAGTTACTGCAAAAGACCTTATGGTTTGATGGTTTGAAATGAGCAACGCATACTGCTTAATCAGCATGTGCAGCACGATTTACATAGGCTTGACCTTATTCTCTATGACACCAATAGGATCAATGCCAAGCGGTCAATGTGCCATGTGCCTTTGTCTTCCTGAACAAGCAGTAAACTATTCATGAATTATATCAGCAAAATGAGTCCAATCAGCTGACCTACTCAGCGAGGAGCTCGTGATTCTCATGGACAGTTATCCCCTAGCATCTGTCACTGATAGGATAACCTTCATGCAAACACGGTGGCAGCACCCTGATAAGTTTTCACCAAGTACTTCTATTTGACAAAAGAGGTGGTTTTTGGCGCGGTGTCGACATTGTTTTATCGCCACTATGATTGGTGAGTCCATGCTAATGCGCTAACTACTGATAGGATTCTATATCCGCCTCATGCTAAGTAGCTTGAGTGCAAAATCTTTTGCGCCGATAATTTGCGCAAACAAATGTTCAATGAGATTAATTTCAAGGTTTGATCAGATTTTTACTGTTTTCATCAACTCAGTATACGGTTGTAAGGTACCGAATGGTGCGAAGCAGCTTCAATCTACAAATATTGTTACAATAAACCCTTCGGTTAGAGCAGCTGACAAGTCCCTAAAATAAGTAGCAACCAGCGAGGTTTTAAGTTAATCTTAACACCTTCCGTTCTCTCCTTCTAATCCAATCACGTGAAGCCCATCATAAGTTTGAAACATAAGTAAAATGCTTTTGTCCTTATGAGTATGCGATTGCCATGGTTTAAACATTGCCCACTCCTACCCACTTTGATTCATGATACATGACGTAATCATTGGTCTACCTTGCAATATACCTTCACGGACCAGGTGCGTCCTTATACGTATATAAACTGGTATGGCGGACTCTTGGCATTGGAGGTTTCTTTTTTACTAACGCCCTCTGTTACAGAAACATGGTCGGGTATGCCGCTTCACTTCTAGCAACAAGTTATTTCTACATGCGACTGAAGGCAGAACGGAGGCGTAATAGATCAATTAATTAAATAGGCTGACAATAGGTATTATTAGGGTGTGACCATCAGTATTTGTAGCAAAAAACCTGTTTTACCAAATCATGTTTAAATCACATTAGATGGGTTTCTGCTGGAGCTGAAGTCATATTTAAAGTTTTGTCCAACGAACACTGATGTAGAATGACGAACACTAGTCCGGGCTAAAACTTCAGCACATTAGGCCAACACTCGTATATTCGTTAATACTAAATGGCTAACAGATGCGACGTCATGTAGCAGGATAGTGTATTCACTGCCATGACCTCCCCACAAAATAACCCGGATATCAACTTGATTACTATCGCCGATTATCTGAATTTGATCCTTAGATAATAACACACCGGACAATATGTCCTAGATGTGATAGAGATATAATTCATAATCTTACAGAAGCGAGTCTATTATGCCTTTATATACCAGCATGGGGGGATTTGCGCAGTTTAATACACTCTTGTGGGTGAATGATGTTGACAACAGTGGTTGCATGTAACATTTGTTACATGTGACCTACAAAGATTACATTACGAAAATGAAAACAAATCACACCTGCATTAGACTTATGTAGAAAATATGTGAGTGACTTCATACATTTGTAACGGCTACTTTCCGCATGTGTGACCCAACCACAGGTGAACACTGCGATGATGGCTACCACAGCAACTGGCATTGAGACGCTTTGTCTTAATCACAGGTGTCATCAGCAGGTATGTAGCGACACGAAGCAGCTATGTTCCCGTGGCTGTGGACCTTTTCCACTCAGTATAATAGGACGAAAGACCAACCTGCTAAAGCAAATAAAACCTACGAAATATGGATGTGGATGTTATTATCCTAATGTAACGACAGGGAACGTAACAATTTGTCTGCACCTATATCATCACAACGATACGTCGGTATCGAAAATGTGATTTATGCTATGAATTGGCTATTGTCCATACAGCCAATAACACTTATGCTATTGATATATCGTACCACAAAACCATAGCGATATAGAAACTCATTTAATATGATACAGCGACGTCTGTACATTTTGTATAATACGGCTGTATCAAGAATGAAGCATCTATATTGAGCGCAATGCGAAATGTCAGAATTTGTAGTCAGCTCCGTATCTTAAAATACACATGTGCATGATCTGTGGTCCAGTGAACTTCCCGTCCACTGGTGTCAGTCATCAACTCAAACGTGCAGACCCATCTGGAATTGTGAGGAAAATAACCCCATTTACAGCATCAACTTCCAGGCTAAGACCTAATGATCTAATCTGCTGCTTAAGGTTTCAATGTTATAGTTCCTCCTTTTCCAGCAGTTACTGACCGCCATTTAATGATCCCAATATTATACCAACCCCAGTACGCGTGAATGACCTTAGACCTACACATAGATGACCTGCAATGTTGGCAATAGAATTGTGCAGAGGCACAGCCTCGCCGCTTTGAACATTAGACAGAGTGAGATCCGGTACCCAACCTACGCAAACAAGAGAAGTATTTGATCCCCGACAGGAACCTCAAGCTCTACATATCGCTAGGAATGAAGCTGAAGATACACAGCGTGCTCTAATTGGACCAAGCCCCATGGATGGAGCTCTGCATTAGAATGAACATCAACCCACCGATGACGACCAGGCTGCCCTGTATGTAGGCATGTGCAGATATGGTAGCGACCTGCGCCTGCTATACACAGACATGGACACAGCTGACGCATACGCAGACATGTAGGAGGATCTCATCTACTTAGACACCAGCAGATACTCACCTGAGCATGCATTCTACACCAACACTAGTAAGAGGGTCTTGCGAAAAATGAAAGACGAGTGTGCCGGAGTACCAATCATGGAGTATGTAGGATGTACCCGCCCTAAGATGTACTTGATCCTGATGTCTGACACGGGCGAGATCAGAAAGGTAAAGGGAGTGAAAGAGGTTGTAATGAATAAGCACCAACGCCACGCGCAGTACATGGGATGAAAAAGCTACGCAGTAATGGTCACAAAATATAAAGGTGTATCTCTCCCTGTTTGACTCAATGCGGTGGATAGCCACAAAAGGCGTAGACACCTTAGCCTATGGTCAAGTTAATTTACCAGCGCGAAATCGGGCATGTTAGGTATTGGACCTGACTCGCCTTACAGCCTTGTGATTGCTTATGAGCTCACCTTGTAATTGCTTATGAGGGGGTCACCTAAGAAAACTACAAAAGTGACAGGGAGTGTAAATCGAAAACCCTGTATAAGCGGAACTAGCTCCCGCTTGTTGAATTAAGTAAGGTGTACCAGAACCACAATTTTCTATACTACTAGATGATCCTTTCTGATTATTACAACAGGGCACACATTGGTGTACGTGTCTGACAGTTTAGATGTATTTCTCTTGCGATCTCTCTGAGTGTTGTCCAGATTGTAGCCACATAACGGTTAGTGTACGCGTCGTCTGGATGTTCTAAGAGGGAGTCGTGTGCATTAGTCAATTTGGGGTTGTGTTCAAAATTGCCAAATGCGGCAGTTGTAAACAGGCCTCCCTGGAGATGAAGAGGACCGATCGCGCTTATGAGTTCATAGTACTGAAAGATCGTGACTTCAGGTTATGTGGAGTTGTCCAATACCTGACCATATAAAATACACTGTCCCAGGTTAAAGAGGCTGTCCATACGGTATACTTGGCGGGTCTTCGTGTGGATCATGTGGCGTGCTCGTAACTGTTTGAGTCATGCTGCGAACAAAAATTGCACCTACTAGGACTGTTATCTTATATAGATAGTGTCGCTGTGGTGAATTCATGCAGGTATGTAGGTGCTGATATGTTTTTTGAGATTCGCAGTACTGAGAACTCAAGTCTTATGGGGCATTCGTACACCTTGGCAAAACCCATTGCTAAGATGGAGTCACGAAGAAATACTTGTATGGAACAGTTGACCAACATGAAATAGGACAATATGTATTTTATGGATCAGAAATGAAAGGGATGCTAGTCCTATGGACTAACTGGTCTTTTTGCCCAGGCCACACATCACCATACGATTTTGGCTGACAATATTTGTAAATCTTTATGAATTTGTAGATAAATATAGTTATAATGATTGAAGCGACAAAACTGTCCAGAGAAATCAGCCATTGTGAGCTATCATGATACCTCGTTGACAGCCCCATGCGCAGACGTGCCCCTAGTCACTTGCCTCGTATGGTTGTACCTAATATTTGGAATGTCAGTGTAGGCAGTGTTTCTCAGCTAGCTGAATAATTACATGACGTGTGAATACTTCTCAGCTAGTAAATATACGTTTGAATGCTGTCAGCACACTACTTACAGTCAGGCTGTGACGCTACTGTGCTTGTTGCTAGCTAATGATTCATTTTATTCATTCCTAGAAATACACGGAGATATTGTGAAATGACGGATCTTTTAATTATTATCAATATACCAAGCTTGCCAACATAAGTTATGTGGATAGAGCGCTCACAGTAGAAATCAGGATAATCAATCACCATGTGGTTATCGATCTCAAATCACGTTTACCATACAATTAGAATCTTGCGTTATACCACATAAAGTCTTTTTCTAGCACACCTCCCACCACTTTTTGTAACGAAACTTATGAATGGTTAGAAAGCGGTGGATTGTTGTATGTTCAGTCATATCACTCTGAGATCGTGGCTTGGCGTAGGATTGCCCATAATGATCCGCATTATCAATGTAGATTAAATAGACGAAGGTCAAAGTTGCTTCTGTTTTAACATCACATAAGTGATGGACGTATTCGTTTTTTTCTCTAGTTCCGCAACATTAAGGAATAAATCGTAACAAATTAGATTTGATTTTGTGTACTAAGCCAGTGAGTGTTGTCCATTAAAGTTTAGTCACCAGGTTTTGATCAGGTACGAACAGCCCCCCCCCCCTTTCAAGATAGAGCACTGTCCTTGTATATTTTCACATTGCTACCATTAATATGTATATTTTGGCTAGGTTAGATTTCCAAGGAAAAACTATTGTAGAACGGGGTTTTTTTGCAACGCAAAGAAAGGCGCAAACATGCGATGTTTTTAAAGACCCTTTTTCCATCGTATTTCCATGATTTACTTTACCAATAATGGCAGATCAAATAGAGCTAACAAGGTTATATTAAGTGTATAGGTGGCTGAAACATGGCATTTTGCTTTGAATAAGCGTTCTATTTGGCATTCACTCGTCCCCGGAGATATTACTATACTTGTGATTGAACCTATTCACCACACGAATCGACAGAATCATTAAGTCGCATTCAAAGTAGGCAAAAGCAGGTACGGCACTGTATGTTGATGTTGTGGACACATACGAAGACCAATTGCAGGCTACGAGTATGGGTTCGGTAACCGGATCAGCCTGGCTTCAATACAGGCTTTACAACAAACTACGTATGGAGGTCTACGTTGATAAAATCAGATTTTACATGATAGCGACCAACACTGCATCGTTCGCTTTAAACTATATTGCCAGAAATATCAATATGTAATGAAGGAATGCACCTTTCGGTTAAGAACACGCGTGCAAATGACTGAATCCTGTCCGACACTATATTGGCGCTGAATTGTCAAGGGAATGGCGGTTGCGCTACAGATGTTCCAATGTATCAACAAGTAGCATGATGAAAGAGATTGAACAAGTCGAATTGATGAGACAGCTGGCTATTACGAGATATACGTTTATGGTGGGGTACAGCTGATGAAAGACTATGTCTCAGCAAAACATTGACAACTCTAGCATGATGCACGTCAATCAGCGTACACGTTCATACTTACACTGCACCGATCAAGCATTTCCGTTGTGGTTGTCCGTGTTACTGCATGCTATCATATATATATATATATATATATATATATATATATATATATATATATATATATATATATATATATATATATATATATATACTATATATATATATATATATATATATATCTATATAGATATATATATATATATAGATATATATATCTATATATATATCTCTCTATATCTATATATATCTATCTATATCTCTCTATCTCTCTCTCTCTCTCTCTCTCTATATCTCTCTCTCTCTATCTCTCTCTCTCTCTCTCTCTATCTCTCTCTATATCTCTCTCTATCTCTCTATATCTCTCTCTCTCTCTCTCTATCTATCTATCTATCTCTATATATATCTCTATATATCTCTATCGCAGTGTGTATGAACAACAAAATATGCCCGGTTTGTTGGCGCCATGTATCAATTATTTGAAGCACATTTATATGTCCTGACATTGTGTGTGTGAGTGAACATTATAGCTACAAACACCTCATCGCTTACGTCGGCTCAAACTGCACCTCATCAGCGTGATGCGTTTGGCCTTGGGTGTCACATGTTCTACCCTATTAAAAGATAAATGGTGTGCCTTTGCACCCAAAAAAACACTAAGTGTAAATAACACACCACAACATCTCAAATGACTTGGTTTGCTGTATTTCTAAATGTAAGTAATTGTATGATTTCCCTGACACTAAGAGTTATGACGATAATAATGTCGTTAATGACTACTTTTATAAGGCCTCTTGTTTTTCCTGTTATTTGCCATTTGATTTTCTTTGGTGGCCATCACTGAAAACCCACTCTTACAAGCACCATACAGATCCAAGTGGAGCGTATACCAGTAGTTGACTAGATTTCTACCCTTAAATAACCTCCAATAATAAGACGCTGGGGCTTTCAGCTGTTTTGACTTATATTGTGATGTAAAACATAAATATTGGACAGCACCTTCACCATCCTCACTGAATTGATAAATAAGCATTCGTTAACTACATTTTCACCGTTAGTATCGCCTTACGTGTTTGTTTTGTGTATTACCCACACTGCCATTCACTACAAATATAACCAATCCTCTTGTTTATTACCAAATGGATTGAATATTGTTTTGCTATATAATGACGACACACAGAACATCTCAACCTTCTAGAAGCCATCGTGATTATGGGGCTGCTGGCTGCACTGACAGTACGCACTGCATGTGCGGACGTACAAAAGTTTTGCTCAGGCCCATCCCGCATACGCAGCGCAAATAGCCGCATGGAGACCGACTCGATGACCATTGTTTGACCACTCAAAGCCTTCGCACGAGATATCATCTTGTCCAAGTCGTGTCCACGTCGATGGATATAACACAATCGTAAAACTCAACATATCGGTCCCCTCAACTAACAGAAATGACATCAAAAGATAAAACGAACATCCATACTACTGAACTGTATTTGTATTGAGACGTGTGCTTAACAATTTAGGTAGCTACCTTATATTTCACTTCTATTTGGCCTAATATTAACGAGATAATATTTAGTACGTCAATGATTATTCTCGAGAAAGGAGAGCGCCACGGAGTATGGTCTTCATCATACTAATGGTAATAAATGTAACAATTGCACAGCGACCCACTTCACTTTATTCTAATGAGCGCAGTGATGGATGATATCACCATAGTTACAGCATGTAAGATTACTTATTAATGCATGCAAGCAATTATCCCATAGGAATATCACACTGTTTGTATGAATCTGGTAATCGGGGGGTGGGGGGCGGACGTGATGCCTCAATGGGTGAATAGCGTAGTGATACTTCTTTATAAGGATAAATGCTCGTGGTCAATGCTAAACAGCAACACACGCAAGTGAGCATAAATGCCCCCCCCCCCCACACACACACCATAGCACACACACACACACACACAACACAACGCACACACATGTATGTGTGTTGGCGTATGCATGTGTGCGTTTGGACGAATATGCAAGGAAACCAGGACTGAGAGATCGTTTTGCCCCATCCCCATATATAATTCGAAATACTTACTTTCCTAAAAAGAAAATTCGTTTATTGATGTGAATATCATTTCGAAGTAGCAGTATAGATATAATTTTTATTTGATTATCCGATGGTTGCTGTAGGTTGCGATAGAGATGTATTTTTGAGAATGTCCCGTATTTAAGTTGCAGGGCGGCATTGATATTCTGTCACGTATCAGCTCTATTGGACTAGTGACGGCATTATTCTAGACGCCGGTTACGAAAAAACACATGTAAACCCCATGTCCATTATTTATGAAAGTTTGTCGATGGTTCTGAGAGGATTAATGCAGCAGAGTGGAATTGAGTGTGACCAAAGAAGTAGCCCGTTGGTGGTGAAGATGAACTAGCAGATCCAGATAAGCACCATATCACGACAAAACGACGAGCTCAGAGACGTTCACAAATACTGCTCCGTGTTAGTAGTTGTATTGATTCAGAAATTCCGTAGCCATTGCCTGGCCGTTATTGTGCAAAGCCTTCTCGAACAAATCGAAATTGTACGCCGATGCAACGTGTAAGCACCAGGTCACGTTTGTATTGACACTGGGACCATTTATTTCAATTACCTTTTGTATTTTCTTTTGATGTATCAGATGATCAGTAATCAGGTAGTCATCATCTGATAAGGCGTAATTACAATTCATGATTTATGGTGAGACTGGATGGTAAGCAAACTGACCACGTTTGATGGGGGAATTGATTTCCCAGGTGAACTTTGTTTTGATGCATTCATCATTGATATACACTCATCGCTATATCAAGGCCAGTCCATTATTTGTGACATTTAGTGGTTTGAGGCGTCACTGCATCCTTGGTATAGATTAGCTACGCTGTTTGAGCTCCGAAAGTAATCGCAAGTTATCTTGATAAACACAATATGATGTTTAAATTCAATAAACGATCATACATAGGATATAATGTTTATGTGCAAATTCCATCTTATCATTGCTATATGTGCTCTAAAGGCGCATTTGTTCAGACCTTTACTATGGTGCTACCACAAGCTACGTTCATGAAATTCACTATAAATGCACATACTCGTTTTGATGCTGGCTAGTGTAGCTCATGTCAGATCACGGTCTGTCATCTTTCGAACTATCCTTCAACAAATATAAGGACAAGCTGACCATGAAAATCAATTATAGTCATGTGTTCTGTAGTTTGTCTATGACCTAATATATTAAAACTTCATGCATCAGCCATTGTGTTTGTTTAACAGTTTGAACAAATGTGGGATGAGAGTAGTTGTCATTGTCCGGAGGTGCCTTGTTGATGTCGTACACCATGCTTTATATCGTGTTTTTTGCCCGCAGTGGAAGACACCATTAAGATATATCAGTGATGGAACTGATTATGGGTAGGTTTTACACTGATGTCACCTTATAGCGATAGAAAACACACTGTGTGTGCTTGACTTGGGTCCGCCTAATATGATCTCCAGCACCGTCGCCAAATATCGTCGAGGATGCGGCCATTTATATTGAACTATTTATATTGTTTGGGCCTGTTATTTGAAGTGCTTTGATTGTCTTTTAATTCAACTGACCTTACGAAAATAGAACCAACATCTTATCAACATGATTATATCTTAAATTGTCCATAATGTTATCAATGTCTACCATTATTTATATTCAGGTGCCCTGGTATTGATTAAGCACTACAATCATCTGAGATTTTTTATTCTCAGGTGGCCTGGTATTGGTCAGTGGTTTTTTATCCTCAGATTGTCTGGTACTGATCAGGCACTACCATCATCAGTGGTTTCATATATTAGGGTGACATGGTATTGATCAGGCACTACCATCATCAGTGGTTCTTTATCTTCAGGTGCTCAGGTATTCATCAAGCACTACCATCATCAGTGGTTCGCATGCTCACTAATATGACCATTAATACTCGTACGATAACCATGCACATGCTGATTGCAAGAAGCGTACTTCAACAGCGAAGTAATTGATACATTTGTTCGTAGATAACAATATAATCACAACCTTTCAAAAATCTATTAGCTTCTACAGCTTGCTCTGACCCCAAAGGTGTAGGGACTAATACTTCATGTCTTTGAAGTTACCATGCTTAGCAAGCCATTCAAGCGAGGGGTACCCAATTCATTTATTTCTGTCAACTCATCCTCGAGGTCCAAGTTGTAGAATAATAAATTAACAGCTGCTTAGCGCTATCAAAGACTAACTTAAGCGGACATATTTACCGATTCCCTGTCAAATGCCAACATTGATAAAAAAATACGAAATGATGGTACCATTTATCCAAAGAAGCGTTGACCGAATACGCCATGTTGTAAATTGGTTTGGTTAGATTAGACAAGACATATGGGCTAAGTAGCATACCCTGCTAAATGAACCTGCAAACACACCACGTCCTTTGATTACGAGTATATAATGAATTGGTAAATGCGACCTAGTATTCCAGCAATGCTAATTTTGTGACATAACCTCGTTATAATATGACAGGATCTCATCATATATGGTACTACTATTGAGGATGATGGGTTGGGAAATTATATCAGTAACGAATACTCATCATGGCGACAGCTCGCATTGGAGGACTGTGGAATGCTTTGATATACAGCCTCTTGTAAAGGCCACTCAACTGACATTGATCGAATACTGATAATTCCCTATTGATCTACGCTCTAGAAAAAGCAGACTGTACTGATCGATTTACTGCTTCTTGTTAGCTGGCGGATGTTCTAAGAGACAATGGGAATCGAATATTTACAGCAAATGAATAATTGTTTACCAAATGAATAGCTTATATGTACTTGCTATGGGGGTTGCTAGAGTCATCTTGCCCATTACAGTAGGCACCATACGGCACATTCATGTTGGCAGTTGCACACTATATTGACCTAACTTTACCGCTACGCGTGTAGGAGGTACTTGCAAAAACTGAAAATGATATAAACTCAACATTTTAGATGGAATCATGTTTGCTTGTCTGAAATACACCAGCGGTATGCTGCGCCTAAAGTGACTGATATGGAGAATTTTTAATATGCCACGAGGACAGGACAGGACAGATCGAAGGTGTTTTGGCTTAGCGAGCGTCTTGCTACCGGCAGATATTGGTACAGACACACAGTAACATCATTGGCCCAAGTAACACCTGCTGACGAAGTAGCATTTATCGCAAGCATTGAAGACTCGTCATACATCCTGTACTAAAGCATGCTGTTGATTCTAATGCCGATACTGCTTACAATCGACCACGAATAATTGATGATCCATCAAAGTGAAACGATATCAAGGCACCGACAATGCTTTCTTGTAGAGGGTTATAATGTTGAACAAATGAGAAACCCCACATGAGATTCTGGCGATGAAAATAATGCAATCTGTTCTCGGGAAAGCTTTTATTATTTCCTAGAATCCGACATAACATGTTAACAATGCGTACAGGAAAGCACCTGTTTCATGGAAGTCTATTACAAAGTAGACCACCCGGTATACGAATGGTGACGTCATTTATGATAGTTTATGATGGAATAGAAGAGTTTAACCAATGATGCCAGCAAATGATTTTTGAATACGCGTACGTACAAAGGCAGTTGACTTGCCGTATTAACATACGTGTCAGTTTCTACTGGATTGGGTATTCGTGCATCTACCAACCAAGTCACAGGATATCTGCAAAGGTACTGTTAGTAACTTGATTCCTCGCTGGCTTCAGCGAATTTCCGTGGGTTGTCAGCTTATCTAACGGCATTCAGTTCATCACTTATCTTCGCACGATTCAGTGCTTTAAAACAGTTTATACAGCTGCAATGAGGGAATCAACGTGAACTCACTTGCACGGCCCATGTGAATGTCGGGCACATATAGGTCTGCAGCCATCATCAATATTTCAGTGCAACACGTGGGTCGATTTAATCCAGCAGCATATCTATTGGATATTAATGCTCCTATTGGATGCAGCTGCCATCAACAGCTTGGTGGCTTATATCAAATGACATCGACGCCTCAACTCGAAAGCTTTGTACATCTATCTGTGACAGCAACTTGGACAAGGAAATGAAGACATGGTCAGAACTTACACGAATGCAAAACTGCCTGAAGGACCATGTCTAAAATCACATTGTAAACATATCCTATCAGCAATTCAGCCTAAGAAGCGAATCTCTCCTATGGTGATGATGAACTCGCATAATATCTGTATTATTCCAATGGAACAGTCGTACATTGAACAAACATGTTGCTGTCATGAAGCGGCCGACTGGAATTCGTTGGTAAGGTATTCGTGTTTTGTAGCATGTGGGCCATGTTTATGAACTACACTTAGAGGTTTTATGTAATATTATCTTAAACAAGCGTTGATATGCCAACCTCGGAGACATCACACCCCAAATCGTTCACTGTTTGGCTGGACCTTGCTAGCTTAATGATAACATATTCTTGAACGCCGACAAAGTTTAGGTGCAAGTTAACACATCATGCCAAGTTCTCGTTCACAGAACATTATAGACTAGGGAGCTGCCCTGCTTAAGATATATTAAGACGGTAGAGAATTGTAAGTTCATCACAACCTTCCATATAGTATTGCGTATGTTGGTAACATTCCGTCCATAATGTTGGTTATTGACTGCAAGTGCAAATAAAGTGTACTAAACAGCAACTTCTGGCTCGAATATGGACCAACAACATAAAGACGCTTTAGATCAAAATGTCCACCTTAAGTTGTGTGACATGGTTGTCTCGTGTTGACCAGCATCGACGTAAAAGCTGTCAAGAGAACAAAATACATGAATGATCGACAATCATCCCCAAGTGGCAATGAAGTCATGACACACGCAAAAAGCACAACTATTTTAACAGCTGTGGTAATAGGTAATTGGGTTGCTCTTCGTGCACTATATGCACACCAACTCTTCAACGAGATGGTAGCGCAGAATAGCAGCATTCTTTAATGTTGTTTACCTTTGCGTAGGATACATTTCTATCGTTCTGACACTGCAATTTCTAAGGATTCTATAGTCTATTTACAAGAAATTATGCGTATAAATAGTCATGTATGCATTAACGATGTGCCTGAAGCTCTTATAAATCACCCAGCTACTGCGCTGTATCATCCAACAGGCCATCGAGAAGCCGTATCTCTGATTAATTGCTAGTTCCTGAGGCCATTCTTGCCATAAAGTCTATCTTCGCCATCTACGCGACTGCACTTCGCCAGTTGCAAATTGGTTCTCACATGTACCCTTTCACGGGGAATATGTTGCAGGTTACGACGGGAATCTCGTAGGTCAACATAAGAAACCCGTACATGAATATAATAATAATAATGATAGTTTATTTTGTAATAGGTAAGTTTCACAAGAATGATCTAAAACGCCATCGACATCAATAATGACATGTACACGGCAGCATGGGGCCATAATGATTATAACAGGAGATTGTCTGGAAGGACCATGTTATTCATTAAATTCAGTAGACAGGTGTGTCTTTAGCTTTACCTTCAACGTTGAGAAGCATGTAGAGTTCCTGATATCTTAAAGAAGCTTATTCCATTGCAAAACGCGCATTGCTGGGCTGCAGTTGACTTGGCATGTGGCACAGTGAACAGTGACCGTATTGAAATTGTTGGTGATAGATATTGAGCAGAGAATTATGCATATTTGGATTTATTCATCTAAGAACGAATTCAATGATATCCAGGCAGGCAATCAGACTCTAAACGTAGGACATAGGGTGGGCTTATGCTTCAAAGCTATGTCAGTGAATCTGCACAAAAGCCAACCACGAACGGCTGAAATACGTTTTTTCCCACAATTGTTAACAATCAGGACAAAAATACGATCATTAGCTACAATACTGAAATGATGCTTATCATAACTTACATCCGTAAGGAGTGAGTCAGGTAGAGTCTAGAGAACCAACATGGCTTGTGTACTATCTAGGACCCGATGAGTTGGTCGCCGGTCATTTAATTTGCGATATGTAAATAAATGTCTTGCCCACAAGCTGGCATACACTGCCCAAATACTCGAATGTTTAATTGCGAACATGGTGAACATGATGAATCAGCAGAACCGATATCAGCATGAATTGGATTCTTGATATATGTATAGCAATGAAGGCAATGCTAACGATTTGATAGTGAGTATGGTGTGCTCTGTGGTCTTTAGTGATTTCAGGGAATGAAATATCAGAACAAAGTGTAATTTAAAGACTGGGAAACAATTGCCCCAAATACCGACAAGCAAGATATTTCCACCCTCATAGTGTACTGGAATAGATAAACATGCTTAATTGCTTTGAAACACACCAGTATATTATGCACGTAGTCGTGTCTCTTGGTACGCGCGCGTGTGTATTTATATATCATTTAACCAACTGTCCTCGAATTTAATTTTTTTCAAAAGTCGAGATTTTAAGATTGGAGTCACTTTAACTGTTTGTTCCTCGTTCAGACGGGCAATATAAGCTCATTCACTTTACCTATCTTGAGCGAGTTCATTACCAGCTGCTGAATACCGCCAATCAGGATTAACTATACCACTGAGAAGTGTGGAACTTATGTCGATTTTGAACAAGAACGACAAGCGCCACATTATTTTCAGAATACTATGAAACATCAGCATTAACGTTACACATTCTATCTAAAACGTACATTCTGCTCTGTGAACAAGCAGCATTTCTATTGCTGGATTACTCACTAGCCGCTACACAAGTCTTCAAGACTTGGAATGAGTTGAAGGCGATTTGTGATCACTTAACATCTTCTTTCTTGCTGTTATTAGACAAACATATCTGTCCCACAACTAATCAGAAGTCATGAACAAACAACAATCAATATATGCGTGTCCGTTGCTGTGAGCATAGGAGCTCGCTTTATCTGTTTATGCTTCATTCGCCTCATCAGGATTTATATGTAATTGAAGACACTCGTATAAGCTTAAAAACAATTTCTGAAATTGAGTGGGAGTGAATGTGAGCATTCAGACCTCGCATGATAGCAGATTGATTACCAAAGTGAATAGAAGGTTGCTCCGTTCGCCATCGAGATAGCGGGATGGCTCGGACGCATTCTTCTTCACATCAAGGCGATTCAATTACATGGGGATATGTTTATGTCACTGTAGCTTGGGTATGGTCGCAACTCAGCATTAAATAAGCAGCTGTATAAGAACCCAGAACGGAAGTGCTTGTATGGTGCAGGGTATGAAAATACGCATTACGTAGGCTCTGTAAACCAAAATCATCCATAATGATTGACCAAGCTGACAGCTAAAGCAATACACTTTGGTATAGCTGCTTGGGTTAAATATCGTTTCATCGTTATTCAAGTTTGGTTTAGCACTACACATTGGATGAATGCATAGAATGTCCATATTGGTATAGCTGAGTGTAAATGGCGATCATGTTAATTAGCCATCGACTGTGTAACACGCTCAGCTTATCATTTAATACAGCATACATTTCCCTGAATTATTCACTTGTCCAAATCGAATTGCCATTTATCAGTTTCCCGGACAATGAATAAGACCATTCCATATGACGAGTTTCCATTAGAATGGCGCAAGCAAGCAAGACGAACATCTCTTTATATCTTGAAATGCTGTATCCATTAGACAGCTTTCTAATAACAAGGGGGTGTACATACCATCCTGACATCATGCATCAGACTTCCCCGAAACAAACATAGGTATATATCCGGAGTTATCTTGAAGATGTAGCAAATATAGATGCAGTCATATATTGTAATAATCCATGTTTGTTGTATTCGCAGCAACTTAGGTTTCAGTGGGAGAGATATTTGTCCCTCAATATTACCAAAAGCCCACTACCAGCATATGAAATCTTGGCTGAAGGATCATCTGGCAAACATCATTAGCAGTTGAAGAAGGGGCTGTCGACGTTCTCAATATATTATCAATGCCAACTGAGGTATTGCGCCCTGCACAGCCATACCAGTTTACGACGTGTGGTGTAAGATCATCATAGCAAAACCAACCCTACTGATAGCATCAGTCCGTACAGCGCATTCCGGCGCCCCTGTGTTTGTTTCACCTAAACCATAATCAATACCACATTTTATGTATCCGCCCATTATTGTATTCATATTATTACCCGGAATTTAGCTCGGTATCAGTAGTTGTGTTTGGACATTATTGTTGTCACCAATTCTGAACAGAATTCTCTTCAGTTACAACAGTACATTATGGTGTAGCGTGGATGATGGTGTGGGCTAACAAACATCTTTATATCCGTTTAATGTTGTTACCTTGTCGTTCAGGAGCAGTACCTCGACATTGGCGTTTTTGTAATCTGCTTATGGCCAGTTGTCTCAGCTATTGACTTCATCCATTTCTACCATCTACGTTCATCGTGATAAGACAGGGTAAACCTGCATGTTTTGCGATATCTGTTAACTACAAATTGGTAACAGTAAGTCATGAAATGCGCTTCACGCTGTACTTTGTCAACGCTCATTTGAACAATTCAACGATGGAAATTCACAAATACACCTACTCTTAAGAGGCTTCACCATAGATGGTCATTATAACCTAGCACAACAACGGTTATAATTAAGATCAGAACAAGGACTCGACAGTGCTGACATACCTAAGCAGGTATGCTGTTCAGTATTACTGTACGTTGTTATGCTGTCTAGTTTATCAACAAATGAGTTATGCTAATTTGTCCAGATCAGCGGTAATTATGAAATTCAAGTATTCCAAGTGTTTTCAAAACGGAATGGACACCACAGGTGCTATCCAGGTGTACCAGAATCTGTTATGTTGATTGGTGTCTCTTGATTAGGGCCACGATGTTCAACAAACTCAAGTGCCCGACTGACCATCAAATGATAGCACACAAAGCCAGATCCAATACCTCACTAACTGTACCGTATCGTTGCAGTATTAGACATATTACGAACAATGACCATCGATGAAATGGCAAATGTGTTATATATTTGTTAACTGTACGAAGGGTAAAAAGCTAAGTTCCATATATTGTTTAATTTTGTATAAAAGCAATATGATTAAAGAGAAGGATCCGCGGATAAATCTCAACCTACTCTGCTCGGGAAATAATCTAGTGAATTTTCTTAACCGATGTACAAACTCATGGCGACATTATCAGATTATATGCGACACGATGCATTGTCCCCACGACTATTACAAAATATATCGTAAATAACGCTTGTTGCAAATTCCAAACCATCCATATCCATTAATCACAATGATTACATGCCACCTAAGGCAGGTGCTAAATTGGCTATCCATCAAACAAATTAAATTGCTCGATGTCACCACACAAAAGACGGCATGGACGGAAAAAAATTAACGAATACAAGCGAAAACAAAAGTGGTTGTCAAGGTGGTTGTTAACAGATGTGTAACAATAAATCTGCGCAACATATATTGCATCAATGCTTGAATGTCATAGTGATGATGGTAGCTACCGAAAGGAAATAATCACATAGTGGCACAATAGTGCCCATGCCAGTATATATTAAATGACAGGTCGCCCGGTGCCCCAGGCGAGCAACTTTTGATTCGGGTGACTGCAATATAGGAGTTTGCGCATCGCAATGTCCCAAACATTCGTCATTTGGTGACACATGTCATTTCGGATTAAGACGCAAGTTACGACACGACGTTCGGCATCAACATATTATGTCCAGTCTGCACATTGTCTGGTGTTAAGCTGCTGCTATATATATGTATCTAGATATGTATTAGTAATTGTACACATACACACACACACACACACACACAAACACACAGACACAGACACACACACGCACACCCATATATACATATATAAATATATATATATATACATATATATATATGCATATATATATATATTATATATATATATACATATATATATATATATATATATATATATATATCCCTATATATATATATATATATCTCTATATATATATATATCTATATCTATATATATCTCTATATCTCTATATATATATATATATATATATATATATATATATATATATGACTATGTATAACTTCCCACACAACACACGGGATGGTGTATATATTACATTCACCATGTAGGTTTTTCACAGAAGATATCCCCTGGTGGAATATTCATGTCTATATAAAGTACAAACAGCAATACTGATATATAGACCAGATGACATTGACACGCTTGGGGTAAATGCTCGAATGAAGTCAGGTGTGCTTAAGGATTGGTATAGGGCAGTTGACTAATAAGGTCATCTGAAAAAACTGCGAAATATAAGGCAGTTTGCCCAGTGAATTACACAGACATGAGCATATCCGATTTATTGTTATGTTTCGATATTCACCATATTCCGATGCCCTGACAACGTCGGGCCTCCCCTTAGCTAGTGTAGCTAGCTATGATAGCTAACGAATTTGTAGATGGATGCTGAAAACATAACAATAGCCATTGAGAGGCTTTTCGAGAGAAAGGGGGAGGATGGAAAAATAACTCTCAAATAAGCCAATGCGCTTCCCAGAGCCCTATAAATGAATTGCTCTCTTTTTGTACTTACCTCCTCTAATCAAATATAGCAGCTTCACTGATTGCAGTAAAATAGGGAACCAACTTACCCTGCGTATGGCATAAGCAGACATATATACGTCTGGACAATCTCATATTCATTGTAATACACCGCGTGGTTTTATTTAAATATCCATCATTGCTTGCAGGTGCCGCGGTAAAACAGCTGTCTCTCTTCAACAACCGCACTCGGCACGTTGCAGAACACATCATAGATTGGATCCAATCTACTGGTTCTTCGCGCTCTGATGTTAACTATGTTAGTGGATGCAGATGCAATCAACTGACTGGTAGCAAGTAATACGCTCTTATCGAATCATATGGTCACCTCTGCCAGTGGCAACTTTGACAAGGTGATGTAGTTTGAACATACCTCCATTGGTTACATACTAGAACGTACGCACGTAATCTGATCTCACCAAGGGAGCAATCATTCATGGAACAACCCTATAGTTATCATACAGCCGATTGGAAGAGGCATAACTGGAGGAATATTCGTGTTTTGCATTTGACCCATTTATTTGAATTGTAGAGCCGCATGAATGAGAACGAAAGATATTAAGCAGTTATATATTTAGTTGTCTAGCATTTCGTGATATACACTCGTTACTTAAGAAGAGACATTGCGATATAACCACCATGAAAACGCAACAACTGTTGTCTTGGACTGCAATAGCATTGATTTATAGGTCTTCACATAATCAAATGATCCGTTATGAAACTTGTGTGCGCGTGTATGTATGTGATTATATGTATGTGTGCTTTGGAGTGTGCGTGAATGTATTTTAGCAAAATTGCGTTGAAATTCATCTTTCTCGGAAGTGGAGGTCAGAAGAGGAAGGCAAAATAACATTCTATAAAACCATTCAATTTTCCGTTCATTCACCTTACCTCTCTTGAGCTAAGAGCAGCACAAGTAACTGAATACTGCCAATCACAATTCAGTATCCTCTTGAGAGGCATGAAAATCATGTCGATTTCGAACACGAACTCTACTAGACCGATTCTGTCTCAATACAATGAATAATCATAATCAACCATTGATCCGACACAGACCTAGGGGGAACTATCAAGAGAATAGGGCCGCAATCTTTGCTGTTAACAAGCACAACTGAGTCACGCACATACACGCATTTATATTGCCAGATTACTGAGAAGGCATATATATATATATATATATATATATATATATATATATATATATATATATATATATATATATATATATATATATATATATATATATATATATATATATATATATATATATATATATATATATATATATATATACATATATGTAGAGTTTACCAATGCATTTTAAGGCACAGCCCAATAGCGCGATGCACTGGTGCAGCTAGATGGACAACAAATGACAAACAGCAGAAGCGTCGGACATTTAAAGCGCGGATAGTCTTGTCACATAGCAGAAAACTTCGTCGTCGACGATTTTGTTGAATCGATTTATATTGTACCTCAATGCATAAATACAAGGTGTTCTTGTTTGGAAATACCAGGACAATGGATTTGGTCGATCAAATCGAAGATCTGTCAGCTATCCGATATCAGTGATTATGTGGTCATCATTCGTAGAAACTTAATAGATTTTGTAATTATCTATTGAAGCAAGACTGTCACATTTGCAAAACCAATACAGCCTGCAATTTGTCTTCATATACGTGACTAGCATCAACAAACAAGTCCAAGGTTGTTTTTGCTTGCTTGTTTATCGACATGGCGACGTTTTAATGAGTCAGTCGGTTCGTGTGATAAATATGTACAAATCAGCGAGGTCGAGTCGGGGCAAAATCCATCAGACCGAGCTCTGCTCTTGTTACAACCACCTGCTTCATCTGCTCCACCTGCCAATGTATCGTGTACAATCAGCGACTGTATAACACGCTCGGCAAAACATCCGGATCGTCCAATATACATTTCCTTTGAATTATCTATCCACCATTTTTCCGCAAATGTGATACGCATAACTCTTATCTTCAAGAACACGATATAGAGCTGTTATCTTCATGAGGGTGTCGATAGCAAGCAATTTTTATCAGCCATGGGGTGCAAAGTCCACCATGCCATCACCCATCTCACTGACCCGACAACACAGGCGCTACACATCAGTTGAGAAAATACTCTAATATTTACATAACATGTAAATCATATCCGCAGCAACTTTGTGATATCTCGTGTGAGATATTGTCATCATCTAACCCAAGCAAGGGCAACATTTGAAAGCTCATAAAAGCATTGGTGTTAACGACAATCGTAACTATCAATCTTAAGTCATTGGAAGGAACATAACTAGCATTTCAAAAGTGCATGGCTGAAGCTAGGTAAGGCAAATATCATTAGTATCCGAGGAAGTGAGAGATGACATTCATAGAGAATGATCAATGCCTGTTGAGGGTATTGCGCTTCGCACATACTGACCAGCTTATGACATGTGGTTTCAGTTCACCGTGTCACTTATTATCTACCGATAACAACTGTTCACTCAGAGCTGTTCTGCTTCTCTACGATGTTCCCACTGAAATCATATTAAATAACTATATGTATGCATATCTCATGTAACGCATTCATATAACGATCCGGGCTCATGACTAATAACCTGGAAAGGGGTTGAAAACAGCGGCATATCGTTTTAGTCAAATAACACAATGGAGCTAATTAGAAACAAGAGTACCCACAGTCGTTTTACTTAATCTTGGTCGTTGCATGAGGCCATAAAAAATAGTGCGGTTCAGGCATTGTGCTTGGCGCGGTAAAAGTAATATTGGAATCAACATTCATGTTTGAGTCAGACGTAGATAATTCATGAATCTTTGAATAACATGTATGTCAATGATGATGTCGCTGTCCATGATTGCTTGCTTGTAAGTATGCACATTACATGTAGTTTTTTTGTCAAGTCTATATGCTGCTGTAAAGCGTAACAGCTTGGAATCATTCCACAACAAATGTTGATAACATAATGCACACATTCCGAATAGAGGGTACATGTTTGACATGGCTCTTTATCATTAGTCTGTATACATTTAATAATCTTTTAAACAAGCAGTTGTCGTTATTGTTTTTCATATTATTAGAACCATTTACCAATTATCTCCCTCGTTTTATATATATATATATATATATATATATATAGATATATATATATATATATATAGAGATATATATATATAGATATATATATATATATATATATATATATATATATATATATAGATAGATATATATATATATATATATATATATATATATCTCTATATATATATATATATATATATATATATATATATATATATATATATATATATATATATATATACATATTCTATGAAATGGTGCCGAACTGGGCAAATGAATAATATTAATTGGAGTACTATCGTGGGAAATTATGACTAGACATGGCATCAACATTTCAAGAGAAAGGATCCGTCAGAAATTTTTACATGAGGGGAAGCAAGCATTGATCGATTTAAATCTGGCCAGCAGTTCATCTAGCTCCACCGTCGTGGCTCTCTCCAGGAAGGCTATCAAGGAATGATAACATCCTACACTGTAACGAGCACACCACAGCACAACCTACTCACTTTGTGTTATGTTTGTCATTTTCTCTGATGTGAAGAAGCTGTGTCAGTAAGATCAAAGAGGATGTCATACATACAGCAGCGGGCGTACTCCATAAGCCCTAGC
>CM067342.1:30393874-30438601 GCA_034190875.2 Urechis unicinctus
CATATAGGCGATGCATATAGACGATAGTTGATGCATATAGACGATAGTTGATGCATATAGGCGATAGTTGATGCATATAGCGATATAGCATATAGGCGATATGCATAGACGATAGTTGATGCATATAGACGATAGTTGATGCATATAGGCGATAGTTGATGCATATAGGCGATAGTTGATGCATATAGGCGATAGTTGATGCATATAGGCGATAGTTGATGCATATAGACGATAGTTGATGCATATAGATAGTTGATGCATATAGTTGATGCATATAGGCGATAGTTGATGCATATAGCGATAGTTGATGCATATAGGCGATAGTTGATGCATATAGGCGATAGTTGATGCATATAGGCGATAGTTGATGCATATAGGCGATAGTTGATGCGATATAGATGATATATAGCGATAGTTGATGCATATAGGCGATAGTTGCATATAGGCGATAGTTGATGCATATAGGCGATAGTTGATGCATATAGGCGATAGTTGATGCATATAGGCGATAGTTGATATAGGCGATAGTTGATGCATATAGGCGATAGTTGTTGATGCATATAGGCGATAGTTGATGCATATAGGCGATAGGCGATGCATATAGACGATAGTTGATGCATATTGATGCGATAGTTGATGCATATAGCGATAGTTGATGCATATATAGCGATAGATAGCATATGACGATGCATGCATATAGCGATAGTTGATGCATATAGGCGATAGTTGATGCATATAGGCGATAGTTGATGCATATAGGCGATAGTTGATGCATATAGACGATATAGTTGATGCATATAGCGATAGTTGATGCATATAGGCGATAGTTGATGCATATAGGCGATAGTTTGATGCGATATTGATGCGATAGTTGATGCATATAGGCGATAGTTGATGCATATAGGCGATAGTTGATGCATATAGACGATAGTTGATGCATATAGGCGATAGTTGATGCATATAGACGATAGTTGATGCATATAGGCGATAGTTGATGCATATAGGCGATAGTTGATGCATATAGGCGATAGTTGATGCATATAGGCGATAGTTGATGCATATAGGCGATAGTTGATGCATATAGGCGATAGTTGATGCATATAGACGATAGTTGATGCATATAGGCGATAGTTGATGCATATAGGCGATAGTTGATGCATATAGGCGATAGTTGATGCATATAGGCGATAGTTGATGCATATAGACGATAGTTGATGCATATAGACGATAGTTGATGCATATAGACGATAGTTGATGCATATAGGCGATAGTTGATGCATATAGGCGATAGTTGATGCATATAGGCGATAGTTGATGCATATAGACGATAGTTGATGCATATGCATATTGATGCATATATAGGCGATGCATATAGATGCATATGATGCATATAGGCGATAGTTGATGCATATAGGCGATAGTTGATGCATATAGGCGATAGTTGATGCATATATAGCGATAGTTGATGCATATAGGCGATAGTTGATGCATATAGGCGATAGTTGATGCATATAGGCGATAGTTGATGCATATAGGCGATAGTTGATGCATATAGGCGATAGTTGATGCATATAGGCGATAGTTGATGCATATAGACGATAGTTGATGCATATAGGCGATAGTTGATGCATATAGGCGATAGTTGATGCATATAGACGATAGTTGATGCATATAGGCGATAGTTGATGCATATAGGCGATAGTTGATGCATATAGGCGATAGTTGATGCATATAGACGATAGTTGATGCATATAGGCGATAGTTGATGCATATAGGCGATAGTTGATGCATATAGCGATAGTTGATGCATATAGCGATAGTTGATGCATATAGGCGATAGTTGATGCATATAGGCGATAGTTGATGCATATATACGATAGTTGATGCATATAGGCGATAGTTGATGCATATAGGCGATAGTTGATGCATATAGGCGATAGTTGATATAGCGATAGTTGATGCATATAGACGATAGTTGATGCATATAGGCGATAGTTGATGCATATAGGCGATAGTTGATGCATATAGGCGATAGTTGATGCATATAGACGATAGTTGATGCATATAGGCGATAGTTGATGCATATAGGCGATAGTTGATGCATATATAGCGATAGTTGATGCATATAGGCGATAGTTGATGCATATGCGATATGCATGCGCATATAGGCGATAGTTGATGCATATAGGCGATAGTTGATGCATATAGGCGATAGTTGATGCATATAGGCGATAGTTGATGCATATAGGCGATAGTTGATGCATATAGGCGATAGTTGATGCATATAGACGATAGTTGATGCATATAGGCGATAGTTGATGCATATAGGCGATAGTTGATGCATATAGGCGATAGTTGATATAGGCGATAGTTGATGCATATAGACGATAGTTGATGCATATAGACGATAGTTGATGCATATAGGCGATAGTTGATGCATATAGGCGATAGTTGATGCATATAGGCGATAGTTGATGCATATAGGCGATAGTTGATGCATATAGGCGATAGTTGATGCATATAGGCGATAGTTGATGCATATTGACGATAGTTGATGCATATAGGCGATAGTTGATGCATATAGGCGATAGTTGATGCATATAGGCGATAGTTGATGCATATAGGCGATAGTTGATGCATATAGCGCGATGATGCATATATATAGTTGATGCATATAGGCGATAGTTGATGCATATAGACGATAGTTGATGCATATAGACGATAGTTGATGATGCATATATGCGATAGTTGATGCATATAGGCGATAGTTGATGCATATAGGCGATAGTTGATGCATATAGGCGATAGTTGATGCATATA
Organism: Urechis unicinctus; assembly: GCA_034190875.2. Classification (NCBI taxonomy): domain Eukaryota; kingdom Metazoa; phylum Annelida; class Polychaeta; order Xenopneusta; family Urechidae; genus Urechis; species Urechis unicinctus. The sequence goes on from CM067342.1 coordinate 30,396,695, forward strand.
GGCGATAGTTGATGCATATAGGCGATAGTTGATGCATATAGGCGATAGTTGATGCATATAGACGATAGTTGATGCATATAGACGATAGTTGATGCATATGCGATATATGCATATAGGCGTTGATGCATATAGACGATAGTTGATGCATATAGACGATAGTTGATGCATATAGACGATAGTTGATGCATATAGACGATAGTTGATGCAAATGCGCCAAAGTTCCCAGAATATCTACCCAGGATTGTCAATTGAGATTCTATGCAATTACTACGTGCATGTCGTAGCTGTCTAAATAATTGGGAATACGGTATTTGCAAATCGGCTTATATAACATTATGCTTGCTGTCCGTTTTATGATACATGCAGCGATTATTTATCAATATGGAGTAGACAAAAATAATATAATCGAAATGTTAGGTAACATAATTGGAATTAATTGTTATGATGTATGATGTGAGCCCAACCTCTATTATGGAAACTTTGTATTGAAGGATCAGTCATATGCACAGTTTCTACAGAAAATCATTGTTAATTGGGGCCTTCTCTCAGCTATAAACATCAGAAGAAACTCTTTTAAAAAAAAAGGTGAGATATGATATTGTCCCTAAATCAGTTTTTAAAAAAACTCTTTCACGAAAATTTCGAGTATGTGCAACAGAGTGCTAGCAATTTCTTAAGCAGCACGATGTTTAACAACAGTATCACTAAAGTGCACACCTTAAAGCAGTGTGTATAATCCATATTGTGTGAATTGCATTTGCCAATGATGTATAAATTGCTATAAGGCTTCAATGAGTTATTTTCGTAGGCCACAAGTCTGTCACTATATTTATCAAGCTTATTCCAAATCTATCACACAACAAATTGAAATTGATTTCGTCACTGAACGGCCAATTGCAAACCAACTGAAACAATTACATGCATATAAGGCCAAGTTAATTGCGATCAACCAACGTATTCTGAGATAAAGCAGATTTTGTAGTGCAAATCGTTTTTATCCCGCGCATTAATTATTGGCAAATTTGTCCAAAGCGTTAAATAACTTGACCCAACAAAATATCGGGTATTAGGTTTCGATATATGTGTTCGAGGGAAACACGTTAAATATTCATTTCCTTACGTGAACCAAGCACTTTGCAATAGTTTTTCATTTCCTGTAGCACTGCATCTGTCTTGTGAGTAGCGGCCCTTCATTGGAATAGTTATTCAGATCATTATCTATTGCTACGTACATATCGGGAATAATTCTACTGAAGTGCCCGAACTGGCTGCTAATGTTACATGCGTCCAAACTAATTATCACGATATGGTCATAGCCTCTGCAATTTCTTCTATTTAAAGCTATTAGTAACAGCTGGAATAACTGTAGCCAAGAGACAATACTGGTAATGCATTGCGTGATGGCTTTCGCATTAGGAGGAGAGAATAAAAATAAGGTTAATTGTACTATTGGACCTTAAATCTAATAAAACTAGCTTTGTGATTAAACCTTTCTGCAGAAATTACGGATATGTGTTGTGATTCAAACACATGATTATGTCGGTGCATATATGTGATTGCACAATAACTGGCAATAATTGATTAAATATTAACGGTATTGATTAATTAAATATACTATTGTAGATTACCTAATTTTTTGGCTATTCTTTACGTTTCCTAAGGACGTACGCATCTTTGTTGCAACAAACTGGCGATCTTTTAAAGAAAAATTTGGTCTTGTTTAGAGATCGCCTTTAATCCGCACATTTATTAATGGCATATTAATCCTAAGCACATTCTTGCACATTGTCCGGAGCAGATACTACACTTCTCGAATGTCATCAAGCAGTTTTATATTCATAAACCATGGCCCTCGTATCCAATCGAGCACTTGAATGATTAAGCCTGCGATACATACTGATTATGTCACATATAAGCTCAATAACTCTCTTACTGGCTTCATGTTGTTATGTTTATCGGATGAGTAATTAAATATAAAGTCACAGACGTATTGTCCTACTCTTATGCAATTTACCTTAATGCGCAATAGGCCTTTCATACTAACAAATGAAGCAGTTACAAAGCTAACTTAAGTGCTGCACATTTGTAAATAGGAGGGATCGCAATGAAAATATCAAGGCCATGGAATTAAAAAGCATTGTTGACAAAAATTGCTTCTTGTTTTTATACGTACGTTACAATGTATGCGGGTTCAGGCCTTCAGAACTCACTCACCATTATGTTTATCCATCCTAACTGATAACAACATTTAAGGGGGCACATTATTCCAGGCGTGATACACTGCCCGATACCCAACCTTCTATACCTCTGTCAACATCCAAACATTTCACTGCACTGGCGTCAATATCAACTTACTCGACTTCTGTGCATTTGATAGCTGCTTATAGCCCGAATGTTACACCAGACACACACCTAGCATTAGTAGCTACCTGGGAGTCTCGACACTCTCATCAGCCTACACTGCCATCGCTATCTACAGCACCTGTTAAACGCTGATAACAGTCGCTGGGCAATATTCCAATGGCATATTGCTCAAAAGATTCATAGACACGTGATTGGTCGGTTGATTGTTGTGCTTATTCATTTTGCATATTCTTATACACATCTTGTAGATATTTTGTTGATGACCGTATAACATTGTGAGTGACAGTCTAACTCTCTAGCCATGTATGTTCTACTACAAACTGAAGATGTCCCTCGTCCCCTTTCACCCTGGGGTTGTACTCAAAACTGCCATTGTTTGGTAGATTTTAATCTGAATCCAATACGACGACTTTGATAGTTAATGCAAAAGACCTTATGGTTTGATGGTTTGAAATGAGCAACGAATACTGCTTAATCAGCATGTGCAGCACGATTTACATAGGCTTGACCTTATTCTCTATGACACCAATATGATCAATGCCAAGCGGTCAATGTGCCATGTGCCTTTGTCTTCCTGAACAAGCAGTAAACTATTCATGAATTATATCAGCAAAATGAGTCCAATCAGCTGACCTACTCAGCGAGGAGCTCGTGATTCTCATGGACAGTTATCCCCTATCATCTGTCACTGATAGGATAACCTTCATGCAAACACGGTGGCAGCACCCTGATAAGTTTTCACCAAGTACTTCTATTTGACAAAAGAGGTGTTTTTTGGCGCGGTGTCGACATTGTTTTATCGCCACTATGATTGGTGAGTCCATGCTAATGCGCTAACTACTGATAGGATTCTATATCCGCCTCATGCTAAGTAGCTTGAGTGCAAAATCTTTTGCGCCGATAATTTGCGCAAACAAATGTTCAATGAGATTAATTTCAAGGTTTGATCAGATTTTTACTGTTTTCATCAACTCAGTATACGGTTGTAAGGTACCGAATGGTGCGAAGCAGCTTCAATCTACAAATATTGTTACAATAAACCCTTCGGTTAGAGCAGCTGACAAGTCCCTAAAATAAGTAGCAACCAGCGAGGTTTTAAGTTAATCTTAACACCTTCCGTTCTCTCCTTCTAATCCAATCACGTGAAGCCCATCATAAGTTTGTAACATAAGTAAAATGCTTTTGTCCTTATGAGTATGCGATTGCCATGGTTTAAACATTGCCCACTCCTACCCACTTTGATTCATGATACATGACGTAATCATTGGTCTACCTTGCAATATACCTTCACGGACCAGGTGCGTCCTTATACGTATATAAACTGGTATGGCGGACTCTTGGCATTGGAGGTTTCTTTTTTACTAACGCCCTCTGTTACAGAAACATGGTCGGGTCTATATTTTTGCTTTATGAATGAGTCCTCGGTCAATGCATGTCAATCATTTTCGGGGTAAACATTATCGGCAATGTTGTGCAAATACTACCGAATGGCATGATCAATTACTGAATTGATAAGAATAATATGATGGCTTTTGCCTGCCTTCAAACAAAGTTTGCAGCATTCCTAATATGGCGCGATAGTTCCAATATAAACCATACGCAACAAAGATGATACAGCACAGCAGTATGCCGCTTCACTTCTAGCAACAAGTTATTTCTACATGCGACTGAAGGCAGAACGGAGGCGTAATAGATCAATTAATTAAATAGGCTGACAATAGGTATTATTAGGGTGTGACCATCAGTATTTGTAGCAAAAAACCTGTTTTACCAAATCATGTTTAAATCACATTAGATGGGTTTCTGCTGGAGCTGAAGTCATATTTAAAGTTTTGTCCAACGAACACTGATGTAGAATGACGAACACTAGTCCGGGCTAAAACTTCAGCACTATAGGCCAACACTCGTATATTCGTTAATACTAAATGGCTAACGGATGTGACGTCATGTAGCAGGAAAGTGTATTCACTGCCATGATCTCCCCACAAAATAACCTGGAAATCAACTTGATTACTATCGCCGATCATCTGAATTTGATCCTTAGATAATAACACACCGGACAATATGTCCTAGATGTGATAGAGATATAATTCATAATCTTACAGAAGCGAGTCTATTATGCCTTTATATACCAGCATGGGGGGATTTGCGCAGTTTAATAGACTCTTGTGGGTGAATGATGTTGACAACAGTGGTTGCATGTAACATTTGTTACATGTGACCTACAAAGATTACATTACGAAAATGAAAACAAATCACACCTGCATTAGACTTATGTAGAAAATATGTGAGTGACTTCATACATTTGTAACGGCTACTTTCCGCATGTGTGACCCAACCACAGGTGAACACTGCGATGATGGCTACCACAGCAACTGGCATTGAGACGCTTTGTCTTAATCACAGGTGTCATCAGCAGGTATGTAGCGACACGAAGCAGCTATGTTCCCGTGGCTGTGGACCTTTTCCACTCAGTATAATAGGACGAAAGACCAACCTGCTAAAGCAAATAAAACCTACGAAATGTGGATGTGGATGTTATTATCCTAATGTAACGACAGGGAACGGAACAATTTGTCTGCACCTATATCATCACAACGATACGTCGGTATCGAAAATGTGATTTATGCTATGAATTGGCTATTGTCAATACAGCCAATAACACTAATGCTATTGATATATCGTACCACAAAACCATAGCGATATAGAAACTCATTTAATATGATACAGCGACGTCTGTACATTTTGTATAATACGGCTGTATCAAGAATGAAGCATCTATATTGAGCGCAATGCGGAATGTCAGAATTTGTAGTCAGCTCCGTATCTTAAAATACACATGTGCATGATCTGTGGTCCAGTGAACTTCCCGTCCACTGGTGTCAGTCATCAACTCAAACGTGCAGACCCATCTGGAATTGTGAGGAAAATAACCCCATTTACAGCATCAACTTCCAGGCTAAGACCTAATGATCTAATCTGCTGCTTAAGGTTTCAATGTTATAGTTCCTCCTTTTCCAGCAGTTACTGACCGCCATTTAATGATCCCAATATCATACCAACCCCAGTATGCGTGAATGACCTTAGACCTACACATAGATGACCTGCAATGTTGGCAATAGAATTGTGCAGAGGCACAGCCTCGCCGCTTTAAACATTAGACAGAGTGAGATCCATTGTACTTTGGATACACAAGCCTTTAGATTTAAATGGTACATACAAAGCGGACCCGCTGTACCCGCCCTATTTAGCAGCTGACAGCTGACACATCTCCTCATCCACGTCCAAGCGCAGGACAGTACAGGGGCATTCAAGGTGGAGTTCTCCAAACTGTTTGAACACACCGTGGTGCCAATCTTTACCGACGATAAACTTTTATGGTGCGCAACCTCCGGCTGTGGTGTTTCCGCGTTCCGAGTCCATTAACAAGGGATCTATTAGGGAACGGTTAGTGTACGCGTCGTCTGGATGTTCTAAGAGGGAGTCGTGTGCATTAGTCAAATTGGGGTTGTGTTCAAAATTGCCAAATACGGCAGTTGTAAACAGGCCTCCCTGGAGATGAAGAGATCCGATCGCGCTTATGAGTTCATAGTACTGACAGATCGTGACTTCAGGTTATGTGGAGTTGTCCAATACCTGACCATATAAAATACACTGTCCCAGGTTAAAGAGGCTGTCCATACGGTATACTTGGCGGGTCTTTGTGTGGATCATGTGGCGTGCTAGTAACTGTTTGAGTCATACTGCGAACAAAAATTGCACCTACTAGGATTGTTATCTTATAAAGATAGTGTCGCTGTGGTGAATTCATGCAGGTAGGAAAAGTGATCGATTAACTAGATTATGTACGTGCTGATATGTTGTTTGAGATTCGCAGTACTGAGAACTCAAGTCTTATGGGGCATTCGTACACCTTGGCAAAACCCATTGCTAAGATGGAGTCACGAAGAAATACTTGTATGGAACAGTTGACCAACATGAACTTGGACAATGTGTATTTTATGGATCAGAAATGAAAGGGATGCTAGTCCTATGGACTAACTGGTCTTTTTGTCCAGGCCCATACGATTTTGGCTGACAATATTTGTAAATCATTATGAATTTGTAGATAAATATAGTTATAATGATTGAAGCGACAAAACTGTCCAGGGAAATCAGCCATTGTGAGCTATCATGATACCTCGTTGACAGCCCCATGCGCAGACGTGCCACTAGTCACTTGCCTCGTATGGTTGTACCTAACATAAATTGGATATGTCAGTGTAGGCAGTGTTGCATGGTTGTTGCTGAATAATTACATGACGTGTGAATACTTCTCAGCTAGTAAATATACGTTTGAATGCTGTCAGCACACTACTTACAGTCAGGCTGTGACGCTACTGTGCTTGTTGCTAGCTAATGATTCATTTTATTCATTCCTAGAAATACACGGAAATATTGTGAAATGACGGATCTTTTAATTATTATCAATATACCAAGCTTGCCAACATAAGTTATGTGGATAGAACGCTCACAATAGAAATCAGGATAATCAATCACCATGTGGTTATCGATCTCAAATCACGTTTACCATACAAGTAGAATCTTGCGTTATACCAAATAAAGTCTTTTTCTAGCACACCTCCCACCACTTTTTGTAACGAAATCTATGAATGGTTAGAAAGTGGTATGTTCAGTCATATCACTCTGAGGTCGTGGATTGGCGTAGGATTGGCATAATGATCCGCATTATCAATGTAGATTAAATAGATGAAGGTCAAAAATGCTTCTGTTTTAACATCACATGAGTGATGGACGTATTCGTTTTTTCCTCTAGTTCCGCAACATTAAGGAATAAATCGTAACAAATTAGATTTGATTTTGTGTACCAAGCCAGTGAGTGTTGTCCATTAAAGTTTAGTCACCCAGGTTTTGATCAGGTACGAACAGCCAGCCCCCCCCCCCCCTTTTCAAGATAGAGCACTGTCTTTGTATATTTTCATTGCTACCATTAATATGTATATTTTAGCTAGGTTAGATTTCCAAGGAAAGTAATTGTAGAACGGGGTTTTTTTGCAACGCAAAGTAAGGCACAAACATGCGATGTTTTTAAAGACCCTTTTTCCATCGTATTTCCATGATTTACTTTACCAATAATGGCAGATCAAATAGAGCTAACAAGGTTATATTAAGTGTATAGGTGGCTGAAACATGGCATTTTGCTTTGAATAAGCGTTCTATTTGGCATTCACTCGTCCTCGGAGATATTACTATACTTGTGATTGCACCTTTTCACCACACGAATCGACAGAATCATTAAGTCGCATTCAAAGTAGGCAAAAGCAGGTACGGCACTGTATGTTGATGTTGTGGACACATACGAAGACCAATTGCAGGCTACGTGTATGGGTTCGGTAACCGGATCAGCCTGGCTTCAATACAGGCTTTACAACAAACTACGTATGGAGGTCTACGTTGATAAAATCAGATCATGATAGCGACCAACACTGCATCGTTCGCTTTAAACTATATTGCCAGAAATATCAATATGTAATGAAGGAATGCACCTTTCGGTTAAGAACACGCGTGCAAATGACTGAATCCTGTCCGACACTATATTGGCGCTGAATTGTCAAGGGAATGGCGGTTGCGCTACAGATGTTCCAATGTATCAACAAGTAGCATGATGAAAGAGATTGAACAAGTCGAATTGATGAGACAGCTGGCTATTACGAGATATACGTTTATGGTGGGGTACAGCTGATGAAAGACTATGTCTCAGCAAAACATTGACAACTCTAGCATGATGCACGTCAATCAGCGTACACGTTCATACTTACACTGCACCGATCAAGTATTTCCGTTGTGGTTGTCCGTGTTACTGCATGCTATCATATATATATATATATATATATATATATATATATATATATAGAGATATATATATATATATATATATATATATATAGATATATATATATATATAGATATATATATATATATATATATATATATATATATATATATATATATCTCTCTCTCTATCTCTAGATATATATATATATATATATCTCTATATCTCTATATATATCTCTCTATATATCTATATATCTCTCTATATATATATATATATATATATATATATATATATCGCAGTGTGTATGAACAACAAAATATGCCCGGTTTGTTGGCGCCATGTATCAATTATTTGAAGCACATTTATATGTCCTGACATTGTGTGTGTGAGTGAACATTATAGCTACAAACACCTCATCGCTTACGTCGGCTCAAACTGCACCTCATCAGCGTAATGCGTTTGGCCTTGGGTGTCACATGTTCTACCCTATTAAAAGATAAATGGTGTGCCTTTGCACCCAAAAAAACACTAAGTGTAAATAACACACCACAACATCTCAAATGACTTGGTTTGCTGTATTTCTAAATGTAAGTAATTGTATGATTTCCCTGACACTAAGAGTTATGACGATAATAATGTCGTTAATGACTACTTTTATAAGGCCTCTTGTTTTTCCTGTTATTTGCCATTTGATTTTCTTTGGTGGCCATCACTGAAAACCCACTCTTACAAGCACCATACAGATCCAAGTGGTGCGTTTACCAGTAGTTGACTAGATTTCTACCCTTAAATAACCTCCAATAATAAGACGCTGGGGCTTTCAGCTGTTTTGACTTATATTGTGATGTAAAACATAAATATTGGACAGCACCTTCACCATCCTCACTGAATTGATAAATAAGCACTCGTTAACTACATTTTCACCGTTAGTATCGCCTTACGTGTTTGTTTTGTGTATTACCCACACTGTACTAATGGTAATAAATGTAACAATTGCACAGCGACCCACTTCACTTTATTCTAATGAGCGCAGTGATGGATGATATCACCATAGTTACAGCATGTAAGATTACTTATTAATGCATGCAAGCAATTATCCCATAGGAATATCACACTGTTTGTATGAATCTGGTAATCGGGGGGTGGGGGGCGGACGTGATGCCTCAATGGGTGAATAGCGTAGTGATACTTCTTTATAAGGAAAAATGCTCGTGGTCAATGCTAAACAGCAACACACGCAAGTGAGCATAAATGCCTCCCCCCCACACACACACCATAGCACACACACACACACACAACACAACGCACACACATGTATGTGTGTTGGTGTATGCATGTGTGCGTTTGGACGAATATGCAAGGAAACCAGGACTGAGAGATCGTTTTGCCCCATCCCCATATATAATTCGAAATACTTACTTTCCTTAAAAAGAAAATTCGTTTATTGATGTGAATATCATTTCGAAGTAGCAGTATAGATATAATTTTCATTTAATTATCCGATGGTTGCTGTAGGTTGCGATAGAGATGTATTTTTGAGAATGTCCCGTATTTAAGTTGCAGGGCGGCATTGATATTCTGTCACGTATCAGCTCTATTGGACTAGTGACGGCATTATTCTACACGCCGGTTACGAAAAAACACATGTAAACCCCATGTCCATTATTTATGAAAGTTTGTCGATGGTTCTGAGAGGATTAATGCAGCAGAGTGGAATTGAGTGTGACCAAAGAAGTAGCCCGTTGGTGGTGAAGATGAACTAGCAGATCCAGATAAGCACCATATCACGACAAAACGACGAGCTCAGAGACGTTCACAAATACTGCTCCGTGTTAGTAGTTGTATTGATTCAGATAATCCGTAGCCATTGCCTAGCCGCTATTGTGCAAAGCCTTCTCTTAAACGCAAGTTGGCCGAACAAATCGAAATTGTACGCCGATGCAACGTGTAAGCACCAGGTCACGTTTGTATTGACACTGGGACCATTTATTTCAATTACCTATTGTATTTTCTTTTGATGTATCAGATGATCAGTAATCAGGTAGTCATCATCTGATAAGGCGTAATTACAATTCATGACTTATGGTGAGACTGGATGGTAAGCAAACTGACCACGTTTGATGGGGGAATTGTTTTCCCAGGTGAACTTTGTTTTGATGCATTCATCATTGATATACACTCATCGCTATATCAAGGCCAGTCCATTATTTGTGACATTTAGTGGTTTGAGGCGTCACTGCATCCTTGGTATAGATTAGCTACGCTGTTTGAGCTCCGAAAGTAATCGCAAGTTATCTTGATAAACACAATATGATGTTTAAATTCAATAAACGATCATACATAGGATATAATGTTTATGTGCAAATTCCATCTTATCATTGCTATATGTGCTCTAAAGGCGCATTTGTTCAGACCTTTACTATGGTGCTACCACAAGCTACGTTCATGAAATTCACTATAAATGTACATACTCGTTTTGATGCTGGCTAGTGTAGCTCATGTCAGATCACGGTCTGTCATCTTTCGAACTATCCTTCAAAGAATATAAGGACAAGCTGACCATGAAAATCAATTATAGTCATGTGTTCTGTAGTTTGTCTATGACCTAATATATTAAAACTTCATGCATCAGCCATTGTGTTTGTTTAACAGTTTGAACAAATGTGGGATGAGAGTAGTTGTCATTGTCCGGAGGTGCCTTGCTGATGTCGTACACCATGCTTTATATCGTGTTTTTTTCCCCCAGTGGAAGACACCATTAAGTTATATCAGTGATGGAACTGATCATGGGTAGGTTTTAAACTGATGTCACCTTATAGCGATAGAAAAAAACACACTGTGTGTGCTTGACTTGGGTCCGCCTAATATGATCTCCAGCACCGTCGCCAAATATCGTCGAGGATGCGGCCATTTATATTGAACTATTTATATTGTTTGGGCCTGTTATTTGAAGTGCTTTGATTGTCTTTTAATTCAACTGACCTTACGAAAATAGAACCAGCATCTTATCAACATGATTATATCTTAAATTGTCCATAATGTTATCAATGTCTACCATTATTTATATTCAGGTGCCCTGGTATTGATTAACCACTACAATCATCTGAGATTTTTTATTCTCAGGTGGCCTGGTATTGGTCAGTGGTTTTTTTATCCTCAGATTGTCTGGTACTGATCAGGCACTACCATCATCAGTGGTTTCATATATTAGGGTGACATGGTATTGATCAGGCACTACCATCATCAGTGGTTCTTTCTCTTCAGGTGCTCAGGTATTAATCAAGCACTACCATTATCAGTGGTTCGCATGCTCACTAATATGACCATTAATACTCGTACGATAACCATGCACATGCTGATTGCAATAAGCGTACTTCAACAGCGAAGTAATTGATACATTTGTTCGTAGATAACAATATAATCACAACCTTTCAAAAATCTATTAGCTTCTACAGCTTGCTCTGACCCCAAAGGTGTAGGGACTAATACTTCATGTCTTTGAAGTTACCATGCTTAGCAAGCCATTCAAGCGAGGGGTACCCAATTCATTTATTTCTGTCAACTCATCCTCGAGGTCCAAGTTGTAGAATAATAAATTAACAGCTGCTTAGCGCTATCAAAGACTAACTTAAGCGGACATATTTACCGATTCCCTGTCAAATGCCAACATTGATAAAAAAATACGAAATGATGGTACCATTTATCCAAAGAAGCGTTGACCGAATACGCCATGTTGTAAATCGGTTTGGTTAGATTAGACAAGACATATGGGCTAAGTAGCATACCCTGCTAAATGAACCTGCAAACACACCACGTCCTTTGATTACGAGTATATAATGAATTGGTAAATGCAACTTAGTATTCCAGCAATGCTAATTTTGTGACATAACCTCGTTATAATATGACAGGATCTCATCATATATGGTACTACTATTGAGGATGATGGGTTGGAAAATTATATCAGTAACGAATACTCATCATGGCGACAGCTCGCATGGGGGACTGTGGAATGCTTTGATATACAGCCTCTTGTAAAGGCCACTCAACTGACATTGATCGAATACTGATAATTCCCTATTGATCTACGCTCTAGAAAAAGCAGACTGTACTGATCGATTTACTGCTTCTTGTTAGCTGGCGGATGTTCTAAGAGACAATGGAAATCGAATATTTACAGCAAATGAATAATTGTTTACCAAATGAATAGCTTATATGTACTTGCTATGGGGGTTGCTAGAGTCATCTTGCCCATCTTAGTATGCACCATACGGCACGTTCATGTCTGTTGGCAGTTACACACTATATTGACCTAACCTTACCGCTACGCGTGTAGGAGGTACTTGCAAAAACTGAAAATGATATAAACTCAACATTTTAGATGGAATCATGTTTGCTTGTCTGAAATACACCAGCGGTATGCTGCGCCTAAAGTGACTGATATGGAGAATTTTTAATATGCCACGAGGACAGGACAGGACAGATCGAAGATGTTTTGGCTTAGCGAGCGTCTTGCTACCGGCAGATATTGGTACAGACACACAGTAACATCATTGGCCCAAGTAACACCTGCTGACGAAGTAGCATTTATCGCAAGCATTGAAGACTCGTCGTCATACATCCTGTACTAAAGCATGCTGTTGGTTCTAATGCCGATACTGCTTACAATCGACCACGAATAATTGATGATCCATCAAAGTGAAACGATATCAAGGCACCGACAATGCTTTCTTGTAGAGGGTAATAATGTTGAACAAATGAGAAACCCCACATGAGATTCTGGCGATGAAAATAATGCAATCTGTTCTCGGGAAAGCTTTTATTATTTCCTAGAATCCGACATAACATGTTAACAATGCGTACAGGAAAGCACCTGTTTCATGGAAGTCTATTGCAAAATTGACCAACCAGTATACGAATGGTGACGTCATTTATGATAGTTTATGATGGAATAGAAGAGTTTAACCAATGATGCCAGAAAATGATTTTTGAATACGCGTACGTACAAAGGCAGTTGACTTGCCGTATTAACATACGTGTCAGTTTCTACCGGATTGGTTATTCGTGCATCTACCAACCAAGTCACAGGATATCTGCAAAGGTACTGTTAGTAACTTGATTCCTCGCTGGCTTCAGCGAATTTCCGTGGGTTGTCAGCTAATCTAACGGCATTCAGTTCATCACTTTATCTTCGCACGATTCAGTGCTTTAAAACAGTTTATACAGCTGCAATGAGGGAATCAACGTGAACTCACTTGCACGGCCCATGTGAATGTCGGGCACATATAAGTCTGCAGCCATCATCAATATTTCAGTGCAACACGTGGGTCGATTTAATCCAGCAGCATATCTATTGGATATTAATGCTCCTATTGGATGCAGCTGCCATCAACAGCTTGGTGGCTTATATCAAATGACATCGACGCCTCAACTCGAAAGCTTTGTACATCTATCTGTTCACTGTTTGGCTGCACCTTGCTAGCTTAATGATAACATATTCATGAACGCCGACAAAGTTTAGGTGCAAGTTAGCACATCATGCCAAATTCTCGTTCACAGAACATTATAGACTAGGGAGCTGCCCTGCTTAAGATATATTAAGACGGTAGAGAATTGTAAGTTCATCACAACCTTCCATATAGTATTGCGTATGTTGGTAACATTCCGTCCATAATGTTGGTTATTGATTGCAAGTGCAAATAAAGTGTACTAAACAGCAACTTCTGGCTCGAATATGGACCAACAACATAAAGACGCTTTAGATCAAAATGTCCACCTTAAGTTGTGTGACATGGTTGTCTCGTGTTGACCAGCATCGACGTAAAAGCTGTCAAGAGAACAAAATACATGAATGATCGACAATCATCCTCAAGTGGCAATGAAGTCATGACACACGCAAAAAGCACAACTATTTTTAACAGCTGTGGTAATAGGTAATTGGGTTGCTCTTCGTGCACTATATGCACACCAACTCTTCAACGAGATGGTAGCGCAGAATAGCAGCATTCTTTAATGCTGTTTACCTTTGCGTAGGATACATTTCTATCGTTCTGACACTGCAATTTCTAAGGATTCTATAGTCTATTTACAAGAAATCAGGCGTATAAATAGTCATGTATGTAACGATGTGCCTGAAGCTCTTATAAATCACCCAGCTACTGCGCTGTATCATCCAACAGGCCATCCAGAAGCCGTATCTCTGATTAATTGCTAGCTCCTGAAGCCATTCTTGCCATAAAGCTGCTATATATACGGTTATCGAGTTAAGCGTGATCAACACTCATTACTAGACGCGACACATGGGTATATATCGTTCACTAAAACGTGACAATGCAGCAGACAGTGGCATTGGACGGCTATAACATATATTTCTCGGTCTCCAAAGTATAAAATAAATCTTTGTGAATAATTGTGTGTGTGTGTATGTATATGTGTGCGTGGTGGTGGTGGGGAGTGTTGGGCGGTGGTGAAGGTCGTTGAGCATGTCTATCTTCGCCATCTACGCGACTGCACTTCGCCAGTTGCAAATTGGTTCTCACATGCACCCTTTCACGGGGAATATGTTGCAGGTGAGAGTGAGGGTCGGGTCACGGCGGGAATCTCGTAGGTCAACATAAGAAACCCGTACATGAATATAATAATAATAATAATGATAGTTTATTTTGTAATAGGTAAGTTTCACAAGAATGATCTAAAACGCCATCGACATCAATAATGACATGTACATGGCAGCATGGGGCCATAATGATTATAACAGGAGGTTGTCTGGAAGGACCATGTTATTCATTAAATTCAGTAGACAGGTGTGTCTTTAGCTTTACCTTCAACGTTGCGAAGCATGTAGAGTTCCTGATATCGTAAGGAAGCTTATTCCATTGCAAAAACGCGCCTTGCTTGGCTGCAGTTGACTTGGCATGTTGCACAGTGAGCAGTGACCGTATTGAAATTTGTTGGTGATAGAAATTGAGCAGAGAATTATGCATATTTGGGTTTATTCATCTAAGAACAAATTCAATCAATGATATCCAGGCAGGCAAACAAACTCTAAACGTAGGACATAGGGTGGGCATATGTTTCAAAGCTATGTCAGTGAATCTGCACAAAAGCCAACCACGAACGGCTGAAATACGTTTTTTCCCACAATTGTTAACAATCAGGACAAAACACGATCATTAGCTGGAATACTGAAATGATGCTTATCATAACTTACATCCGTAAGGAGTGAGTCAGGTAGAGTCTAGAGAACCAACATGGCTTGTGTACTATATAGGACCCGATGAGTTGGTCGCCCGTCATATACTTGGCGATATGTAAATAAATGTCTTGCCCACAAGCTGGCATACACTGCCCAAATACTCGAATGTTTGATTGCGAACATGGTGAACATGATGAATCAGCAGAACCGGTATCAGCATGAATTGGATTCTTGATATATGTATAGTTATGAAGGCAATGCTAAAGATTATTTAGTGGTTATGGTATGCACTGTGGTCTTTATTGATTTTAGGGAACGAATTATCAGAACAAAGTGTAATTTAAAAACTGGGAAACAATTGCCCAAAATACTGAAAAGCAAGATATTTCCACCCTCATAGTATATTGGAATAGATAAACATGCTTAATTGCTTTGAAGCAAACCAGCATATTATGCGCCTAGACGTGTCTCTTGGTACGCGCGCGCGCGTGTGTATTTATATATTATTTAACCAACTGTCCTCGAATTAAATTTTTTTCAAAAGTCGAGATTTTAAAATCGGAGTCACTTTAACTGTTTGTTCCTCGTTCAGACGGGCAATATAAGCTCATTCACTTTACTTATCTTTAGCGTCTTCATTACCAGCTGCTGAATACCGCCAATCAGGATTTACTATGCCACTGAGAAGTATGGAACTTATGTCGATTTTGAACAAGAACGACAAGCGCCACATTATTTTCAGAATACTGTGAAACATCAGCATTAACGTTACACATTCTATCCAAAACGTACAGTCTGCTCTGTGAACAAGCAGCACAAAGTCAAACGCATTTCTACTGCTTGATAACTCACTAGCCGCTACACAAGTCTTCAAGACTTGGAATGAGTTGATGGCAATTTTGTGATCACTTAACACCTTTTTTTCTTGCTATAAGGTTTTTCAGGACATCATCTAAATTGCCGGTTATAAGACAATGAACGTTTAAGTAATCTGTCCCACAACTAATCAGAAGTCATGAACAAACAACAATCAATATATGCGTGTCCGTTGCAGTGAGCATAGGAGCTCGCTTTATCTGTTGATGCTTCATTAACCTATCAAGAGCTGTACACTTATCAGGATTTATATGTAATTGAAGACACTCGTATAAGCTTAAAAACAACTTCTGAAATTGAGTGGGCGTGAATGTGAGCATTCAGACCTCGCATGATAGCAGATTGATTACCAAAGTGAATAGATGATTGCTCCGTTCGCCATCGAGATAGCGGGATGGCTCAGATGCATTCCTCTTCACATCAAGGCGTTTCAATTACATGAGGATATGGATGTTTGTTTATGTCACTGTAGCTTGGGTATGGTCGCAACTCAGCATTGAATAAGCAGCTGTATAAGAACCCAGAACGGAAATGCTTGTATGGTGCAGGGTATGAAAATACGCATTACGTAGGCTCTGTAAACCAAAATCATCCACAGTGATTGACCAAGCTGACAGCTAAAGCAATACACATTGGTATAGCTGCTTGGGTTAAATATCGTTTCATCGTTATTCAAGTTTGGTTTACCACTACACATTAGATGAATGCATAGAATGTCCATTTTGTTATAGCTGAGTGTAAATGTGTAATTTGGCGAATGGCGCAGTGCATGTTGATGTCACGTCATCAAAGGAGACCGCCATGCGACATTTGTAAGAGTTATTGTTGTGTAGCAAGAGTGTTGCGGTTGCAGAACTTATGCACATAGCATGCGTATATGTCCGCAACACCACCAAGCTAATCTGCAGTTGTTTTCCCCACTTGGTTATCGACATGGAGACGTTGTAGTGATTCAGTAGGTTTGTGGAGAGTATGTTCAACCGCAAGCGATGCAAAAACAATCAGACCAAGCTCTCCTCAACCAAACCAACCCCTCATCAATCAGACCAAGCCCTCCCCAGGCAGACTAAGCCCTCCTCAATCAGACCATGTCCCCCTTAATCAGAACAAGCCCTCATCAATCAGACCCAGTCCCCTTGAATCAGACCAAATCCTCATCAATCAGACCAAGCCCTCATCAATCAGACCAGGCTCTCGTCAATCTGACCAAGCCCTCATCAATCAGACCAAGCTTTCATCAATCAGACCAAGCCCTCATCAATCAGACCACGCCCTCATCAAACAAACCAAGCCCTAATCAATCAGACTAAGCCCTTCTCGATCAGACCAAGCCCTTCTCAATCATACCATGTCCTCGTCAATCAGACCATGCCCTCCTCAATCAGATCAAGCCCTCCTCAATTAGACCATGTCCTCTTGTAACACCACGTCTACCGTTGGCAGCAACTACTGGCGATCATGTTAATTAACCATCGAATGTGTAACACGCTCAGCCAATCATGAGCTTATAATCTAATACAGCATACATTTCCCTAAATTATTCACTTGTCCAAATCAAATTGCCATTTATCAGTTTCCCTGACAATGAATAAGACCATTCCATATGACGAGTTTCCATTAAAATGGCGCATATACAAGCGAGCAAGACTCTTTATATCTTGAAATGCTGTCTCCATTAGACAGCTATCTAATAACAAGGGGGTGTACATACCATCCGGACATCATGCATCTCACTGTCCCGAAACAAACATAGGTATATATCCGGAGTTATCTTGAAGATGTAGCAAATATAGATGTAGTCAAGATATTATCAATGCCAACTGAGGTATTGCGCCCTGCACAGCCATACCAGACACATTTTATGTATCCGCCCATTATTGTATTCATATTACTACCCGGAATTTAGCTCGGTATCAGTAGTTGTGTTTGGACATTATTGTTGTCACCAATTCTGAACAGAAATATCTTCAGTTACAACAGTACATTATGGTGCAGCGTGGATGATGGTGTGGGCTAACAAACATCTTTATATCCGTTAAAAAGTTTGTTACCTCGTCGTTCAGGAGCAGTACCTCGGCATTGGCGTTTTTATAACCTGCTTATGGCCAGTTGTCTCAGCTATTGAATTCATCCATTTCTACCATCTACGTTCATCGTGATAAGATAGAACATAGAAGACAGGGTAAACCTGCATGTCTTGCGATATCTGTCAACTACAAATTGGTAACAATGTGCGTACAGCGTAAGTCATGAAATGCGCTTCACGCGGTACTTTGTCAACGCTCATTTGTACAATTCAACGATCACATAAAGAGGAGGACGCCATCCCAATTTTCGTATGCATCTAAAGCCAATGATGACTGAAGCATCATAGCAAACCGAATATCCGGTCAGCATTTATGCAGGTAGCTGATGCTATAACGCTTGATAGATGGAGAGGGTCGATCATAGACAGCCATGCTGATCCTGATCCTAATTGACTGATATAATTGGCAATTTATCAGACACAACAACACAGATAGTTACGATCATATTAGAAAGGACTATTACTGTCAGGTGGCCGGGCCAAGTGATAATTTGGGTGCGCGCGCGTGTGTGTGTGTGTATGTGTGTGTGTTAGTGTGTGTGTGCTTGTGTGTTTTCGTGTGTGTCTGCGTTTGTGTGTGTGAAGATTCATTAATCTGATTAACTATTGTTTGATCAGTGGTTCAGTTTATCGTTTGTTGTTCACGATAACACATAGAATCCATGTTTTCGAGGTTTTCCTTCAACTTCACCTATTGGTATGGTTACCATCATCATGGATCAATACGAGGTAACTGGTCGTCGACGTCGCCGTCGTCTGTTTGGAAATTCACAAATACACCTACTCTTAAGAGGCTTCACCATAGATGGTCATTATAACCTAGCCCAACAACGGTTATAATTAAGATCAGAACAAGGACTCGACAGTGTTGACATACCTAAGCAGGTATGCTGTTCAGTATTACTGTACGTTGTTATGCTGTCTAGTTTATCATCAAATGAGTTATGCTAATTGTCCAGATCAGCGGTACAATGAATAATCAGAATCAACCATTGATCCGACACAGTCCATATTGACCTAGGGGGAACTATCAAGAGAATAGGGCCGCAATCTTTGCTGTTAACAAGCACAACTGAGTCACGCACATACACGCATTTATATTGCCAGATTACTGAGAAAGGCACATCATAAATAGCGTCCTTTATGACCGAGAACGAAGCGATGAGGCATTTTGATCTTTTTGCGACTTCATTCTGTGTATCAACTTATCAGCACATAACCCAACCTGTCAGGCATAAGACAGTGAATATCTGTCTCCACAAAATAATCAGAAGAATCAGTATATAATTGTCTGGATATTGCGATGCAATGGCACGAGCATCAAACCTTTAGAGTATTATTTGCTGCCGTTACTTTGCAGTCATGAGGGTTAATCCTCTGATGATGCTGTTCAGTTTGACAGGCGCTAACTCTGTCATCTTTGTTTAGCTGAAAATGTATATGAATATATATTAATAAATATACAAATATATATATATAAAATATCTTTATATAAAATAAATATATATATATGCATATATATGTATATATATATATATAAATATATATTTATATATAAAAAATACATATATATACAAACATATATGTACATAATATATATATATATATATATATATTTATAGCTGTCATCATTGCTTGACTGTGAATATATATATGTTATATATATATATATGCATATATATAAATATATATATATATATTTATCTATACTTATATATGTATGTAAATATATATATATATTTATATATATATATATATATATATATATCGGTATATTTATATATACAGATATTTTACATATATATACGTAAAATATATATATATATATAGTGATATATATTCGTATATATATATATGTGTCAATATGTATATATGTAAATATATACATAAATATATATATATGTATTTATATATAATATATACACATATATACATATTTATTTATGGGATATATAAATATATATATATATATATATATATATATATATATATATATATATATATATATATATATATATATATATATATATATATATATATCTATATATCTCTATATATATATATATATATATCTATATATATATATCTATATATATATATATATATATATCTATCTATATATATATATATATATATATATATATATGTAGAGTTTACCAATGCATTTTAAGGCACAGCCCAATAGCGCGATGCACTGGTGCAGCTAGATGGGCAACAAATGACAAACAGCAGAAGCGTCGGACATTTAAAGCGCGGATTTGTGACGCCGTAGTCTTGTCACATAGCGGAAAACTTCGTCGTCGACGATTTTGTTGAATCGATTTATATTGTACCTCAATGCATAAATACAAGGTGGTCTTGTTTGGAAATACCAGGACAATGGATTTGGTCGATCAAATCGAAGATCTGCCAGCTATCCGATATCAGTGATTATGTGGTCATCATTCGTAGAAACTTAATAGATTTTGTAATTATCTATTGAAGCAAGACTGTCACATTTGCAAAAAACCAATACAGCCTGCAATTTGTCTTCATATACGTGACTAGCATCAACAAACAAGTCCAAGGTTGTTTTTGCTTGCTTGTTTATCGACATGGCGACGTTTTAATGAGTCAGTCGGTTCGTGTGATAAATATGTACAAATCAGCGAGGTCGAGTCGGGGCAAAATCCATCAGACCGAGCTCTGCTCTTGTTACAACCACCTGCTCCACCTGCTCCGCCTGCCAATGTATCGTGTACAATCAGCGACTGTATAACGCGCTCGGCAAAACATTCGGATCGTCCAATATACATTTCCTTTGAATTATCTATCCACCATTTTCCCGCAAATGTGATACGCATAACTCTTATCTTCAGGAACACGATATAGAGCTGTTATCTTCATGAGGGTGTCGATAGCAAGCAATTTTTATCAGCCATGGGGTGCAAAGTCCACCATGCCATCACCCATCTCACTGACCCGACAACACAGGCGCTACACATCAGTTGAGAAAATACTCTAATATTTACATAACATGTAAATCATATCCGCAGCAACTTTGTGATATCTCGGGTGAGATATTGTCATCATCTAACCCAAGCAAGGGCAACATTTGAAAGCTCATAAAAGCATTGGTGTTAACGACAATCGTAACTATCAATCTTAAGTCATTGGAAGGAACATAACTAGCATTTCAAAAGTGCATGGCTGAAGCTAGGTAAGGCAAATATCATTAGTATCCGAGGAAGTGAGAGATGACATTCATAGAGAATGATCAATGCCTGTTGAGGGTATTGCGCTTCGCACATACTGACCAGCTTATGACATGTGGTTTCAGTTCACCGTGTCACTTATTATCTACCGATAACAACTGTTCACTCAGAGCTGTTCTGCTTCTCTACGATGTTCCCACTGAAATCATATTAAATAACTATATGTATGCATATGACATGTAACGCATTCATATAATGATCCGGGCTCATGACTAATAACCTGGAAAGGGGTTGAAAACAGCGGCTTATCGTTTCAGTCAAATAACACAATGGAGCTAATTAGAAACAAGAGTACCCACAGTCGTTTTACTTAATCTTGGTTGTTGCGTGAGGCCATAAAAAAT
Organism: Urechis unicinctus; assembly: GCA_034190875.2. NCBI lineage: Eukaryota > Metazoa > Annelida > Polychaeta > Xenopneusta > Urechidae > Urechis > Urechis unicinctus. The sequence goes on from CM067342.1 coordinate 30,418,647, forward strand.
AGTGCGGTTCAGGCATTGTGCTTGGCGCGGTAAAAGTAATATTGGAATCAACATTCATGTTTGAGTCAGACGTAGATAATTCATGAATCTTTGAATAACATGTATGTCAATGATGATGTCGCTGTCCATGATTGCTGGCTTGTAAGTATGCACATTACACGTAGTTTTTTTGTCAAGTCTATATGCTGCTGTAAAGCGTAATAGCTTGGAATCATTCCACAACAAATGTTGATAACATAATGCACACATTCGAATAGAGGGTACATCTTTGACATGGCTCTTCGTCATTAGTCTGTATACATTTAATAATCTTTTAAACAAGCAGTTGTCGTTATTGTTTTTCATATTATTAGAACCATTTACCAATTATCTCCCTCGTTTTATATATATATATATATATATATATATATATATATATATATATATATATATATATATATATATATATATATATATATATATATATATATATATATATATATATATATATATATATATATATATATATATATATATATATATCTATATATATATATATATATATATATATATATATATATATATATATATATATCTCTATATATATATATATATATATATATATACATACATATTCTATGAAATGGTGCCGAACTGGGCAAATGAATAATATTAATCGGAGTACTATCGTGGGAAATTATGACTAGACATGGCATCAACATTTCAAGAGAAAGGATCCGTCAGAAATTTTTACATGAGGGGAAGCAAGCATTGATCGATTTAAATCTGGCCAGCAGTTCATCTAGCTCCACCGTCGTGGCTCTCTCCAGGAAGGCTATCAAGGAATGATAACATCCTACACTGTAACGAGCACACCACAGCACAACCTACTCACTTTGTGTTATGTTTGTCATTTTCTCTGATGTGAAGAAGCTGTGTCAGTAAGATAAAAGAGAATGCCATACATACAGCAGCGGGCGTACTCCACTAGCCCTAGCTGACACTGCCGATTGTAGGGGCCGCATCCAGGAATAGATGATAGATGTCCACATTATCAGCAACACTAACTGAGCAATAGAGGTATTCACTGGCTTCAATTTGCACGATGTTCCATGTGCCGACTCGGTAATGACTTTCTGATGCATAAATATTCTGTCCGCTAGATACGGTCTGATTTTCATCCAGTGGAATAAGCATTGCAGGTACATCCACAAGTACCGATGTCTATAATCAGCTGAAATAGAAACTGCTGATATTTTCCCGATTCGGGCGTGTCTGTGGTAGTGGCTATACAACGCGTAGAGGGATGATGGATTATCATTAACTGATGCCATAAGAGAGGATAGGCCCGGAAAGCGAGAAGCTTATCAAGAACGAGAATTGTTCATGTCACTAGGATGAAATAAATATTCTGGTTATAGATGACTCCATTGATTCCATAAGATGACTGTCTGGATGTGAGTTAATTGAGCCACTGCTCCGATACTACGTCATGTGGCAAGCCCTTGGTTGAGGACCATAATCAATATCTTGAAATCAGTCTCGCTTCGACTATTTTTGTGGGTTCTTTTGTATATAAAGCTCATGCCGTGATAACGGAAATTCATCAAGGCTCAGATTGTTTTTTAACATACATCGTAGATCTGTGATCTGTTGTATTTTACGATCATATACATCAGAAAGAATTGCACAAACTACTCATACAGATGTTGCAATATTATCAATACCACACGCTAGCTAGTGCTTGCTACAACATTCGCCTTGAATGTCATCACGACAAATGTCTTGAACGGCACACATGAACGCGAATGATAGTCGACATTCGTGAATCTGTTAATTATTTCATAGGCACGTGTCTGTCAAGTTCACGCATCGCGTTCATCGGCGTTCACTCCTAGTTAGGAGCCAATGAAATATTCCGTAGCTGTAGTGGGGAAGTGGAGGAGGTGGGCGTTAGGGTTGGCTTGTGTCATGAAGCGTTAGAGCGACTGTATTGGCATGCGTTGCAAAGTGTTATGAGGGTGAGGGTTGGAGGGTTTAAAAACATGCGTTGAGTAATTGTGAATGACCCCGTTCACAATGGTACAATCAAAGTCACCGAGAAACATTATCGCATAGCAAGTGGCACAATAAATTACATTTTCAGCTCATCACTCATATGTTTTCACCGTGTTCGCCATTAGTACCACTGCTCGTGTTGGTTTTATGTAGGATCAACGGAAATAATTACCCACGATTTAAATATCGGTATATAGTATGGCTAGCCAAGCAAAAGCATCCGCTTGGCTGATCATCATCTAGATTGAATTGTTTTATCCAATGAGCATATTCTGGTCACGCTTGGTTCCCTATTTTACTTGTAGTGCTTGCTGAATCCAATCAAACATAGACCCATTCGACTGGAATCACCATTTTAATCGGCCGATTCACACCTGCTAGTCTCAATAGACTATATGAAGCATTTGCAATATAAAAAGCCCCTTTAAAACCGGCAGTAAGTTGATAACGATTTGATTGATCGCTTAACGCCTTCCATCGGCATATCATAGTCTCAGGACTTATCGATGTTTTCGGATTTTAGACAATGAATCGTTAAGTAGATGGCAGCAAAAGAATCCTAGAGGAAATTGTACTGACATATAGTCAGGGCTCAATATGGACAGCTACGATGATAATTTCTCGACAACAATCATTGCCATATACTATAGAGCAGGTGGGCCCAACAACGGTGACAGTTATGGTGAAATCCGGTTCCTATTTCAAAGGTAAGGTCAGACCATGTAGTAGACAATGCTTGCCAAGACAAACGCATTTGAAATAAACGCTACATGCATATACTTGCCGAGATGCTTGCAATTGTAGTTCCAGTCACATTAGAAATTTACTCATTTATACCAAGCTACGACGAGAACAAAGCCATGCTCACCATGGTACCCGGATTGTTTATGACCTAAACTATAACAATGATTCCCAATCGTATATGGAAATACGAACACTAAATCTAAATCAGCACTTGCGTAGAACTGACAAAATGGGAACAATATCAATATCAATGATTACCTAACAAAAAGACGTCTCTTACAGAGCAATAAATATTTCTCGACAATACACAAATATGACTATATCCATGTAAAGCAGGGTGCCTCGCATTGATTGATTTCCATCGCGTGCGGATGACCGTAATGGATGCTTGGTTTGCAGAAGGTGCCAATTGGACTAACCACAGGCGCTCGGTTCGCAAATTGTACTGAGATTGTAGCCGACCCTATATAAGAGCAACGCTGCCATAGGTTATCTGCGCACTGGTAAAGGGTAGACTCGTAAGTGACTCTTGTGCTGCTCGCGATTAACGCGAAATACAAGCCGTTTTAAAGTCGAATATTGAGGACAGAATGTTTTAATAATCGGTTAAGCATCAGAAACACTAATCGCATTGTATTATGTCCAGGGTGGAAGACATAGATTTTGCATGTAAATAGGGGAATAGGAGATTTCAGGAGCCTTTTGGTTTCGTACCTTGACTTTAAGAGCCGAATGCCTGGGGAAATAATGATACAACAGTACTTTTTTCCTTTCTGTAAGCGAGATGCTCTTTGAAACCAAAGTAGCATGAATCGGTCGTGTTACCATAGAAGTTGCCCCGGTAGCATAATTATAGTCGAATTAATGTGATTCGATATGAAGGATGTACATTTCACCATATTCTTATATTCCACGTCAAATTTAATAATTTTCATTTCTAGTCGGCATCTCGTGTTAATGTACTGGGAGAGATAGTTACCTATGGTGTGCAACTGTAAATCATATTTCCTCATATTGCGCCTACTACGGTGGGTGCGATTGATAAAAACGCATGTATTGATTTGGTGATTTTATTGAACATAAAGATTCGAAATTCGATTGGCAAGCTATCAATCTTCTGCAGCAGCAAATGATCCGTGCTATTCTACTTGTCTCGTAATGCATAAGCTGGCAAAAGAAAGTATCAAATTAGGAATGAAAGACCTGTTGTTTGTGGGGTGTGGAGTAACAAGGCGGTCTATTTCAGGTGAATTGCCCTCCAGTGCATGTGCATTTAGCTGGGTAAGTAACGTTGTTGATAAGGATTCACATTATTGTCTTAAAAGAAACTGTGTTGCATCATTGCCAAATAGTTAAAACTTTGACGTTAAATGGGAAAAGATTAAAAGCAAAAGCATATGTCATGCCATAAACTTGTGCTTTGGCAGCATATACACTACAGTTTGTATTCTGAGGATGAGATGTAAGAAACACTTGTCTTGTATAAACTTCGCTTGAATTTTCCATAGTTCACTTGTTACTCTACAGCAATTAAGTATTTGCCACAACACTATTTGGTTCAGAAGAAACAGCAGTATGTGGAAACGTACCAGTTATGCAAGATTTAGAAAACATCTGTTAAAATTGTCCACACATTTATCAGCTACATCGCTGATCACTGCGGATGTACGCTCAGCACGTGAATCGTCTCTGTACAACAGTAGCAACATGTACTGAATCTTAACTAGCATGAGGACAACAGATGACATTACTGTCAGATCAATGAAAGGCGACTAGAGGACAAAGAAATGGTCGTCGTGCATGGTAGACATTAATGATATGAATATACTCATGTTGATAATTGGTGGGTCCTACTTTCGTTAAGTCAATATAATTAATAGACGATTATGGGACTCGAAACCGCAAGCACGAATGGTATATGCTGCTAAATATATATGAACACATCCTTGACGTTGTTTTTCGACCTCGCTTCTGCCGTACGAGATTTTTTCTCATTGCATGTCAAAGATACAAAGCGAAATGGACATTTGGATATTTGTGACGTCAAATATAACAAGAAACCTCTGGGGCTTGTTCTCGGCCAACATGCTTGAGTAATACAAGAATTTGGTAATGCTAGTTCATAAGCGGTCATTCAATATAAATATACGTATAATATATATATATATATATATATATATATATATATATATATATATATATATATATATATATATTTATTATATATATATATATATATATATATATATATATATATATATTTTTATGTATGCATATATTTATATGTATATTCATATATATTATATTATCACAACAGTATTCGCTACTATATATATATTAATGCTATATATATATACCAATATTTATTGTATATTTTTATGTATGCATATATTTATATGTATATTCTGCTATACTAAGTATCTGATTACGCTCACAACAGTATTCGCTACAACCACTACGCTTGCCCTACATTATTAACTGCTCATATCATCATGCCATGGGAAGCATCTCTTTTGTTGGTACCAATATCTGTGATATTCGATCTATTCTGCTGTGTTTGCATATAACCAGTTGTTTTGCCATAACTGGGCTCTGCTGACTTCTTACACTAATACAGCCTCCCCCTTCTCCAACATAAGACTGTGCTACCCATTTGAATGGTTCTGATTGTTGAATCCCTGCTAGGGTCCAAACAGAGCTGTTGGTTTTTATTACTGAAAGTGAATTGGAGATTCCTACGTAACACACGATGCGATTGAGGTCAGAGCATGACGCTTACAATGCTGCAGTTATATTCATACACGAGGATCTTTTTTCTTATTAGTGTGAATTATTTTCACAAATCTTTTTATCTGGGGCTATGTTTATAGTGATAGAACGCTTATCAACCAGCGCCATAAGCGCCCTTCATATAATGCAAATATCAAAATTATATAAAATAGAAAATTATACCTTATTAATATTGACCAGCGCATATGGTGACCCTAGAGTTACAGAAGTACGGGATAGGCGAATTGCTCCAAGAGTCTTCTGTTGCGAGGATTCGGGTGAATGGCCTATGAACACCCGTAGCTTAATTCATAATGCGCACACGCTCATGTATTAGATGCTTGCTCAAGCAATAAAATTTATATAACCTATGTATATGGCACGTTTCTATAGTTGCTTTAGTGACATGGGCCATTGGTATTGTGCTGTGGGAGATAATGTACAATCATATCACTCTGACTGCGCTTATCATATTAGTTCAAAATAAGTCGGATGGTAAAATCAGTGTCCAAAAATGATAATCTGATGATGAAGCAAATGTAATCCGTTCTCAGAATAGTTTCTTTTACCCAACATATCGGGCGCTGTGACTGCATTACTGATTTTATACTAACGCTGTAACTACAGATACATAAACACTTATTGTCATGTACGGAAGAACTCAACCACGAACTGGGATCATAAGTTTGTTTCACTCTCCAGAGCGTCGAAGTCAGAACTCTCAACGTCTCGGAGATCACATCCTTTCATAGGGGACCAGGCCCTTTTTTCTCACGTGGACGTCATAACAGCCCACACAAATCAGTCAGTGAATGCGGATAACCCGCCAAACACCACTAATGCTTATTGATGTGCTGTAGTCTTCATGAGAGGTTAATTAACGAATCCAACGGTCATATAATTATGAGGACTAAAAGTACGTCAACACAACATTCATTTAAAAGCAACATAATAGCACCTACAAACAAGCATACATACATAAAAACATACTACTAAAGGCACCATAGAGCATTGACCACTGACATAGCCATCGGCCAAGCCGACCGCTACTCGACCAGAGCAGGTTTTACAACTCATGAACCCGACCTCACTCAGACAAAACCAGTTTAACAACTTTTACTCTGTCATGCTTCTAAACGTGAATAGGATGTGACATCTGCCTAATGCATAGGAATCTTGGAGGATACCTACGATAACAGCTAGTCTGCATGTTAGTAGAATGTATGTGCCAGTGTCTACAGATGGTAGAGCATGGATGAATGAAATAGATAGTGAGGGTGGGTAAAATTTTGAATACTGAATTTTGAATATTGAATACATTCCGTAATTAGCAAATGTCTTATTTGCATACGATGCTTTACAGCTATTCAGCTGGTATTAAGTTTGGTAGTTACTCGTTGTGTCACTATTGCTTGGCTGAATGTTATCGCGAACTTAATTCCCGGGGTTTAGTATTTCAGTCGGTACTAATACTCGCGATGAATTTACTAGGTAGTCGTACATCCATCACATATTCGGATTGCGTTGCTGGCAACGTCTGCAGACGATTCAACATCCAGTCAATCGCAGAAGTAATCGCAGACGTAACGCAAGAACAAAATGTTGCCCCTAAATATCAGGAAAAGACAGTGATGATTCGATGAGCGGTAATCATGGTGATAATGGACCTTGAAACAAATAGAATACACACACACACACACACACACACACACACTCACAAACACACACACACACACACACTCACACACACACACACACACACACACACACACACACACACACACACACACACACACACACACACACACACACACACACACACACACACACACACACACATACACCCCAAGCACACACACACATTCATTCACTATTACACACAGATTGCATTAACTTTCATGCATATCCGAGTCCACTATCAGTCATCAGGTAGTCTCTACTCGTATGAGCTAAAATGAATTACGGATTCATAGTGACAGCGGATGATAAGCAATCAGATAGCGTACGATGACACGTTGATTACCGGAGTAAATTGATTATTGATCCCTTCGCCGTTGCGATAATGAGATGGCTTTGGTGCATTCCTGATCACATCCGGGTTTTTTCAATTATTGTGGGATAATGGTGCTTGTTTGTGTATCCCAGGATCGGAACTTTGGCAAGTCTAATATAAAACAGTATGATCGACCACGTCGACAGCGAGTGATCGACAGAATGTTATTAATACAGTTGCAGCGTTTGGTTGAATATAACTAATTGAAAGAATGCATGGAATATCCATGCCATATAGTGACAATCGACAAAGATTGCATTACCATATATATATATATATATATATATATATATATATATATATATATATATATATATATATATATATATATATATATATATATATATATATATATATATATATATATATATATATATATATATATATATATATATATATATATATATATATATATATATATATTCTTGTATATTTGAAATGAGAGGCCGTAATGAGGCACATGTATCTTTGGTCTCTCGAGCGTCTGAACAAACAGAAGTACCATTACATGAATACTGCCAATCAGAATACGATATACTCCTGAGATGCATAAAAGTATGGTAGATTGGTCGTGAACCATGCGCGCCACCTTCGTTTCTTTTCATAATATTTAGAATAGACAGCATTTGATATTGGTAATTTCATCACTTTAAGCCCTTCAGCTAGTTCTTTCCGTTCCAGGACTTTTCCATTTGTTTAAATATTACACGATTAATCGTTACGTTTATACGTTTCTCTAGACAATAAATGAGCCACACAGGAACTACTTAGTTATATGAGTACTTAATAAGAATAGTTCTGGGTAATGTCAGGCATAGCAAGCATAACTGGAATTCAATGTATGACCATGAATTTTTGTCCATTGGAGCTTGTGTTATTTAGGTGCCATTTGCTTTACATTAACGCATTTCGTATTTCTGTTCGGGAAAGAATCGGATGCCCGAATTCCTGGTGACATTACACGCGGCATGACGCATTATCCCCACCACATTTACGAAACAGGTCATAAATAATGCGCGGTCAACCATATCCATTTATCACAATAATTACATGGCCCCTGAGGTTGATGAAAAATTGGCTTTCCATCAAACAAATTAAATTGGATAATGTCACCACTTTAACGGCTAAGAAGAAAGAAAATTAACGAAGACAAGGACAAAATATGTTGGTTTTCAAGCTGCTTCCAAAGTAATAAACCAGTCATAAAAACTGTGGCGCCATACTATGAACTATCAAAAATAAGTCTGTTTGATGGAAATACGCCCGATTTAGCAATAATTAACTAATTTGGGAAAAGTATGCGTTCTCCTCGTCGGGAGCGGCCATGTTGGTGCGCCCATTTTGATGACATCAGGGGCTCAAGTCTTACTCCATGATATTAGAATCTCGGTCAGCTGGATGCAGTATCACGTTAATGGTAACATAGGTTGACCGATGACCGCGAGCAAAAGGACATAATCACACGTTTACACAAGAGTGCACATGCCAGACGACACACAAACACGATCGTCTATTAATATATTGACCTGACGAAAATGGGACCAACCAATTATGAACAAGATTATTGTTATATCATAATTGTCTACAACACAAGACGACCATTTTCTTGTCCTCAAGTCGCCTTGTTTGTGTTAATATTGTTGTACAGAGACCATGCACGTGATGAGCAGGCATAAATCGGCAGTGATATAGCTGATAAATTTCTTTCTTAAAATTGCAACATTGGCAGGTTTCCACCTTAATATACTGCCATTCTCTTCGAACGAAAGAGTGTTGAGGCGAATACTTCAATGGTGCAGAGAAACAAGGATAAGCTAACTATAGAAAATTCAAGCGATGAAAATACAAGACAAGTATTTTATACATCTTCGAAATCTAAGCTGTGGAATCTACGCTGTTTTTGCAATTAATCTTTTTTGTGATATATCGTTAACGCGCAGTAACTGTTTGGCAGTGATGTAACAGTTGCTTTTAAGACAATAATGTGAATCCTTACCAAACAGATATCTAACCCAGCAAACTGCACATGCACTGATATAAACCGCCGTGTCGCTCTACTCTCCTGGAACAACAGGACTTGCATACCTAATTAGGTACCTTCTGTTCGCTCGCATATGCGTTTTGAGAATAGCACAGTTTATTTGCTGCAGATTATGGATAGGTTGTCAATTGAATTCTGAATACGTATCTACAATGAGATCAACAAAGGAATGCATAAGATAATAGCAATTGTACCAACCATAATAGGCGCAATAGGACATATTTGTGTTAATGTACAGTTGCACACTATATTTGCCAATACATATATTCAAGATGCCGACTAAAATTAAATGATTAAAACCTTATGTCGGGCTGAAATATAAGAAAGTGAAATTATCGAATCATATTGACTCGACAATAATAATGCTACCGGAGCTAATTATGTGGTAACAAGACCTATCCATGGTACTTTAGTTTTAGCGAGCATCTCGCTAACAGAACAGGAAAGCACATTGGCATCATTATTTCCGCAGGCGCTCGGTTCCCAAATCGATGCTTCCAAGCGCCGAGCTTTTTTTTAAATATTTCCATCACGTTTGACCTCTGGTTGCATAAGAATAAAGAGATGGGTGGGGGGGTGACACGAACTTAGCCATTGTCCACTCTCTTGTCGTATTATCAGAAATGTGAGTTGTACGAATCATAATGAACTACCCGGGGCTCTTTTCACTCCGTTCACCAACTAAGTACCTAGTAGCTGTTGCTTAATGTCGTTAGAGCGGGAAAAGCGGTTGTATGTCTGTATGTCTGTATGTGTGAGTGTGTGTGGGGGATGGGGGGGATGGGGGTGTGTGTGTGTTTGTAAGGGGGGGGGGGGGGTCCATGCGTTATCGTGTGCGGGTGTGTAATTATGTGCATTTTAGACATTGCTGTTCTGTACTGTAGTTTGTACAGAATCAATGGTTTTTGTTATGATGTATGTTTTTGATGTTTTCATCAACGCTTATTCAATAGCATGTCAACGATCGTTCTGCTCCATCCGCATAATTCACTTTTTGATATGGTTAGCACCACATCATTGCTATAATCTAGGTATACAAACTATCTAATCACCAGAGTACTGATCAGGTTAGTACCGGATCAACATGAGGTCGCTTGCGGAAGAAATATTAGGCTAGGAATTCACAAATACTTCCACTTTCCAGAGCCTTCATGTTACATGACCATTACAGAAATTATTGCCAATATATCGAGCACAACAACGGTGATGATTGAGGTGACAATCGCTTGTTCCATTACAGGCAAATCAGTTCGAGGACTCGGCAATATTGGCGCACCGAATCAGATTTGATATTCACTATTAATGCATGTTGTTCTGCTGGCTAGTTAACCTAGGAATTAGTATTTTAATGATAATTTGTCCAGCCTAGCGGGAATCAGAATAAAAATGTAATGCGAGTGTTTTCAATGCATGTTTACAGCGCAGGTGCTATCCAGGTGTACCAGAGTATGTTGTTATGGGGATGGATGTCACTCTTCGTTGGGTCAGCGATGTGCCACAAACTTAATTGCACGAATGACCCTGAAATGATAACACGCAACATCATCCACGACATCATTACTATCGTACCGTTTCAAATTACGAAAAATGTCCATCGATGCAATGGCAAATCTGTTATGTTTCTGTTAACAATGCAAACGGTTAAAGCGATGTGCAGTAATGCAAGCGGTTAAAGCGATGTGCAGTAATCCAAACGGTTAAAGCGAAGTGTAGTTATTTGTTTAATTTTGTATCTGTTTCAATATTTGAACAGAGATGCGGAATTTTACATTCGACCATTTTGGCCGAAAGGAAAATGCGAAAATAGCTTCAATTGTGTGCTCAATGATAATTGATTGCCCACCGCTTCAATAGAAATCCCAGGACTAAACCCAGATTTTCATTTGCGTTGAGATGGACACAATGGCAATGTTATCAATACTGAGGGCCTAGCAAAATGAAGTTCCTCACAGAGGACCACAATTACCACGACCATCCAATATCAACGCTGTACTTCCATGTGTAACCAGGCGCCTCATATTGATTGATTTTCAGCAACGTGGATGACGAAAAACAAATGTCAATTCAGCAGTCTATTGGAGAGCCAAAATAATCTCGTGGGCGAATTCTACTTAGACTAATGACACTATTGTGGGTTTACTATATGAAGCACTATCTGCAATTGGTTAGACGCCCGCTACTCCGGTACTGCTGAGTTACCATGCATTTTCCCTCATGTAGTATTTTATTGTCGAGTCGGTAACATTTACCAGATCAGTCATTTTAGGTGCAGCATTCCATTGGTATAGTACAGACCAACATCCATAATTCTGTATGGGAGGCTGCGCTTTTATTCATTATACTTCTGGTTAGTATTTCTCAGATATGTACTGGTAAAGTTAGTTGAAATACAGCGTGAAGCTACACGCCAATGCAATTTCTCAAGCAAGATACAAAATAGCCATTCGCTCGGTAAGTTATCCATTGTTAGCAGTATTAACAATAATTGGTGATGAGCAGATTACTACTGAAGTTAGAACCAGAACAATGCAAGGCGACTTAAGCATGAGACTATGGTCAGCATGCTCGATAGCAATTAATCAATTAATGATAATCATGTTCTAGTTTTATAGGGTCAATCTAATTAATAGATAATCATGGCACCCCGATTCGAAAGCATGAATATTATTTGCTATTTAGAAAAATGCCCTTATCCTTGCCAATACTTGGTTATCTAGCTTCATCCAGATCAGAGGATTTCTTCTTGTATGTCGACTTCACATACGCCAAACCCAATGATTCTCATGAATGTGTGTAAATGGATTTTGATGCGTTATTTCATAAGCTGCTGTATTAAAAACCATACCATACTGTTACCATTAATATCGTATTATGGTTGTTTCCAAATATTGTCCCAATACATCATTTGAATTCAATAAACAGTGCGCAGCAAAGATTATGTTGGGGCAAACCTACAATAAGCGCAAAACTTGTATTTGCTATCGCTATTACACTGCAGACGCGATATATATTTGCTAGCAACCAATGTTAGCCAACCATCCTTTACCTGAAAAATTATCCAGCCAATCAGATATATTGATGCTGTGCTTACCTAATATTGATGGGGAAAGCTTGAAAAGAATAATTTACTGGAGGAAGATTTGAATCCTATTTGATATATTGCGTAGTTTTCAATAAAGACGCTTTGCTCTCAACATAATCTGAAAAAATGTTTATGCGTCTTTTTTTATCAATTCAGTACTGATACCAATCTGATTGTGTGACGCTAGTTATCCGTCATAGGAACTTTCAAATTAGAGTTTTTATCTATTTAAGCAAACTAAAATATGCATTTGAAATGGAAAAATTCGTCACAGTGGTACATAGCCGTGCCGAGATCAGCACTAACAAATATTCCATTCCCACCTGTTACAATGAGTTAGCCCAGGGCTTAATACCAACCACCGCCCGGGGCTAGAGAGACAGTCATACGGGCTAGCAGATATTCCATAATAATGTGTAGACTACAGGTCCGTTCAGGCGAGTGGGTGTTGACATGGGGGGGGGTAGAGGGGGGGGGGGGGGGGGAGCTGCGGCGGACAAATTGTTCCAAATGATGCGCGCAAAGGTCAAGGTCTACACCACTGACATCCCTTCAGCGCGCCTATTACGGAATGGGAATGGGAAGCTTCGTAGAAAGCCAATCATAACGCTTCTTGCTTGTGGTATTAAACTTACATCAAGAAAAGCTGCATAACAGCTAAAATACCAAAAGAAATCACAAAAATGTCGGGTCATATAGGCGGATTGTTGACTTTACATACTTAAAATAAACATATTTTGCTCAAGAAATCCTTGTGTTTTCAGCACTGCTCTTCTGATGAAAATAAATGTAACGATGTAGCGTCAGTGAAAGTAATGTTACATTTGAAGAAAAGTTCGGGCTACTGAACATTTAACCTGGGCTAGTTAGTTTCATAACCAATTTGCCTGACTGGGTGGAAATGTAAGCCCAGGTTAACCTCATTCTTAAGGCTCATCAAATGCTTACCTCCTTTACTAGTGTCCGGTTAAACACTGGTACTCTCTTATCCGGCACCTTGTCTCATAAGAAAACATTAGTTTAAGTAAGTCAACAACTGTCAAGGCACCAATTTATCTACCAAAAGACAAGCGACTAATATCATCATTGCAATTTGCCGTAGCGGATATTGCTAATCGTCCTATGCATATGGTGGATGCACCCTAGCATTCCGGATCGGTGATACAGTTCGTTTAAGATGAAGTCCGTCCACTGCTGTCTGGCAACCGAGATCTCATAATGCCACGAGGCAGCATTTTTTCTCAAAGAGGATAGGGACCTCCAGAGCTCTTCCGTAAGGTGAAAATTAAGACCAGAGGAAGGTTTAAGCAAGGGCAAGGCAATTTTTTTATTTTGCGTCAATGAGCCTGTAAGCCTTGATAGGACGCACGGTAGGATGCACGGTCATGCAATTGCATACTTTTTATGCATGTATGCCACGTCCAATAGAATGGCCCAAGGCTGTGCCGCAAATTTGCATGTCACACTATTGCTCCTTTGTGACTACGAATATCTTTACATTTCTAATGAGCTCTGATGATAAATTAAGTTAAACTATATGAGTATTATCTGGTCGGTTAACTGGCGTCTCCTTACCTGTATGACCTTCCCTCTGAATTCATAAAGCTATGGTACCAATTAGTGTATTTTAAGTATTAAATCCTTGCCCTAGTCTGAAACAATGTGACGGATCAACAAGAGAAATGTTGGTTGTTTATGGAAAGATCACGACATAAACCATCGTTTTATGTCGTAGCATAATTTTATTTTCGCAGCCGCACACTATTGGCGGTATGCATTGAATATGCCACGAGTTACTATACGCATTCATTCGACCCAGTAGCAGTTTTTGAACCTGCGTTTATGTAGGACATAACAGGTAGCATATCAGGTGTGATATATGATGGGCATATACGCGGAAAATCGATGTCAGTGTATTGCTGTCGTTTGTGGTTTTCATTGATAATGTTGTCAACTGGCACACTGGGAAGGTCTGCGTGTAACTCATTAAATACTGCGTTCATTATCATACACGAGGATAAATTTGCTTATTAATTTGAATTATGCACACCCCAATTACAATCTGGTACCTTAATTATAGTGATTGAACGTTGCAAAAACAACTTAAGTGCCCTTCTCGTCATGCAAATACTACAAATATGTTATGCACCGCACAATATACTTTAGAGTTATCAACTAGCACATATGATAACTCAATCATTTCATAAGTACGACATAAGCGCACTGTACCAAAACTCTTGCAGCTGTTGAATCCAAATGAGGGTTCGGTTTCTGTGAACACCGACGGGTTACATCAAAATTCAGAAGGAACACCCCTCCAAAAAACGGCCTGATAGGTATATGATGTAAACTCAAGCAAATCAAATACGGAAATATGAAAACGTTGTCTGTCTAAGAATCGCTTGAACCTCTTGCTATTTGACAAAATGAGCTTAGTCATTTACTTGGTGCTGATGGCGTCCACGCGACTGACCGAAGTTGATTTCTTTAGAAAGCATAAATAATAAGATGAGGTAAAGCACTTGTTGGATTTTACCCGCCATAAAATCAAATCATTTATGCGCTGATTTTGCCAGTGGTAAGACATCGATTTTCATTGTTTACTAGATTAATGAAGCTATATTATGGCAATTGAATAGACGCGTTCAGCATACAATAGACTGGCCTGTTTGGTTAAGTTAACAATCAAAGATGGGCATACAGGGTCGATTATGATTGCAGGTTATCACAAGGTATCTGCAACGGTCATGGACGCCATGATTACCTTTAGTGTGCACTTGTGCATGTCAAAATCAGTGGATTTGGACGCTGTGTGTACTATAATCCTTATAATAACTGGTTTCTGAGGTTATACTAGCATGTTAATGTCAGATATATTAACACTTATAAACGCTTATAAAATTGGAAGTGGCATCCGTGGAATGTAAAGTACGTTGGTGTGTTGACAAGTAATAACGTATTGCTTTTAAAAGTCGTCTTTCAGGCGCTGAAATGTAAACGATCCCATTCTATCTGCTGATATTTTGCACACACCTGCTACCCTTTGCACATATAATCGCAAGCAGTATTTTGTATTTATAGAGTAATATCAGCTTCAGTAATGATTCAGCTTTAATATCGAGACGGCGAATCACACAGTCATGGGTGTGTAAGAATATTGAGTGCATGGCTACAGAGCATTGCCGGCACTTATGACACGTCATGTTCATAGAATATTAACTCGGAATATAGTGAATATCACAACATCGCAATCAATCATACCTGTTCATGTCTGTGTAATTTACTGGGCAAACTGCCTAATGTGAGTGACTTTGTATTGCGCAGCGACGGTTATCAGCGTATTGCCAGGTGGTGCAGATAGCAATGGCAAGCCTAACTGATAATAGGTGAGATTACCAGGTGGCTAATAGTGCTAGTGCGTGTGTCTGACGTTACATCCGGGCATAAATATGTTCGAACACGCAAAAGTGGGGTTTAATGGATCTCAGTTGCTCGCAAGTAATGGGGAGACTATATATTGTATACAGCACTGTAGTTTCTCTACGGACACTTCACTTAACCCACTGTATGGTGTGTTGATGATTTCATACAGAATATATCATTCGACCAAATCGCTATATCATTATAAACCACAAATAGCCATGCTGATTTATAGGTTAGCTGACACCATTGGGATTAAATCCTTGAATACTGAGTTTAAGGGTTGAGTATTGAGCAGTTGATAATGAAGGTAATCTTCATAACTGCATAACTATTTAGGATAGCTAACATGTTGGTGGATGATTACTGACAACATAACAAGAGCCACAGATAGGCTATGAACGCGAATGGAGAGGAGGGTGGAAGAACGGTTCAATCAGGCAATGCGCTATTCAGCGCCCTATAAATATGTTACGAATTGCTCTTTTTTTGTGGTAAGCTCGTCTACTCGAACATATCAGATTGCTGTAAAACAGGGGAGCAATTTGGCCTGTCAATTGGATAACCGTATTTATGTATATTTAAGAACGCAAAACCTCATCAATAGTTTAATACAACGCGTGGTTTTAAGTACGCATATAATCGTACCACACAAAGGAGCAGTCATATATGCTAAACAGCAAGAGCTGGGTATACTTTGAGGAACATTGGCAAATATGGGCGATGCATTTGAACTTAAATGCTCAATAAGCATAAGGCACCGACTACGTCTCTCCTTACCGTTTGACGCCTGCCCTGTGTTTAGAATTGCATTGAGCTGTTGCAAATCACCGAGATACATTGCTGTATCATTCGGCAGGCCATTTACGAGCAGTATCCTTGCCAAAAAGCTAGCGCCTATGGCCATTCCTGATAAAGTGAACCACGCCATGTCTTCATCGCATATTCGAGATGCTCTGTTGGTAAGTTATATATATATATATATATATATATATATATATATATATATATACATATATATATATACTACATATAATATATATATATATATATATATATATATATATATATATACATGAATATATATATATATATATATATATATATCTCTATATCTCCCGTATATATATATATATATATATATATATATATATATATGTATATATATATATATATATATATCTCCTACATATATATAAATATATGTATATATATATGTATCTATATATATACTGTATATACATATTATATATATATATTCCTCATATATCTCTATATATTCATCTGTATATATATACATGCATATATATATATATATATATATATATATATATATATATATATGTATATATATATTTATATATATATACACATACATGTATATATGCACTTATATATACATGTATACACTTACATATATTTATATATATTATATGCACTTATGTAAATATATATACTTATGTGTACACTAAGATTTATATAAACATATAAGCATATATTTATATAGATATATATCAAGTATATATATTACATCTATGTGTATATATACATATATAGATATATATATATATAAATATAATCTATATCTACATATATATGCACATGCTTTGAAAATGCATATATCTAAATATATGTATATAAATTTATATAAATACAATTATATATATATATACATATATGTCTATAAATATACATATATATGTATATTTATATGCGTATATATATACATATATATATATATATATATATATATATATATATATATATATATGAATATATATATATATATATAAATATATATATATGTGTGTGTGTTTGTTTGTGTGTATGTGTGTGTGCACTTGTATATGTATGTACTATGATTCATGGACGTCTGTAGTATGCTCTACAAAATACTATAACATTTGACGGACCTTCATATATGCGAAGCATTGCATTGTGAAACTATTGCTTTGGACTTTTTTAAAGGCGATATTGCGCTTCGATGCATTGATAAACTGCATTGCTCTGCAGTTTGCTCACGCTTCACCCGTCTAATATGCCTTTTTGTTTTTTATTGACTCTCATGAATTTGAACATTAGTCAACTATCAAAGTCCAAATCATCAAGTAGTCACTACTCATGTTAGCTTAAAATCACTTACGGATTCGTAATGAGAATGGGAATCAGATCTCGTACGATTGCCGAATGATTGCCATAGCTGTTGCTTAATGTCGTTAGAGGCGGGAAAAGCGGTTGTATGTCTGTATGTCTGTATGTGTGAGTGTGTGTGGGGGTGGGGAGGATGGGGTGTGTGTGTGTGTTTGTAAGGGGGGGTCCATGCGTTATCGTGTGCGGGTGTGTAATTATGTGCATTTTAGACATTGCTGTTCTGTACTGTAGTTTGTACAGAATCAATGGTTTTTTTGTTATGATGTATGTTTTTGATGTTTTCATCAACGCTTATTCAATAGCATGTCAACGATCGTTCTGCTCCATCCGCATAATTCACTTTTTGATATGGTTAGCACCACATCATTGCTACAATCTAGGTATACAAACTATCTAATCACCAGAGTACTGATCAGGTTAGTACCGGATCAACATGAGGTCGCTTGCGGAAGAAATATTAGGCTAGGAATTCACAAAATACTTCCACTTTCCAGAGCCTTCATGTTACATGACCATTACAGAAATTATTGCCAATATATCGAGCACAACAACGGTGATGATTGAGGTGACAATCGCTTGTTCCATTACAGGCAAATCAGTTCGAGGACTCGGCAATATTGGCGCACCGAATCAGATTTGATATTCACTATTAATGCATGTTGTTCTGCTGGCTAGTTAACCTAGGAATTAGTATTTTAATGATAATTTGTCCAGCCTAGCGGGAATCAGAATAAAAATGTAATGCGAGTGTTTTCAATGCATGTTTACAGCGCAGGTGCTATCCAGGTGTACCAGAGTATGTTGTTATGGGGATGGATGTCACTCTTCGTTGGTCAGCGATGTGCCACAAACTTAATTGCACGAATGACCCTGAAATGATAACACGCAACATCATCCACGACATCATTAGTATCGTACCGTTTCAAATTACGAAAAATGTCCATCGATGCAATGGCAAATCTGTTATGTTTCTGTTAACAATGCAAACGGTTAAAGCGATGTGCAGTAATGCAAGCGGTTAAAGCGATGTGCAGTAATCCAAACGGTTAAAGCGAAGTGTAGTTATTTGTTTAATTTTGTATCTGTTTCAATATTTGAACAGAGATGCGGAATTTTACATTCGACCATTTTGGCCGAAAGGAAAATGCGAAAATAGCTTCAATTGTGTGCTCAATGATAATTGATTGCCCACCGCTTCAATAGAAATCCCAGGACTAAACCCAGATTTTCATTTGCGTTGAGATGGACACAATGGCAATGTTATCAATACTGAGGGCCTAGCAAAATGAAGTTCCTCACAGAGGACCACAATTACCACGACCATCCAATATCAACGCTGTACTTCCATGTGTAACCAGGCGCCTCATATTGATTGATTTTCAGCAACGTGGATGACGAAAACAAATGTCAATTCAGCAGTCTATTGGAGAGCCAAAATAATCTCGTGGGCGAATTCTACTTAGACTAATGACACTATTGTGGGTTTACTATATGAAGCACTATCTGCAATTGGTTAGACGCCCGCTACTCCCGGTACTGCTGAGTTACCATGCATTTTTCCCTCATGTAGTATTTTATTGTCGAGTCGGTAACATTTACCAGATCAGTCATTTTAGGTGCAGCATTCCATTGGTATAGTACAGACCAACATCCATAAT
>CM067342.1:30446558-30466558 GCA_034190875.2 Urechis unicinctus
CCTCGGATTAGCCATCAAAGTTTGATGGGAAGGATGGGCAGCTTACCGAATGAACAGCTAATACGTATCTACATTGAGGGTTGCTTGAGAAATCGTATCCATCTTAGTTAGCACCATATGTGTTTAACTATCTGTACCGGTACATTTATAAGAGATGAAAAAATACAAACCACAGAATGATGTATACGCTCAATTCACCATTGCCTCGATGAGCAATGAGTTCTCAAATATTACATAGTTTTTGCCGATTATAATATGAAGGTCAACTGGGCTTTCTAGATTGTCGTGCATCGTGGACCCGACACAACGGCATATGCAGGCAAACAATATCTGTTTGACTCTGGAACGCATGGATTGTGCTTGTCGTGGGACGTCTAATCCTTGGTTTGACAAATTAGGAGTTACATCAGCAACAAACACCCTACTTAATGACGTTTTTCACGGGGGACAAAAAATTACGACATTAAACATGGTTATTTTGTAGTTGCACGACATCGGTTATAATCGGCTTGTTACTGCACAGTATAAAGTATGGTCATTGCGTGGTTACACGACATCAATCACGGCACCCTCAGACAATGACAGTTAATCATTAGCTGGTGCACGATGTATTATCGGTTGGAATTCGACAGCTCAAGGCAGAAATACCAGAAAGCAAGACAACTACGTCACATGTTATGGTGGGTGTCCTTAAAGGTCAAATACAACGATTATCACCATTTCTTAATTATGTGGTTCAAAATAGAGATAAATGACTCATTGCACCGACATGCATCAATGCTCAAAATCCACCGATAAGGTCCCACCCGGAAGAAAATACGCAGCCATCATCTCGATGCAATTTTGCCTCAGTTGGCCGTTAGGGGCAGGTTGTGTGACGTCACACTTGCTGCATCGCCTCCAAGAGAATTTGACAGCAAGCGAAACGAAAATCGTTTTTTAGGTTTTAAGATTACACCGTATTTACATGAAGCTATGGTGTCTTCTGACGAATATTACGAGGCCCAATTACATAACACTGGGGCAAATTATGTCCATGGCTATTTATTTGTGCATATTCGAGCGGGAGTTGAATCATCCAAATTAGACTGGGAAAATAAAACCGGCAGCTCTTACTCAGAATTCGCTTCGGATGCAAAATCCACAAAAGATCTCGACGAATAGTCAGTATAGAATACCCTTCCCAAGCTTTATTGAGAGTGTGTGCTGCAGAAATTTGGAGAGAGTGATGGCTATAATGTAGGAATGGCCATGCATCACCAAGCATCCCGCGTTCTTGGCAAACTGCCTGAACAAATATGTGCTGCAAGCGTCCGAATTTGAATTTATTCAAATGGATGGACCTGTTGGAGATGAGGTCTCTACTAATGAGTAAGTAATCCACTGTTACTACCAAAAAGGACAATTTGAGGTTGACCAATCATATCATTTATTGCTGTGTGAACATCAATCCCGCTGTGTAAAAAATATTTTACATAGCCCTGCATAAATGACAACACCAGTATCATGAAATCCAGGAACAGAGCTTAAAATGTGATAACAGCCATTAGAGAAGCCTGTCAACCAACCGTGAAGGCTAAAGAAGGCGAGGAGTGTTCTCGAACAGCGCATGTTACTTCACGGTCCGGAAATTCACGAATTTTACCGAGCGATAGTTTGACCGTTTTGATGTGGAAAATGTACATTTCTTAATAATTTTTCTTAATGGAAAAAAGCGCGCAGTCACCTTATTTTGGTTACTATACCCTTTGAAAACATTGAACTTTCGAAAAGTGAAATAAAACAAATCGTTGTATTTGACCTTGAACGATCTTGGTATCAATGTTAGCTTGTGTTTGTATTCCTTGAATCTTGGTATAAAACAGGTAATCCCCTTATCTGACTGAAACTGTACTAAGAAGCTTAACGCCGCCTACGTGCATTTATAGGGAATATCAAATCTGATTTGCGGCACCAGTATTGCCTGGACCTCGGTGTGACCTTGCTGTAAAATTATCAACCAGATTTCAGGTAAGATATGACAGCAGTCGGGCGTGGTAAATTGATTATCATTTCAGTAAGCTTATTGTAAAGGCTCTATAAAGGGGAGGTATTGGTGACTTCCTAACCACATGTTTCCTACAGCGACGACCAGTCACCTCGTTTGATCCTCCAGTGAAGACCAGTCATCTCGTATTGATCCTTCAGTGAAAACCTGTCACCTTGTATTGATCCTCCAGCGACGACCAGTCACCTCGTATTGATCCTCCAGCGACGATCAGTCACCTCGTACGGATCCTCCACTGACGACCAGTCACCTTGTATTGATCCTCTAGAGACGACCAGTCACCTTTTATGGATCCTCCAGCGACGACCAGTCACCTCATATGGATCCGGTACCAATCTGGTTTGTGTTAAGATCATGTTGATATCGATGATTGGGTTCTATTGTGCACGTAATATACGAAGAAAAATCGTTAACTAAATGTAGAAACATCAAGGCAACGAGCGAGTCCGTTGTACCGCTATGTCAACTGCAGCAGTATATGTAGCAACAGTAACTTTCCGGGCTGAACAATTTGCAACAGCTGAATGAGAATCATATAATGGGCAATGTCAACAAAGATAAATGGAATACAGGCATTTTTCAACGCTCGTCATTCTGTTTGATCATATTGACACAGATTGTTCACATCTAACGGAACGTCAGCCCTAATGCGACGAGAGAAGGATTGTGGGTTTTCATTGAGGTGGGCATCATCACGACCACTCCTCTTTATTACGGCCTCGGCCTAGACGTTATGCTCGTGGTAGCTCGACTGTTTGCACTTAGTGAGGAGAGGTTTTAGATCAAGGCCCGCTTTCATGCAAAAAGCAGAAACTGGTGTATACATTTTCTAAACCAGTTGGAAGAGCATGTATGGGGCACGCACCTAACGAAAACATAGCTGTAAACTTCACACGCCAGGCATTTCTTTAATCTGCTGCCTATGCATACAATTGGTATCCTTGATGCATATCTAGACATGGTCGTTGAATGATAATCGCTTCTGATCTGTGATGTCTCCTGACAACATAATGCATAATAAGGAGCAATTGGCGGAATTAAAACTCAATATTACAAGCGTGATTTTTAAGTGAACACTAGCTCATGTGAAATCAAACGCCCAACTGTTTTGAAGTGTTTGTTATTGTATTCAGTTTCAGTTTACATTTATCAACAAAATGACAGGTGCTTTGATTAATAGCCCCCGTAAAACGCTTATCGTTTCTGTATTAAAAATGGTTGAGTGCCATTTAACACAAGATGCCCATGAAACCATGGGTGAACTTGGCCTTTTAAAAATAATAATTACAACAAAAAACATAATATATATACACCCATGAATCAAGAAAACAATTATGATTGCAAAGTGATTCATGGGAAATGAAAAATCATAAGGCACAAATCACCATTACGTTATCATCGTTATGATGTCTAGTGAGAACAATCGATAGCCAAGAGTGATAATGCAGTATTGACTGGTATGGTTTCGTTTGCTGTGTGTTGCATCGATATGCTAAATTTTTGAGGGGACATACATTTTGACCGTCAATTGGATTGGTTCGTGTTGCAGCTTGCCGGCTTCACGCAAAGTGAGCTGGCAGCAGCGGCGATCTTTGTGAGACTATCAACCTTAAACATTCATTCAGAAGCCAAACAACGTTAAGCACTAAAAAATCTGTATCAATCAATAATAAACAAGATTACCTTGGGTTTATCAATCATGTTGAGTGTTTAGCTGTTGTTGGCACCTGTTATACATATAATCTATATATGACAATACATATTAGTGTGCTAGGCCGCGTGGCGTAGCGGGATGGTTTTAGACTGCCATGCCAGAGGCCGGTGTTCAAATCCAGTACACGGACATAATTTTTTTGCCGAATTTTCGTGCCACAACAATTATTTCATCACAATTCATGAGAACACGATTCGTGCTGTCGATGACAACAGCTAAGCAGTTTTTTATGACTATAGAACTGATATTTACGATTTTATTAGCAATCGAAAATTGGACGAAAATTGACTGAGTGAAATTTGTTTTTTCAACTCAACGCGCTGTGAAACCGACGAATATTTTGATAGCATATGTCAACAATCAAAGTTTGGCAATTGTATCAGCTTTCAGAAAATGTTAATTTTGTTACGATCGGACGATAATTAGTGAATTTATTGCGAAATAAAAAAGTTTAGAGATTTTTGTTACCAGAAATTTTCGACCTGCTACAATTTTTTTAACAATGCATTATTTACAACTAAGTATATTTAGAAAAAGTTTACAATTACATTACACTTTCAGAATATCTAAACTGTTTTTAAATGGAATTCGAAAGCATGGACGTATTGAGCATTGAACTTGTGTCATTTTTTGAAAACTTTGATGCTTTCGTGACCGGAAGTGACGTCATCGACATTCATGATTTTTTAGGATACGTCTTGGTATGTCGCTGAGAACATGTGAACCAAATTTTATTACCATCGGACATGTATTGACGGTTTTATAGGCGCTCAAAATATTCCTGAAACTTATATTGCCATTTGGACCGATACCACTTTTTTTCGACCTTAGGCGCTTGGGAAAACCGTCGGTGCGATAGCCCATATGGCATTAGAAAAAGTTTGCAATTTGAATGAGCTACACGATGGTGTAAATTTTGTAACGATCCGACCATTATTAACGGAGTTATTCGAGATACTAGTTTTTCACATATTCGATGACCTTGACCTTAGTTTTGGGTCAAGGTCAAAACAAAACCTCTCGGTTCTGCGCATCATTGGTCCCAACCATTTAAAAAAAAAAAATCTGAAAAATGTTAAAAATTGCGACCTGTATCGCGAAACAAAAAAATGTTAACAAACATACATACAAACTTACAAACCGGGGTGATCGCCATAACTTGGCTTCGAGCCAAGTTAATAAAGCCTTGTATGCAGCCATCACTAATTCACTATAATGTGTATACGCAAGTTATAGTGACAACTGCTTTCGCAACGGGGACATCGCCATTGACACGTATATATGAGTTGCACGACATCCAGAGTACCCCCCATCTCTAGTTAGTCAAATGCTTACTGCACACTCAACCTCATTTCCTCTATGTTCAGGTGCGGTTATCAATATCAAGATTACAGACCTTAGCCAAATAATTGCGAATTGGTGCTCAGGGCCAAGTGGTGGCTCAACGGCATTATAACGCCTGTAATATTGCTCCAGGCAGTTAGGGAATAGTCTGACCTCATCATTAAGGCGTCACTCTAGCCACACAGGGATATTTGGCGTGATGTTTATTCTGTTAGAAGCTTCTATGTAGCTTACATCGCACTCTTAAACCAGCTGATGAAAGGGTCCATTGGCATTAACCTACGTTCAATGAGATGACGTCATAACACATGTTAACAAAGTTAACATATCTAGCGTTAGTATTGCTGGTTCTTCGTACTTCGTCGGCTAACGTGTACAGTGTATATTGAAATCTGGCTAGATCAAAGCTAAATAGTGAACATGGTGTAATGTTGATGCCCTAATAATTAAGGAATAAAAGCTTGTTCACGTTGGTGGTAATTCATCTTGGAATCCGCGTGGAAGACGCAACGCACGATACCAACGAACGGAAATACCTCGTTGTTGAAACACATCTCGATAACATCACATGACATCATCACTATTTTGAGGATACACTGGCCCGAAGCCAATAGGCAATGAAAGTCTGATAACACATTCAACATTGACGCACTGTTGTAGCCCATAAGGATATACACAGAAACGAAGTAGTGATGGTTGTAAAGCCCTATGCAGCTGGCTGGGGAAGGTTTAAGGTATCTAATCGTGCCAGCTCAATTGTGGCACTTGAGAGCAATGAATTGATTGCTGAATTAAAATTTTGAAAAAGTTATGACGTGGAAGAATATATGGCTGATGATACTATAGGCATGGATAATGTGGTAACGTTGCTTCCCCGCTGGAACCAGGTTTGTTTCGATAAACAGAGGACCAGGTGATGCAACGACAAACTGCTTACTCATGTAAAATTATGTGACCATAGCGCATGTGGCAATCAAAATGGATACAAATAATGAGATTTGTGAAATCAACCGAGAACTGTAGCGCATTATGTCAATTAACCTCATATCCATGGTATGCCTGGAGGATGCTTAAGCTTCCGGTAACTAGTCACACTTCCAATATATAGCGTCACGAAGCGTATATATGTGACGGCAGAAATGGTTCGTTGCATAGAGAAGATCAATTTGCTTTCAATAAGGCACCAACAGCTCTTTTTCTGTATTCCTCAACATATCAGAAATTCAATACCAACACCATAGGTATATTGGCATGATGAATTAGAGAGAAGGTCATACATGCTAAGTGGCGCCATGTATAACTGTAATATGTTCACACAGGGAAGTTGATGATATGACGCATTTGTGTCGGAAGGAACTTAACATTGAACGCATAAAGGCGTTCGGCATTCTGCGTGTAAACGCAAGAATTGGTGTCTTATCTTTAAACTCACTTACCACTGCACAAATAGACGGATAAATGATGTGGGTTAAGTCTCATGTCTCTTTTGACTCGACTGGCGGGAATATAGTATTCTGATTATTCTGATCGTAGAAGGCATACAACAGCGTCCACAGTACTACTAACAATTTATTTATTCTAGAATATATAAGCTTCTTTAGCCCAAAGATACGATAGTCTAGCAAGCCATGTCGAACCCGAAAACAGACCCTTTCGCCGTGTGTATGGAAAATGAGAACCACACTAGTGTCTCGGATTTATGCGATTATGAAATATGTGCCTAACTTTATATAACAGTTCATGTCTGCCGAGTAGGTGAACCTAGTGCATCTTCAAATTGGTGCCATCTATGACACCTTATCCCGCATGACTTATCATCCATATCAAACTGTACAATATACTCAATGGTGGCTAGGCGCAATATGACAGGATAGTGACAGGATAGTGTTGCATAAGATATTTTTGGCAAACGCCTAATGTGGGCGATAAGATAAGCACTATTCTCAAGACTCATCTTGTAGGAAGTTGCCTAACCTGTTTAACATATAAGCCAAGTACATAACGCGTTCGTCCATTTGTTATAAGAACACAGATGATGGCTACGATGTAGTATTCAAGCTCAATAAATCTCGAACAACAGAACTGCGGACCCGATGTCATCTCAATTGTCCGAGCATGATTGATTGGCAAGTATATAAGAAGATACTAGTAAACTGCGCATGAATCACGTAATTGTATATGCACCCATTGCTAGTTGTGCCACTGGATGATGTGCTAGTCAGATAACATGGCCCTTGGTAGCTCTCTTGTATCCTCACGACTACACAAGAATCGTAAATCTTAGTCAAACCCGTGTCTTGTCTGAGCAAACCTTTTTCCATATTGTTTGTCAAAAGGTGCGAACATATTGAGAGACCAATTATGTGCTGCGTTGATGAGTTAAACAAAGTATGTCATCTATTGTTCTTATGGAAGATTCGATGCACACCCAATACAATTTGTATCTGACTGACGCGATCCAAGGCTATTGGGTGGCTGTTAGAAATATATCATTGGAGTGAAACAATTGTCGCGATCGAAAATAAACTGGAACAATACACAATCCTACATCGTTCCTGGTATGTTTCGAATGTGATTCCACGTGAATGTTTGTTACATTGTATCTGACTAAATGCAGCCGTTTAGCAGGAGACGATGGGTATGCACAATTATACCCGTACCCAATGCAAACACACACACACACACACACACAAATATGCACGCACACGAGCACGCACTAATTGTCAGAAATATATCTTTTATTTGGAAGAGGCCAGCGAATCAATGTTATTGCCGTCTAAGGTCTCTTTTTGTAATACTGTCGCGTTTTCATGGGCGATATATCTCCATGAAGTAATGAGTGTTAATCACGCAAATCTAGGCAACCGTATATACAGCTTCTGAATGGCTTGCCGGATGATAAAGCAAGTGGCTGGGTGATTTACAACAGCTTCATCTAAGACGTTTAACCATACATCACATCATTGATATATCAGGGATTCATTGCAAACATTGTACCGCATAAAGAGTTTTGTGGCTAAAAATGTTGATATCATACTTCACTGGATGAACAGGAAAGGATGTAAGTCCAAGTGGGGAAATGGCGGGGAGAATTGGAGACATGGGGACCATTGTTTGAAAAGTATTATAAACAAAAAAGACTGACGTTATTGTTTGATTCTTTTAATGTTTACGATAACCATTGCTTTTTCGTCATTATCTCAACGACTATTGTGCAGTGACTTGTCTGTATTCTGCTCTGATAACGGCATTGCACTATCTAGCATCTAATTGGCCTGTGGCGACAGATCAAAGCAACTCTACGATGCACAATCATTATCGCGACGTATGACTACACCTCGACCCATAGACCCCGATGGCACATTATTAATCGATTCTATAGGCATTACTGCCCCCCAAAACATTTGGTTGTCCTATACCATACTTACTTGCGTCTCCCGGCAGTTAGAAATTAGTTTGACCTTGGCGTACGTCATTACGTCGTCTGATGTTTATTCTCTAGACAGCTTCTGCATCGATGTTATCTCACTCCTCAACCAGCTGCTCTACCGATCCCTCGCCACAGATCGACATCGCACGACATCAAATCGACATATTGAGGTGAAGTGTCTGTATATTGTTGGTCCATATTCAGGCCATAAAGTGTTGCTGAGAACACCACATCTTTTCATTCAATCAAAGAGTAATATTATGGACTGAATGCAACCAACATACACAATATGTCATGGACGTTAGTGGTGCCATTAATAAATTAACCTGCACTTACTTCATTGGCTTTCGAGTATGGTTCTTCGATACAGCTAGTGAGGTCCCGTAGAAGTAATTATTTGGGGGTTTCAGTGTACCCGTCATTGGGTCATCAACGTATGTTCACAGTAATCATATATTATACAGGTAAGGGTTAGAGTAGTCACAGCATTACCGAACTAAACATGGTACAAACAACAGCCATACACCTCGCTGTTCATGCAAACTATGATAACGGCTTAACTTTTATCTTCGCGAGTTACGATATCTGAGAGAAGACATTTTGTCCCACGTTTATATTCAATGGTGGTTATGCCGATGACATCATCCCGCTAACTGATATCTAATCCTTAGATATCCCTTTTAGTCATTTTGAACCCCAATGATGGCGAAATCCAATCGCCAATGAAATAATCATTGTTGTGTTTGTTCTTTATCGATATGCATATTCAGTGGCGGGATAATTTGGTATGAAACCTTCACAGTGAATTCAGTCTACCATAGAACAGTGCACTACATTTTGGTTTGCCCATAACGATCACTGCTGCAATATAGTCATTCATTTGTTATAACGATGAATAATATTCGTAAGGCACTATGATAAGATAAGAATGGTAAAAGAGTTACATATTGTGTTATTTGCATCACGGAGGGGAGACAATAAATTCAATTAATGGTGTTATTGTTCGATTTAATCGCAACTGCTTTCATCCGAGGCTACTTTTACCTAAGACGCTGTCTGCCACGTGGTTACGCGAGACGTGCCAAGTTTTATTTTCGTCTCATATAAGATTTGTGATTTGGGGTGCTATTATTATCTATTAAGGTAGAATCAATCAATTATCAACATAATTATCTCCCATATTGTAGATGGTAAATTGTTTAATGAATCGCTACCAAACATGAAGACCACTTTCAGTGGAGATATCATTAATATCTTCAATAGTCCTCATGCTTATTAAAGTGAAAGTTCCGTAAATACCACTGTATGGAGACTATGCATGTGACACTTGTAGCACGCGCACAAGACAGTGATGTAACCGATTAATTTGGTGACTATTCCAATTATTTTCAGTTCGGTAATCCATTAGTTAATACAACATGGAAGAGCAATTTGCCCCACAGTAATCAGGCTTAGCCAGCAGTGGCACATTTAGGCAAGGCTCAAATAAGACTAGAATCACTAATGACTGATCGTCGTACAAACTGATGAATAAGATCAATGACTATAGTGAAAGTTTACTTTAGTTAGCGCAATAACGACTAACCATTCGACAGTGATTTTAACAGCTTCTTTGGCAGAACATTAACGGAACCAATACCCTATAAAATGCCACCACTAACAAATGTTTACCAAATTCCAGAATTGTCTATATATTCACATAGCCGTGTCAAAATATGACAACAGCTTCTCTTAAATGACAATGCTGTTGAGCAATCATATCGCAAATGATCATAAACATCGCGAAAACCTACATTGGAGGATTGGAAAGCGGATGGATAATATGGTCGTGAGAATGTCAGTCACCTGGTATTGATCGCTGACTTCCAACGCATCATTAATTACCGGAAACAGCGGGTTGTTCAGGCCTATTTGCTGCTTCTGGTTGACAAGCGGTTGCCTCAAGAGATAACCCCGGGGAATGGCAATAATTGTTTGGCGACACAGTAGATCCAAGGTACTTTGGTTTAACGAGCGTTTCACGGGCGGCAGCTGGTGGTACAAAAAGTGAATACACAATAGCATCAATCATCCACAGAGTTATAGTTGGTACCGATAATGGTGGTCGTTGGTAGATAGGTAGAGGGATAGCTGTAAGTGTGTTTTGATGTTTCCTTCTTGTCTGTTTTTTTATGCAAAGGAAGAATGTGTTAGTTTCAGCAATTTGCGCTATAAGATGCAATGTGCAATAAGTTAAGCGATCCCAAAGCACCACTAGAACCCCAATGCCTGGGTTTTGCTCTGTATTCGATGAATATCTGAAGACATATTGGTTTACTGGGCTTTTTGTACGCTCAGCGGCTGGTTTTTCTGAAACGTCGCACTGACATCATATTCAAAATCGATGGTGGTAAATGGGTTGGTTATGATAATTAATGAATATATATCATGGTTAACACCACGCATACTCATACTTAGATGTTGTCTGAAATTGCGTCCGTGCAGTTTTATACTTATAGAGTCGGTTCTATATCTAAGGCGTCTAAGGCGTCAAGACGAATATTGAAGTACTGATGCTGATTTTGCCTGTATGAGTTGTTTTTCTTCCTTACCATGGTGGCAACGTCGACCAAAGTTGCATGACAGATAGCCGATTATAAATATGTCTCAGGTGGCTCGTGGTTATTTTGACGAGTACATATGGATGGTCGGGATTCGGCTGCATACGTCTTCAACAGCCCGTTCAGCAAATGTGTTTGGAATTTGGGTAACGGCTAAATCAGCCGACTGATTTCTGTACCGGGAATACTGTATTGAATGAATAAAGCTAGAAGATCTAATGTGATGATACATTCGGTCCGTATTACAATAATCATTAAATGTATTGCATTAAAGATAACAGTCGTACATTGCCAAGTAATTAAAACCATTCTATCATACGAGGCGTCGTCTCTATTAATACCCAATCATCTCCTCTAGTCACGGGAGCTTGTATGTCGACTTAACCATCTGTTGCCCCACACGTGGAAGTAGTTCTGAAACAAGGATATCCCAGATGGCGTGAAGTGATCAAACGATCGTAATCTCCCTTCTGCCTGTAATAAAGGGGCTATTTAAACTGTTTATGCAATGAGCTAGCAAAACAAGACGGGCCTATAACCCCTCCCCCCACCCTCCAACCCAACGTGGGACCATGTGCTGTTTCCAGTGCAGTGCAGGCTACCCCACCATTCGCGTGGTGCTTACTCCAAGGTTAAGATGGACTGCAGAAGTAGTCTAGTCACAGTATTCTGAGAGGGCTCAAATAACCACCAAATTGCAATGCCTCCCAGGAGGACATTCAATTCCGATTGACATTCGGCGAATGGTGCAGCTGCTAGCCCACACACTAGTGAGACCCACGATAGATGAACTTATTTCAGCAAAGCGGTCTATTTAACTATTGCCACCAAATAAACCAATGAAGATTAAAATACAGTGCAACTTAATCCGTTAAGAGTTGGTGTTCCTGCTTTAGCTGAGACACACGATTTATAAACTTTATTGGGAAAAGTAGACACTGAAGCTTAAAATACTATATTGAGACAATTGGTGGTTCCAGTCGAATGGCTTTGTTTCATGGCATTTAGCAAGCATCATAAGAAGATGAGGAAACTAACCGTGACTATCTGAAGCTTATTGGATTCAACAGTTCTAAGAAGATGAGTATCAGCCAAGATAATGGTCATGATTATGCATCGCTGGGGATACTATTCATCTAGCATCAATATGTAACGGTCGGTAATGGTCAAGCTTATTACAGATTAAATTACTTGTAAGGCTCAACAAATCAATGCTATACAGCCTCCATTAGGCACCGTAATGCTAACCCCCTGGCAAAATGGCACCGTATTAGTAATGAAAGACTAGGGGAAAAGATGCGCGTTCTTGTCGTGCCCGTGATATGATTCATAGGTACAAACAGATTCACGCATGCTGTATAGGTTGCGTATCCTTGCAATTCAAAGCGCTCATTGAGGTGACTTACTTAGGGAATGACGCTGAATGCACCTTGTGGTGACTGTTGACTGATAGTTTGATAATGGTGCACATGAATATATATCACAAACCACAGCAAATCTAACGATGTATGCAGAGGATAACTCAACCCTGCAACTGCACTTCCTGCAATTGGATTCATATAACATCCGAGCAGTAGACCGACCATCAGCACCCAGACGGACCTCTCACGTAGGTTTCATGTTCAGTAACTACAGTAATTCTGTCATCCTGGAGACACGAACAATGATCGTTATTGGCAAGCTTTTGCTTATCCTCACTTATGATATCAGTATATAATGATAAATGCTCCCTCTGATATCTAAGAATCGTTAAACCACTAGCAGAGTTACGCCCCTGCTTATTCATGCAGCGTATCAGTGACATTTGGATGGCGCTCAGTCTCTGCATCAGCTACGTATGGACATCGATACACGTGGATGCTGGTGATTCCCTGCAATGCTTAATCATAGCGTATATCGCTGACAGAATATTCGTAGGGAAATCAAAGGTTAGTTAATTGGTTAACCAATACCATTTACTCGCGTAAGTAGAGATACTCAAACCAAAGTGTTTATAGCTTCGCTAAGCGGGGCTTTCTCCCGGCAAAATATGTAAACACAGCGCGCTGTTTGACATACCATCCATCTTAACACTTGAGGTGCGGTCGGCTAATAACATGATTCCGTTATTTCAGCACAATAAGCTGTCCCATGTGCTTTTGTTGATTTTATCGTAGCGCCACATGACGGTAGGCGAGCTGGAAATGCCCACCGCCTGAGCCAATTAGAGTGATCCTTCTTAGCTTAGCTATAAGCTCTTTGCTCAAACCACGAGATGATGAGAACCAGCAAAGGCTGTAATAGCGCAGTTAAATGTACAAGTAAACAATAGCGGACAACTATCAGACATTGCTTAATGCGCGCCATATTAGAGGTAAAGTCAGCAATGACTTATGTGTGTATCCACTTGTCCATATTTGTCATTCCGTCTGTGAATATTGACACAGCTTGTTTGCATCAAAACAAATTACAAGCATCATGCAATTAGGGTAGGCTTGTGTTTGTCACCATCGCGAACGCCCTTCTTATTTATTTCTTGCAGCTGAAACACGAACAGAGATTTAGTACTATAAAACGTACAAACGTACAGTTCTTATATATAACAGACCATCAATTACGATGTTAAGAATTACTAAAGATATCAAAACTGATCCGTGGCGTTATTTGCGTTGAACGATCGGCTAATGTAATGATATTTTTTTCCTGCATTGTACATTTAGTGAGCAGATTTTTAAAATCAAGACTTTCACAATCAGCAAAACAGGAAACTGGCTGGACACGCCACGCATACTGCCATCTTAGTATCTGTTTATCGCATGTACACATCAGAAGCCATTTGGAAAAGCAGAACCGAAAAATATACCCTACTATGCTAGTATATATTTCAAGCATTTTACGAAAACACGCCAGGCAACTTCATAAGAAAGGCAACATTTTGATTAAATAACTCTTTATAAGGTATGCATAATATTGACATCCTGAATGCACACATGGACATGCCCTTTGAATATCGATCGCTTTTTACCTGTGGCGTCTGTCGTCAGCATAATGTACAGTAAAAGGCAATCGGAGACATCACAATTTCTACATAAATAATAGCATTCAAAATATCATTATTAACATGACTAGCTCATAATAAAACGAACGCCAAACAGTGCGAAGTGTTTATATGTTAACGAAATGACAAGTCCGTGGATGTTTGTTTACTTATCTGCTACCCTCTGATTGCTGCTGTAACAATAATGGTTCAGTGCTGATAAACATCGAAAAGCTTGTAATAAACCATTACGAATCCACAATGACGTATATCTGCGAAGGCTCAAGGAGACAATTGTGATGGCGGGTTAAAGGAACACAGCAAATCCTACATCCTCTAACGTGGCACCTGATCCAGGATACTCATCGATCTGTGTAGTAAGTCAATTGTACGTTGCCACGTTTTTAGGTGCAGTTGTCAGTAACAGCAACCAAATGATAGTTAACGATTTCACTCATGTCACTACCATTTACGAAAACGATTGAGAAGCTGGGTGGCTTAGTACAGACATTGATGAATCGGCCTTCATTTGTCCATAGCTGAAGATCGTTTGATCCGACCAGGTTAAGCACCTCGGTATGGATCGTTTCACAAATATGATAGAAATGACTTCGCACTGGGTTAATTATCGTGATGTTTATTCTCTTAGTATATATATTGTACACTCTCCTCAACACGCGAACGAACGGGTCCCGCGGCAAAAAATCTGAAATTTATTGAGCTATAAAGTTAAAGGTTGATATTGTAGGCATATGTGACCAGCCTATGCCGTATTCTATGAATGTTTTGGGTGGTAAATGATCTAAAGATTCGCACCTTCTAGGTTTGTCTTAGTTAAGGCAATCGTCCAAATACGTGTCGGCAATTTACTGGCCCCCATGCTTCCAAAAAAGTATGTCAGCAAGTTATATCAACTTTGACCAGTGGGCTGCTTTGTAGCGAGAGCAAGTGTTGCCCATTTAAGATTCATGGGTTGGTCCGATACAGATAATACGCGCCTTCCTTAATGTTCTATTAAATTCAGGTGGCGAAATAACTTTTGAAATCTAGGAGTCTGTCGGGCTTCCGAGCCCGGGATCAAATAAAAGAGCCCTGCAGCTTCTGGGGTGTCACAGCTTGGTGGTTGGTTCATCCTTCTAATTATTTTAAATCACGCGACTAGCTACTCTTTGATGTATACAAATATTCAAAACTGCTACTTGGTCTACAAGGTTCTGCGTATTATATATTTACTTCCACTGTTATATCGCCACATAACTCAAATGCGTGACGGCAGAAAAAGTTGCTTTACATATAGATGATCAATATGCTTTCAATGCGGCATCAGAAACTCTTTTACTGATATGACATTGTATCCCGCACCATAGCAGGTTTTTCATAACTAGCAAGTACTGCCTTGGGTAGCATGGCGAGTTCAGTTGGAGGAACGATCATTCACGTCTAAAAACATCAAGTATAATAGCACGTTTTTCTAGGGGAACGGAATGACATGAGGCTCAGGGCTGACATCGGGGGGGGGGAGTGGATGCTGGCATTGGACGCCTTTCTTCGCTAGGCATTAAGCATATGCATGCAACGATTGATGTTCTAGCGTAAGCCTCACAGAACCTTCATCAAAATGATGGACAGATGGAAGACTGATGTACGCGCGTGACTTTTGTCTAAATCGCTTGGGACACGACGAGAGTGAACAAAGTTCTGAAATATAGAGGCCCTTAGCGACATTAATGATAGCTTTACTCTACAGACATCTAGGTTGAGGTAAGAACTAACTGTGGGTGATTGGATGAGCACTGTTATTAAGGCTCGCATCTTGATGAAGTCACTTACTCTGCTGAACATACACCAGACAAACACATCACGCTTCTGTCCATTAGGTATGAGCATAGATTAGAACAATGGCGGCGATGTAGTATTCAAGATGAGCCTATTTATTGACATGGCCCTGTGGTATTAAATAAAGGATAACGCAATTATCGCCGTGTACACGCATGATGGATCGCCATATATATCAGGGCTGACTACTCTTATGACCCCTATCATTGGAGGATTGGAGAATTTAAGACCCAACTTAAAGGCTATTTACTCGATAACAATCACGGACTTTCCCTCTGCTCTGCGCTCTGCAACAACTGGTTGTTCTGGCCGATTTGGCACTTTCTGTTCGAGCTTGATGCTTTAAAGGATTGTGGTATAGGCTGCTATAGGAATACATAACATTGTTGAGGATAATATAGAAATCGGATAATTATGCAGATTACTATAAGATATATTAGCACTTTTCCTCTCGTCCACGATACACCATTATTTGTAATATCCCAGTCATAATTAGCTTGCGATGGGTTTGCGAGTAGTTTGCGACATGCTTCAAGGAATTTTTGGCCGGGACCCCACTTGGCTGCCGGGTCATTTTGGGGCATTCAAGGGGGGGGGGGGGAGCATCGAGTTGCTTTTAAAACGATATATATATATATATATATATATATATATATAGATATATATATAGAGAGAGATAGATATATATAGATAGAGATATATAGATATATATATAGAGATATATATATATATATATATATATATAGATATATATATATATATATATATATATATAGATATATATATATAGATATATATATATATATATACATATATATATTTATATATCTATATACATATATATATATATATATATATATATATATATATATATATATATATATATATTCTTATATATATATATATATATATATATATATATACATATATATTTCTTAGTTGTTCATACCCAATACGATAACGTAAGCTTAACATAACTATTTTTACAGGCATTGCGTGGTTGTACTAAGCGCCCTAAAAAACCTCCACGCAGCTTTTTAGCCCATAAACATGTGTAAGTAACATCGTGTCAATCATATTCCAGAGCATCTTACCAGCTCTTTAGTGTTGATAACAATTGTGTTCAATGTGAGAGTAACTCATTGGTATAAGATTATTAGCGTTTTCCAATATGTTCTATCATATCACCGAGATATGAATACACAATGAAAAACTGTGTCGATCATCTTACATTATGAAATTCGATGAGGAGTTCAGCACTCATGTCTATTTTGAGTACCAATGAAACAGCGGTATCGTCTTGTCCTGGTTGCTACTAGTAGATGCTCATAGTATTTGAATAAGAATGCTCTACCTACTATCGGCTAGCTGATGGCAGGCGCATTCAGAAACCGGGTTATCATCAGAGCCCTACAAACTAAAAGACGGGGCGGCTGTTATGCTCTTCTGGCAGATGTCTGGGCAGGGATGACTAAACTGTGCGAGTTCTCTCTCTCTCTCTCTCTCTCTCTCTCTCTCTCTCTCTCTCTCTCTCTCTCTCTCTCTCTCTCTCTCTCTCTCATTAACTCCTTCTTACCCTCTCTCACACCCTGTCTGTTAAAAAATATATAATATATATATATATATATATATATATATATATATATATAT
The DNA here is from genome assembly GCA_034190875.2 of Urechis unicinctus. Taxonomy (NCBI): domain Eukaryota; kingdom Metazoa; phylum Annelida; class Polychaeta; order Xenopneusta; family Urechidae; genus Urechis; species Urechis unicinctus. The sequence goes on from CM067342.1 coordinate 30,464,196, forward strand.
ATATATATATATATATATATATATATATATATATATGTGTGTGTGTGTGTGTGTGTGTGTGTGTGTGTGTGTGTGTGTGTGTGTGTGTGTGTGTGTGTGTGTGTGTGTGTGTGTGTGTGTGTGTGTGTGTGTGCACCCCGTATAGTAGGTATTCGTAAATAAAATAATTAGCAATGAGCATAGCGGGAATACTACATTTTAACTCGGGACCTGGCATGTGACCATCGGCAGATACAGCAAACAGTCTTGTTTTAGCAGTCGATTGTTCTAAAACCATTTCCATTCATTCAATAAATAGGCCTGTGCTGGAGCAGGTTTCTTATGTTGATTAATTTTGTCGTGGAAAATGACATTGTTATAAGGAATATGCGTTTTTTTCTGAAATGTTTGATAAAGACGGGTAGCTGTGCTTGCATATGTCTCTTTGCTAAAATATGTTCTACTGCGTGTAACGTGATGTAATACGCATTGTGAAAAACTCGTTAAATTGACTTCATCATCCAAGCTTATAGGAAATTATAGTGCATTATCTGTCATCACCGAGGAAAAGGTCATTATATCAATACGCATCACGGCCTAGGGCCATGCAACAAAAACAACTCCAGGAACGTGACTATAATGTATAATAGTATGCCATCGCACAAGTCATTTATCCAAGTCTTTTCATTTGTTCAGGCTGTTCGCACAGCAACGCCACGTATGTTCATTTATACTGAGTAACATATATCGCTATTGCTGTTCAGCTGATGTACTCACAGTAATTTGTTTGGGTTACGGACTTGAGTATGGGTCGACAGATCAGTAATGGCTGCTCACCTTAGTGGCCACTGCTATTGAGTGGTTGAATGATTCCATCACCTGAATCCAGGTGCGGGATATCAATCCGGAACAGTCATAACCGGTTTTCACTTGCATGAGGTTCTTGTGGTTATGTTGGTTGTGAAAATTGGTGATACTTAGACATCTATTAAGTACAGGCGTACAAACGGTGTAGTGAATTAATCCAAGAATTGTCCTCTTGACTGTAATGTAGAATATAAATCTTGGTTTCTAATCCTCTGAAGCATATTTTCCAGGACTGCATTTCTTTCACCGGTAATTTTATTTGGAAATAGAACTGTTTTATAGGAAATATTATTGTCAGGAGATCACTCTGATCGTGGGAGGAATACAACAGCTTTGGCGAAATCGCCTAGTACTTCAAAAATTCTGTTCACAAATTACCTTTTCCTGTCCCCGAATCCATTGGTTTGTGGGAAAGGATAGTGCTGATACACCGTGTTGAAGCTTCAAACAGATCGTTTCTGTCATTCCTAAAGATAATGAGACTTATTCAGGCGTCCCTGAGCTGGCATTGTTTGGTTTTATGAGTTATTTACTATGCTCGTGAAGTGACGTAAACGTTGAGGCAATAATCGATTGGGAGTCATTGGATATTCACTGTTTACAAGACTAGCATCTGGATCAAGTTGATTTCCCAGCAAAAAATACATTAGACAAACACTTCACCGACTTGTCCAAATGCTATGAAGTGACAATGAATTGATGGCTTAGACAAAGTATCTCAGTCAGTATATCATGATATAACAAGGGAGCAGCTGGCCGGATGCCGTTTCAATTATCTCTATGCATGATAGATTGGCAATTATGTCCAAAATGACGACTAAAACGACGAATGCTTTTCTGGAAGGATTTGAGAATGCATGGCCCGCAAATGGACAAAATAGCATTATCCCGAAGCCATTGAAATGACATTGACAATGGATTGGCCCATTGCTCTGCTCTCCGAAACAACTGGTTGTCGTTGCCTATGTGGTACTTCATTTTTACAGTTGATGCTTGAAGAGATTTGTATTTCATCAGATAATTGGGGTTATAAATCATTATTATACATCCATTTTAGTCTTCCTTATGGGAGAGACATAGCTTAATGTGGATCACCTCAATTGGGGCCACTATTGATTGGGCAAAATAGCGGAACGCTCTACTGTGCTGTGCCGTGTTCCTTATTCCCGACAGATGATTCATCGATAGCCATCCAGATTACTCAGCAAATGAACAGCAAATACCTAATGGTCAGGCTTCCTGTGTCAGCACAAGCGGTATCCACAATTTGCCTCTTACGACTTCACAAGAATGCAACAAATGAGATGTAATATGTTGAACATGTTAGCGAAGCCTCTGCAAAATGTGCATTTCGTCAAGAAAAGAAATAATAAAGTATCTATATGATTATATATTTATATATATATACATATATATATATATATATATATATATATATATATATATATATATATACATACATATAAATATATACATATATATATCGAAACATTGATATATGACTATTTCTATATAAA
>CM067342.1:30474058-30509058 GCA_034190875.2 Urechis unicinctus
AAAGGTAATCATGGCGTCCATGACCGTTGCAGATACCTTGTGATAACCTGCAATCATAATCGACCCTGTATGCCCATCTTTGATTGTTAACTTAACCAAACAGGCCAGTCTATTGTATGCTGAACGCGTCTATTCAATTGCCATAATATAGCTTCATTAATCTAGTAAACAATGAAAATCGATGTCTTACCACTGGCAAAATCAGCGCATAAATGATTTGATTTTATGGCGGGTAAAATCCAACAAGTGCTTTACCTCATCTTATTATTTATGCTTTCTAAAGAAATCAACTTCGGTCAGTCGCGTGGACGCCACCAGCACCAAGTAAGTGGCTAAGCTCATTTTGTCAAATAGCAAGAGGTTCAAGCGATTCTTAGACAGATAGCGTTTTCATATTTCCGTATTTGATTTGCTGGAGTTTACATCATATACCTATCAGGCTGTTTTTTGGAGGGGTGTTCCTTCTGAATTTTGATGTAACCCGTCGGTGTTCACAGAAACCGAACCCTCATTTGGATTCAACAGCTGCAAGAGTTTTGGTACAGTGCGCTTATGTCGTACTTATGAAATGATTGAGTTATCATATGTGCTAGTCGATAACTCTAACGTATATTTTGCGGTGCATAACATATTTGTAGTATTTGCATGACGAGAAGGGCACTTAAGTTCAATCACTATAATTAAGGTACCAGATTGTAATTGGGGTGTGCATAATTCAAATTAATAAGAAAATTTATCCTCGTGTATGATAATGAACGCAGCATTTAATGCGTTACACGCAGACCTTCCCAGTGTGCCAGTTGACAACATTATCAATGAAAACCACAAACGACAGCAATACACTGACATCGATTTTCCGCGTATATGCCCATCATATATCACACCTGATATGCTACCTGTTATGTCCTACATAAACGCAGGTTCAAAAACCGCTACTGGGTCGAATGAATGCGTATAGTAACTCGTGGCATATTCAATGCATACCGCCAATAGTGTGCGGCTGCGAAAATAAAATTATGCTACGACATAAAACGATGGTTTATGCCGTGATCTTTCCATAAACAACCAACATTTCTCTTGTTGATCCGTCACATTGTTTCAGACTAGGGCAAGGATTTAATACTTAAAATACACTAATTGGTACCATAGCTTTATGAATTCAGAGGGAAGGTCATACAGGTAAGGAGACGCCAGTTAACCGACCAGATAATACTCATATAGTTTAACTTAATTTATCATCAGAGCTCATTAGAAATGTAAAGATATTCGTAGTCACAAAGGAGCAATAGTGTGACATGCAAATTTGCGGCACAGCCTTGGGCCATTCTATTGGACGTGGCATACATGCATAAAAAGTATGCAATTGCATGACCGTGCATCCTACCGTGCGTCCTATCAAGGCTTACATGCTCATTGGCGCAAAATAAAAAAATTGCCTTGCCCTTGCTTAAACCTTCCTCTGGTCTTAATTTTCACCTTACGGAAGAGCTCTGGAGGTCCCTATCCTCTTTGAGAAAAAACGCTGCCTCGTGGCATTATGAGATCTCGGTTGCCAGACAGCAGTGGACGGACATCATCTTAAACGAACTGTATCACCGATCTGTAATGCTAGGGTGCATCCACCATATGCATAGGACGATTAGCAATATCCGCTACGGCAAATTGCAATGATGATATTAGTCGCTTGTCTTTTGGTAGATAAATTGGTGCCTTGACAGTTGTTGACTTACTTAAACTAATGTTTTCTTATGAGACAAGGTGCCGGATAAGAGAGTACCAGTGTTTAACCGGACACTAGTAAAGGAGGTAAGCATTTGATGAGCCTTAAGAATGAGGTTAACCTGGGCTTACATTTCCACCCAGTCAGGCAAATTGGTTATGAAACTAACTAGCCCAGGTTAAATGTTCAGTAGCCCGAACTTTTCTTCAAATGTAACATTACTTTCACTGACGCTACATCGTTACATTTATTTTCATCAGAAGACCAGTGCTGAAAACACAAGGATTTCTTGAGCAAAATATGTTTAGTTTAAGTATGTAAAGTCAACAATCCGCCTATATGACCCGACATTTTTGTGATTTCTTTTGGTATTTTAGCTGTTATGAAGCTTTTCTTGATGTAAGTTTAATACCACAAGCAAGAAGCGTTATGATTGGCTTTCTACGAAGCTTCCCATTCCCATTCCGTAATAGGCGCGCTGAAGGGATGTCAGTGGTGTAGACCTTGACCTTTGCGCGCATCATTTGGAACAATTTGTCCGCCGCAGCTCCCCACCCCCCATGTCAACACCCACTCGCCTGAACGGACCTGTAGTCTACATTATTATGGAATATCTGCTAGCCCGTATGACTGTCACTCTAGCCCCGGGCGGTGGTTAGTATTAAGCCCTGGGCTAACTCATTGTAACAGGTGGGAATGGAATATTTGTTAGCGCTGATCTCGGCACGGCTATGTACCACTGTGACGAATTTTTCCATTTCAAATGCATATTTTAGTTTGCTTAAATAGATAAAAACTCTAATTTTAAAGTTCCTATGACGGATAACTAGCGTCACACAATCAGATTGGTATTAGTACTGAATTGATGAAAAAAACGCATAAACATTTTTTCATATTATGTTGAGAGCAAAGCGTCTTTATTGAAAACTACGCAATATATCAAATAGGATTCAAATCTTCCTCCAGTAAATTATTCTTTTCAAGCTTTCCCCATCAATATTAGGTAAGCACAGCATCAATATATCTGATTGGCTGGATAATTTTTCAGGTAAAGGATGGTTGGCTAACATTGGTTGCTAGCAAATATATATCGCGTCTGCAGTGTAATAGCGATAGCAAATACAAGTTTTGCGCTTGATGTGGGTTTGCCCAACATAATCTTTGGTGCGCACTGTTTATTGAATTCAAATGATGTATTGGGACAATATTTGGAAACAACCATAATACGATATTAATGGTAACAGTATGGTATGGTTTTTAATACAGCAGCTTATGAAATAACGCATCAAAATCCATTTACACACATTCATGAGAATCATTGGGTTTGGCGTATGTGAAGTCGACATACAAGAGGAAATCCTCTGATCTGGATGAAGCTAGATAACCAAGTATTGGCAAGGATAAGGGCATTTTTCTAAATAGCAAATAATATTCATGCTTTCGAATCGGGGTGCCATGATTGTCTATTAATCAGATTGACCCTATAAAACTAGAACATGATTATCATTAATTGATTAATTGCTATCGAGCATGCTGACCATAGTCTCATGCTTAAGTCGCCTTGCATTGTTCTGGTTCTAACTTCAGTAGGCGTAGGCGGATAATGATCGAGAAACAAACCGTGAAGTGCGCATGGTGCTCACATGCCAATGACTACGTTAGAGAGTGGTGATACAACCAGTTCGCTCTGAGTACGCCATTTTATTATGCAGTTATGCGACAATTCGAAAAATGACTCCCATTATTGATTGTTAATCCCATAGATCGGCGTGTTATTGACAAATCATATCATCATTCCTATCCACAAATTAACATAATAAAATGTAAAGATAGAGACTTGTCCAGGGGCCCGTCTCACACTATGACGTATTCTACGGTTTGACTGCATTATTACATTGCTATTGTAGATGTAGTGATAAAGTGATGATCATTCTGGAGTTGCTAGAGGTCAACTGAAAACTTGAGAGAATTGGACCATTTATGTTGAAGGCGTTGTGATATTTGAATATCCTTTGTAAACGTAAATGAATCAAACACACCGTATGTACGCATGTTCTAACAATCGACATTATTGTAAAATCCGTGAATTCTATGATTACTATGATTGTGAAATAATACGACACCAGCATCACAGCTCCCGTTCTTATAATCGTTATTAGTGCTGTTATTTTAGAACGGGTTTCTACAAATAAGTGGTTTCTTCCGTGCACGCAATCACCGCATGGATTGTAATAACAATGCTACGGTCGACTTGAGCATCATGGGCCTCTGAGTGGATGCAAATGTCTAGCAGAACCAACAGCCTCATGTTTACTATGACTGGCCTACACTTGTCACTCTGTTTGCTATAGAAAAGCTGTCTAAACAAAGGTGATATTGACACAGAATACTAAACAGATCGAAATGCGTACGCAGGTTTGTGTGATGCCTGTCTGCTTGCCATGTTACGGACTCCAAAACTACTTTCTGCTCTTTCACTGCTGCAATGACGGAATAGTCAAAACGATAGATTGAAAAGCCGTGTGTGGCCAGATATATGCTTTAGGAAGATTTCTATGAGTGCATCACCACGTCGTTTGATATCAAATTCTTACTTCCTCTGATTGCTCTAATCAGTAATTCCGTTCTAGTTTCAACGATGCTGAGACTCCAAGTGGGTTAAGCGTAGAGCTGCTAGATCAATTGCAGGGAGCGGGTGCTGTAATGAACGTGGACAAATCAATATCAGGTCATTACAGCCTATCTTCTACAAACTCGTGGTTTATTGACTCGTGCAATTATGGCGAACATAGTATCAATGTAATTACGTTTACTCTGGCTCTCTGTGATCCACTTAGATGAGTGAAAGCAATTCCTCGTAATGGCATTGATATTTTATTAGTCCTGTCTGACCTAGGCCTCCTACTCAACCTAGGCTAAGATTTCCGAGCGGGGGAGTGGGGTCAGGGATATTGCCGCCATTGTGTTTTCGTAATCATGATAGATGCATTCTCATTCACCAGCTGCTAACGAACCCACGTAAGACCAGCGGCTTCTCTAGCAAGTTTTTGGATTAAAACATATACATTGAATGGCAGGTTCGTCTTTTGCCCCAACCACCTACAATCCTAACTAGTTTGTAAATAAACTTGGCTGATAGGATTTATCGGTCTACCTTACAATCTTTGTAGCTTTAGGTTGTTCCAATACATTCATCTTACATCACATTCTCGATTAATTGATGTCATTTGCAAGCACACAAAAAGGTGCATGCGGAGTGCAATACTGTTGACAAATAGCGTAATGATTGAGGCTGAATCGGAGTGTCGAATAAACAGACGTCTTCACATTAGTACCGATCTGAATTGGCCAAGAAAACTATCGTCCATTATTCCCATATTAATACTACGTCAGGGGCAGTTGGAGGCTTTCAACTGAAATCTTGAGAAAATTGGACCAGCCTCCTTTTTACTTTTAAGCGTTGTGATTGTTTGATTTCCAATCTGTAAACGCAAATGAAGTAATAACTCCGTTCTAACGCATGTTGTTTATAGCTACCTCATTGTTAAGTCCATGAATTATATCATTATCATGTCTGAATGAATGAGACACCAACATCACAATAGCACGCATTCGTATAAAGATTATTAATGCTGGTATTTTAGAACGGGTGGCTGCAAATCAATGCTGTTCATGCACGCATTCAATCGCCGGTTGTAAGTAAGCGTTAGTGCTATGGTGAAGTCAGAACATCGTGGGTCTCTTTGTGAATGCAAATGTCAATCAGAACAAAGAGATTCGTGTATTCAGTCACTGGTCTTTGCTTGTGGTTCTGTTTGTTATGGAGAAGCTGTCCAAATAAAGTTGATATTGACAGAGCTTGTTAATATCAAGAAGATCAACATGCAAAATATGGTTTGTATGATACAATTCTGCTTGTCATTATGCATTAATTATTTCTGATTTAACATAGCTTCAATGATGGGAGCTCCCTGCGGTCCATCGAGATAGATTTGATTTTGGATGCTAAATGCAAACACCTCCCCATAATGGCATCTACATTAAATGAGTCCTGTCTGATGCAGGCATCTGATTCATCCATGGCTAGGATTTCCAGGTGGGGGCTCTGGAATATTAACACAAGTCGCCTTGTCGCCATTGTATTGTCGTTATCATTAGAAATGTGTTCGCATTTACATACTACAAGATCAACGTTCGCACAAACAAACGGCCTGCAACGATTGAGATAAAACATATATATTAAATGTCAGCTTTGTCGCTTGTTCAGAAAGAGATGCCAACGAAGTCTGACTATTGTTATCACAATATGAGGTTTTCTGCGTTGAAATTAATAAATTTCTACCACATATGCAGGCTCTTGTGCTAGTGGTTTATAAGCTACAAGACTTGTAATATTGCCTGACCAGCAGCGGGTTTGTCGCGTAGCAAACGCATCATAAGTATAACTCGTCATTAAGCCGCCCACTGATCTTAAACGCTAGTCAGCCTATTGCAACCGCCTTTTGCATGGGTATACATAAACAATGTATTTTCATACAATATTTGTGATCTGCGACTTTTCATAAACGATGCATTAACAATAATGTTGTAGATCGCCATCCAGTGAGAGTGCTACCAACCCCGTAGAACACTTACTGCTTGGTAACATTTAAAATCCCACTTTGCAATGTTTGTCACTTGTACCGGACTGATTTAATTAGTTTTTAAATTAACAAACGGTGTATGCGGAGAGCGACGTTGTTGGAAATAGCGTCAGGATTGAGGTTTAACAGGAGTGTAAACTAACTGACATCCAACTGTCATAAGACACCGTCTTTGCATTAGTATCTGTCTGAATTGGCCACGAAAACGTTCACCCAGTAACCCCACGCATTGATTATGTCAAGTCAGGGGCCGACAGAGGCTGTCAGCGATGTATGGTTCTTTGTTATTGACGCTAAGCCAGCAGGAGTACATAATAGCCATTCCAATAACCCCTTGACGTCCTTACAACTAATCCCCTGACTCGCCTATGTGCTTACGTAAGATTAACAACACACCTGCCAGAATCCAACACCATCATCTCGGGGTGTCTATTTATGTACGTGCTGATTGGCTGTGGTGGAAACGTGGAGCATTCTGTTGCATGGTAAACACAAGGTGGGCGGTACATCCATTCCCGTCTTAGCAGATCTGTGGCACCATACATAATAGACAATCATATAGACTCGCCATGTAATGGTTATAAACGGATAGTGATAGATTAATAAACTATGAAGTGACGACCAAAGCGATGCACTGTTTATATAAGGCGGCGTGGTGATAATTGAGCAGTCCGCGGGGCTGTCATATCACACGATGAGGCCAATAAGGTAACGCTTCATATTAAAGGAAATATGGTCAAGAAACAAAACAACCTTATTCAGGGTTACATTCGCAGTGCAGAAAATCAACAGTTATTAATATGGCTCTTATCTTGGGTAAACAAGTATCGGCTTAAGTATATCCACACTCGATGATGCTATCACCTGGTGTAGGTCATGCCCACTCAGTAAAAATACACCGTTTAATGACGGCAATACAAGGACACGCGTCGTTCTTCTTCCCGTGCTCTCTATTACAACCTTATTCAGGGTTACATTCGCAGTGCAGAAAATCAACAGTTATTAATAGGGCTCTTACCTTGGGTAATTAAATATCGGCTATATCTCATAGTTTACACTTGTTACATAGTCAGCATTGCAACTTGCTTCAGGATTTATAACCTCTGGATGGTCGACGGTTTGATAATTGAAAGCATGTTCACTCGTATGCAGTATTTTCAGTTCAATTGCCTTCCTAACAATGATGGCCTGGTTATATGACTATGCTACATAGGCTAAGTGCATTTGCTCAGTAAAGAAAGACAGATAATGAGATAGCGGGGCGATGAACATCCATTTGGCTCTCATAATGAGCCAATAAGGCTTAATCCACCTCATCAGCCTCAGGTTGACAGGTGCACTATCTTCTAGTAATCCTCTATATTTCAAATACGAGGAGTGCAGCTGTACAGAGTGTCGCTGGATCAGCATTCCATTACCATGCTGATAAGCCAGCTGATGTTTAACCTGAATGCACAAGGTGGGATGCAGAGTCTCATTTCTTGTGATATTCACGTATATCACTGACGTTTAGGTTAATAGACGTCCAACAGCACCATAACCAGAGCATGTATTATAGGAGGCACGACTTGCTGCTTGTTTTATCGACCCGTACCTGGTACGATTTCTGACTTTATAGACATTAGTGTGCATGACCGAACTATTGTGGTATCTCTGAAGCCCATGGTGGCATATCTAAATACTTAGCCTAATAATTAACAAACCGTAATGGCCTAGTTGTTTGGTACTTAAGTCTCATAGCCTTCAAAGGGGTCTGGCAGTTGGAATAATGGCCCCCAAGATTGATTGTTATCGCTTTGACTCGGCATGTTATTTCTCATGATGAGGCCACATAATGGTAAATGTAACGCATGTATGTTCCGAATTGAATGATATTGATAAATATCAGCGTGTATTGTAAGGTCCCAAAATGTTCGTTAAAGGGAATCATCTCACACTATGGTGTATTCTACAACCTGGGTGCATGATTCCAGTGCCGTTGTAGATGTTGATGCAGTGACAAACTGCTGATGATTTTGCGCTCGAAGACAACCGATATCGTGAGAAAATTTGACCAGCCTTCTTTATCTTTAAGGAGTTGTGATTGTTTTATTTCCACTCTGTAAACGCCATTTAACAGCATATTTTAAATAGCAGCCTCATTGTAAAGCCCTTGAAATCTATGATTACATGTCTCAACGAATAAGACACCAACATCACAAAGCACGCATTCGTTTAAATACTATTAGTGCTGTTATTTTTTCGAACGGGTTGCATCAAAACCGCGTTGTTCCTCCATGCATTCAATCGCCGCTTGTAAGTAAGCATTGATGTAATAGTGAAAACAAACACCGTGGGTCTCTTTTCAGATCCAAATATCAATCAGAACAAATAAGGACTCGTGTATACGGTCACTGGTCTTTGCCTGTGGCTCTGTATGTTGGGGTAAAACTGTCTAAAACAACTGATATTGGGACAGGTTGGTGATATCAAACAGATCCTCATGCAGAAGGAGGTCTGTGTGATGCGTGTCTGCTTGTTATAAAAAGGACTTCATTAATTATATCTAATTTATCACTGCTTCAATGACGGGGGCTTTCTGCGGTCCATCAATATATATTTGATTTTGGAAGCTAAATGCACCTCCCCATAATAGCATCCACATCAAATAAATACAGTCTGATGCAGGCATCTGATTCATGCATGGCTAGGATTTCCGGATGGGGCTCTGGAATATTAACACAAGTCGCCTTGCCGCCATTGTATTGTCGTTATCATTAGAAATGTGTTCTTATTCGCATACTGCTCACGAACCCACGCAAGATCAACGTTCCCATGACCAAACGGCCTGTCAGTTTGTCGTTTGTTCAGAAAGAGATGCCAGCGAAGTCTGACTATTGTTTTGCACAATGTGAGGTTTTCTCCGTTGAAATTAATAGTAAACTTCTACCACGTATACAGGCTCTTGTGCTTGGGGTTAATAAGCTACATAACCTGTTAATATTGGCTAAGCAGCAGTGGGTTTATCGAGTAACAAGACCAGCGACTTAAGCGACCGAGTGCATAAGTAGCCTGACTTTGGGATTGCTGGGAAATGCTCACCACACAGTCTGTCAGAGTGAGCCCTCTTTGGGTACTTTTGATCACTCAGCAGAAATGAAACAAATTGAGTTTGCATTGAAGTACATTGCATATTTAATCTGATTTGTTGTAGCGTAGCAAGGCAGGTACAAAATTCTAATCAAAGGTAACTCGGCTGTTAAGTATGCATCCGAGCAAAGAATGTGCGATATTATGCACTGTGGGCGTGTTCAATAAGCTGTTGTTGTATGCCGATATCACGGATGTACCATTCAAATGGCAGCCATTCAAACATCCTTTAATAAAAGATAAATAGTAGTAATTTATCCCTGAAGTCTATTCTTTGTTAAATCTGACGTCACAATATTGGTCACCTAGCTTCTGTGGCTTTATCGTCACTAGTAGGCATAGTTCGGTCTAATTAACGCGTTATGCAATATATTGTGTTTAGGTATTTTTATGTTCTATTACAACAGTTGATTCTTCAGGTGCGTCGATCATTGTGCTTCGGAAAATGATGACCTGACAATGAAGTTTAGAGGCAATCAGGCTGGGCGGATGCATGTCTGCAAGAAAATTCCATTAGGGCCAATAAGAGGGACATCCTTGGAAACGCTTACTTACCTTGTGTCCCAAATACAACCGTACTTGCTGCCAACGAATGTGGCCAACGGAGTGTGAGCCTTTTGTCGCACTACATATGTCGAGGTGTGTGAGCGCATGGCTAAGTGCGAAGTGGTTTAACAGATTGATACTCTCCGTCCTTCTTTTCATTGGATGAGTCACCCAACACCGTGCTTCTCAGCATATTCATACCACCGTCAGCATAGCGTCTGGTCTACAAATTTATAATCTATTAATGTTCATCAATTTAATCATTAGAAATTTGTATCTTTTCCCAGTCATTTTTCCGACATAACTATGATACTTGGTTTACCGACCAAGTTAAATAGGCTTCTTGCATTTGCATCTCACTTTGTTTCACAGTGGTGATGACTATGATAATGTTTTGGCTTCTTGTTTTATCGATTTGTCATATGTCATATCCCAGCAAATTGAGAATTCGCAATGCCAATTTTGTACTTTTTATGTAGCGGTTGGCCTTTTAAAGTATTCTGCCTCCACCCCTTCCACCCACCCAACCAAACAAAACAATGACACACCTAATACATGAACACTTATATTCTACACAACAGACACTCTTACGATGACATATCTCAAACAAACCACCCGACGCCAACATCAGGGAAGCACGCAATGTTATTGTTGATGTTATTGCTCATAACAGGTTACTACATACATGTGTCGTAATGGTACGGTAGTGGTGAGCCTACAGGACCTCTTCGTGGATGCATATGTCATTCAGAACAAACGGACTCATGGACACAACCGCTGGCCATCGTTTGCCGCTCTTTCTGATGTGGCAAACTGGCAAAACAAAGTGATGCAATATTGACTCGGCTTGGTCAAACAGATCGACCCGCGGTAGGAGGTGAGAAGCCAGTGTGTTTATCTCAATGAGGACTGCATTGATTATTTCTGCCTCAATGACGGTATGGTGAATGGGCTGCGAAACAGCAACTTTGGCCGGGTATTTGCGTTAATAACATACCTAATGAGTGTGTTACAGCTTCGTTTGATATCAATGACAAACACCATGAAATTGCTCAAATGTGGTTAAGTGCAACTCAGTACACTTTCCAGCGATAATGAGACTGACAGTGGGTTTGTTGCTGCTAGAGGAATGGCAGTGGATGCGTACTGTAGTGACTGACCGGGCAAATCACGATAAGATTATTTTGTCCGCAACCCCGTTTCTTATTAAGACACGAATTTTTTTTCAGACTGATTCACAATGTAATCTGGATTCCTAAGTAATCTCAGTGGTCTACCCAGATTTATTTGGTTTTCGATACTGTGTAATACAACCTCTGTGCTATGGTATCCACATCAAAAAAATTCTGTCTGACTCTGGCAACCAATTTAACAGTTACTAAAAATTTAGTCTTATGCCTGGGTCACATGAGACATGCGGGCTGTCTATAGGCTGTCTACGGGCCCCAAACGGGCCAAAACCCTTGGAGTCCATGCGGGCGCTTGTGGCGTGTCGTGTGGGCCCGTTAGGGGGTCCTACATTTATTTTGAGTTTTTGGCCTCATACACGCCTAGTATAGTCCGTGGCCAACAGTTGAACATGCACTACTTTTAGACAGGGGCTCCTTACGTGTTTAAGCCCGTAGAAGGCCCGTAGGCAGAAGTGCGGGGCCCTTGTGGGGCATGCAACTCAATACGGCCATTTTGTTGCGACCTTCCGGCGTATACATAATCGCCGACGTTTTGAACCCCGGGGTTCCGGCCCAGTGCAAAATGCCATTATTGTGTGATCATATGTAACTATAGGGGACTTTTTAGTTAAATGTCTGGACTTAAATTGATATGTAGTATTTTGCTCAGGACGTTTGTTTTTATCGAAAGGACTTTATTTGGTGTTTGGGGCTTTTTTCTACATGAAATAAGTATTATATACAAACAAACCCGTCTGTGGAGGCTTTATTAAAAACAATATATGCATCCACGTTATTCGATAAAACTAAGAAATAACAATAACTGAACTGGCCACGTTTTAAAAATGACAATTACATTTTAATAGATTCCAGAAACTTAAAAGAGTATACAAATAACCTGTAGAATGCCCGCAGACTGCTCGTAAAGCATGTGACCACAACATCGTACCGGGGGTGTTTTCTCGCGGGATTCCTACAGCCCACAGCTCCGTACGGACCTCAAGGCCGTACGGGACCCGTAAGCATCTGTAGGTATCACGGGACTTAGGCATGAATTTACACTGTAGACTACTAGGATAGATATGAATCATGCTACGGTGGACATCGAATCGATTTCATTATTGAGAGGGGCAAGGAAAGGATCAAATTTCATGCAATGAGTTCACCACTCCAATGGGTACATAAGGATTATTTTAGATGATCGAATGTGACCCTAGCAGTAATTCGCGTTGGATGTTCTGTAATTAGTGTTCCTGGGATTGGATTCCTCCCCTTTATTCGCTCTAAATGAATGGGCTTGATGAGCCTCAAATATATAGAACATTCCAGTAAAAGCAAATGGGGCAAATTCTTCTCAGGCAATCTCATGTCTTCTCCATTTGATTATGGATTGACAGAAGCCTGGCAATTCAACGGCACGTTTCACACCAAACATCGTAATATTTCCAGGTATGTCTCCTAGATATACACGTTATTAAAGGAAGGAAGGTCTGTATATCAGAATAGATTCGATAACATTTATGTGGCCATCCCTTTGAACCAAACAATGATATCAACTCAAAGCAAACCCTGTGCTTGACAAATCGTTGCGAGGATAAGGTTCCTTATTGGCTAAAAGTAAATCGTGAACTCGTGTATCGCACTGACCACTCACGACAGCCGTCAAAATGGACTACACACTTGAAACCCTCCCCTGATTGACATGAACCAAGAAGAAAATGGCCCAATTCACTCGACCACTTATTATACTGTGGTGGTCGTCCTTTTTGCGAACATTGAAATTGCCCACAACGAATTCGATTCTTTCAATTGGGGTCGACCAATGATTTGTATATCTGTAATGTATTTGCTAGCTGTTGAATATTGATGCTTTACAGGATCTCAATGCACACCTTCCAGCCATAGTTTGATACATTACGGCGTATATCAGTGATATATTGCGACGATAACACCTGTGTAATGCTCTATCACATCCAACATGAGTTTGCTGTGGCCAATCATTGTTTTATCATGGTTCTCTAAATGAACGCCAAAATCATTGTATGGAGGGAACATGGCGGCGGAGCGGTGACGGAAGCCATTGATTCATGAGAAATGCCAGTATTCACCATGCAGTTTACCCTAATTGTTTCCTCCTATGTGCATTGCTTATATTGACAATATCCATGGTTTTTTGGATATTATATTAACATCTGCTTTGTAGTCCACGTGGGGAGGTTGTTCATGGTGAGATGCAATTGGACAGAGTAAGCACCCTTCAGTGAAAGCATGCAACCGCCGTCTCAAGGGCAGGCGTTGAGATCCTCGGTAACCTTCGCAAGGTGAGAGATTACTTGGTAAACGTTTTGTGTCCATCACAGAGCGATACTAATACGAGTGCTGATTAGTCACACCTGTCAAAAATTCGTCACCCCTGTAACACCTCAATCTAACATTTATACATTATAGCACCGTGGAGGCCAATTTCACCGGTTGTTCATTGACAAATTATGGCAATTAATTGAAAGTATAATGTATCTTGAATGTGCTAAATATGTCAGTAAATGCTTTCTAATGTGTTAATTTTCAAAACATTCGAGATTATTGGTGGTTGGGTCCATTTTCTCAAGACGGATTTTCAGTCTATAATGTTAACGCTATGTTTAACGGAGGTCGCAACTAGTACATATAGTGTGAAAATACATACTTTATGTATGTTTATACGGTATACGATTGCGTAGTACGGAACCACGCGTATAGCACGACTTTAGTATCACAATAGGGGTAGGCTTTGTTGCAAAGGCTGCTCATGCGCTCGGTCACATAAGTCAAGAATATTTATGGCAAACCAATATTTACAAGCAGTTTGGCTTATTGGTCCTTAGCTATAACTGGCGCACATTGGTCGAAGTTTTCATATTTGTCTCATGCCGTTATGCCGTTATAGAGAAGATGAAAACTAGAATGAATGCAGTCCGTATAGAACAAGACTGACATCTCATCTCCTACCGCATGTCAGTATGTTGGATATGAACAAGCTGTGTCAATATCAATGTTGCTTAGACAACATTTCCACAACAAACATAGCGGCAATGAAGTCCTTCAATTGTTTACTTTCATTAAACCCAAACAAGGCACCTGGGATAAACTAAAGGAACTCGCAACAACAGATGTATCTCTCTCATTCTCCATCATAATCAACCAGTCCATAACGGACGGAACTGTTCCAGATGACTGGAAATGTGCTAATGTTTTACCAACACTCAAAGAAGGCAAACGCCAACAGCCAACCAATTACCAGTCAGTCAGCTTAACATCCGTGGTGAGCAAAATAATGGGTCATCTTGTTAGAGACAAGCTCACAGAACACCTTTTTAAACCTTACTTATTGGACAAATCTCAGCATGGTTTTCTGTGTAAGCGGCCTCGCCTTACCAATTTCTATAGAACGTTACTAAAATGGCAGGCGAGTCTAATCCAGATGATGACTGTCATAGCATCCGAACGCGATAAACATCATCAAATTTCTTCGCAGCAATCAGTGAAACAGAAAAACACCGGGAGTGTGTCTTGCACCTTTGACGTTGCAAAAAATGCGCGTTCCAATATGGCCGCGCCCGAATAGGGAGAACATTTAATTCCAATATTTATTGATTAATATTGGATAATTATGCTCATAAATCGAGCTAACAGCACTCTGGCCAATTTACATTCCAATTATTAAAACGGAAGTTCATAAAGAAACGGCACCGATCGGATGCTATTTACTGCACAGTGGCACAAACACGTCCGACGCCAGCTGCTGGTTCAGTCAGTATAAATATGTTTGTCATCAATTCTGTGGTGTCCAACTCAGAAGTTATATCGCATGATCAAACTTGTGTGCTTCCATCTAAGTTAGCGTATCCATTCACAAAACAGATATTTGTTCAATAAAAAATATCAAAAGTCTCTTGACAATGTTGACTTTTCCTCGGCTCGTTGACCCTTTAGGCGACCGAGAGCGTTCTTCCTCGTAACCTAGCGCCAGGCGGCGATAGGTTCTACGAGGTGGTTTACATACAAGATATTTAACAGTTATTTTACAAGATATTTGCCAATGCTATGTCAGAAATAGGACTGATAAAGCATACACATACATGCGGCTATAATGACGATGGCATTTTATGCATGGACATAATGATGCATACGGTAATGGTATCGTGCATGTACACAGATCGACTTTTTTTTATTTACAGTGTCCATACAAGCTCACATTCGATCGACCACACTCGTTATAACCGGGTACTTAGAATGTCAGGTGGAAATTATTGCCGATGTGTTTAATGTACGAGTTGATGGTAAATAAAAAGAAACAATTTGTAAAGGTCTCAAAAACCGGAGGTAAATACTACCACTTATCGCCTTTCATTAAGTACCAAGAAGGAGGCCATGTATATAGTAATGCATCATCCTAGCATTACTGGGATTATCAGAGCTTTCATGGGGCGGTTATTACTGCAGGTAATCAAGGCCTATCAGCACGCACCTAATACAGTGACTGCGGTCAAGCTGACTTACTAACGTTCGGTTTGATCATATTTCACAGCTTTTCGTATCGAACAGTATGACAAGCATTCGAAATGGATGGAGCGGGAGTTTACTTGTCCTTAATGCTTTTGTCACCAAAGCAACCAGACATAAGCTTTACTCAAGCCACCTGACTGCTTCAGCGGCGACTAATTGATATGGATCAACGAAGGAATTCCAGTACCTCACAATAATGTGAAACCGTTCGATATGATGCTGTGAGTTACTGAAGATGATGGAAAGGGACTATCGATGTGATTCCTGTTGGATGGTGAGTTCGTAATATCATTATTCCTTAGATCTGTATAAGTGACTGTTCCGCATTCCCGTAATTACTACGCCATATATCAAACCACTTATGAATTCTGACAAATAGTTAAGGCAACAATCAGGTTGTATTTGTCCCGGCCTGGCGCGATGTATGTCCTCAATAAAGACACTGTCATGTACAATGAAATGCAGGCGCCATTGGTTATCTTAATACCTGGGGATTGAACGTGATAGGAAGCGAGTGTGGGGGAGGGGGTGCCGCTGGGGGTTGATGGTGGCCACAATATCCCTCCTTATATACAGATCCCACGAATCTGCATCTATGTACATATCTATATTCCCGTAATTACTACGCCATATCTCAAACCACTTATGAATTCTGACAAATAGTTCAGTAACTTCATGTTAGGCACCGATCCTGAGGTTTCCTACCTTATGATAAATAATAGCAGGACACATTGGTGCAATTGCAGAATGATATTTATGATAGAAGTGACCCGTTGCCTTGACGGTTGATTCTGCATTTATCTCGGTGAAAATGTCTATATAGCAGCACGTCCATCATAAAACCATGTTTAATAACCGCAGTGGCCAGGCACAATGTTCAGCGGGGTTCAATAGTGGGTCCACAATAACCTACATCAAGATAATAGCTGCCAGCTGCTGAGATGGATTGATTGAAAAGCAGATGAGGCATGTATCTTAGCGACGGTCATATTGCCGTCTAAAGAGGGAGGGTATTCTTGTGATTTGGCGCAATTCACGAGGAGAGGCTAGGAATAAATATCTACGAATCTGAGAGCAGATATAGCTAGATATCTTGGTAGATAAAAATGAACATCATACAGTTCAAATACAGCTCTACTTCTTTGACATTATTGCATGTATTGATAAATGGTGAACTTACAAATTATATCCGGGCATGACATGAGGTTGATTTGTCCATTGGGTCAGCGTTGTAACCTTCCCTCTAACCCATATCAAGGCAATTATATCTCTTAGCTGAATCTTCCAGAACTCTCATCATAGATAGCAAGCCAGAGTTGTTGGGCATGTTATAACAATAAACATGGTGTTAAACATTGAGTTCAATAAGTAACGCGGTGTCTGGAGTCCATCATGAAATATTTAGGTCATTGGGACGTGACCGACTAGGACAACCTGTGGCAAAAAAACTCAATTAAGATGAAGCTTTCGTAATACAAAGTACCGCTTGATTCACCCGCGATTGAGAATGACACTTGTCAATGGATTCATTTGTACATGGTCGCAGAGGTACTTACTTTAAACAGTAATTTTGTTTCAAATAAGTGCAGCATTTTGGCTGTCACAATTGGAATTTGAATTATTATCGAATATTACATGAAGGCCGGTAAATGGTTCTCATGGCATGGCCGATTATGTAAAATCAATAACATGCCTGTTAATACTATTGGTCATATATACCATTGATACACTATTGGTGATGATCCATCCAATAACAGTCGTGCAGTGTGTGATGCCATGAACCCAATCATCGGACGAGTGAACGGCGGGATGGTTGGAAAAATTACGCTGCCCTAAGGCTGACGTGAGAACTCATCATGCCATCCAAGATGGCCGCTGAAATACGTGTGTGAAAAACAAACCCTTATCGCCCAATGAGTGCATATGACTGGGTACATGGTGAGTGGACATGAGGTGGGGTGGGGGGCGATATGGGGGAGGAGGGCATATGGACATAATCATATAACGCATTATTCCCCGGCTGGGGCATCATAATTAGCTCATAATGTATGCACGTAATGCTTCTTACTGTAGGAGAAGACGTCAAGCAGCAAACACCTGGAACCTATAATCAGAAAGTACTCTTCGCTGTTAATGCCAAAAACGAGATGAAGCCAACAGACAACGAGAGACTGCACTCGGTAACCTACAGGATATTACGATGATCCATCACCTTTACAGTTGGAATCTCCCACACCTGGCAAAACGTTGATAACCACCAATACCTGAAGTGACTCACATCAGGCAGGCGCAGTAAATTATACAGACGTGAGATAGGCCAGTTGTTTGCTGTTTATATTTATGCAGCATATTCCCGTGTGTTTGACTAGCCACACGATCGAGTCAAGAATAATTTGTCATTGATGACTATCTTGCATCGTAAACCAATGGTATGCTGTTCATTCTACGCACGCCCCCGTTCCTCTCTTGGAAAGAGAACCCTAACTCAAAATTTCTATTGCTTAGCAGTTTCTCTTTTCAAGCTTAATGCAGTGTGACGACCTTTATAATGAAACCTCTGGTCGTATATGTGCCATAATTACGGTATATCTTAGATGATGCCGCGGAATCGTTTAAATTACAATGTGAGAAAAATAATCTACATAGGCATTGCGCTCTTTTGTATGACATAAACATTCTACGAAAGGATGGCGCCATGTGCTTGACTTAAGAGAAGTTAATCAAATTTTTAGTCATGCTAAGTGTGTGTGATATCGGATTCTCTGAGCTAACATAGACTAACATTACACAGTATGACTATGAAGTAGCTGGGATATCATGGCTACCTTTCAGGACATGTTCTCCAAATTGTTTAGTAAACGTAGTGGTTTCTACGCGCAATGCAAGACAAACTCTAGTAGATGTAAACTTTAGCATTGCATCCTTTCGACATAAAAATTAAAACCAAATACCATTAACAAGACAGACATAATATTGGACAGCATAATCAGCTAAAGTACTCGAGCCATAGCGAGGTGGATCGCGGCGAGATATATCCTGGTTGATATTGAAGAGTGGCAAATTAAACATCTGCTTTGTGGTGACATGCGCTCTTCTGGTGCCATCTTCGTCCACATTTGTTCAGTCTGATTTCACCATTTAGACATCAAATCCTGGTCTGAAATTTGTATGGCCCCGGCTTGGCACCGTCTCATTATGTCACTCTAGAAAATCGAACGACTTACGCCCTCTCATTATAGATAAGTGGTTAATGCTAAGCATGTGCATCACAAGCGCCAAGAGCAACATTAATGGAGGCAACCATCATGTAGACATTTATCATACAAAAGCAATATACATAAACACATACACACACACACATACACACACACACACACACACACACACACACACACACACACACACACACACACACACACACACACACAAAGATTCGAACTTTTTGAAGAACTATATATATTATTTTGGTAAATCGTCACAGAGGGCGGATCGCCTTTGAGCAATGATCTGATGACTAATAATGCAAATGCTGCAAAAAACGTGTGATGTAGAATATAAGTTGACAGTACAATACAGATGCTGACATCAGCCAAAGTGAGGATTTGTCTGGTCCAAGACCAGATATGCTAACAATTCGATTAAGTTGTACTCATCCAGCTCAAACCGCCCTGAGCATCTCCCATATACCATCACATACATATGCGTAATGCACCATATCTAAGTTAACACAGGACAGCTTCCATAATCAATGAGATGCCATCAATATTGCACGTTGATTTTCCTTTGCCGGGATGGAAAGCTATAACGACACCACACTATTAATTACACATTGGCTTAGACTAGCAGGTGTTTTTAGAACTTTAACATCTCACAAGTACAAAAGTCTTAATGACAATTATCTCAGTAATGGCTACTACACATGACGACTCCTTTAATTTGGGTCCGGGGAACTTTATTATCCTAACGTGGTTCCAATGGCCAGGTATTGGTCAAGAAGTGAGGCCAATTTCGTTGCGATCAGCTGGCTTTGTAATATCGGTAGTTCATTGTGGTTAAAGATAGGCACTTGGGAAAATTAATTTCATTCCATTATTAACGAGCGACGTTAGGTTATCCAATAAATGACATATCAGTATCTAGCAATGATGGTTAACCTGGTAATGACTAGTTATTATGTAATACATAAGTACCACTTGGCCTGCTTATGTAATATTATGTTGTATTAGTCATCTAGACTGCTATAAGTATGCTACAATAACATTATTATTGTCTTATAATTTGGAATAAATGTCTACAGACGTAATGATAACAGGTACAAACATAATTTGCAAGTAATTGACAAAGTTATCTCTTATCCAGCACAAAGAACGTGTCATTTACAAAACCGGTTACCGTGGATCTTATGTCGGAATACACACAAAAAGAAATCGATAACGGCAAATTCTGACAGTTCTAATGAGACTTCATACCAGAGCTCTGAAGACGGGCCACGAGAAGAGATGGACATGTGGAGCAATTATTACCAACGGCAGAATAACTACACTCCAATTAGCACCCGACGAAACACACCAGACAATGTTCAATAATTCAAGCAAGGCTGATATGCGACAAAAGTTATAACAAATACTTCATAAATACTTGCATTGTGGAGCAGAAGCACATACTGAATACCTAATTAGAGAGTGAATATTTAGAGCGAGAAACGTATACCAAGAATTGCCTCCATGCTAAAGTTAAATTGAGGTGCCGATTGAATATTCCTACGATACGATTTATGACAAATTAGTGCCATAAATCAGCCTGGTATTTGAGTCCCTTTATGGTACCAGTGTCACTTCATCGTCGCCACTTGTAGGTACAACCCAAAACACGGGTCTCTATACTGTTGTCTGAGCGAGGATGAGTAATATAAGACCATATGTTCTACTGAAATATTGATGAGGCCGGTAGACGTATGTATGGCTGCTGAGCCCGCAACCAGGGTCATTATATATATATATATATATATATATAGATAGATATATATAGATAGAGAGAGAGAGAGAGAGAGAGAGAGAGAGAGATAGAGAGAGAGAGAGAGAGAGAGAGAGAGAGAGAGAGAGAGAGAGAGAGAGAGAGAGAGAGAGAGAGAGAGAGAGAGAGAGAGAGAGAGAGAGAGAGAGAGAGAGAGAGAGAGAGAGAGAGAGAGAGAGACAGAGAGAGAGAGAGAGAGAGATCCCTCTACAGAGAGAGAGAGACAGAGAGAGAGAGAGAGAGAGAGAGAGAGAGAGACAGAGAGAGAGAGAGAGAGAGAGAGAGAGAGAGAGAGAGAGAGAGAGAGAGAGAGAGAGAGAGAGAGAGAGAGAGAGAGAGAGAGAGAGAGAGAGAGAGAGAGAGAGAGAGAGAGAGAGAGAGAGAGAGAGAGATATCTAGAGACAGAGAGACAGAGAGACTCAGAGACATCAGAGAGAGAGATAGAGAGATATAGAGAGAGAGAGAGAGACTAGAGAGATAGAGATAGAGAGAGAGATAGATAGAGAGAGAGAGACAGATACATATACAGAGACATATACATTTATACAGACAGGGAGACATTTATACATTTATACATTTAGACAGGGACAGAGATACATTTAGACATTTACATATATACATTTATATATATAGATATTTATATAGATATATATGATATATATATATATATATAGATATATATATATATATATCTATATATATCTATATATATATATATATATATATATATATATATATATATATATATATATATATATATATATATATATATATATATATATATATATATATATATATATATTGTACGATAAGCTCGTCTGTCGCTGAGCAGCAGAGGCTTATAGCTAAAAACATTGTACAGGTGTGTTGGGCCGATTGTTAGGATTTTTCAGCATTTTCGCCTGAACGTTAAGAATGTTCTCTGGATATATCAAGCTCATCTCATCACTCAGGGAAATGTCAGCAAATAAGTGGCAGAACTTACATTTTGGAAGCAAAATCACTTATGACCTCATTTAGGGTGTAAAAGATCTTGCGTCTGCTTCAGGCGTCTGTTTCAGGAATCGTTTTGCAACGAATACTGATGTCTCGCTGGAAAATTGAAAGTTGCAAACCGCAATTATGCATCACCATGCAAAGTGCAAAGTGCAAAATGCAGTGCAAAATTTTGTACCAAGCACAAAGTACGTTAATACTCAGAGTACAAGCCAATTAAAGTGACTTCAGCATTCGAGCTATGATATGTCAGGATAGCTAGATTCTGCGGTTAGCAAATTACATGGTTACCAATCGGGAGGACCATTTCAATGACACGATTGAATGCCCCCAGTACAAGGCCGAACATTAAGGTGTTCCATCAGAGTTCTCACAGATGTTACCACCAGGTGGGTATTGACACCAAGAAATAAAGTTCGCCTGGCTGGAAGATGTAGCGAATTTCGGACATTCTTATCACTTCTCATCAGCGCCCAAGCATGTCAAACCATTGGAATAAGGATGTGGTTATCGCAATGAAGCTGCTGGGAATAAAATAGCTTCTCAAAGCTTGACAAAGATATTATACGCTGTGTCAAATGTACTTTTGACTATGTATTTTTTCACACGTAACTCTATATATAGTGAATTTGTTGTGATTGATATCGCGCATGATATAATGTATGCGTTATAAATACCATAATAACCAAAAAGGACCCGCGTCGAAAGTTTTAGATTATGCTGTTTACTGTGGTAGCAAGAGTTTGTTATTGAGAACAACGCCAGCTGCTTATATGATCAGTATTCCCCTTGGGGATTTTGTTTTTCGTTGGCACTATTTCGTTAAGGCGTATCCATTCAGTATCATATCATGGGGTTGGATTATTATTCGACTCCCAACCGTATGCCTAAAATAAATGTTGCATGCAGAATCTTAAAGCGATAGCAAACGCACTCTGTGAACATGATCTCTATGGCTTTATTCGGTGGCGATGGGAATGTAACAGACAAGACATTGACGTTTTACTTGGCGTCTTGGTGGACGATACACAATGGAGTTAATTGATGCTGCTGTTGTTAAGTCAGATATCGATTGTACGACGAGCCGTATTGCTCTATTACACCACTGCGTACATCCAAGAACACGTCAGTCGAAGACTCTAGGTATGTTGCGTTGCCATGCGAAATATGTCATCGCACTTTCTGATAGTGACAATTAATCTCGTTCCACATATGTCCAACTTGTGAAATTAGTTTGATAGTGGGTTGACAAAGCAGATTAATCACTCTTTCACTGACAAAAGGTTACTCTGAAATGCCTAGTTTTACATATAACTACTGATGCAATTATAGATCGAGATCCATTTATTCCTGCGAACTATTCATGAGAACGAGCACGAGACGTGAATGATTGTGTTTGTCGTCATCAATGTCACAGAGCCCATGGTGATTTCGCTTGGTATTCCTCACGGATGACATTCAGCAACCAGTTATCAACAACATTGTTTTGTACAACTTGTAACACTAGCTTTGTTGCGTATATGGCGGATCACCAACGTCCAGGTATGGCGATATGGTCGATTTGCAGAGTAATAAATCGTTTGCACAAAGTAAGTTATTTACGCTAATGCCAACAGAGAAGAATGGCTATGCCAAAACATTGTTTCTTATCATAACGCGCATAACACCAAATATCGGAATTAATTGGGTAATCATCCACAATTAACGAAACAGATTTAAACTAGGTATTTAATTAAAGAGGATGTTCGGCCATCCCACGACGTTGGTATTATTAAGCTCGGATGTTATGATGCATAAAATGATGAACCGCGAGTGGTATCAAGCATCATGCACACATTCAAAAGACTGCGCCTATAATAACTAGGCACTGACTCACGCGGACGATAAAGCGTTGAATATCTCATAAATTATAACTCACTATGTATTTGACGTCTAAGTTAATGATGTACTAAATAGAAAGAAGCACTAAATAAAGGGTGTAACTACCAGCGGTCATCATACGTTGCTCATACTTTGTCACGTCGGGGATACAGCCGCTAACAACAGGAAAATATGGAGAGGTTCCATGGTGCGCTTTGAACGAAGTACAAAGCACGTGTGCATATTTATAGAAGTGCATCATCCCGCCATGAATGGCAAGCCATTCAAGTCAGCTTGTGTATGGCACGGTTCAATATCTATGCATTATTCACTGACTGATATTGATTGATCACTGGGAATATAAATTTAATGAAATATTGATAGGCGAAATGTACTGCGATTAACACATATGATAGAAAAATGTATTGAATAAAGACTGATTCAGTGATCATAAAAGGAACGTTATTGATTCCGACGAACGCGTGTGTATATGGGTTCGCATTATTTTTCTGATGGGCAGCTGTGGTGGCCTACATAACACTGAAATTCAGGAATCAACTTGCCAACATTGAGGAACTTAATGTGCCAAAACGTCGAATGATTGAAAGTACGTATAAATCTGCAAAATATATCTTTTGGATTAAGAGACACAGCTTTTGAAGCAGTACCAGCGCATGGGAAACCATTGCTAGTCATAAGCAGATGATTATGTGGTAGAAGCTTTCTTTAATTCAAAACGTTCATATCTAATTACTTGGGTCAAAACTAAGACGCCTTGTCGCTGGCCATACAGCGACTAATCAATACTGAACAAAAAATTAATCTTCAGTACCTTGCAATAGGTACGATGATAGAAAGGGAATATGGGTGTGACCATTGTTGGATAATAGAGTTGCTATTACATTATTCCCAGACTTTATATAAGTGTGTGTTCTACATTATTGTAGACATATATCATGACATATCGCCAACCATTAATGAACTCTAGCCAACAGAGAAACGCAGAAAAACGCAATATTTAGTAACATCAAAGCAGACGACGATGTTGCTGAAAGCAAGCACTGGCATGCGCAGTTAAATGCAAGCGCCATTGATTGGTTTGTCGCTGAATGATTGTCAGAACTATATTTGAATTATATTTGAATATCTTGGGAACGAACGTGATAGCTGCTGGTGGGTTTGTTTCCTCTGGTGAGATTTTTGCACACTTAACTTGTTTGTCCAAATTGACAGTGTTTGGGTGTTGTTAAGGCCGCAGGTATCGAAGCTAAGTACATGTTATAGCGGTGATATAGCATACAAGTGGAAGTGCTTAGCAGGTGCCCAACAAATGGGTCGGCCTCGAGGTGTGCAACTAGATTTGGTCGATTTTTATGTAGGATGGGAAGAAACATAAAAGCAACACATGAGAACAGCTGAAGAGCTGCCTGTCCTAGGAAGCTGATCATGCTAGCACTTTGCCAAGCCTCGTATCTCACACATAACTTGATGATCTCTTTGCCAGATATTATTCTGACCTGGTCAATTGTCCCGGCGAACTGCACGCCCAGGCCTGACCACCAGCTATGACCACAGCAAGCCTATCTCTCTTATGAGTAGTTTTTCGAGTTCGCTATGGGTTCGTCCGCTGGGGCAGCAGGGCCCTCGAGTCTCAGCCTTACGAAGGACACCCTGAAAGGAGTTGATTAATGATGCTATTAGGATTCATATAATGTGCAGTTTATAATATATACTGCCTAAGTCTAATATATTGCGTCTTTATGAAGACTACTACCCAGACAATAATGCCTAACCTGGCAACCAATGACATAGCTTTTGTCCAGTTTGTCAGGAGCAAGATAATTTCAATCGCGTACAACAGCATTTACGGTAGATAGATCAGTCCTCAGTAGAAGTTTTGCGTGCTTGGTCTCTGCTGGTAGCTGGCGTAGTGCAGCACGTTCCTCCCTGGTTGGGATCACATCGTTCTCAGCATTTCTCGGGCAAGAGTAACGGAAGTTGATAATTTACAATTACTGAAAATGCTAAGAAATGGGTACTTGTTGGTGCATCAAAATAGGCTTACGATGATCATACACAATGCTTCTTAGTGTCCGAATAGACGCAGCGTTTAACAAACAACACGCGAACACATAAACAGAATTATATTACCGCTGTTTATGCGCACACTGATAACATTACTAAAAGTAGCCGTTGTTATTGGCAGGAAAGGAGTAAACAGGCAATGAGTGGTTGTACTCGGTGACCTATTATAAGTATTGACGCAGTTTTATACTTCGTAAACATGGCGCAGATGTTTTATAACACCATGACTAGCCAGCCATTGCTCTCTGCTGTACCTGGCAAAACGCTTTTAACCGTCACAGCGGAGTACCTCACGTCAGGCAGTCTACACAATTAGTTATATATACGAGAGATTGGCCGGCTGATTCCCGCGGACGTAAATAGACCACACCACCGAAACCAGGACAATTAGTCGTTGATGACCATCATTCATCGTCTGTGAAGGCCACACTCATTGACCCGATCTATGCCGTACACTCCATATGTTAGCACGGTGTCCTTCAGACATAAATGTTGAGGCAAAACCAACTACCTTTAACAAGACTGACCATTGGAGAAAAAACATTTACCAAGCTACAATACGTCAGCTATATCAACGCGCATTTAACGAGTTGTGATCTGCATAGGATGATTTGATGCATCCGAAGTAGGAGGAGTCCAGCATAGTCTACTAATTGGAATGACCTTGGTATCGGATGTCACCTTACTTAGTGTTGTTGTTGATTCTGATGGGTTATATCTGTAATGACAACCGATTGGAACATGTATTACCCCACTACTGCCAATTGCGACTCTTGGTAAAGCCAGACTGATATTGATCAAGTATTGGAATGGCCCCATTACTAATCAATTAATGCGGTTCCTCCTAGCGAGGATCGATAGGAAACCAAATGAAAATAGTATAAGTACGCATAAATATATTTGCCCATATTTGCGATTTGAAGATACTGGCTGCTGCATATTAAATGTTAATAGGCAGAATAACACAACGCAGCCCCTTGTTTGTAATCATTGGTGATGTGCTGGTATATTAGAGTTGCACAAAAATGTCACCAATTTCCCGCTGCATAACTCAAATATGCCATTGATTTAAGGGTGCTACCATCTCGCCCACGACGGACAGTGCTACAAAGCATACAAACAACCAGGGCTTGCTATGGATCACGGCGTTTAAAACCTTGGTTAATAAAGAAGAGTAACAAAAAGACTCTTTGTTGTGGCATGCGTTCTTCTGGTGTCATCTACGTACCTATCAACAATTATCCCATATTGCTTATTTCGAATTTGTTCATCATCCAGACATTATTTCCTCTCCCGAATGCCATTGCCCCAGTCAGGCGCCAACTCGTTGCCTCAATATAGAAAATCGAATGGGTGGTAGAAATACGCCATCAATGCTGCATTCACTGCTTACACCCACTAATTACGGATTAGAGGCTAATGCTAACAATTGATGGGCACTGCCTTGGTGTAACAAGCCAGTGGATCACAAGCGCGCAGTGCATTATGGCAGGGGAATATGTAAGTCAGGCACCAACTGGCCATAAACAAAGACAGGCTTATATCAACAACACAATATAAATGAATCATTATTTGTTTAGAAACTTGCGTACAGCGAATTTATCCACGGCGATTCACATGATAAAGCTCCTCCTAATTTAATAGCCATACATAGAGTTAAGCTGGTAACCTTTGGGGCTTCGGCATGGACGAATCGACATAGCGATTGCTTTGAGTGCAAGGATGGAGGGATGGACTGAGGGAAGGACTGAGGGAGGGGCCGAGGGACGGGCCGAGGGACGGACTGAGGGATGGGCCGAGGGACGGACTGAGGGACGGACCGAAGGACTGACTGAGGAACGGGCCGAAGGACGGGCCGAGGGATGGAAGGCCTCACAGAAAGGAAGTTATGTGATTCAGTTATTATCAGCGGCAGAGTCACTGCACTCCAGTTAGCATGCTAGTAGACACATGATCAAACAAACTCATAAGGCCAAGTCTTGAATTGCGGAACAGAAGCACGCGCGTAAAAGTTTATACGAAACGGATGATCGTGAGCGAGAAACTATATCTCCTTGTTATTTTAATTAAATTGCTGATTGAGTATTCTTACGATGTGATATATGACGAAATGGTGCCATAAATCAGTTAAGCACTTCCGCCTCGTTTGGGTACTAGCGCCACAAATTTATTGTTTTGACTGGGATGGTACATGTAGATGGTAGCCGCCAAGGCGGGTGTACATCAGAGCACGAAGAGGAAGCAGATGTGTTCTTAATTACCCGTTATTCTTCTACATGACTAGGGCGGTAACTATAAAACCGTATATGTATATGTATATATATATATGTTTATATATATTTATATATATAAATAAATATATAAATATATATGTATATATATATGCATGTATATCTATATAAACATATATATATACATACATATATATATATACATATATATATATATATACATATATAGATATACATATATGTATATATAGACATATTTATAGAAAATATATATATATATATATTATATACATATATAGAGAGATACATAAAATAGATATATATAGATATATATATATATATTTATATATCTATAGATAGATCTCTTTCTCTATAGATCTCTATCTCTATATCTCTCTCCTCTCTATATCTCTCTCTATATATATCTCTCTCTCTCTCTATATATCTCTCTATATCTCTATATATATCTCTCTATATCTATCTCTCTATATATATATATATATATATATATTGTTATCGTCAGCACCTACTAGCATCACCTGGCAAAGCAAGGTAAACCGTCGCTGCGCAGCAGAGGCATATCACGCAGTAGATGACACAGATGTGTGATGGGCCGTTGGATTGCTGGTATTATTTCAGCACATACCAGCGTATTACCACCAACAACGAAGGTTATCACAACCGTAACCTATGTATGACGGAAAGCATTTGACACGCGGATTAAATCATCGGTGACGAGGAGGCCAATTGTCAAGTCTACTCACGCTTCTGTTACATTGGCCCTACCACATGCGTGCCTCTGACATCTGAGCACGACAGTAGCGGTAACAGCAACAATCGATATCGAGTTTGCGTCAGCTGCAGGCATAACATTTATCACTTATGGTTTTTTTTTCGATTACTGATTCGATCATTCGCTGGAATCCCACTAGTATATTGCAAGTTACAATGTATGGTCACGACAATCAAGCAATGCAAAGACAAGTAGTCTTCTTTTAATGTGACGCCTTCAGGGACACGGTATGCAGAGCTGGTACCTGTCACTAAGCCAAATAATTTGCCATAGCACAGTGCGTTATTAATCAGAGTAAGAGCGAGTCAAAGTGAGTCATCATTCAATCTAAACATACTCAACAAGAGTTCCGACGTCAGCCCAGAACAATAGTTGATTATGTAAAATAATTCGCCCCGTGGCCATAAACCATGCCACTGAAGCAACACCTCGATGTTAATGTGAATATATTATGATAATTAAAATACATGATCCTGCATCTCTTTCATTAAGACGTTTGTGTTGGCAAAGCTGGTGCAACTCACCGAAATGTCGACAAAGACAATACCTTACTTGAGCCATCACCCGATTTGAGGAGTCGTTTAATGAGGAGGGAAATAAAGGTCTGTTTGTTTCCGCTTTGAATCACTGGCACCCCAGTGACAGTTAGATAAACACGTACACCTCTTGGCAAAACCAGTGCTCGACTGACAAACAGCATTGGTCGGATAGCTGGAAATAATATTATGACCGACTCGTCACGTTTCTGGACATACAACGCCTTCATGCGACGACCAGTGCTAGTCAGAAGTTGGGCATGTACCCGACGAATTACTGGTGTTTGATTCGTCGGCGTCTTTCCCCTTTTGGGGCTCAATGGAAGAATTTTGAAAGCCAACAGCTTCTTAAGTGATATAATTGAGGAGCCGTATTCAATTAGAATGAACCAACAAAGGTCAAGAGAATTGGCGGGGGAGGTGGGGGTTACATTAGTTGTGTCTTAGCGACATCGTAGTCATAGGGGATATATACTGTAAGCTATTGGAAAAGTACTGTTTATTGTCTACGTTGTAAGAGACGGACAACAAAACCTCTTTATGGGGATTTGTTGTAATCTATAAACGCAATAAGAAGTCAGTAAAGCCAGGTTCTGCAAATCGACTTGTGGTGGTGAGATGCAACGAAATATAACATCATGTCACAAGTAGGTACGCCTGGCTGAGAGATGTAGCGAATTCCGGATATTTTTATGATTGTTAATCAGCGCAGCAGCATGTCAAACCATTGAAATATGGATGCAATTATCACAACTTAGCAGCTAGGAATGGAATAATTTGTCAAATTCTGGCACAGTAATATGAAGCTGTATCAAATGTTATTTGGCTAACGATTGTACGTCGTCTTAACAGTTAATACAATTTAAATTGAATTTGTTGTGATTGATATCGCGTATCATATTGATATAAATACCAAACGCATAAAATAAATGATATTGATATGACAGAAGGCAAAGATATTGATATGATAGAAGACAAATATATTGATATGACACAATGCAAAGATATTGATATGACACAAGGCATATATATACTGATATGACAGAAGGCAAAGATATTGATATGACAGAAGGCAAAGATATTGATATGACAGAAGGCAAAGATAAGGATATGAAAGAAGGCAAAGATATTGATATGACAGAGGGCAATATGAATAATGAAATATGCAAAGTAGTTGAACGGTTATACAGAAAATGGTTGTTTTTCAATATTGCAAAAACAATTGTATGTTGTTCACATTTCATACTAAGTCATTCAACTGAGTGAATAATATTTGCATTGAAGAAAGTCATATAGAATTTGACAGTAAAATCTTATCTTTGTTGTTTTGATAATAGGCAACAAATTGACATGGTCAGATCACATAATGTATATATGTAGCAAAATGTCCAAAGCAATAGGTATTATAAAAAAAGTGAGAGATATTTCTAATATGCAATCATTGGTCAATGAGTACTTTTGATTTTCCCTATTTGTCCTATTGTAATATTATATAGGGATCAGCTGCAAATCAACATTAGATGAGATTAGGTGCACTGTATTGTGCAGGATTGTCAGAATTATTTGTAATGTACATTACGTACCTCATACCTCACCTCTCTATATGCAATGTGACATTGTACATATATATATAACATACATGTTTTTATAATTGAAACATTTATGTATAAGCATAAACATAAATTATTACCTATAGTTTTGAACAAACGTTTCAAAAATATTATGAGTATACAAAGCAATATCAAATGTATAATTCACTATTTCGTCGGACAAAAAAGGAAAAACAGTATTTACTAAAGCAGGCCATACATTTGGAGTCACGGTATTATGCCGTATTTTAATAAGATTTCTTTTCAACGATCACTTAAAAGATTTTTATTTGAAAAAAAGTTATCAAATTTACTTGGTTTTAAAGATAAAAAATTACTCTTCATGGCATTGTTAGGAATGCAGCAACATGTTAAAATGGAACGAAATTCAGTGTATATATATATATATATATATATATATATATATATATATATATATATATATATATAGAGATATATATATATATATATATATATATATATATAATATATATATATATACATATATATATACATATATATATATATAT
This sequence comes from Urechis unicinctus, assembly GCA_034190875.2. Taxonomy (NCBI): domain Eukaryota; kingdom Metazoa; phylum Annelida; class Polychaeta; order Xenopneusta; family Urechidae; genus Urechis; species Urechis unicinctus. Next base: position 30,505,444 of record CM067342.1, read on the forward strand.
ATTATATATATATATAAATATATACATAATATATATATATATACATATATTTATTTATATATACATATATATATGTATATGTAAATAAACATATAGATATATACATACATATATTTATAAATATTCATATATATGTAGATATGTATATATATATACATATATTTATATACACATGCATATATATGTATATATATATAAATATATATATATATATATATAGACATATACACACACATATATATATAAATATATATATATATATATATATATATATCGATATATTTATATATATATACATATTTATGTATATATATATATATATTTATTTATATGTATGCGAACATAAAAAGCATATATATGAATACATGCATGCATATATATGAGTATATATATAAATAAACATGTGTAATATATACATACGCATTTATACATATTCATATATATTCATATAAATGTTATTATTTACATACATATATATATATCATATATATATAGATATATATTTATATGTAAAAATATATATGAATATAAATTAATATATATATATATAGATAAATATACATATATATATATATACATATATATTGCCGCGTAAATATGTTATATACCTTTACATATGTCAACAGAGATTTGAGTCATCAAGATATAATGAGATATAACGGCCGTTATAACCAATGGGGTGTCTATTGTTCCAGTAGCTGTTAATAACCTGCTCATTCTCGAAATAAACAATGCCACATCCATGGACTAGCATTCCCTTCAATGATAAACGGTTGCTAACCTTGTGTGGTATATTTACATTGGTTTATAGATGTGGATAGAAGTTATTGTTGATTAAAATTATTGAAGGCAACTTTATACTGCATTATTGCAGAATCACGGAAATATTCATTTACATGTCGTATTTGCTGTCCCCTTCATATGCTGTGACAACAATCGGCTTCATGGATGTCACTTAGTTTATTCGATGTGGAGAAATATGCAACCAACAAGAAATGAACGTAAGTAAAATGTGCGCATAACGATTTCATTGGACAATAGCTTCCCAACAATCTCCTGTATTAAACGCGTTCCAATGACGCTGACAGTAATTCAGCAACAATGTACGCGACCAAGTATGTGCACATCTATATATACAGGTAATAAACTGCTAATATGCTATTTACAGCATTAAGCCAAACTGACGTCATTTGGCGTACGGACGGCACACGTACTGCAGTTACGGGTGTGAAATCTTGTTTTGGTGGAGGTCAGCATGTAAATGACAATGCTCGTGCACTGACCTGATTTCGGATGTATAAAATCTTGTCTTGGTATCATTCGTATCATTACTGTTTTGCAAACCATTCGACTTCAATCAGTCGCGTGAGTAAGTTATTTCATTTACAATAACAAGAGGGTCAAGTGATGCTACCACAGTAAAATATGATTCATTGGGAAGGCCTTGACTTCAAAACTGACTTTGACATCCGAGCTCATTAGAAATAATTGAATATGTGAAGTCATATATATTTATATAGCCTGGCTGGAAGATTATTCGACAATTCTTATGAGTCAGAGTGGGTGAATATAATGAAAGACCAGCTTGTTGCTGCAAATAACCCACGATATAGGGATGTGAATATCATAATGGCACAAAATTTAGTTTTGCCACAAATTATGTCACCTCAATGATGTGTCAGTAAGAACAATGTAATATCTCGTCATGCGTGATATTGTTTTTCCGAACATGTTCGCGACAAATTGGTAAATGCACTGTTCCTTTTTGGCTTCATTAATGCTTGATTTATGAATGGGCTTCAGTCTCCCTATCTTATTTTCTCTCAAAAATGGTTTTGGAATATCAAAGATTTCATATTTTGATTGCAAAGCTTACCAAATATAGATTCGAAATCCATTTATCCTTCAAAAAACAAAATCATCACGTCATGGTGAGCAGCTTACACATCCAAGGGTAAGAGGTTAATTTTAGTGCATATTCTTTTACAGTAGACTTGCGAAAGAACATCAACGGATCCAGCTTTAACGAAACTGTCCAGCTCTTGAATAATAGTACTAACCATGATAGAACTAACCGGGAGTCACCGCCATTATTACAGCAGCTGGACATTGTGGTCTCGTAATTATTTCAATATTGTCTGCAAATAGTAACAGCCACGTTTAATTCCTTATGCAAACTTGATCGCATGCTATTGATCGGCAACCATCAATGCATATATATATATATATATATATATATATATATATATAGAGATATATATATATATATATATATATATATATATATATATATATATATATATAGATATATAGAGATAGATATATATATAGAGAGAGAGAGAGAGAGAGATATATATATATAGAGAGATATACATATCCCTACATATATATATATATATATATATATCTATATATATATATATATACATATAGATATATATATACAGTCTCTCTATATATCTGTATCTATCTATATAAATATCTCTATCTCTCTATATATCTAAATATATATATATATCTATATGCCTATATATTATATAAATCTCTCTCTCTCTATATATATATATATATGTATATATATATATATATATATATAAATATATTTCGGTATATATATCTCTATATCTATATATATATATATATATTTGTATACATTTATATATATATTTCTGTATATATATCAATATATGTATATATATATATATATGTATACAGGCATATATATATATATATATATGTATATATATATATATATATATATATATATATATATATCTATATATACATATATATATTTATACATGTAACTATACCTATACATATATATTTATGAATATATATGTATATATTCATAAATATATATATATATATATATATAATATATATATATATATATATATATATATATATATATATATATATATATATATATATATATATATATCATATATATGTGTATACGCATAAATATTTTTATAAACAATCTCATATCTCAAACAATCAACGATATTCATTTAATTTTATCCAAAATTATGTTCCATTCGACTTACTTTTAAGCGAATCATCGAGGGTGACAACTCTCACCAGAGACTCAACCAATCGCGGACGTCATTCAATTGTTCCATCGAATCTGCATACGTATCGCATAAAACATTACTATTCGTCTAGTGCAGCTACGTTTTATAACATAGCGTCAAATCTCATAGACAGCTTTCGTAGACATGTCTATTTCATCAACATCACGTGATGGTCTCCATAGATTGGTACAAAATGTTGGTGCTCCCAGACCTGTATGACTTCTATTGTATAATAGCGTACCTCGTGGAGTACACAGGACTGCCAATGCCACTCAGACGAGACTGCAATCAATAACATCGGAGGTCGATGAGGGCACTGAGAGCCAACCCACCTTATCTGGTAATGTTTAGTCTCATTGAGTAGCACACGTCTAACCTAAATGACCCCCAGCATTTCTCACATGTCATCAACTAAGTTGAAGCAAAGTTGGCACATGGGTGCATCAAAACATTCTTTGACACGGAGATAAGTACGATGGAGCATCGCCTCTGACTGCAGTGGTGGCATTGAACTTTTCCCATGCATTGTGTAAAGAAT
>CM067342.1:30511558-30517113 GCA_034190875.2 Urechis unicinctus
GAATATAAGCTGATAAGCATAACACCTGGTCTTTGATCACATGAAAATGATCCGGGCACTGAGTCGGGCTCTCTTTATCCATGTACTGGGTTAACTTAGGCATTGACTACGTTTGGAGATATCCCTGACAAGTCACGCGCCATGACTATGAATTAATCCAATCTAAATGACAGCTCAACAAAAGTTGCATTATAGTCGTAGTAAGAGCTATGGTGGATTGGAGACAATAAAGTCAATGAATGCTTCTGAAGTTCTGAAGTAAGTCTCATATATATTGCATGGGAAGCTGCGCTCATCCCTTTCGCCACTTCCGATGGGTTGTCTGTTGCGTGCTTACCAATGCACTTTCAGTGACCATTTCTCTCATACCCCATATGTCCGAATTGTGAAACTAATTGATTTGATTGCTAACAAAGCAGATTTATCACTCTTTCACTCAGAAGAGCATCAATGTCGATTTTACTTTGGATTATCTTAAGGTCGAGATACAAGGGATATCATGTGATCTGTCTGAAGCAAAGTCGTCGAATATTGCCATGGATATATTTATTTAAGCTGTAAAACAAGAATCGTTATTGCTTGATTTCGCGAACTATAATTGTTAACAACTGATGTAAGCAATGACCAGCGAATTGAAGGTTCTCACAAAAGGATGGCCCACTTTACCCCTACTCGCCAGGCACTGATTGGGCCCATAGCTAGCCCACGTGCTTGTCAAGATTCAGTGCTAGTCAATGATATTGTATAGAGACCCTACACGTGCTTATTTTTGGAAGTACTTTGGCAGTGCCCTTTTCAAAGCAGAAAACTCTACGTTACTGCAAAAGGATAGTGCCATTTGCTTTGAATGAAAGAGTGCTGGGACGATAAGGTCCGCGAAGTAACCATGACACGTTCCAGAAAGGGTCATCAAAGACACGTGCTTTCCCCTGAAATACAAACTATACTCGTTGGATACACGGCGCAACGACAACCTGACCCTAGAAGATACTTTTGCATTAAATATTTTTGACATTAGCAATAACACAATTAGAAATTACCGTTCGGCGGCGACTACTTCTTCAGTTATTATATGAACTAGTTCACATTCAATTGCCATCATATCGTAGGCTTTTAGGGAGGGATAGTGGCATATACCTCTAAACAAAGAGTCTTGAGAAGAATTAGACCTAGCTGCAAAGTAGGCGGGGACAAAGATGATAAAATACATCAGACGAACACACAATAAGTAAAACTAAGTCGAGGGCTTCAGTGTAGTAATTCAGTACAGTCTATTTATTAGCATGACCCTGAAACAACTGTACTAATGACCCGATGTCATATTGACGATCACTGTTGTTCAGCATGAAGGATTGGTAATTGAATCAATAATGACAACTAAACACAACCCCTTTTATTAGAGGATTATAGAATGAATGGGCATATAGACTCTCGGCAAGGCCAGTCACCTGATATTGATTGCATACACATTGCTCTACTCGCTGAAAACAACAGGTTGCTATGACATTATTGCTACTTGCTGTTGGCTGGATGGTACTTAAACAGATCCTGGGAATGGGAATCGAAATTTGGCAATAGCAGAATTCATTAAAACTTGTTGGTGCCGTTTCGACTCATATAAGTGATTGGATCATTCCATGAACTTAGCGCTAGCGTTTTCTGGGTTACGTTTATCCGTAGTAATTTGTCTATATTTTAAATCATGATATCAAGCATGGTTATTTCGTGACTGTACAATATGAAGAATATTAAAGCGTGGTTACATGACATGGCACCTTCAGACAATGACAAATACCACCGCCTAACGAATGTTTAAACCGTTAATTACACCAAATGGCTGGCACGCAAGGTTTTATCTTTGCTGGTCTAAATATCATTGCAATAGCCAGAAAGCTACGTGTTCAGTGACATTTGTAGCTAGGTAAAGGAAGAGTTAAGCATACGTTATGGTGCTTCTGTGTAGTCTGGAGTTTAGTTGCATTTTTGCGTTTTTCATCGTCTGCGCTCGCGTCTTATCAGCTGAAATGTGCACTGAGTTGCAGCCCAATATAATGAACCGCTTAAAGCTCATTTCATGGCTTTCGTTCTTTATTTGATAGATAACAGAAGACGTGCTGGTTTACTAGGTGACTCTTTTTTTCTTTGAGACATCATGCTTCGCTGAAACATGTTCATATTCAGAAAACGATAATGGTCAATTGTGTCGGTCATAATAAGGAATTAACTTCTGCGCTTGAGAGGCACGCAGACGCATGGTGACAGGTTTTCTAATATTGTGTCCGTACAGTGTCATAATTACGATGTTATATGGTTCCAGGACGAGGTCAGAGAACTGGCTATACGCGAGTTACAAATGCGTCGATACTGAGGCATTGCTTCAGAAAGAGGAAGTTACGAGAATGAACGAACAGCATTAGCGAATTGAAGCTTGTGAAATTTCCAGCACAATAGTCCAATTGCGGGACCATGTGTACTCACTTGTGCTACTGCATGCCATGATTCGGGATGATTCTGCTTTGCTTTGTGAATCAGCATTGGTGATATCGTGATGTTGTTTCCCCCTGTGTGACCTTGCTAATGCTCCACTGTAAAAATGTTGGGACAACATTAATCTTTGATTGCATATGTCATGAAATGGCCTAGATGTGACATTGAGCAAAGCTATTATCAATGATGAATGATTCAATAACCCATTCACCTCGGTATTCAATCTGCAATCCCAAGATTATCAGCCTCTCTCACTGTGAATTATGTATTGTTTTAGATCCAATCATATGTTGACTTACGGATGACTGCTGTTTGATTGATGACTGATTTGTCGATACATAAAAAGCAGGAAGTCAGTTAATGATAGGTGTGTGTGTGCTTATTACATTAAACAAAACTCACTAGTACAGATGTTTCAATACACCAACGTTTTATGGTGATGCATCTGTGTACAATATCGATTAATTTGTGCTCAGAACAGAACGATATTCACCGTTGGTGGTAACAATAATGTTTGTACTATCATAGCTATCACCTGGCTTAATGTTGCACGCCTGAAGCTCAACTACCCTCGTAGGTAGTGCGTGCTGGCTGCGTTAGTGCATGTCAGCCATTATCACTATAGCAGAACCAAACTGAGGCAGAATACACATACACCCACACACGTACATCTGCACACGCACACACGCACGCACTTGCACACAAACACACACACACACACACACAAACACACACACACACACAGACACACACACACACACACACACACACACTCGCACACGTGCCATGCGTCAACTGCCTTTGTTCTTTCATTCCAAGGGGATGGCCAGATGCAAGTGGCCGACATCGCAGTTTAGCCGACATCGCAGTTCAGCCGACATCGCAGTTCAGCCGACATCGCAGAGAGTGTGAACTAATCCTTAACGCATGGATGTCGTTGCTATTCGATTTGCTACCCATTAATGTCACCAATTGATTAGCATAGTTCAACACCAGCAGATTAATCATTCGTTATCTGCATGTTCTACTTGCATTGGATTAATTATTTACGAGACCACGCTTCCTCAGAGAAATATATTGTGGAAAGTAAATATTGAGGATGCACTGTACCATTTGTGTTTTAGTGAACTAACGAACAGGTAGTTCGGCGGCTTTCGAATATGGTTTTCCATAAACTCCGGTAAGATCAGGCTTAAAAGTGGTCATATGAAATGTTGATGCCCCCATCATTAAAATATCGTAGTTTGTCGATGACAATGATAATCCGCGTACAAGGGTCCGTGTACAAGACGCTTTACAAAAGCAACACCTTGTGCCAACAAACCGGATATAAAATTCGCTCTTCCAACAAACCGCATTTACATCACTTGACTCTACATAATTGTCAAGAGATACTCTGGGCAGGGCCAAAAAGTTTCAGAAGTTGTACGCAGTGCCTTACAAAACATGACGCACATGCTACAAAACATACACACACATTCCACCTAGTATATATCAGCATTTGAAGTTAGCTTCGTCTTGACGATAACAAGCGTACTCCAAGTTCGGCTGTTCCTTTAGTGTGATAGAAATTATATGCATATTTGCCTATGTCCCGAAAAAAAATAAGGTTTCACTTAAATAATCCAGATATATGATGGTTTACAATCATTCAGCACTCATGTCTGATCATGCTACAAATGTCATAATCGCAAAAATATAGAGGGACGAAGATGATGGGATGAACAGTGCGAGTTTTATTCAGGCACCTTAGAGCAACGATGGATTGTAAAAATGACAAACACGAGTTAGTGAATTATTGATGAGGTTTGTAGATGTATGTATGGCTGGCATATGGGGTACCGTTGGTTTCCTGTGATATAGGAATTATTGCACTTCTGCTTATACGTTGACGAGCTTACTACAAAATGAGAACAATTCCTAACACATGTATTGGACAGTTGAGGTGCATCGCACAAGCGGAGCGTTCTTTCTGTCCCCCGCCCATCCCCTTTCTCTGTCTCTGAAGTAATCAGACGGGCTGTCGTTATATCATCGCCATCATTCTTACTTGTACATAAATATGATTGATGTACAAGTGACTCAGTGAATTACACAGACATGTCATGGGTCGATCGATTTATGTGCTGAGATATTCACTTAATTCCGGCATATTTTCATAAACCACACAATAGATATGCAAACAGCTCGTCATTCATGAGCGCCATGTGTCATGAATGACAGCCTTCATGCGGTTTTGAGCTTTGCGTCAACTGTGATAACTGATTGCTGAGGCCATACTTAAGCAGTAATTATTGGTGCCAATGGAGAAGCGGTAAAGTTTTGAATAATGGTGGACGCCGACATCATCATCTGCTTATCAGCTGGTCTCAATATGTAATTGTGCTTCAGTTTAGCAAACGAATATAGCCCTTAAAATTATACAGCACCGGTTAAAAAATTAAACGATAAGGTTCGATACGATTTGTACCGGTTTAATTAACCATTTATACGGTTGTAAGGTATTAAAAGGAGTTGACCATCAATAGTTGACTAGTAAGATATGGGATTATGTGTGGAACACCGCACTTTTGACTCTAGGATGATAAAACTGCCATGCTGTGCCTGTGTATTATTTCCTATTGGTCATTTATATAATCACCATCCAGATCAGCTATCTCACGCTCATACCGACGACTCAGGCTGCCCGTCATGGCGCCGGTCTTATTGTCCATAATCGCATCACAAGAGGTGGACTGTATTAAAACTTAGTGACCAAACCTGTACGAAGCGTGCCTGATGAGTAATTTGAATATATCAACGCTAAATACGTGTGTCTGCAGTCAATTATGAAAAGCCTTAAGAATGTGTTGACAAGAACCTCGATGGTAACCCAAATCTGCTGTTGGTACGATTTACATCCATCAACAGTTATGCACTCTTACTCAGATGATCAACTACATATTTTCGGAACATGTTCATGCCGTATCTGATCATGATTTGCCTGGATCCTACTGCACACATCAATGTTTATTTGCCCAGCTTGGTGCCAACGCATTGTAGGCAACTACAAAACCTAGCGAAAGGTG
>CM067342.1:30525050-30545050 GCA_034190875.2 Urechis unicinctus
ATGCTTATCAGCTTATATTCTCATTTGCTTTCAGAACTAATGTTTAGATGTAAAGATAATTATGTGTGCATGTAGTTGGTTGTATTGTGTTGGAAAGGCTAATGACTCGAGGATGATTTATATCTGTAAATGACTCTATCACCCCTGCCACGAACAGTTTTAAAATCACATTTAGTTTGAACACTACTCTAACGAGCATGAGACATGTTTGTGCGTTAACGTGAACCGTTATCCTCTTGTTTTGTGGTACACAGTGGCTACTCATTGACACTGCACTTGATACGATGTTATTATCTTTCATAGCTTACCCTGAAATCAATGACGGATACGTTGCTATTTTCAAGGTGCTTCAGCAAAATTATCAACAAACGTAGATGTGACTGAGTAAGCAAGCTCTGTGCTACCAAGACCACAATATTTCAATAGATTAGAGCTAGATTATGTTAAAATACTAGAGACTGAAATATGTTCCGGTAGGAAACGTACCTAAGATTGCAACTCTCCAGGCCACTTTCAATGAGGCCGAGGTCAAGTGCCGTACATAAATCACTACTCCGGGAGACATTGTGTATCAGTTGTTGCAGTAGAAGTGGGTGTGACATCGACAGTCAGTCGTCATAACGTCCATGGTACGAAGTCCATCTAGTGTTCAAATCCACCGCGCTGGTCATGTACTGGAGCATGCTGAGAACGAACAAGGTGTTTCAAAAGTGATATATTAAGATCGCTTGAAACCTAGAGATATCAAATGACGTAAACGCCCACCTGTCATGTTGAGTACAAGGACCGTTAAGCTAAAAAAAAAGCTTTTTTTTTTTATTAAGCGGTCCAGTAATTTTAAGCAACGTTCACAACCAGAGCGAGGAAAGAACTGTGGGGATATAAGAGTGGGTGGCATTTAACTGGCAACATTGCGGGCCGACATTAAAAATGTCTAATCTCCATAAATGACAATATGTGTACTATTCGGTAGCAAAACGAAGCTAGTAGTAAAACAAAGCTAGTAGTAGTCTAAATGTGTGCATGAGAATGTATTTATAAATATAAACACTCACAGACACACACGCACACATAAACGCACACACACACATACATATATATATATATATATATATATATATATATATATATATATATATTTAAATATATGTAAATATATATATATATAAATATATATATATATGTATATATATGTATATATATTTATATATATACATACATTAATATGCATACACGATTATGCATGTAAGAATATTTATATATATATATATGTTTATATTTATATATATTGATATATATATATATATAAATATATGAATATTTATACATATATACATACATACATATGTATATATATATATTTATATATATATAAACATACATGTACATGTATGCATACATGTATATACATATACAAATATAAGTATATATTTATATATACACGTATAAATATACATATATATACATTTATCTATATTATATATATATTACATTTATCTATATAATATATATATATATATTCATAGGTGTACAGATATTTATATATATATATAATATATATATATATATATATATATTAATAGGTGATATAGATATTATATATATATATCTATATATAATATATATATATATACATATCATAAATATGTATATATATATATATATATATATATATATATCTATATATCTCTCTATATATATATATATATATATATATATATATATATATATATATCTATATCTATAGATATATCTATATAGATAGATGAAGATAGAGATATATAGAGAGATATATATATATATATATACTGATAGAGATAGAGATATATAGATATAGATATATACTAGTAGTCCAGTAGGTCCGTCCAATTTTTACTTGTCCAATTGAAAAACCTACTAGCTCGGTCATAGCATGTTTATATATATTCATATATATATATATATATATATATATATAATATATATCTATATGATAGTATATATCTAATATCGTATCAATATTATTACTTGTCCAATATAAATAGATTCCTATCTATATGAGATTATATATATTCATAGAGATATAGAGAGATAGAGAGAGAGAGATATAGAGATATTGATAGATATAGAGATATAGAGATATAGATAGATATATATATATATATATATACCTATTTATATTTATATATGCATACAGATATATATATAAATATATAGATATTATATATAGATATATTATATAGATATATAGATATGAGACATAGATATAAATATGTATACATATATATATACAGATATACAAATATATATATATATGCATATAAATATATATATTTATATATATATATAAACATATATATATATAATATATGTATACATATATATATACATATGGAGAAGACAGAGACATATATAGGACATATTTACAGTTTAGATACATACTAGGGAGAGAGATACATACATACATATATACATACATACAGACATACATACATACATACATACAAGACATACATACATACATACATACATACATACATACATACATACATACACACATACATACATACATAGACAGACAGACACACACACACATACATACATACATACATACATACATACATACATACATTACACATACAGACATACATACATACATACATACAGACATACAGACATACATACATACATACATACATACATACATACATACATACATACATACATACATACATACATACATACATACATACATACATACATACATACATACATACATACATACATACATACATACATACATACATACATACATACATACATACATACATATGGAGCACACATGTAAGCCTATTGAATCTGTAATGGGTAGTATGTTTGTGAGATATGCGTGTTTTATAATATAAAGCTGCGCCAATGCTCTGTAGTTAACCAGACACTGTGTGCAACAACTCGTATTTGTTACCTATCCAGAGTATCTCCCTGTAGGAACTGTGACGTTACGGATGTTCAACAAAATGCACTTTCCCTTTTATGGTACCCCGCATTGTTCGTCGCGGGGCCCAGTGATGCGTTGCCCCGGCAGGTCAACGATATATCGACACGTCAATTCACTATGTCAAGCGTATCTTGGATGAAGTTTGTTTTTCTCGATGGACCAGTTAACAAGCTGATCGCGGTGTATGACGTCATCTGAGAAGAAGCTGCTAAATGAATAAGTGTCCGTCCGCAGTAATTAATGTTGAGGCAGTATTGTCTGATAAGTTATAGAGCTCTAGGTTTCTTACAAAGAGTAATATGACACGGACATCTTCTTAATAAGCTGTCGGTAACATGCCATCTAAATGCACTCACTGGTGCCGAAATAAGAATACGATAGAAACCTGGATGAATCTCTTGATTAGTCCAACTGCAAAAGCAATCGGCGCGGACACGCTAACCAAAGAGAAGAGCTATTTAGTCCAGCTGGCCTTCCCTCAAGTTTATAGTGTCAGGTCTTGATCGGATCATATGGTCTACAATCCCCCATGAAAGGTGTAGTCAGGTTTAGTAGCCATTACTGAAATAATTGCCAATCCATCATGTGTTCGGGTAGCAATATGCGTGGGCCACTTCTGCTTGGTTTGATTAGCCCATAAAGTTTATTGATATGATTAGCAATTAATCATCGCTACCTCATCGGCCTGACCAGCATCACGACAGAGAAGCACGGGTCGTGAATGTCAACAATCAATGCCGCTAGCCAATAGCTAGTATCAAAATATCCAATATCTCCTATAGAAGAAGATCTTGAGGTCAGACCAGCACAAGACAGTTGCCCATTCAATGATCCCTGTCACGGTGATGATTAAGGTGAAATACCGTAGCTATGCTGAGGATACCTGATCGTCACATAAAGCAGCTATGTACTTCCTTGGGCCTTATGCATCAATTGCAGCATCTTTGCCACATATGGTACGATTGGTCAGCATTCTTTACACAATGCATGGGAAAAGTTCAATGCCACCACTGCAGTCAGAGGCGATGCTCTATCGTACTTATCTCCGTGTCAAAGAATGTTTTGATGCACCCATGTGCCAACTTTGCTCAACTTAGTTGATGACATGTGAGAAATGCTGGGGGTCATTTAGGTTAGACATGTGCTACTCAATGAAACTAAACGTTACCAGATAAAGGTGGGTTGGCTCTCAGTGCCCTCATCGACCTCCGATGTTATTGATTGCAGTCTCGTCTGAGTGGCATTGGCAGTCCTGTGTACTCCACGTGGTACGCTATTATACAATAGAAGTCATACAGGTCTGGGAGCACCAACATTTTGTACCAATCTATGGAGACCATCACGTGATGTTGATGAAATAGACATGTCTACGAAAGCTGTCTATGAGATTTTACGCTATGTTACAAAACGTAGCTGCACTAGACGACTAGTAATGTTTTATGTGATACGTATGCAGATTCGATGGAACAATTGAATGACGTCCGCGATTGGTTGAGTCTCGGGTGCGAGTTGTCACCCTCGTTGATTCGCTTAAAAGTTAGTCGGATGGATAATAATTTTGGCTAAAATTAAAAGAATATCGTTGACTGTTTGAGATATGAGATTGTTTATAATAATATTTATGCGTATACATATATATGAATATATGATATATATATATATATATATATATATATATATATATATATATATATATATATATATATATATTTATAAATATATACATATAAATTCATAAATATATGTGTATAGGTATAGTTACATGTATAAATATATATATGTATATATATATAGGTATATATAGATATATCTATATATATACATATACTGATATATATATATATATATGTCTGTATACATATATATATATATATATACATATATTGATATATATACATAAATATATATATAAATGTATTCAAATATGTATGTTATATATATATATATATTGATATATATACCGAAATATATTTATATATATATAATATATATATATATATTGATATATATGCATATATATATATATTGATATATGTATATATATATATATAGATATATATATATATATATATATTCATATATATCTATATATATATATATATATATATATATATATATATATATATATGTATATAGATATATATATATATATGTATATCTATATCTCTATCTCTATATATATATATATATATATATATATATATATCTCTCTCTATATATCTATATATATATATATATATATATCTCTATATATATATATATATATATATATATATATATATATATATATATGCATTGATGGTTGCCGATCAATAGCATGCGATCAAGTTTGCATAAGGAATTAAATGTGGCTGTTACTATTTGCAGACAATATTGAAATAATTACGAGACCACAATGTCCAGCAGCTGTAATAATGGCGGTGACTCCCGGTTAGTTCTATCATGGTTAGTACTATTATTCAAGAGCTGGACAATTTCATTAAAGCTGGATCCGTTGATGTTCTTTCGCAAGTCTACTGTAAAAGAATATGCACTGAAATTAACCTCTTACCCTTGGATGTGTAAGCTGCTCACCATGACGTGATGATTTTGTTTTTTGAAGGATAAATGGATTTCGAATCTATATTTTGTAAGCTTTGCAATCAAAATATGAAATCTTTGATATTCCAAAACCATTTTTGAGAGAAAATAAGATAGGGAGACTGAAGCCCATTCATAAATCAAGCATTAATGAAGCCCAAAAGGAACAGTGCATTTACCGATTTGTCGCGAACATGTTCGGAAAAACAATATCACGCATGACGAGATATTACATTGTCCTTACCGACACATCATTGAGGTGACATAATTTGTGGCAAAACGAAATGTTGTTCCATTATGATAATCACATCCATATATCGTGGGTTATTTGCAGCAACAAGCTAGTCTGTCATTATATTCACCCACTCTGACTCATAAGATTCGTCGAATAATCTTCCAGCCAGGCTATATAAATATATATGACTTCACATATTCAATTATTTCTAATGAGCTCGGATGGCAAAGTCAGTTATGAAGTCAAGGCCTTCCCAATGAATCATATTTTACTGTGGTAGCATCACTTGACCCTCTTGTTATTGTAAATGAAATAACTTACTCACGCGACTGATTGATGTCGAATGGTTTGCAAAACAGTAATGATACGAATGATACCAAGACAACATTTTATACATCCGAAATCAGGTCAGTGCACGAGCATTGTCATTTACATGCTGACCTCCACCAAAACAAGATTTCACACCCGTAACTGCAGTACGTGTGCCGTCCGTTCGCCAAATGACGTTAGTTTGGCTTAATGCTGTAAATAGCATATTAGCAGTTTATTACCAAACTGTATATATAGATGTGCACATACTTGGTCGGGTACATTGTTGCTGAATTACTGTCAGCGTCATTGGAACGCGTTTAATACAGGAGGTTGTTGGGAAGCTATTGTCCAATAAAATCGTTATGCGCACATTTTACTTACGTTCATTTCTTGTTGGTTGCATATTTCTCCACATCGAATAAACTAAATGACACCCACGAAGCCGATTGTTGTCACAGCATATGAAGGGGACAGCAAATACGACATGTAAATGAATATTTCCGTGATTCTGCAATAATGCAGTATAAAGTTGCCTTCAATAATTTTAATCAACAATCACTTCTATCCACATCTATAAACCAATGTAAACATACCACACAAGGTTAGCAACCGTTTATCATTGAAGACTCTACTCTATAACTTACCTGAATATCTGGATATATTCCTGCTTCCAAAACTATATTCAACGGTAACTCCCCGTACCAAAATCAAATGCAGCAATGGAACGGCCAATTCTTCACGTAACGAAAGGTCTAGCGCACAAGTACCAATATTCCATATAATATATGCTCGTTTTGCCTTAATATTAAGGATTCATTAATGCATGTATTTCCTGATAGCTATTTGCACCAACATTTTGATGTAGAACCAATCACCATATTTTCAAGATAAACTCATATACTATAGCCATACCAGATATATGCGTTACAAAATCAATTTATGATTTGCGATAGTTTCATTGTAGATTATTCTGCCCATTTTGTATCAAGGTTTAATCTTGGATTAAAACCATGATTTGTTCATTTTGGTGCCCCGAATTACCTTATAAAGTTTATCCACCTGGAACATAATGCTGATTAAGCACTTCGGTCTATCTATGATTGTATCGCGTAGACAGTGGATACCCTTGCATGTCTCCTCGTCCCTTCATATATCCTATTCGTTTGCCTTGGAATCATCACTGGCTAATATTTCAAAAAAGGCAGTACCATAAAAATATATTAATGATCATTGTGCCAAGCCAATCATTGCGCATGCGAGGAAGCAATACAATGGACCACATCCCGATACATCTAACAATGCTGCATCAGACTCGTTTGATCTATCAGCTCTGCTGCTTCCTGTTAGACAGAGTCACTGTCCCACAGCTTAAGACAGTCGTCCTTCATTTCGTCTCACAAGATTGAGTTCAAAGTAATATGCACCTTAAGGCAAATTCATTGGGTCTGGAATTCAGGGTCTTTATATATGCCGATATTGCCGGTGTGGTTTGCTTGTGGACTTTAAAGTCAAGGCGTGATATCAGAACACAAACCGAATATCTAGCGCTTATTACTCCAAAGTTCATTATCAATAATCTTCAATAATTCAGCGTGACTTTGCATTACCGCGCTGTCATTCTACCACGCGCGTCTCCTCTCTCCTAATTAGGACTCCACACTATCCAATACCGCGGGGCAAATAGCAGGATCAAAGACTCACTCAGCATGCTTTAGACGCCTATTATAATACGCTGTACGTTCGCCTTGTTATCTGACATTTCGTTCATGAACTCCTATATATAAAACGACAGTACAAAAGATGCGCCTTTTCTGTCACCAATCCATTGGAGATTTTTCTTACATATAACAGTAAATTTAGGTTACTGAAGGTGCCATTTCATGTTGTATCTTTTCGAATGCGACTACAGCGACATATGGTTTAATATCCAGTGAAGTTAAACTACGGAAGGAATACCTTGAATAGCCAAATGGATTGTGTTGAAACGCTTGTTAAAAATTAACACGTTTCCGCCATATTTGTGTAACTACAGAAATTGATCACTATAATAATTTACTAACGCAAGGCACAGTGAATGTTACATGAAATGGGTCTTGGCTTTATCGATCATGTGTTCATTGTCTTTTAAACGTGATTGTTTGTTATATACTCTGGCAAGGTATATGATTATTTAACATTAACTACCGAGTCAAGAAAAGTATGCCTTGCCGTTGCTTTTGGCACGAAAATGCCTTGATGCCCCTGTGCGGACAGGAGGGATTTGGGCAAATGTAGAATATAAATTGTCATGACAAACTGACTGTATCATTTGCACGAGAAGCCAGAGCCGTGCGGACAGATGATGCGGTTGACGGGTGTAGTGGACTATTGCATCATGATATCGTCAAGAGGTAAGGCCTCTCCTTCACCAAACTTATTGGCAAAAGGTGGAAAGGGAATGCTAGTCCATGGATGTGGCATTGTTTATTTCGAGAATGAGCAGGTAATTAACAGCTACTGGTGGTAAACTGGTTTTAACATACATTCCGGACAGATATCCACGGAATATAATAGCACAATAGGCAACCCATTGGTTATAGCGGCCGTTATATATCATTATATCTTGATGACTCAAATCTCTGTTGACATATGTAAAAGGTATATAACATATTTACGCCGCAATATATATGTTTATATACATATGTATATTTATCTATATGTACATATATTAATTTATATTCATATATATTTTTACATATAAATATATATCTATATATATATATATGATATATATATGTATGTAAATAATAACATTTATATGTATATATATGAATATGTATAAATGCGTATGTATATATTACACATGTTTATTTATATATATACACATATATATGCATGCATGTATTCATATATATGCTTTTTATGTTTGCGCATACATATATATATATATATATATATATATATATATATATATACATAAATATGTATATATATATATAAATATATCGATATATATATATATATATATATATATATATATATATATATGTGTGTGTATATGTATATATATATATATATATATATATATATATATATACATATATATATATGTATATATATAATATATATATATATATATATATACATATCTACATATATATGAATATTTATAAATATATGTATGTACATATCTATATGCTTATTTATATCTCTCCATATACATATATATATGTATATATAAATAAATATATGTATATATATAATTATGTATATATTCTCTTATATATATATAATATATATATATATGTATCTATATATATATATATATATATCTCTATATTATATATATCTATATATATATATATATATATATATATATATATATATATATATATCTATATATATATATATATATATATATATATATATATACACTGAATTTCGTTCCATTTTAACATGTTGCTGCATTCCTAACAATGCCATGAAGAGTAATTTTTTATCTTTAAAACCATGTGTGAACCAAGTAAATTTGATAACTTTTTTTCGAATAAAAGTCTTTTAAGTGATCGTTGAAAAGAAATCTTATTAAAATACGGCATAATACTGTGACTCCAAATGTATGGCCTGCTTTAGTAAATACTGATTTTCCTTTTTTGTCCGACGAAATAGTGAATTATACATTTGATATTGCTTTGTATACTCATAATATTTTTGAAAAATTTGTTCAAAACTATAGGTAATAATTTATGTTTATGCTTATACATAAATGTTTCAATTATAAAAACATGTATGTTATATATATGTACAATGTCACATTGAATATAGAGAGGTGAGGTATGAGGTACGTAATGTACATTACAAATAATTCTGACAATCCTGCACAATACAGTGCACCTAATCTCATCTAATGTTGATTTGCAGCTGATCCCTATATAATATTACAATAAGACAAATAGGGAAAATCAAAAGTACTCATTGACCAATGATTGCATATTAGAAATATCTCTCACTTTTTTTATAATACCAATTGCTTTGGACATTTTGCTACATATATACATTATGTGATCTGACCATGTCAATTTGTTGCCTATTATCAAAACAACAAAAATAAGTTTTTACTGTCAAATTCTATATGACTTTCTTCGATGCAAATATTATTCACTCAATTGAATAACTTAGTATGAAATGTGAACAACATACAATTGTTTTTGCAATATTTAAAAACAACCATTTTCTGTATAACCGTTCAACTACTTTGCATATTATTCATATTGCCTTCTGTCATATCAATATCTTTGCCTTCTGTCATATCAATATCTTTGCCTTTTGTCTTATCAATATCTTTGCCTTCTGTCATATCAGTATATATATGCCTTGTGTCATATCAATATCTTTGCATTGTGTCATATCAATATATTTGTCTTCTATCATATCAATATCTTTGCCTTCTGTCGTATCAATATCATTTATTTTATGCGTTTGGTATATATATCAATTTGATACGCGATATCAATCACAGCAAATTCAATTTCAATTGTATTAACTGTTAAGACGACGTACAATCGTTAGCCAAATAACGTTTGATACAGCTTCATATTACTGTGCCAGAATTTGACAAATTATTCCATTCCTAGCTGCTAAGTTGGGATAATTGCATCCATATTTCAATGGTTTGACATGCTGCTGCGCTGATTAACAATCATAAAAATATCCGGAATTCGCTACATCTCAGCCAGGCGAACCTACTTGTGACATGATGTTATATTTCGTTGCATCTCACCACCAGAAGTCGATTTGCAGAACCTGGCTTTACTGACTTCTTATTGCGTTTATAGATTACAACAAATCGCCATAAAGAGGTTTTGTTGTCCGTCTCTTACAACGCAGACAATAAACAGTACTTTTCCAATAGCTTACAGTATATATCCCCTATGACTACGATGTCGCTAAGACACAACTAATGTAACCCCCACCTCCCCCGCCAATTCTCTTGACCTTTGTTGGTTCATTCTAATTGAATACTGCTCCTCAATTATATCACTTAAGAAGCTGTTGGCTTTCAAAACTCTTCCATTCAGCCCCAAAAGGGGAAAGACACCGACGAATCAAACACCAGTAATTCGTCGGGTACATGCCCAACTTCTGACTAGCACTGGTCGTCGCATGAAAGCGTTGGATGTCCAGAAACGTGACGAGTCGGTCATAATATTATTTCCAGCTATCCGACCAATGCTGTTTGTCAGTCGAGCACTGGTTTTGCCAAGAGGTGTACGTGTTTATCTAACTGTCACTGGGGTGTCAGTGATTCAAAGCGGAACCAAACAGACCTTTATTTCCCTCCTCATTAAACGACTCCTCAAATCGGGTGATGGCTCAAGTAAGGTATTGTCTTTGTCGACATTTTGCTTCGGTGAGTTGCACCAGCTTTGCCAACACAAACGTCTTAATGAAAGAGATGCAGGATCATTTATTTTAATTATCAAATTATATTCACATTAACATCGAGGTGTTGCTTCAGTGGCATGGTTTATGGCCACGAGGCGAATTATTTTACATAATCAACAATTGTTCTGGGCTGACGTCGGAACTCTTGTTGTGTATGTTTAGATTGAATGATGACTCACTTTGACTCGCTCTTACTCTGATTAATAACGCACTGTGCTATGGCAAATTATTTGGCTTAGTGACAGGTACCAGCTCTGCATACCATGTCCCTAAAGGCGTCACATTTAAAAGAAGACTACTTGTCTTTGCATTGCTTGATTGTCGTGACAATAAATAATAGCTTTTTGTAACTTGCCATATACTAGTGGGATTCCAGCGAATGATCGAATCAGTAGTTGAAAAAAACATAAGTGATAAATGTTATGCCTGCAGCTGACGCAAACTCGATGTCGATTGTTGCTGTTACCGCTACTGTCGTGCTCAGATGTCTGAAGTACGCATGTGGTAAGTCCAATGTAATAGAAGCGTGCGTAGACTTGACAATTGACCTCCTCGTCTCCGATGATTTATTCCGCGTGTTTAATGCTTTCCGTCACACATAGGTTACGGTTGTGATAACCTTCGTTGTTGGTGGTAATACGCTGGGATGTGCTGAAATAATACCAGCAATCCAACGGCCCATCACACATCTGTGTCATCTACTGCGTGATATGCCTCTGCTGCGAAGCGACGGTTTACATTGCTTTGCCAGATGCTGCTAGTAGGTGCTGACGATATATATATATATATATATATATATATATATATAGAGATATATATATATATATATATATATATATATATATATATATCTATATATATATATATATATATATATATATATCTATATAGATCTATATATAGATATAGATATATATATATATATATATATATATATATCTATATATATATATCTCTCTATATCTATATCTATATATATATATATATATATATCTATATATATATATATATATATATATATATATATATATATGTTACAACCCATCTGACCCGTTTACCGATCGACAGATGGGTCGCCCATCTGCGGATGGGCGACCCATCTGCCGATCCCCGTGACGGAATGAGAGCAACCCATCTGCAGATGGTTCTGACCCAATTGCGGATCAGGGTTGCAACGTCTTATACTTATGTATTTTAAGTTATTCCTGCTTTTGGCTACAATACGAACAAACGAAAAACTCAGTGGCATAGTCTTTTTGCCAAATCCCATGCGTTACTTTGTAAACATACGATGTAAAGAAAATCATCCACAAATGGTTTTGACGCAACTGGTGATTACAAAACTCATTGCCAAAAAAAATTACAGATTTATATTTATTTCCGTTACGTGCAACCTAATGCACGCAAATATGTGCCGTAGTACCATATTCTAAGCAACACAGGGAAAACATAAAAAGTAATAGAAATCAACATCAATTCCAACAGATATCATCTGTGGAAGCAAAAACCATCTTAAAGTGACATAAGAATGTCAGGTGTCCGCATCACTATGCTAGTCACCAGCTGGCAGTGAATCCGCAAGGTGTTGTCTGGGGTAGATATAGCTTTGGATGCAGGGATCGTGTGCTCTTAGCAGGGTCTTGGCAAACGGATGGCAAATACCCCACAATCGCTGCCGTTGGTCTGACGGTGAATCAATTTTTGTGAGTTTTAGCAAATTATATTTTCTCATGTGTTGGCACATGAATTGTTTTGCGTGAATAGCCAGGTTTTAACCTGCACGCACTTAATCATGACATTGACTCCGTTTCGTATA
Organism: Urechis unicinctus; assembly: GCA_034190875.2. Classification (NCBI taxonomy): domain Eukaryota; kingdom Metazoa; phylum Annelida; class Polychaeta; order Xenopneusta; family Urechidae; genus Urechis; species Urechis unicinctus. The sequence goes on from CM067342.1 coordinate 30,538,395, forward strand.
TCTGATGACACGGTGTTGTTATTGGTAGATGGTATCACAGATATACTTGTCATCGTTACCACCTGGCGTCGGCTCGCTTGGCGACAATGTCGTATCGGGAATGGGTGTTTGTTGGAAGGGACAAGTGCAATTTAACGACGGACCAGGCGTCTGGGAGACACAATCATACGTCGCGGACGCTCCACGTCACGGACGCTCCACGTCACGGACGCTCCCGTGCTCCTGCTGGCTGGGAGTTTCTGAATATAAGCGCTGTCAATAAAAATTATTTTTCACTTTCAAACTGACCACAGAGAACGCAAAAAGAAAAAAATGGCTGACAGAGAACGCCGGCGTGCCATCTTGAATGAACACGTTCAGAAGCTGGTTGAGAGTAAAAGAGCACCATTGATAACTGGCGAGAAATATAAAGACATTGTGCATCATCTTCAAAACCCTGCTGAAGAAGTCAATCCACATTTTCGACATTACGTTAAATCCAAGCAATTTGACTTAATGGATTTGCCAGCCTTAGGCGTAAGAGATGCACTGGTTGTTCCTGTTAAAAAAGCGGCTACTGGTGAGCACCAGAAATTCTTGAGGGTTGTTTCCACTGACACCATCTTCGATGTGGTCAAAACTGTACACGAGACCGAAATGGACCATGCTGGGTACAAGAAATGCTCTTATTATGTAAGTATTCTATTTGCTGCTGCATTTAACGGTTATTATCTTGATACCTTGATAATTGTCCATAAAGTTCCTGGTACTTTTGTAATTCTTTTCCCGCTAAATACATGTTGCTGATGTTTCTGTCGTCAGGTGTACAATCACTACTACGGAATCACACGAAGCTACATGCAAGAGTTTTGCAAACACTGCCCGAAATGCCAGTTGACTCAGTCACAAACCGTCCGACCACCATTGAAACCCATCATTTGCAACAATTTCTTAGAACGAGTGCAAATTGATTTGATTGATATGCGGCACATGCCTGACATGGAATTCAATTACATTGGCCATTTTGTGGATCACTTCACGAAGTTTCATATACTCTTTCCTTTAAAGAGGAAAACAGCCCACGAAGTTGCTGAAATGATCGAACAACGTGTACTGGCATATCTAGGTCCACCGCGGATTTTTCACTCTGACAATGGCCGCGAATTTGTGAATCAACTTTTGCATTCCCTCTTTGAGATTTGGGGTGATGATGTCACGCTTGTTAGAGGTCGACCTCGACACTCTCAATCACAGGGTGTTGTGGAGCGTGGCAACCGTGTCATTGAGCAACGCATCGCTGCAATGTAGTCAGAATGTGACACATCATGTCCATGGTCCACGTGGTTACCTCGTATCATGTACCATATGAACGCCCAGCCCTCTGATACAACCGGTGACCTCCCATACAAGCTAGTGTTTGGCCAGGAACCGAAGTATGCCATGGTTCCTGGGGCAGAGATCCACGTTGTTGACGAGGAGGTATTGGAGAATCCAAAGCAAACTGTAAGCCCAGACAGTGTTCAGAACATTTCCACAGAAACATCAGATGATGACATATCTGAAGATGATGAATCAAGATCAACTCCAGATCATAAACCAACAAAATCAGCAAGCCAAAAGCGACCTACAGTTGACGATTCAGACTCTTCAGCAGCCAAACAGTCGATCGGTAAACGGGTCAGACCCATCTGCAGATGGGACAGATTGGCAAATGGTTCTCTACTATATATATATATATATATATAGAGAGAGAGAGAGATATAGAGAGATATATATAGATATAGAGATATATATATATATATATATATAGATATAGAGATAGAGAGATAGAGATATCTAGATATCTGAGATATATAGAGAGATCTAGAGAGATCTAGAGATATATCTATCTATCTCTATCTCTCCTATAGAGATCTCTATATCTCTCTCTCTCTCTCTCTCTCTCTCTCTCTCTTCTCTCTCTACAGAGAGGGAGGGAGATCTCTTTCTCTCTCTCTGTAGAGATCTCTCCAAATCTGGAGATAGAGATCTCTAGAGAATGTCTGATATAGATCCCCCCCCCTATGAGAGAGATCTCTCTCTCCCTCTCTCTCTCTCTCTCTCTCCCTCTAGATCTCTCTCTTTAGATATAGATCCTCTCTCTCTTTCTCTCTCTTTCTCTCTCTCTGGATCTCTCTCCCTCTCTGTATATCTCTGTATATAGATCTGTCTATATACATATCTGTATGTGTATATATAAACAAATATGTATATATATATGTTTATATAGATATACATGCAGATATATATATATATATAAATAAACATATATATATATACTGTATATAAATAAAGATCTAGATATATATATATATATATATATATCTCTAGAGATATAGGGTCTCTATATATATATGATATATATATATATAAAATATATCCTATATTATATATATATATATATCCTATATATATATATCTATATAGGCTATATATATTTGGTTCTTATGGTAATGTTCCCTCGGCCCATCCCTCAGTCTGTCCCTCGGCCCGTCTCTCAGCCCCTCCCTGAGTCCTTCCCTCAGTCCGTCCCTAAGTCCGTTTCTCAGTCCATCCTTCTTATGTCATCCCTGCGCCCAAGTGCAAGCAAACCATTCGCATCCTGACGGTTTCCTTTAGAAAGTGGGCATATTACAGTTATGATTCGACTTTCAAGATACCAAACGCACATTCGATAGCACTCAAAGCAATCGCTATGTTGATTCGTCCATGCCGAAGCCCACTGGCTTGTTACACCAAGGCAGTGCCCATCAATTGTTAGCATTAGCCTCTAATCCGTAATCCGCGTTAGCAGTGAATGCAGCATTGATGACGTATTTCTACCACCCATTCGATTTTCTATATTGAGGCAACAATTGGCGCCTAACTGGGGCAATGGCATTCGGGAGAGGAAATAATGTCTGGATGGTGAACAAATTCGAAATAAGACAGGCGCCGAGACAGGAAGCTTGAGCTGTCTGTATGTGCTTGTCCTCATCATAGCAATCTGGGATAATTGTTGATAGGTACGTAGATGACACCAGAAGAACTCTTCTTTATTAACCAAGTTTTAAACGCCGTGATCAATAGCAAGCCCTGGTTGTTTGTATGCTTTGTAGCACTGTCCGTCGTGGGCGGGATGGTAGCACCCTTAAATCAATGGCATATTTGAGTTATGCAGCGGGAAATTGGTGACATTTTTGTGCAACTCTTATATACCAGCACGTCACCAATGATTACAAACAAGGGGTAGCATTGTGTTATTCTGCTTATTAACATTTAATATGCAGCAGCCAGTATCTTCAAATCGCAATTATGTGCAAATATATTGATGCGTACTTATACTATATTCATTTGGTTTCCTATCGATCCGCGCTAGGAGGAACCGCATTAATTGATTAGTAATGGGGCCATTCCAATACTTGATCAATATCAGTCTGGCTTAACCAAGAGTCGCAATTGGCAGTAGTGGGGTAATACATGTTCCAATCGGTTGTCATTACAGATATAACCCATCAGAATCAACAACAACACTAAGTAAGGTGACATCCGATACCAAGGTCATTCCAATTAGTAGACTATGCTGGACTCCTCCTACTTCGGATGCATCAAATCATCCTATGCAGATCACAAATGGTTAAATGCGCGTTGATATAGCTCACGTATTGTAGCTTGGTAAATGTTTTTTCTCCAATGGTCAGTCTTGTTAATGGCAGTTGGTTTTGCCTCAACATTTATGTCTGAAGGACACTGTGCTAACATATGGAGTGTACGGCATAGATCGGGTCAATGCGTGTGGCCTGCGCAGACGATGTATGATGGCCATCAACGACTAATTGTCCTGGTTTCGGTGGTGTGGACTATTTCGGGAATCAGCCGGCCAATCTCTCGTCGGTAGAATTAATTGTGTAGACTGCCTGACGTGAGGTACTCCACGCATTGCGCTGTGACGGTTAAAAGCGTTTTGCCAGGTACAACAGAGAGCAATGGCTGGCTGGTCATGGTGTTATAAAACATCTGCGCCATGTTTACGAAGTACAAAACTGCGTCAATACTCCATGTTTTGTAGGTTACCGAGTACAACCACTCGTTGTCTGTTTGCTCCTTTCCTGCCAATAACAACGGCTACTTTTAGTAATGTTATCAGTGTGCACATAAACAGCGGTAATATGTTTCTGTTTATGTGTTCCGCGTGTTGTTTTTTAAGCGCTGCGTCTATTCGGACACTAAGAAGCATTGTGTATGATCATCGTAAGCATATTTTGATGCACCAACAAGAACCCTCATATTAGGCAGTATATATTATAAATTGCATATTATATGGATCCTGATAGCATAATTAATCAACTCCTTTCAGAGGTTCCTCCGCTGAGACTCGAGCGCCCTGCTGCCCCAGCTGACGAACCCATAGCGGACTCGAAAAACAACTCATAAGAGAGATAGGCTTGCTGTGTTCATAGCGGGTGGTCAGGCCTGGGCGTGCAGCTCGGAGGACGCCTGACAATTGACCAGGTCGGAATAATATCTGACAAAGAGATCATCAAGTTATATGTGAGATACGAGGCTTGGCAAAGTGCTAGCATGACCAGCTTCCTAGGACAGGCTAATCTTCAGCTGTTCTCATGTGTTGCTTGTATGTTTCTTCCCATTGTAAATTTGGACAAACAAGTTAAGTGTGCAAAAATCTCATCAGAGGTAACAAACCCACCAGCAGCTATAACGTTCGTTCTCAAGATATATAAATTTACCTGCACTTCTACTTGCATGCTATATCACCGCTATAGCTTGTACTTAGCTCCGATACCTGCGGCCTTAACAACACCAAAACACTGTCAATTTGGACAAACAAGTTAAGTGTGCACAAATCTCATCAGAGGTAACAAACCCACCAGCAGCTATCACGTTCGTTCCCAAGATATTTATATATAATTCGAATATAGTTCATTCAGCGACAAAGCAATCCATGGCGCTTGCTTTCAGAACCATCGTCATCTGCTTTGATGTTACTAAATATTGCGTTTTTCTGCGTTTCTCTATTGGCTAGAGTTCATTAATGGTTTGGCAATATGTCATGATATATGTCTACAAGAATGTGGAAAATCCCCACATATAAAGTCTGGGAATGATATAAAGTTCCTCAATATCCAACAATGGTCACACCCATATTGATTCCTGAATTTCAGTACTGAAAATTTTTGTTCAGTATGTAGGCGCATGGCCAGCGACAGGCGTCTTGTTTTGACCCAGTATTAATATGAACGTGTTGAATAAAGCGCTTCTACCCATAATCATCTGCTTATGACTAGCAATGGTTTCCCATGTGCTGGTCTGCTGCAAAAGCTGTGTCAATAAGCCAAAAGATAGATTTTGCCTTTTATACGTACTTTCAATCATTCATCATTTTGGTCTTTGTTCCTCAATGTTGGAAATTTGATTCCTGAATTTGTCGTTATGTAGGCCATAGCTGCCCATGAAAAATAATGCGAACCCATATACACACGTTTCGTCGGAATATAACAATGATCACTGAATCATTCAATACATTTGTCTATCATATGTGTTAATCGCCATTTCGATCAATCAATTCCCAGTGATCAATCAATATCAGTCAGTGAATAATGCATATATATTGCACCGTACCACACACAAGCTGACTTGAATGGCTTGCCAGTCATGGCGGGATGATGCACTTCTATAAATATGCACATGTGCTTTGTACTTCGTTCAAAGCGCACCATGGAACCTCTCCATATTTTCCTGTTGTTAGCCGCTGTATCCCCGACGTGACGATGTGTGAGCCATGTATGATGGCCGCTGGTAGTTACATCCGTTCTTTAGTGTTTCAACCAACTGCTTCTTTCTATTTAGTACAGCATTAACGTAGACGTCAAATACATCGTGGGTTATAATTTAGGATAAATTCAACGCTTTATCGTCCGCGTGAGAGTCAGTGCCTAGTTATTATGGGCGCAGTCTTTTGAATGTGTGCTTGTACATTTTGGAAATGCATGATGCTTGATACCACTCGCGTTCCATCATTGTATGCATCATAACATAAGAGCATAATAATATCATCGTCGTGGGATGGCAGAACATCCTATTGAAACAAAAACCTAGTTTAAATCTGTTTCGTTAATGGTGGATGATAACCCATAACAGCCTATGAGAATAAATTCCGATATTTGGTGTTATGTGCTCAGGTTGGTTCATTATGATAAGAAACAATGTTTTGGCATAGCCATTCTTCTCTTTTGACATTAGCATAAATAACTTACTTTGTGCAAACGATATATTACTCTGCAAATAAACCATATCGCCATACCCGGACGTTGGTGATCCGCCATATACGCATCAAAGCTAGTGTTACAAGTTGTACAAAACAATGTTGTTGATAATTGGTTGCTGAATGTTATCCGTGAGGAATACCAAGCGAATTCCACCATGGGCTCTGTGACATTGATGACGTTAAACACAATAATTCACGTCTCGTGCTCGCTCTCATGAATAGTTCGCAGGAATAAATGGATTTTGATCTATAATTGCATCAGTAGTTGTATGTAAAATGAGGCCTTTCAGAGTAACCTTTTGTCAGTGAAAGAGTGATTAATCTGTTATGTCAACCCACTGTTAAACTAATTTCACAAGTTGGACATATGTGG
>CM067342.1:30547550-30563955 GCA_034190875.2 Urechis unicinctus
CACATGCTTAGCTAACCACTTATCTATAATTAAGTCGTTCTTTCTAGAGTGGCCATAATGAGACGGCGCCAAGCCGGGCCATACAAATTTCAGACCAGGATTTGATGTCTAAATGGTGAAATCAGACTGAACAAATGTGGACGAAGATGGCACCAGAAGAGCGCATGTCACCACAAAGCAGATGTTTAATTTGCCACTCTTCAATATCAACCAGGATATATCTCGCCGCGATCCACCTCGCTATGGCTCGAGTACTTTAGCTGATTATGCTGTCCAATGTTATGTCTGTCTTGTTAATGGTATTTGGTTTTAATTTTTATGTCGAAAGGATGCAATGCTAAAGTTTACATCTACTAGAGTTTGTCTTGCATTGCGCGTAGAAACCACTACGTTTACTAAACAATTTGGAGAACATGTCCTGAAAGGTAGCCATGATATCCCAGCTACTTCATAGTCATACTGTGTAATGTTAGTCTATGTTAGCTCAGAGAATCCGATATCACACACACTTAGCATGACTAAATATTTGATTAACTTCTCTTAAGTCAAGCACATGGCGCCATCCTTTCGTAGAATGTTTATGTCATACAAAAGAGCGCAATGCCTATGTAGATTATTTTTCACACATTGTAATTTAAACGATTCCGCGGCATCATTTAAGATATACCGTAATTATGGCACATATACGACCAGAGGTTTCATTATAAAGGTCGTCACACTGCATTAAGCTTGAAAAGAGAAACTGCTAAAAAATAGAAATTTTGAGTTAGTGTTCTCTTTCCAAGAGAGGAACGGGGTGTGTGCGTAGAATGAACAGCATATCATTGGTTTACAATGCAAGATAGTCATCAATGACAAATTATTCTTGACTCGATCGTGTGGCTACTCAAACACACGGGAATATGCTGCATAAATATAAACAGCAAACACCTGGCCTATCTCACGTCTGTATAATTTACTGCGCCTGCCTGATGTGAGTCACTTCAGGTATTGGTGGTTATCAACGTTTTGCCAGGTGTGGGAGATTCCAACTGTAAAGGTGATGATCATCGTAATATCCTGTAGGTTACCAAGTGCAGTCTCTCGTTGTCTGTTGGCTTCATCTCGTTCTTGGCATTAACAGCGAAGAGTACTTTCTGATTATAGGTTCCAGGTGTTTGCTGCTTGACGTCTTCTCCTACAGTAAGAAGCATTACGTGCATACATTATGAGCTAATTATGATGCCCCAGCCGGGGAATAATGCGTTATATGATTATGTCCATATGCCCTCCTCCCCCACATCGACCCCCCCCCCACCTCATGTCCACTCACCATGTACCCAGTCATATGCACTCATTGGGCGATAAGCGTTTGTTTTTCACACACGTATTTCAGCGGCTATCTTGGATGGCATGATGAGTTCTCACGTCAGCCTTAGGGCAGCGTAATTTTTCCAACCATCCGGCCGTTCACTCGTCCGATGATTGGGTTCATGGCATCACACACTGCACGACTGTTATTGGATGGATCATCAACAATAGTGTATCAATGGTATATATGACCAATAGTATTAACAGGCATGTTATTGATTTTACATTATCGGCCATGCCATGAGAACCATTTACCGGCCTTCATGTAATATTCGATAATAATTCAAATTCCAATTGTGACAGCCAAAATGCTGCACTTATTTGAAACAAAATTACTGTTTAAAGTAAGTACCTCTGCGACCATGTACAAATGGATCCATTGACAAGTGTCATTTTCAATCGCGGGTGAATCAAGCGGTACTTTGTATTACGAAAGCTTCATCTTAATTGAGTTTTTTTTGCCACAGGTTATCCTAGTCGGTCACGTCCCAATGACCTAAATATTTCATGATGGACTCCAGACACCGCGTTACTTATTGAACTCAATGTTTAACACCATGTGTATTGTTATAACATGCCCAACAACTCTGGCTTGCTATCTATGATGAGAGTTCTGGAAGATTCAGCTAAGAGATATAATTGCCTTGATATGGGTTAGAGGGAAGGTTACAACGCTGACCCAATGGACAAATCAACCTCATGTCATGCCCGGATATAATTTGTAAGTTCACCATTTATCAATACATGCAATAATGTCAAAGAAGTAGAGCTGTATTTGAACTGTTTGATGTTCATTTTTATCTACCAAGATATCTAGCTATATCTGCTCTCAGATTCGTAGATATTTATTCCTAGCCTCACCTCGTGAATTGCGCCAAATCACAAGAATACCCTCCCTCTTTAGACGGCAATATGACCGTCGCTAAGATACATGCCTCATCTGCTTTTCAATCAATCCATCTCAGCAGCTGGCAGCTATTATCTTGATGTAGGTTATTGTGGACCCACTATTGAACCCCGCTGAACATTGTGCCTGGCCACTGCGGTTATTAAACATGGTTTTATGATCGACGTGCTGCTATATAGACATTTTCACCGAGATAAATGCAGAATCAACCGTCAAGGCAACGGGTCACTTCTATCATAAATATCATTCTGCAATTGCACCAATGTGTCCTGCTATTATTTATCATAAGGTAGGAAACCTCAGGATCGGTGCCTAACATGAAGTTACTGAACTATTTGTCAGAATTCATAAGTGGTTTGAGATATGGCGTAGTAATTACGGGAATGTAGATATGTACATAGATGCATATTCGTGGGATCTGTATATAAGGAGGGATATTGTGGCCACCATCAACCCCCAGCGGCACCCCCTCCCCCACACTCGCTTCCTATCACGTTCGATCCCCAGGTATTAAGATAACCAATGGCGCCTGCATTTCATTGTACATGACAGTGTCTTTATTGAGGACATACATCGCGCCAGGCCGGGACAAATACAACCTCATTGTTGCCTGAACTATTTGTCAGAATTCATAAGTGGTTTGATATATGGCGTAGTAATTACGGGAACAGTCACTTATACAGATCTAAGGAATAATGATATTACGAACTCACCATCCAACAGGAATCACATCGATAGTCCCTTTCCATCATCTTCAGTAACTCACAGCATCATATCGAACGGTTTCACATTATTGTGAGGTACTGGAATTCCTTCGTTGATCCATATCAATTACGGCAATTACGGCAAATATCTTGTAAAATAACTGTTAAATATCTTGTATGTAAACCACCTCGTAGAACCTATCGCCGCCTGGCGCTAGGTTACGAGGAAGAACGCTCTCGGTCGTCTAAAGGGTCAACGAGCCGAGAAAAAGTCAACATTGTCAAGAGACTTTTGATATTTTTTATTGAACAAATAACTGTTTTGCGAATGGATACGCTAACTTAGATGAAAGCACACAAGTTTGATCATGCGATATAACTTCTGAGTTGGACACCATAGAATTGATGACAAACATATTTATACTGACTGAACCAGCAGCTGGCGTCGGACGTGTTTGTGCCACTGTGCAGTAAATAGCATCCGATCGGTGCCGTTTCTTTATGAACTTCCGTTTTAATAATTGGAATGTAAATTGGCCAGAGTGCAGTTAGCTCGATTTATGAGCATAATTATCCAATATTAATCAATAAATATTGGAATTAAATGTTCTCCCTATTCGGGCGCGGCCATATTGGAACGCGCATTTTTTGCAACGTCAAAGGTGCGAGACACACTCCCGGTGTTTTTCTGTTTCACTGATTGCTGCGAAGAAATTTGATGATGTTTATCGCGTTCGGATGCTATGACAGTCATCATCTGGATTAGACTCGCCTGCCATTTTAGTAACGTTCTATAGAAATTGGTAAGGCGAGACCGCTTACACAGAAAACCATGCTGAGATTTGTCCAATAAGTTAGGTTTAAGAAGGTGTTCTGTGAGTTTGTCTCTAACAAGTTGACCCATTATTTTGCTCACCACGGATGTTAAGCTGACTGACTGGTAATTGGTTGGCTGCTGGCGATTGCCTTCTTTGAGTATTGGTAAAACATTAGCACATTTCCAGTCATCTGGAACAGTTCCGTCCGTAATGGACTAGTTGATTATGATAGAGAATGAGAGAGATACATCTGTTGTTGCGAGTTCCTTTAGACGCAGTGGGTTTATTCCAGGTGCCTTGTTTGGGTTTAATGAAAGTAAACAATTGAAGGACTTCATTGCCTTTATGTTTGTTGTGGAAAAGCTGTCTAAACAACATTGATATTGACACAGCTTGTTCATATACAACAGACTGACATGCGGAAGGAGATGAGATGACAGTCTTGTTCTATACGACTGCATTCATTCTAGTTTTCATCTTCTCTATAATGGCATAACAGCATGAAACAAATATGAAAACTTCGACCAGTGTGTGCCAGTTCCAGCTAAGGACCAATAAGCCAAACTGCATGTAAATATTGGTTTGCCATAAATATTCTTGACTTATGTGACCGAGCGCATGAGCAGTGTTTGCAACAAAGCCTACCCCTATTGTAATACTAAAGTCGTGCTATACGCTTGGTTCCGTACTACTCAATCGTATACCGTATAAACATACATAAAGTATGTATTTTCACACTGTATGTACTAGTTGCGACCTCCGTTAAACATAGTGCTAACATTATAGACTTAAAATCCGTCTTGAGAAAATGGACCCAAGCACCAATAATCTCGAATGTTTTGTAAATTAGAAAGCATTTACTGACATATTTAGCACATTCAAGATACATTATACTTTCAAGTAATTGCCATAATTTGTCAATGAACAACCGGTGAAATTGGCCTCCACGGTGCTATAATGTAGAAATGTTAGATTGAGGTGTTACAGGGGTGACGAATTTTTGACAGGTGTGACTAATCAGCACTCGTATTAGTATCGCTCTGTGATGGACACAAAACGTTTACCAAGTAATCTCTCACCTTGCGAAGGTTACCGAGGATCTCAACGCCTGCCCTTGAGACGGCGGTTGCATGCTTTCACTGAAGAGTGCTTACTCTGTCCAATTGCATCTCACCATGAAAAACCTCCCCACGTGGACTACAAAGCAGATGTTAATATAATATCCAATAAACCATGGATATTGTCAATATAAGCAATGTACATAGGAGGAAACAATTAGGGTAAACTGCATGGTGAATACTGGCATTTCTCATGAATCAATGGCTTCCGTCACCGCTCCGCCGCCATGTTCCCTCCATACAATGATTTTGGCGTTCATTTAGAGAACCATGATAAAACAATGATTGGCCACAGCAAACTCATGTTGGATGTGATAGAGCATTACAGAGGTGTTATCGTCGCAATATATCACTGATATACGCCGTAATGTATCAAACTATGGCTGGAAGGTGTGCATTGAGATCCTGTAAAGCATCAATATTCAACAGCTAGCAAATACATTACAGATATACAAATCAGGTCGACCCCAATTGAAAGAATCGAATTCGTCGTTGGCAATTTCAATGTTCGCAAAAAGGACGACCACCACAGTATAATAAGTGGTCGAGTGAATTGGGCCATTTTCTTCTTGGTTCATGCCAATCAGGGGAGGGTTTAAGTGTGTAGTCCATTTTGACGGCTGTCCTGAGTGGTCAGTGCGATACACGAGTTCACGATTTACTTTTAGCCAATAAGGAACCTTATCCTCGCAACGATTTGTTAAACACAGGGTTTGCTTTGAGTTGATACCATTGTTTGGTTCAAAGGGATGGCCACATAAGTGCTATCGAATCTATTCTGATATACAGACCTTCCTTCCTTTAATAACGTGTATATCTAGGAGACATACCTGGAAATATTACGATGTTTGGTGTGAAACGTGCCGTTGAATTGCCAGGCTTATGTCAAACCATAGTCAAATGGGGAAGACAGGAGGTTCTCGGAATGTTCTATATATTTGATGCTCATCAACCCCATTCATTTAGGGCGAATAAAGAGGAGGAATCCAATCCCATGAACACTAAACACAGAACATCCAACGCGAATTAATGCTAGGTCACATTCGATCATCTAAAATAATCCTTATGTACCCATTGGAGTGGTGAACTCATTACATGAAATTTGATCCTTTCCTTGCCCCTCGCAATAATGAAATCGATTCGATGTCCACCGTAGCATGATTCATATCTATCCTAGTAGTCTACAGTGTAAATTCATGCCTAAGTCCCATGATAACTACAGATGCTTACGGGTCCCGTACGGCCTTGAGGTCCGCAAGGAGCTGTGGGCTGTAGGAATCCCGCGAGAAAACACCCCCGGTACGATGTTGTGGTCACATGCTTTACGGGCAGTCTGCGGCCGTTCTACAGGTTATTTGTATACTCTTTTAAGTTTCTTGAATCTATTAAAATGTAATTATCATTTTTAAAACGTGGCCAGTTCAGTTATTGTTATTTCTTAGTATTATCGAATAAGGTGGATGCATATATTGTTTTTAATTAAAGCCTCCACAGACGGGTTTGTTTGTATGTAATACCTATTTCATGGAGAAAAAAGCCCCAAACACACAAATAAAGTATCCCGGTTATGTCGGAAAAATGACTGGGAAAAAGATACAAATTTCTAATGATTAAATTGATGAACACATAGATTATAAATTTGTAGACCAGACGCTATGCTGACGGTGGTATGAATATGCTGAGAAGCACGGTATTGGGTGACTCATCCAATGAAACGAGGGACGGGGAGTATCAATCTGTTAAACCACTTCGCACTTAACCATGCGCTCACACACCTCGACTTATGTAGTGCTACAAAAGGCTCACACTCCGTCGACCACATTCGTTGGCAGCAAGTACGGTTGTATTGGGGACACAAGATAAGTAAGCGTTTCCAAGGATGTCCCTCTTATTGGCCCTAATGGAATTTTCTTGCAGACATGCATCCGCCCAGCCTGATTGCCTCTAAACTTAATTGTCAGGTCATCATTTTCCGAAGCACAATGATCGACGCACCTGAAGAATCAACTGTTGTAATAGAACATAAAAATACCTAAACACAATATATTGCATAAAACGCGTTAATCAGACCGAACTATGCCTACTAGTGACGATAAAGCCACAGAGACTAGGTGACCAATATTGTGACGTCAGATTTAACAAAGAATAGACTTCAGGGATAAATTACTACTATTTATCTTTTATTAAAGGATGTTTGAATGGCTGCCATTTGAATGGTACATCCGTGATATCGGCATACAACAACAGCTTATTGAACACGCCCACAGTGCATAATATCGCACATTCTTTGCTCGGATGCATACTTAACAGCCGAGTTACCTTTGATTAGAATTTTGTACCTGCCTTGCTACGCTACAACAAATCAGATTAAATATGCAATGTACTTCAATGCAAACTCCATTTGTTTCATTTCTACTGAGTGATCAAAAGTACCTAAAGAGGGCTAACTCTGACAGGCTGTGTGGTGAGCATTTCCCAGCAATCCCAAAGTCAGGCTACTTATGCACTCGGTCGCTTAAGTCGCTGGTTTTGTTACTCCATAAACCCACTGCTGCTTAGCCAATATTAACAGGTTATGTAGCTTATTAACCTCTAGCACAAGAGCCGGTATATGTGGTAGAAGTTTACTATTAATTTCAACGGAGAAAACCTCATATTGTGCAAAACAATAATCAGACTTCGCTGGCATCTCTTTCTGAGCAAACGACAAACCTGACAGGCCGTTTGGTCATGGGAACTTAGATCTTGCGTGGGTTCGTGAGCAGTATGCGAATGAGAACACATTTCTAATGATAACGAAAATACAATGGCGGCAAGGCGACTTGTGTTTATATTCCAGAGCCCCCACCCGGAAATCCTAGCCTTGGATGAATCAGATGCCTGCATCAGACAGGATTTATTTGATGTGGATGCTATTATGGGGGGTGCATTTAGCTTCCAAAATCAAATATATATTGATGGATCGCAGAAAGCCCCCGTTATTGAAGCAGTGATAAATAAGAAATAATTAATGAAGTCCTTTTTATAACAAGCAGGCACGCATCATACAGACATCCTTCTGCATGAGGATCTGTTTGATATCAACAATCTGTGTCATTTTTTTTAGACAAGCTTTTCCACAACATACAGAGCCACAAGCAAAGACCTGTGATCGTATACACGAGTCCGTATTTTTTGTGATTGATATTTGGATCCGAAAAGAGACCCACGGTGTTTGTTTTCACTATTACATCAATGCTTACTTACAAGCGGCGATTGAATGCATGGAGGAACAACGCGGTTTTGATGCAACCCGTTCGAAAAAATAACAGCACTAATAATATTTAAACGAATACGTGCTTTTGTGATGTTGGTGTCTTATTCGTTGAGACATGTAATCATAGATTTCAAGGGCTTTACAATGAGGCTGCTATATAAAATATGCTGTTAAATGGCGTTTACAGAGTGGAAATAAAACAATCACAACTCCTTAAAGATAAAGAAGGCTGGTCAAATTTTCTCACGATATCGGTTGTCTTCGAGCGCAAAATCATCAGCAGTTTGTCACTGCATCAACATCTACAACGGCACTGGAACCATGCACCCAGGTTGTAGAATACACCATAGTGTGAGATGATTCCCTTTAACGAACATTTTGGGACCTTACAATACACGCTGATATTTATCAATATCATTCAATTCGGAACATACATGCGTTACATTTACCATTATGTGGCCTCATCATGAGAAATAACATGCCGAGTCAAAGCGATAACAATCAATCTTGGGGGCCATTATTCTAACTGCCAGGCCCCTTTCAAGGCTATAAGACTAAAGTACCAAACAACTAGGCCATTACGGTTTGTTAATTATTAGGCTTAGTATTTAGATATGCCACCATGGGCTTCAGAGATACCACAATAGTTCGGTCATGCACACTAATGTCTATAAAGTCAGAAATCGTACCAGGTACGGGTCGATAAAACAAGCAGCAAGTCGTGCCTCATTTAATAAATGCTCTGGTTATGGTGCTGTTGGACGTCTATTAACCTAAACGTCAGTGATATACGTGGATATCACAAGAAATGAGACTCTGCATCCCATCTTGTGCATCCAGGTTATACATCAGCTGGCTTATCAGCATGGTAATGGAACGCTGATCCAGCGTCACTCTGTGCAGCTGCACTCCTCGTATTTGAAATATAGAAGATTACTAGATGATAGTGCACCTGTCAACCTGAGGTTGATGAGGTGGATTAAGTCTTATAGGCTCAATATGAGAGTCAATGGATGTTCATCGCCCCACTATCTCATTATCTGTCTTTCGTTACTGAGCAAATGCACTTAGCCTATGTAGCATAGTCATATAACCAGGCCACCATTGCTAGGAAGGCAATTGAACTGAAAATACTGCATACGAGTGAACATGCTTTCCATTATCAAACTGTTGACCATCCAGAGGTTATAAATCCTGAAGCAAGTTTCAATGCTGGCTATGAAACAAGTGTAAACAATGAGATACTTAAGCCGATACTTAATTACCCAAGATAAGAGCCATATTAATAACTGTTGATTTTCTGCACTGCGAATGTAACCCTGAATAAGGTTGTAATAGAGAGCGCGGAAAAAAGAACGACGTGTGTCCTTGTATTGCCGTCCTTAAACGGTGTATTTTTACTGAGTGGGCATGACCTACACCAGGTGATAGCATCATCGAGTGTGGATATCAATAGATTGTCTATACGAGGTTCAATCAACGACGCGTCACGTAATGCACAAAGCACTAACTTAACGCAGACCATCGTTGTTTTGTTTCTTGACTATATTTCCTTTAATATGAAGCGTTACCTTATTGCCTCATCGTGTGATATGCCTTAGCCCCGCGGACTGCTCAATTATCACCACGCCGCCTTATATAAACAGTGCATCGCTTTGCTCGTCACTTCATAGTTTATTAATCTATCACCATCCGTTTATAACCATTACATGGCGAGTCTATATGATTGTCTATTATGTATGGTGCCACAGATCTGCTAAGACGGGAATGGATGTACCGCCCACCTTGTGTTAACCTTGCTACATAATGCCCCACGAGGGCTTTTTTAAAAAAAATGGCTGGTGAGTGAAATGTGCATAGGTATAAGGAGTGTTATTGATTACGTTGTTTGAGTGGAACGGGTGGGAGCAGAATTCTTTAAAACAGAGTTCTCGACATAATAGTATTTGACCGAATTGGCTTAGCGAATTCTCATTTTTCTGGCGTGAGATGAGGATATATAACTTAATAGACACAAGAGATCTTGCGTCTCGCACTTAATTAAATTTCTACACGACAGCAGAAGCCTTGTCATGCACATTAACCCATCTTGTCAGAAATCGAATTAAGCAACTGTGAATTACTCACGTGCACAAACAAATATGATTATGAAAATGCATGTAACTTATCCAGCTTGGTCGTTTAATCCAAGTATCATGGTCATGTCGGAAATGTAACTGGAAATAAAATACATATTTCTGATGACGTAATTGATAAACATTAAGAGATTATAAATTACTAGACCAGACGCCTTACTGACGATGGCATCAAATCATGCGAAGGATGGTCCACGAGGAGAATCAATTTGTTATAACGCTTGGCACTTAAACAACGCGCACACACGCCTCCACCTCTATCATATGCTGTTCTACTATAGGCAAACATTCCGTCGACCACATTCGCTCACAGTGATTGGATGCGTATACTGTAACACTAATGGTATCTCCTATATAATAGCTCATGATGGGTTAAATGTCCTAGTTGATTCAATGTTAGATCAAAAGAGGCAATGGGTTGCAACGCTAGAGAGCAGCACGACGGACGTGCTGCACTTCTGCTCCGCGTATCTTTCGTGGATTTTGGATATTTATATTTTGTTTTACTAGTTTAAAATATAACTAACTTTGTTTGGATTATATAGAGAGCTGATTGTGGATTTTACAAAAAGAAATCGTTTTATTTTGGCAATGGAATTACTCAATTCTTTTTGTTTTTACCTACATATCTTTTAAGTTTTTGAAATACGTTTCCATAGAAACAAAACAAAGAAACCTACAATACGCGATTTTGAATTTGTTTTCTTTGAAGCAAATATATGACAGAAAAAAAAAGCGACAGAAGATAAAGACGAAAGTTTGGCCGAACTGGTCAACGGTAGGGGATGAAAGGAGGGTAGGGCTTTTGACAACACCATCAGTCACATCTGTGCGACCTCACCAACATCACAATCGCCACAAATAACCCCCTGCAAGGAAAATGGAGACCGTTATGAAATCCTCTGACGACGTGAACCTCGTTGTCTTCGACGATATTCAAGAGAGTTACGCTTCATGCGAGGATATCGAGGTGAATTATCACGTCGCCAAGAATAACTTCCATCCATCAACCTGTAATTGGATCGGTATTTATCTGGACAACTGGGTGAGTGCCAAAGATTACATAGCCTGCAAATGGACGACAAAAAAAATCTAAGAAGAAAAGCAACCCGTCTTTGAAAAAGAAAGTCATTTTCCTTGCGGATGTAAACCAGTTAACCAGCAGCCCATCACACAGCTACCAATTCTTGTATATTACCAAGAGGAAGAAGGTGGTTGGCATGAGCAAGCCTTTCCGAATCCTAGATGCTGCTCCTTGCACCACCCACCAGATGGCGCTACAAATCGATGTCAGAAGCACAGAAAGCCCCTCGGGGGAGTTGGCAACATTCACAAGCTCCCCCTGTGATCCCTCCTTACCATACTTCTCATCAATCCCTCTCGAACAAGACTGGAGTCCTCATAACCTGGTCAAACTCTGGACAGGAAGATCTCCAGCCAAGACTCCAACACCAGTGGTCAACGATCAAGTGACATTAATGGCGCCATTGAAGTGAAAGCACATATGTGCTTTTAACCTGTGATATATCAAATTATATGAACGTGCAATCGATAAATTCGCCGTAGCCTATTATTGCTTAACACTTTTATCATTTCTAGTCTTATATTGTATTATTTATTATTGTTGATTGTTATAACTTGTACAGCCTGTTGAGATGTATATGGAATGGGCTTTAAATAAATAATCATTATCATTATCATTGTATACCGTGTGGCGAGGCCATGTCATTGTCTATGAGAGTCACGTATGACGCTAAATGGAGATCTATGTACTGCCCACCTTGTGTTTGCCATTCTATGGGATGTTCTTTTCCTCCATTAGCAGTGATCACACGAGAATATCATTTCACGTCAAGTTGGTGTCATATCCCTAGCATCTGAAGCTAGATTAGAGGATACTCAGTACATTATTCTTCTGCATAAAATTAATACTGCAGAATATGTAACGTGCTTATATGGCTGCTATATGACATGGCATGTCATGTGGAAGCTATGGGCAACGGATCATGGTAGACATGTACAACCGGAGCTGTTGGTGTGAGATAATGACAGGTGTATTGCAAGATCACAAAACTACATACTTATGAAAAAAAGATCCGTGGCATGGACGTCAATGAGTACTGGTTCTCTGCAGAATGATCCTCCTCATGCTGATGCGAATTCCATAGGCTTAACAATCAATGGATATTTGTGAAAGATATATGTGATGCGCATTGTACCTGAGAAGCCGACACAGGGTGACTTTGGTGGGTCAATACTGTCTATCTACACTGAGGGGTGTTTTACCAGATCGATTCTCAGGTCGAATGAATGGAGTTCAACATTAACATATTCGAAACGGAAGCTTCACTTTCATCGCCCAGCACTAACATCCCCCGAATCATAAATAACCCTGACACTTCTAACAGAGTCGCTTCTCCCAAGAGGGCCAGCGTAATAGAAAACCCAGTAAAACAATGGAAAGGCAATGTACAAGCCCTACATTGCATCACAGGAGCCTGTGTGTGACTGGAATATCCATCGCAATTGTTACATTCCCAGCAACAACATGCTTAACTCTGAATGAACTCATTCATCGTAATAGAAGCTTTATATACCATTTTCGATAGACATTGGGGCCTTTTAATCAACCTTAGGCTCGTGGAGCTAGTTATATTGGGTTAATGTACAAGACACTAGGATTGATTTAGAGGAGGAGGAAGATGCGAACATGCACCATGATGACAAGTGCGTCAGCAAGCTCACAAAATCAAGCCAAATATGAGACATTGCAAAATTACTGGACAACATTCAGTGGACTAATATTCACAAAACGCTGCTAGGTTAAGCTCTGATTTTGTTTTCGGTATCATTCAGTGTCTTGCTAATGTTTGATGGAATTCGACTCCTCAGTATTAGATCACGTGCATACCATAGCAGCTGATATAACCCATGATGAGGCCAATGCAAACATCCACTATATGTTTTCCATATTGATGCATAGTTAGTAACATCTTTCGTTACTGGAGTAGAGCTGAGCATCTTTTGTTATTCTCACCTGCACCTTAGGGGTTTTGGAATGGCTATTATGTACTCCTGCTGGCTTACCGTCAATAACAAAGGACCATACATCGCTGACAGCCTCTGTCGGCCCCTGACTTGACATAATCAGTGCGGGGGGTTACTGGGTGAACGTTTTCGTGGCCAATTCAGACAGATACTAATGCAAAGGTGTATTATGACAGTTGGATGTCAGTTAGTTTACACTCCTGTTAAACCTCAATCCTGACGCTATTTCCAACTACGTCGCTCTTCGCATACACCGTTTGTTAATTTATAAACTAATTCAATCAGTCCGGTACAAGTGACAAACATTGCAAATTGGGTTTTTAAATGTTATCAAGCAGTAAGTGTTCTACGGGGTTGGTTGCACTCTCACTGGATGGCGAGTTCGGGATCTACAACATTATTGTTAACGCATCGTTTATGAAAAGTCGCAGATCACAAATATTGTATGAAAATACATTGTTTATGTATACCCATGCAAAAGGCGGTTGCAATAGGCTGACTAGCGTTTAACATCAGTGGGCGGCTTAATGACGAGTTATACTTATGCTGCGTGTGCTACGCGACAAACCCGCTGCTGGTCAGGCAATATTACAAGTCTTGTAGCTTATTGACCACTAGCACAAGAGCCTGCATATGTGGTAGAAATTTATTAATTTCAACGCAGAAAACCTCATATTGTGATAAAAATAGTCAGACTTCGCTGGCATCTCTTTCTGAACAAGCGACAAACCTGACATTTAATATATATGTTTTATCTCAAACTTTGCAGGCCGGTTGTTTGTGCGAACGTTGATCTTGTCATTTCTAATGACAACGACAAATGGCGGCAAATGGCGGCAAGGCGACTTGTGTTAATATTCCAGAGCCCCCACCTGGAAATCATTTGATGTAGATGCCATTACGGGAAGTTGTTTGCATTTAGCATCCGAAATCAAATATATCTCGATGGACCGCAGGGAGCTCCCGTCATTGAAGCTATGTTAAATCAGAAATGCATAATGACAAGCAGAATTGTATCATACAAACCACATTTTGCATGTTGATCTGCTTGATATTAGCAAGCTCTGTCAATATCAACTTTTTGGACAGCTTCTCCATAACAAACAGAACCACAAGCAAAGACCAGTGACTGAATACACGAATCTGTTTGTTCTGATTGACATTTGCATTCACAAAGAGACCCACGATGTTCGACTTCACCATAGCACTAACGCTTACTTACAACCGGCGATTGAATGCGTGCATGAACAGCATTGATTTGCAGCCACCCGTTCTAAAATACCAGCATTAATAATCTTTATACGAATGCGTGCTATTGTGATGTTGATGTCTCATTCATTCAGACATGATAATGATATAATTCATGGACTTAACAATGACGTAGCTATAAACAACATGCGTTAGAGAACGGAGTTATTACTTCATTTGCGTTTTCAGATTGGAAATCAAACGATCACAACGCTTAAAAAAGTTAAAAGGAGGCTAGTCCAATTTTCTCAAGATTTCAGTTGAAAGCCTCCAATTGCCCCTGACGTAGTATTAATATGGGAATAATGGACGATAGTTTTCGTGGCCAATTCAGATCGATACTTATGCGAAGACGTCTGTTTATTCGACACTCCGATTCAGCCTCAATCATTACGCTATTTGTCAACAGTATTGCACTCCGCATGCACCTTTTTGTGCGCTTGCAAATGACATCAATTAGTCGAGAATGTGATGTAAGATGGATGTATTGGAACAACCTAAAGCTACAAATATTGCAAGGTAGACCGATAAATCCTATCAGCGAAGTTTATTTACAAAACAGTTAGGATTTTAGGTGGTTGGGGCAAATGACGAACCTGCCATTCAATGTATATGTTTTAATCCAAAAACTCCGCCAGTCATTTGCTCGGGAGGCCGCTGGTCTTACGTGGGTTCGTTAGCAGCAGGTGAATGAGAATGCATCTATCATGATTACGAAAACAAAATGGCGGCAATATCCCAGACCCCACTCCCCCGCTCGGAAATCTTAGCCAAGGTTGAGTCGGAGGCCTAGGTCAGACAGGAATAATTTAATATGAATGCCATTACGAGGAATTGCTTTCACTCATCTAAGTGGATCACAGAGAGCCAGAGTAAACATAATTACATTGATACTATGTTCGCCAGAATTGCACGAGTCAATAAACCACGAGTTTGAAGAAGATGGGATGTAATGACCTGATATTGATATGTCCACGTTCATTACAGCACCCGCTCCCTGCAATTGATCTAGCAGCTCTACGCTTAACCCACTTGGAGTCTCAGCATCGTTGGAACTAGAACGGAATTACTGATTAGAGCAATCAGAGGAAGTAAGAATTTGATATCAAACGACGTTGTGATGCACGCATTAGGAATGTTCCTAAAGCAGATATCTGGCCACACATGGCTTTTCAATCTATCGTTTTGACTATTCCGTCATTGCAGCAGTGAAAGAGCAGAAAGTTGTTTTGGAGTCCGTAAAATGGCAAGCAGACAGGCATCACACCAACGTGCGTACGCATTTCGATCTGTTTAGTATTCTGTGTCAATATCACCTTTGTTTAGACAGCTTTTCTATAGCAAACAGAGTGACAAGTGGAGGCCAGCCATAGTAAACATGAGTCTGTTGGTTCTGCTAGACATTTGCATCCACTCAGAGGCCCATGATGCTGAAGTCCACCGTAGCATTGTTATTACAATTCATGCGGTGATTGCGTGCACGGGAGAAACCACTTATTTGTAGCAACCCGTTCTAAAATAACAGCACTAATAACGATTATAAGAACGGGAGCTGTGATGGAGAGAAAGGAGAGAGAGAGAGAGAAGAGAGGCGAGACAGAGAGAGAGAGAGAGAAAGAGAGGAGAGAGATAGAGAGAGAGAGAAAGGAGAGAGAGTTAGAGTAGAGACATAGATATAGGTGAGAGGAGAGTAAGAGATAAAAGAGAGTAAAGATGAGATAACGAGATGAATATATAGATATAATATATGTATAGATAGCGAGTATATAGATAGAGAATAGGAGTAGATATATATATAGATAGATCTCAATATATATATAT
>CM067342.1:30564055-30579521 GCA_034190875.2 Urechis unicinctus
TTATACGATGTTTGAGCTTGTTGAGTAGAGTGTTTACGTTTGAATGACTGCCCTAAAATAAGGATCATAAATTATCGTTCCAGTAAAAACCGCTTGAATTATAATTCTGCACCATCACAGCTCCTCCTCTAAGCTCAACTAGCAATGGTCTGAAAACTAACAGGTATAGTCTATATTTTGATGAAGTTATGCAACGAATTGCCCAATTGTAGACAGGGGATAATGACATGCAAATGACATTGGCGCCACAGGTATAATGTATTATATTACGGCGGCAGAGGGGCAGTCAGTAAATGACACGACGAAGTTCCTGAGGGATCGCAATATGATTGCAGTCAGCGCAAAATGACTAGGAGTATGTTAGGAATTTTAAGCAGCAAAAATATGCACCGACCTACCGAATTACCAACATGGCGAGTCGCTGCGCATATAATTTAGTCTCTATTTTATTGTCAACCCGTTTGCCTACCTTCATAGGTTTTCGTCTGTAAGAAGGTACTACTGCATGCAAAAAAAAAAATTAGATAATGGCTCGCATAGCAGTCGTTTTGTGTCTTCTCTATTGCTTGAGACGTCTATATGAGGGAGCATTGATACCGGTTCTGTGCAGACTCTTACCATAACGGCCTTTATAGAAAACGGCATTTTTTTGCGTCATCGGCACTTGGGCCTTGGGCTGCAAGGCAAGCTATAATAGAGCGCCTGACAAGCACGGCGATATGGTGTTTGCCGACAGTAGCGTAATTCGCGCCTACTCGCCATGTGTGCTATGTCACCGGGGTGTGATACATGTGTATGCGTATGTATGTGTGAATACATATACATGTATGTATATGTTCACCAACCCTCGGCCGCAATTATACGATGTTTGAGCTTGTTGATAGTGTGTTACGTTTGAATGACTGCCCTAAAATAAGGATCATAAATTATCGTTCCAGTAAAAAAACCGCTTGAATTATAATTCTGCACCATAACAGCTCCTACTCTAAGCTCAACTAGCAATGGTCTGAAAAACTAACAGGTATTAGTCTATAGTTTGATGAAGTTATGCAACGAATTGCCCAATTGTAGACAGGGGATATGACATGCAAATGACATTGGCCCCACAGGTATAATGTATTATATTACGGCGGCAGAGGGGGCAGATCGTGTAAATGACACGACGAAGTTCCTGAGGGATCGCGATATGATTGCAGTCAAGCGCAAAAATGACTAGGAGGTATGTTAGGAATTTAAAGCAGCACATATGCACCGACCACGAATTACCAACATGGCGAGTCGCTGCGCATATAATTTCTCTATTTTATTGTCAACCCGTTTTTGCCTACCTTCCATAGGTTTCGTCTGTAAGTGATGTCTAGGTGCATGCAACAAAACAAAATTAGATTAATTCGGGGTCGCATGCAGTCGTTTTGTCTTCTCTATTGCTTGAGACGTCTATATGATGGGAGAGCATTGATACCGGTTCGGTTGCAGACTCTGCTACTCCATGTTGCAGCGACCCTAAGGCAATACGTTACATGGCGAGTCGCTGCGCATATAATTTAGTCCCTCTATTTTATTGTCAACACCCGTTTGCCTACCTTCCATAGGTTTCGTCTGTAAGAAGGTACTACTGCATGCAAAACAAAAAAATTAGATAATGGCTCGCATAGCAGTCGTTTTGTCTTCTCTATTGCTTGAGACGTCTATATGAGGAGCATTGATACCGATTCTGTGCAGACTCCTACCATAACGCCTTTTAGAAAGCGCCATTTTTTGCGTCATCGGCACTTGGGCCTTGGGCTTCAAGGCTATAATAGAGCGCCTGACAAGCACGGCGATATGGGTGTTTGCCGACAGTAGCGTAATTCGCCTACTCGCCATGTGTGTGCTATGTGACCGGGGTTGTGGATACATGTGCATGCGTATGTATGTGAATACGTATACATGTTGTATGTATATGTTCAACAACCCTCGGCCCGCAATTATACGATGTTTGAGCTTGTTGATAGAGTGTTTACGTTTGAAATGACTGCCCTAAAATAAGGATCATAAAATATCGTTCCGAAAAAAAAACCGCTTGAATTATAATTCTGCAACCCATCACAGCTCCTACTCTAAGCTCAACTAGCAATGGTCTGAAAAACTAACTGTATAAGTCTATAGTTTGATGAAGTTATGCAACGAATTGCCCAATTGTAGACAGGGGATAATGACATGCAAATGACATTGGCGCCACAGGTATAATGTATTATATTACGGAGGCAGCAGGGGCAGGTCGTGTAAATGGACACTACGAAAGTTCCTGAGGGATCGCAATATGATTGCAGTCAAGCGCAAAATGACTAGGAGTATGTTTAGAAATTTTAAGCAGCACATATGCACCGACCTACCGATTACGTACATGGCGAGTCGCTGCGCATATAATTAGTTCTCTATTTTATTGTCAACCCGTTTGCCTACCTTCCATAGGTTTCGTCTGTAAGAGGTTATAACTGCATGCAAAAAAAAAATTAGATAATAGGCTCGCATAGCAGTCGTTTTGTCTTCTCTATTGCTTGCAGACGGTCTATATGAAGAGAGCATTGATACCGGTTTCGGTGCAGACCTCTGACCATATGCACTCTAGCTACCGCATTACGGACACGAGCCGCTGCGCATATAAGCCCTTGTTTTAGTCTCTATTTTTTGCCGTCAGACCGTTTGCCTACCTTCCATAGGTTTCGTCTGTGATAGAAGGTACGTACTGCATGTGCAAAACAAATTAGATGATGGCTCGCATAGCAGTCGTTTTGTCTTCTTTATTGCTTGAGTGACGTCATATGAGGGAACATTGATACCGGTTCTGTGCAGATTCTACCATAACACTTTTATAGAAAACGGCAGTTTTTTGCGTCATCACGGCACTTGGGCCTTGGGCTGCAAGGCTATAATGCCAATGAAGAGCGCCCTGACAAGCACGGCGATATGGTTTGTTTGCCGACAGTAGCGTAATTCGCCTACTCGCCATGTTGTGCTATGTGACCGGGGTGTGACATATGTGATGCGTATGTAGGTGAATACGTATACGTGTATGTATATGTACACCAACCCTCGTGGCCGCAATTATACGATGTTTGAGCTTGTTGATAGAGTGTTACGGTTTGAATGACTGCCCCTTAAAATAAGGATCATAAATTATCGTTCCAGTAAAAAAGTAAAAAACGCTTGAATTATAATTCTGCACCATCACACGCTCCTACTCTAAGCTCAAACTTAGCAATGGTCGATGGAAAAAAAAACTAACAGGTATTAGTCTATAGTTTGATGAAGTTTATGCAACGAATTGCCCAATTGTAGACAGGGATAATGACATGCAAATGACATTGGCGCCACAGGTATAATTTATTATATTACGGCGGCAGAGGGGCAGGGTCGTGTAAATGACACGACGAAGTTCCTGAGGGATCGCGATATGATTGCAGTCAAGCGCAAAATGACTAGGAGTATGTTAGGAATTTTTAAGCAGCACATATGCACCGACCTACCGAATTTACCGTACATGGCGAGTCGCTGCGCATATAATTTAGTCTCTATTTTATTGTCAACCCGTTTGCCTACCTTCCATAGGGTTTCGTCTGTAAGAAGGTACTACTGCATGCAAAACAAATTAGATAATGGCTCGCATAGCAGTCGTTTTGTCTTCTCTATTGCTTGAGACGTCTATATGAGAGAGCATTGATACCGATTCTGTGCAGACTCTACCATAACGCCTTTATAGAAAGCGGCATTTTTTGCGTGATCGGCACTTGGGCCTTGGCTTCAAGGCTATAATAGAGCGCCTGACAAGCACGGCGATATGGTGTTTTGCCGACAGTAGCGTAATTCGCCTACTCGCCATGTGTGCTATGTGACCGGGGTGTGATACATGTGTATGCGTATGTATGTGAATACGTATACATGTATGTATATGTTCAACAACCCTCGGCCGCAATTATACGATGTTTGAGCTTGTTGATAGAGTGTTACGTTTGAATGACTGCCCTAAAATAAGGATCATAAATTATCGTTCCAGTAAAAACCGCTTGAATTATAATTCTGCACCATCACAGCTCCTACTCTAAGCTCAACCAGCAATGGTCTGAAAAACTAACAGGTATAAGTCTATAGTTTGATGAAGTTATGCAACGAATTGCCCAAATGTAGACAGGGGATAATGACATGCAAATGACATTGGCGCCACAGGTATAATGTATTACACCATATCGCCTGACAAGCACGGCGATATGGTGTTTGCCGACAGTAGCGTAATTCGCCTACTCGCCATGTGTGCTATGTGACCGGGGTGTGATACATATGTATGCGTATGTATGCGAATACGTATACGTGTATGTATATGTACATCACCAACCCTCGGCCGCAATTATTTACGATGTTTGAGCTTGTTGATAGAGTGTTACGTTTGAATTACTGCTGCCCTAAAATAAGGATCATAAATTATCGTTCCAGTAAAAAACCGCTTGAATTATAATTCTGCACCATCACAGCTCCTACTCTAAGCTCAACCAGCAATGGTCTGAAAAACTAACAGGTACTTAAGTCTATAGTTTGATGAATATGCAACGAATTGCCCAATTGTAGACAGGGGATAATGACATGCAAATGACATTGGCGCCACAGGTATAATATATTATATTACGGCGGCAGAGGGGCAGGTCAGTGTAAATATACACGACGAAGTTCCTGAGGGATCGCAATATGATTGCAGTCAGCGCAAAATGACTAGGAGTATGTTAGGAATTTTAAGCAGCACATATGCACCGACCTACCGAATTACGTACATGGCGAGTCGCTGCGCATATAATTTAGTCTCTATTTTATTGTCAACCCGTTTGCCTACCTTCCATAGGTTTCGTCTGTAAGAAGGTACTACTGCATGCAAAAAAAATTAGATAATGGCTCGCATAGCAGTCGTTTTGTCTTCTCTATTGCTTGAGACGGTCTATATGAGAGAGCATTGATACCGATTCTGTGCAGCAGGACTCTACCATAACGCCTTTATAGAAACGCACGCATTTTTTGCGTCATCGGCACTTGGGCCTTGGGCTGCAAGGCTATAAATAGAGCGCCTGACAAGCACGGCGATATGGTGTTTGCCGACAGTAGCGTAATTTCGCCTACTCGCCATGTGTGCTATGTCACCGGGGTGTGAATACATGTGTATGCGTATGTATGTTGAATACATATACATGTATGTTATATGTTCAACAACCCTCGGGCCGCAATTATACGAGTGTTGAGCTGTTGATAAGAGTGTTACGTTTTGAATGACTGCCCTAAAATAAGGAATCATAAGTTATCGTTACGGAAAAAACCGCTTGATTATAATTCTGCACCATCACAGCTCCTACTCTAAGCTCAACCAGCAATGGTCTGAAAAACTAACAGGTATAAGTGATGAAGTTAAGTTTGCCCAATTGAAGTTATGCAACGAATTACGGATGCAGAGGGGCCCAAATGTACGAGACTGAGGGGATATGATAATGACATGCAGAATGACATTGACCTACCGATTACCAACATGGCGAGTCGCTAGGCATATAATTAAGTCTCTATTTTATTGTCAACCCGTTTGTTCCTACCACGAGGGTTTCGTCTGTAAGAAGGTACTACTGCATGCAAAAAATTAGATAATGGCTCGCATAGCATGGTCGTTTTTGTCTTCTCTCTATTGCGACGCTCAGGTAGCGTAATTCTTTGCAGACTCTACATCGCCATGTAGTGCATTTTTTGTCATTGGACTTGGGCCTTGGGGGTGTGATACATAGCGCCTGACAAGCGACGGCGTATGTGTTTGCCGACAGTGAATTTCGCCTACGCCATTATCGTGTATTCGTATGTTACATTTTGAATACCGGGGTTATATACTATGATGTGCAAACAACCCTCGGCCGCAATTATACACAATCGCCGCAATTTGAGCTTGTTTGATAGAGTGTTTACGTTTGAATGACTGCCCTAAATAAGGATCATAAATTATCGTTCCAATAAAAACCGCTTGAATTATAATTCTGCACCATCACAGCTCCTACTCTAAGCTCAACCAGCAATGGTCTGAAAAACTAACAGAGAATGAAAAAAGTCTAATAGTTTGATGAAGTTATGCAACGAATTGCCCAATTGTAGACAGGGGATAATGACATGCAAATGACATTGGCGCCACTGGTATAATTTATTATATTACGGCGGCAGAGGGGCAGGTCGTGTAAATGACACAACGAAGTTCCTGAGGGATCGCGATATGAGTTGCAGTCAAGCGCAAATGACTAGGAGTATGTTTAGGAATTTTAAGCAGCAGCACATGCACCGAGCACCGACCTAACCGAATTACGTACATGGCGAGTCGCTGCGCATATAATTTAGTCTTCTATTTTTATTGTCAACAACCCGTTTTGCCTCACCAAGGTCCATAGGTTTCGCGTCTGTAAGAAGGTACTACTGCATGCAAAAAAATTAGATAATGGCCTCGCATAGCAGTCGTTTTTGTCTTCTCTATTGCTTGAGACGTCTATATGAGAGAGCATTGATACCGAATTCTGTGCAGACTCTACCATAACGCCTTTATAGAAAGCGGCATTTTTTTGCGTGATCGGCACCTTGGGCCTTGGGCTTCAAGGCTATAATAGAGCGCCTGACAAGCACGGCGATATGGTGTTTGCCGACAGTAGCGTAAATTCGCCTACTCGCCATGTGTGCTATGTGACCGGGGTGTGATACATGTTATGCGTATGTATGTGAATACGTATACATGTATGGTATATGTTCACAACCCTCGGCCGCAATTATACGATGTTTTGAGCTTGTTTGATAGAGTGTTTACGTTTGCAAATGACCTGCCCTAAAATAAGGATCATAAATTATCGGTTCCAATAAAAAACCGCTTGAATTATAATTCTGCACCATAACAGCTCCTACTCTAAGCTCAACTAGCAATGGTCTGAAAAACTAACAGGAATTAGTCTATAGTTTTGATGAAGTTATGCAACGAATTGCCCAATTGTAGACAGGGGATAATGACATGCAATGACATTGGCGCCACAGGTATATGTATTATATTACGGCGGCAGAGGGGCAGGGTCGTGTAAATGACACGACGAAGTTCCTGAGGGATCGCGATATGATTGCAGTCAAGCGCAAAATGACTATGAGTATGTTAGGAATTTTAAGCAGCACATATGCACCGGACCTACCGAATTACGTACATGGCGAGTCGCTGCGCATATAATTTAGTCTCTATTTTGTTATTGTCAACAAACCGTTTGCCTACCTTCCATAGGTTCGTCTGTAAGAAGGTACTACTGCATGCAAAAAAAATTAGATAATGGCTCGCATAGTAGTCGTTTTGTCTTCTTCTCTATTGCTTGAGACGTCTATATGAGAGAGCATTGATAACCGATTCTGTGCAGACTCTACCATAACGCCTTTATAGAAAAGCGGCATTTTTTTGCGTGATCGTCACTTGGGCCTTGGGCTTCAAGGCTATAATAGAGCGCCTGACAGCACGGCGATATGGTGTGTTTGCCTGCGACAGTAGCGTAATTCGCCTACTCGCCATGTGTGCTATGTGACCGGGGTGTGATACATGTGCATGCGTATGTATGTGAATACGTATACATGTATGTATATGTTCAACAACCCTCGGCCGCAATTATACGATGTTTGAGCTTGTTGATAGAGTGTTACGTTTGAATGACTGCCCTAAAATAAGGATCATAAAATATCGTTACAATAAAAACCGCTTGAATTATAATTCTGCACCATCACAGCTCCTACTCTAAGCTCAACTAGCAATGGTCTGAAAAACTAACTGGTATTAGTCTATAGTTTGATGAAGTTATGCAACGAATTGCCCAATTGTAGACAGGGGATAATGACATGCAAATGACATTTGCGCCACAAGGTATAATGTATTATATTACGGAGGCAGAGGGGCAGGTCCAGTAAATGACACTACGAAAGTTCCTGAGGGATCGCAATATGATTGCAGTCAAGCGCAAAAATGACCTAGGAGTATGTTTAGAAATTTTAAGCAGCACATAATCACACCGACCGGACCTACCGAATTACCAACATGGCGAGTCGCTGCGCATATAATTTAGTCTCTATATTTATTGTCAACCCATTTGCCTACTTTCCATAGTTTTCTTCTGTAAGAAGGTACTAGTGCATGCAAAAACAAAATTAGATAATGGCTTCGCATGCAGTCGTTTTGTCTTCTCTATTGCTTGAGACGTCTATATGAGGGAGCATTGATACCGGTTCGGTGCAGACTCTACCATATGCACCGACCTACCGAATTACGTACATGGCGAGTCGCTGCGCATATAATTTAGTCTCTATTTTATTGTCAACCCGTTTGCCTACCTTCCATAGGTTTCGTCTGTAAGAAGGTACTACTGCATGCAAAACAAATTAGATGATGGCTCGCATAGCAGTCGTTTTGTCTTCTTTATTGCTTGAGACGTCTATATGAGGGAACATTGATACCGGTTCTGTGCAGACTCTACCATAACACTTTTATAGAAAACGGCAGTTTTTTTGCGTCATCGGCACTTGGGCCTTGGGCTGCAAGGCTATAATAGAGCGCCTGACAAGCACGGCGATATGGTGTTTGCCGACAGTAGCGTATTTGGCATACCCGCCATGTTTTGTTATGTGGACCGGGGTGTGATACATATGTATGCGTATGTATGCGAATACGTATACGTGTATGTATATGTACACACCACCCTCGGCCGCAATTATACGATGTTTGAGCTTTTGTTGATAGAGTGTTTACGTTTGAATGACTGCCCTAAAATAAGGATCATAAATTATCGTTCCAGTTAAAAACCGCTTGAATTATAATTCTGCTGCTGCACCATCACAGCTCCTACTCTAAGCTCAACCAGCAAATGGTCTGAAAAACTAAACCAGGTTAAGTCTATAGTTTGATGAAGTTATGCAACGAATTGCCCAATTGTAGACAGGGGATAATGACATGCAAATGACATTTGCGCCACAGGTATAATGTATTACACCATATCGCCTGACAAGCACGGCGATATGGTGTTTGCCGACAGTAGCGTAATTCGCCTACTCGCCATGTGTGCTATGTGACCGGGGTGTGATACATATGTATGCGTATGTATGCGAATACGTATACGTGTATGTATATGTACACCAACCCTCGGCCGCATTATATACGATGTTTGAGCTTGTTGATAGAGTGTTACGTTTGAATGACTGCCCTAAAATAAGGATCATAAATTATCGTTCCAGTAAAAACCGCTTGAATTATAATTCTGCACCATCACAGCTCCTACTCTAAGCTCAACCAGCAATGGTCTGAAAAACTAACAGGTATAAGTCTATAGTTTGATGAAGTTATGCAACGAAATTGCCCAATTGTAGACAGGGGATAATGGACATGCAAATGACATTGGCGCCACAGGTATAATATATTATATTACGGAGGCAGAGGGGCAGGTCAAGTAAATGACACAAACGAAGTTCCTGAGGGATCGCCAATATGATTGCAGTCAAGCGCAAAAAATGACTAGGAGTATGTAAGGGAATTTTAAGCAGCACATATGCACCGACCTACCGAATTACCAACATGGCGAGTCGCTGCGCATATAATTTAGTCTCTATTTTATTGTCAACCCGTTTTGCCTACCTTCCATAGGTTTCGTCTGTGTAAGAAGGTACTACTGCATGCAAAAAAAAATAGATAATGGCTCGCATAGCAGTCGTTTTGTCTTCTCTCTATTGCTTGAGACGTCTATATGAGGGAGCATTGATACCGGTTCTGTGCAGACTCTAACCATAACGCCTTTATAGAAAACGGCATTTTTTGCGTCCATTGGCACTTGGGGCCTTGGGCTGCAAGGCTATAATAGAGCGCCTGACAAGCACGGCGATATGGTGTTTGCCGACAGTAGCGGTAATTCGCCTACTCGCCATGTGTGCTATGTCACCGGGGTGTGATACATGTGTATGCGTATGTATTTGAATACATTTTATA
Organism: Urechis unicinctus; assembly: GCA_034190875.2. Classification (NCBI taxonomy): domain Eukaryota; kingdom Metazoa; phylum Annelida; class Polychaeta; order Xenopneusta; family Urechidae; genus Urechis; species Urechis unicinctus. The sequence continues at coordinate 30,574,083 of CM067342.1, forward strand.
CATGTATATATATGTTCAAACAACCCTCGGCCGCAATTATACGATGTTTGAGCTTGTTGATAGAGTGTTACGTTTGAATGACTGCCCTAAAATAAGGATCATAAATTATCGTTCCCATAAAACCGCTTGAATTATAATTTCTGCACCATGAACAGCTCCTACTCTAAGCTCAACTAGCAATGGTCTGAAAAACTAACAGGAATTAGTCTATAGTTTGATGAAGTTATGCAACGAATTGCCAATTGTAGACAGGGGATAATGACATGCAAATGACATTGGCGCCACAGGTATAATGTATTATATTACGGCGGCAGAGGGGCAGGTCGTGTAAATGACACGACGAAGTTCCTGAGGGATCGCGATATGATTGCAGTCAAGCGCAAAATGACTAGGAGTATGTTAGGGAATTTTTACAGCAGCACATATGCAAAACCGACCTACCGAATTACGTACATGGCGAGTCGCTGCGCATATAATTTAGTCTCTATTTTATTGTCAACCCGTTTGCCTACCTTCCTAGGTTGGTCGTCCTGTAAGAAGGTACTACTTGCATGCAAAACAAAATTAGATAATGGCTCGCATAGCAGTCGTTTTGTCTTCTCTATTGCTTGAGACGTCTATATGAGAGAGCATTGATACCGATTCTGTTGTGCAGACTCTACCATAACGCCTTTATAGAAAGCGGCATGCATTTTTGCGTGATCGCACTGGGCCTTGGGCTTCAGGCTATATAGATGCGCCTGACAAGCACGGCGATATGGTGTTTGCCGACAGTAGCGTAATTCGCCTACTCGCCATGTGTGCTATGTGACCGGGGTGGTGATACATGTGCATGCGTATGTATGTGAATACGTTATACATGTATGTATATGTTCAACAACCCTCGGCCGCAATTATACGATGTTTGAGCTGTTGTTGATAGAGTGTTACGTTTGAATGACTGCCCTAAAATAAGGATCATAAAATATCGTTTACGGAAAAAAACCGCTTGAATTATAATTCTGCACCATCACATTCCTACTCTAAGCTCAAACTAGCAATGGTCTGAAAAACTAACTGGTATTAGTCTATAGTTTGATGAAGTTATGCAACGAATTGCCCAATTGTAGACAGGGGATAATGACATGCAAATGACATTGGCGCCACAGGTATAATGTATTATATTACGGAGGCAGAGGGGCAGGTCCAGTAAATGACACTACGAAGTTCCTGAGGGATCGCAATATGATTGCAGTCAAGCGCAAAATGACTAGGAGTATGTTAGAAATTTTAAGCAGCACATATGCACCGACCTACCGAATTACCAACATGGCGAGTCGCTGCGCATATAATTTAGTCTCTATTTTATTGTCAACCCGTTTGCCTACTTTCCATAGTTTTCGTCTGTAAGAAGGTACTAGTGCATGCAAACAAAATTAGATAATGGCTCGCATAGCAGTCGTTTTGTCTTCTCTATTGCTTGAGACGTCTATATGAGGGAGCATTGATACCGGTTCGGTGCAGACTCTACCATATGCACCGACCTACCGAATTACGTACATGGCGAGTCGCTGCGCATATAATTTAGTCTCTATTTTATTGTCAACCCGTTTGCCTACCTTCCATAGGTTTCGTCTGTAAGAAGGTACTACTGCATGCAAAACAAATTAGATGATGGCTCGCATAGCAGTCGTTTTGTCTTCTTTATTGCTTGAGACGTCTATATGAGGGAACATTGATACCGGTTCTGTGCAGACTCTACCATAACACTTTTATAGAAAACGGCAGTTTTTTTGCGTCATCGGCACTTGGGCCTTGGGCTGCAAGGCTGTAATAGAGCGCCTGACAAGCACGGCGATATGGTGTTTGCCGACAGTAGCGTATTTGGCATACCCGCCATGTTTGTTATGTGACCGGGGTGTGATACATATGTATGCGTATATATGCGAATACGTATACGTGTATGTATATGTACACCAACCCTCGGCCGCAATTATACGATGTTTGAGCTTGTTGATAGCGTGTTACGTTTGAATGACTGCCCTAAAATAAGGATCATAAATTATCGTTCCAGTAAAAACCGCTTGAATTATAATTCTGCACCATCACAGCTCCTACTCTAAGCTCAACCAGCAATGGTCTGAAAAACTAACAGGTATAAGTCTATAGTTTGATGAAGTTATGCAACGAATTGCCCAATTGTAGACAGGGGATAATGACATGCAAATGACATTTGCGCCACAGGTATAATATATTATATTACGGAGGCAGAGGGGCAGGTCGTGTAAATGACACGACGAAGTTCCTGAGGGATCGCAATATGATTGCAGTCAAGCGCAAAATGACTAGGAGTATGTAAGGAATTTTAAGCAGCACATATGCACCGACCTACCGAATTACCAACATGGCGAGTCGCTGCGCATATAATTTAGTCTCTATTTTATTGTCAACCCGTTTGCCTACCTTCCATAGGTTTCGTCTGTAAGAAGGTACTACTGCATGCAAAAAAATTAGATAATGGCTCGCATAGCAGTCGTTTTGTCTTCTCTATTGCTTGAGACGTCTATATGAGGGAGCATTGATACCGGTTCTGTGCAGACTCTACCATAACGCCTTTATAGAAAACGCATTTTTTGCGTCATTGGCACTTGGGCCTGGGCTGCAAGGCTATAATAGAGCGCCTGACAAGCACGGCGATATGGTGTTTGCCGACAGTAGCGTAATTCGCCTACTCGCCATGTGTGCTATGTCACCGGGGTGTGATACATGTGTATGCGTATGTATTTGAATACATATACATGTATATATATGTTCAACAACCCTCGGCCGCAATTATACGATGTTTGAGCTTGTTGATAGAGTGTTACGTTTGAATGACTGCCCTAAAATAAGGATCATAAATTATCGTTCCAATAAAAACCGCTTGAATTATAATTCTGCACCATAACAGCTCCTACTCTAAGCTCAATTAGCAATGGTCTGAAAAACTAACAGGAATTAGTCTATAGTTTGATGAAGTTATGCAACGAATTGCCCAATTGTAGACAGGGGATAATGACATGCAAATGACATTGGCGCCACAGGTATAATGTATTATATTACGGCGGCAGAGGGGCAGGTCGTGTAAATGACACGACGAAGTTCCTGAGGGATCGCGATATGATTGCAGTCAAGCGCAAAATGACTAGGAGTATGTTAGGAATTTTAAGCAGCACATATGCACCGACCTACCGAATTACCAACATGGCGAGTCGCAGCGCATATAATTTAGTCTATTTTATTATCAACCCGTTTGCCTACCTTCCATAGGTTTCGTCTGTAAGAAGGTACTACTGCATGCAAAAAAAATTAGATAATGGCTTGCATTGCAGTCGTTTTGTCTTCTCTATTGCTTGAGACGTCTATATGAGAGAGCATTGATACCGATTCTGTGCAGACTCTACCATAACGCCTTTATAGAAAGCGGCATTTTTTTGCGTGATCGGCACTTGGGCCTTGGGCTTCAAAGCTATAATAGAGCGCCTGACAAGCACGGCGATATGGTGTTTGCCGACAGTAGCGTAATTCGCCTACTCGCCATGTGTGCTATGTGACCGGGGTGTGATACATGTGCATGCGTATGTATGTGAATACGTATACATGTATGTATATGTTCAACAACCCTCGGCCGCAATTATACGATGTTTGAGCTTGTTGATAGAGTGTTACGTTTGAATGACTGCCCTAAAAATAAGGATCATAAATTATCGTTCCAGAAAAAACCGCTTGAATTATAATTCTGCACCATCACACCTCCTACTCTAAGCTTAACTACCAATGGTCTGAAAAACAAACAGGTATTAGTCTATAGTTTGAAGTTATGCAACGAATTTCCCAATTGTAGACTGGATAATGACATGCAAATGACATTGGCGCCACAGGTATAATTTATTATATTACGGCGGCAGAGGGGCAGGTCGTGTAAATGACACGACGAAGTTCCTGAGGGATCGCGATATGATTGCAGTCAAGCGCAAAATGACTAGGAGTATGTTAGGAATTTTAAGCAGCACATATGCACCGACCTACCGAATTACCAACATGGCGAGTCGCTGCGCATATAATTTTGTCTCTATTTTATTGTCAACCCGTTTGACTACCTTCCATAGGTTTCGTCTGTAAGAAGGTACTACTGCATGCAAAAAAAATTAGATAATGGCTCGCATAGCAGTCGTTTTGTCTTCTTTATTGCTTGAGACGTCTATATGAAGGAGCATTGATACCGGTTCTGTGCACACTCTACCATAACGCCTTTATAGAAAACGGCATTTTTTGCGTAATTCGCCTAGTCCCATGTGTGCTATGTCACCGGGGTGTGATACATGTGTATGCGTATGTATGTGAACACGTATACACGTATGTATATGTACACTAACCCTCGGCCGCAATTATACGATGTTTGAGCTTGTTGATAGAGTGTTACGTTTGAATGACTGCCCTAAAATAAGGATCATAAATTATCGTTCCAGTAAAAACTGCTTGAATTATAATTCTGCATCATCACAGCTCCTACTCTAAGCTCAACCAGCAATGGTCTGAAAAACTAACAGGAATTAGTCTATAGTTTGATGAAGTTATGCAACGAATTGCAAAATTGTAGACAGGGGATAATGACATGCAAATGACATTGGCGCCACAGGTATAAATGTATTATATTACGGAGGCAGAGGGCAGGTCGTGTAAATGACACGACGAAGTTCCTGAGGGATCGCAATGTGATTGCAGTCAAGCGCAAAATGACTAGGAGTAATGTAGGAATTTTAAGCAGCACATATGCACCGACCTACCGAATTACCAACATGGCGAGTCGCTGCGCATATAATTTAGTCTCTATTTTATTGTCAACCCGTTTTGACTACCTTCCATAGGTTTCGTCTGTAAGAAGGTACTACTGCATGCAAAAAAAAATTAGATAATGGCTCGCATAGCAGTCGTTTTTGTCTTCTCTATTGCTTGAGACGTCTATATGAGGGAGCATGATACCGGTTCTGTGCAGACTCTACCATAACGCCTTTATAGAAAACGCATTTTTTGCGTCATTGGCACTTGGGCCTTGGGCTGCAAGGCTATAATAGAGCGCCTGACAAGCACGGCGATATGGTGTTTGCCGACAGTAGCGTAATTCGCCTACTCGCCATGTGTGCTATGTCACCGGGGTGTGATACATATGTATGCGTATGTATGTGAATACATATACATGTATTTATATGTACACTAACCCTCGGCCGCAATTATACGATGTTTGAGCTTGTTGATAGAGTGTTACGTTTGAATGACTGCCCTAAAATAAGGATCATAAATTATCGTTCCAGAAAAAACCGCTTGAATTATAATTCTGCACCATCACACCTCCTACTCTAAGCTTAACTACCAATGGTCTGAAAAACAAACAGGTATTAGTCTATAGTTTGAAGTTATGCA
>CM067342.1:30579621-30592121 GCA_034190875.2 Urechis unicinctus
CTGGACGACCGATTAAGCTTGACCCGTAATCTGTCATGATTACAGTTCCGTGCAACTTCCCACATCGAGTGTTCTAAATCTTATTCACGAGCCAAACAAATCTCTTTCGTTCTCGACTGTTTATAATTGCGTGTAGTTTATAACTTGATACTCTGGTCACAATTAATCAACATTTATCACAAACTTCACATTTAAATGATGCTCATGTAAGGGAGAATGTACGTCGTTGCACTCATTGTGGCCTCACATCAGGATATCTATTGTGTTGGGGTGAAATCGTAAAGGATCCTTTTCGGTGGGACAACACCGTGATCCTAATTGTCAACGGTGCATGGTAAATCGTTGATAGTCATCATCATCATCATCATCATCATCATCATCATCATCATCATCGCGCTTGATTTATCACATTCTTTTCAATAGGCTTGCAGGCACTCTCAATATGCCGACTAAATAAATCTACTGGTATTAATTTCCTTTATAAAATGATTTGTTAAGCAATTACATCAGTAGCTTAATTTACATATTGATCGCATCGTTTGCTAAGTTTCTGGCTGTGCATGATTTCAATCTTCCTTAGCTGCTGTTTTTGGCCACATTCACGCCCCAATGCCACCTGCATTTATTTCATTAGTTGTCATGGGATAACCATTTGAAACACTTTTCTGTACTTACTAACACGTACTGCATCACTTTACGTCAAAAGGAAAACTGTGCACTCATTACGTGTACATTTCGTCTTTGACACGCTTTGTTATTCATATCATTCATCATAAGTGGCAGATGCTCAGGATTTCACATGAAATGATAATTCTTGCACACATTATATTACGTAACTCTCGGCAGATCCTGCAAGACGTCGATTGACTATTTCTGTAATACTCAGATCTCGTCTAAGAACGATAATCACGGGCACAATTTGACACTAAAGTCAGTATCTGAAGCACTAAAGGCACAAAAGTGAAGTTGATATATATTGAGAAATCAATACATGAATCACTTTTCAGTGAAGCTTACAATCAGGTGTATCAGCCTTGACACTTTGTAATCCTCTTTTACAAAGTTTAAGCATTTCTTGTAATCTGGCTTATATGAGTGTTTGTAATAAGTCACTGGTACGGCATCATCTGTATGACGCGATAGGTATTAACACACCAGCGATTGGCTCATAGAAGAAGCTTTCGATGATTTATAGATTTATTGGTGAAAATATACACACTAATGAACAGAAGAGAAATACTCACACACAAAATATCGACTGAGAAAAATGTATCCCAATTATCATAGCACTAATATGGTATCACATACAATGTAGATGCTGATTACGTTGGTCTAAAGTTGAGCTGATGCATCTGTGACTGGTATACATAGTCAGAATACGGCGGCACATGTTGATGGTTACACAGTGTATTCATGTGGAGAGTCGGATGCGAAAAAGAAGACTGGCTGTCGCACCTGGTCCCGACGTCCAATGCTCGGCTTACGAGCATCTGCTGCTTTACATTGGGATGAACTGGTGTTGAAGTCTTCTTGTTGCCAAATATGCGTTCTCGGGTATGAAGTCTTGGAGTAGACCGCATTGCTGTAGCTTGTGAGCAGGCAGAGTTCGTCTGAGGCTTGGACAAACCATTGCATTTACAGATAGATTGTGCCGAATGCCATTTCTCCAGTTCTAGGCAGAAGATTTGAAAATAAGAATAATTGGCCATAAGATAGGCACAAACTCACGACACGTCAAATAGCACGCAGTAATAAGCCTGAGTCATCGTTAAGTCATGGTTTGGAAGGCCGCAACTGAGTTTTCATTGAATCAAAGTCAGTTGCTGCCATCTTTATGGAATGAGATTTTCTTTGCAATCAATTTGATCAGCTTTGAGAAGGTCTCATTGCAACTGAGGAGCTCATCGCTTGGACCAGGCTTTTTACTGCGTGCTGTTTGACGTGTTGTGAGTTTGTGATGCTCTCATAGCTCCATATTGCTCTCATGACCTAATTGCTTCGGAGCAGTCACCTCCATTTACAGTTGTTAATGACTGCAAAACCGAAACAAGCACACCTCGTCGGCCACTTATCGAGACTAGGTGGAATCTCAACCACAATCGCACCAACAGCACAAGCTGAAGAAGACGGAGATGTATAAGAAAAGATAGGAGAAGACAGTGCACTAATGGCATAAAACAAATTTTCGACAGCCGCACCGTCATAACATTACTATCCACCCCCCCCCCCACTCCCCCACAAACACCCCCATAAACGTGTACACTCATAAATACACCATCTACTCGCATCCTAGCCGTGCACGACGTCTTACTGACGCCGTGCGATGATCGTTACCGAATGCGGCGTGAACGATACATGAGTTCCAATAATACACGATAATTACACAAATGTACAGATGAAGAATAATTTTTCACATAAATGTTTATTAACAAGTTAAGTTAATTTACGCGTGAGATTTCGTCAAAGGCGATTTAATCCGGCCAGACAAATTTTAAAAGTTCATGTTTATTTTGAATGACAAGATCGGTTGCTGTGCGCACGCGCAGACAAGGTTCTTCGCAAACGAACATTTGCTTTCCGAATTTTATTATTTAAGTATATGTGTCATTTTGTCAATGATTATCTTTTGGCATTACCTACATTAGAGGGGGGATATGTATTCAACGATATCACATTGACAATTGAAAAAAAAGATAACGCTTATGGATTCCTGCAGCCTGGAGGGGGCACTTGGCCTTGTCCTGAGTAGGGGTGTGCCCCGGGATCTCAAAAACCCGTACCCATCATACAAGGTGATAATGGCAAAAGCATACCCCGTCCTACAAATATGAGGCCCGACAAAACCCATCGGGAGGCCGAAAAAACATACCCCGGCACATGTATACTACCTCTATATACTTAAGTGCCCCCCCCCCCCAACTCCTTCCCTCGGGACCTGCTGCCACATGGCGAGTGAAACTGAAACTGCGTAATGTGACGTCATATTTCCAAGATATTTCTAAAGTTGTTATTCTCAAAGTTCATGTGACAATTGCTAAATAATCACGAGACAGTGGATAACCAAAATAGTGCGGATGGATGGATATTCATCTCAATTCTCGACATATATAGATACGTAAGTACACAACATTGATGAGTAGCTATGAACACTCGAAATAAAACACTTGCCGCACGGCGTACAGCGACTCCAAGCCACACCAAAATTCAGATACTTTGATTACAACCTCCGTTTCGGCACGTTGGGACAAGCAAAATTGACCTCATTCAGATCCGCATGTTCGGTGGGTCTTATTCCAAATTAACAATTTACCTTGTCAATATGTCCCACTCCAATCTATAGCGTTCGTCAACAGATGCCGCTTTCGTTACATAATCCAATCTGCGATAAATACAGGAAAATGGCAGCGTGTTCAGATGCGCTCGAGCTGTCCCAAACCACTCGAAATTGGCTACAAATGCCTTACATCCATTTCCCTATATATACCGAGGATCCGCTCGCTCATATACATTCGAACTCAACGTCAAGACCTACGACACCACGAGACACCTACGGAAGACCAAAACGGCAAAAAGATTCCAACATACAACAGTTATCACTCACGAGCGTGACAGAAGAAGTCATATAAGGATAAGGATAAGGTCGTAAGTCTCAATCTGACTCTGTCTCATTCCAATACACCCGGTACCTTAGAAAAAAAACCGAAGTGACCAAGGATAGCGATCAAAGCACGAACAGGGCCTGGGAGGGATGAACTGTCTCAAGTGGTAGAATAATCAGTACTAAATGCGTTACGAGAAGAACAGAGCGTCAAGGTGATTGAAAATGGCTGTGCGTCAAACCCAGAATCATGGTCATTGTCATACCGGATAGCTTCAAAACCTAAAAGTATGTATTACGGTACAATCCTCAATATTGACCGAAAATGGCAAGCTTATAAATGTGTACTGCATGACTTTGTCTGTGCAATTAGATGGATATATGACTGCTCAAACCCGATAACATAGATGCTCTACATAGGAGCTCCAGGAAGCTTCATGTTACTTAATATCAGATACAATTATCAAATTAGTCATTCGCCTAGGTTGATATTAACCATCTTCAGATCGAGCCCCTCTCGCCATAGACCCTGAGTATCCAGGTATCGAGCGAGTGGTACAACTCTCCAGGATCAGCTTGCCTTCACCTGATATTTCATCCGAGGATCTCTGTACTGTAGCAGCTTTTTAAAATATGCTCCAAATACAGGTGCGGAAACTTACACATCGCACATCAAGCTCACACAGAACACATCAACAAACAATAGAGTCAAAACACCTTGTACCGGAGTACATCGAACACGGGTATTATCAGACTGCAATGCAGCCAAATGGCCCAAGGTGCAGAAAAACAAAGGTGGAAAATACCACTAAACACATATCGTTGAAAGGTTTTCTTCCAAAAAAGAATACTACAATTTGTATTTCGGCTCGGTCTTGTCCAGCGGGTGTGTTGTCATGGTAGATATTGCAAAGACATCACACGACGGACTTATGCGGGTGCCATGGAAGCAATTCACATCAATAATATTAACCTTTGATGCAACTCAAAGCGCCTATTATGCATGTATGTATGTATGTATGTATGTATATTATATGTATGTATGTATGTATGTATGTATGTATGTATGTATGTATGTATGTATGTATGTATGTATGTATGTATGTATGTATGTATGTATGTATGTATGTATGTATGTATGTATGTATGTATGTAAACAAGCATGTATGTATGTATGTGTGTAAGTATGTATGTATTTATGCATGCATGCAAACATGTATATATATATATATATATATATATATATATATATATATATATATATATAGATATATATATATATATATATATATATATATATATATAGATATATATATATATATATATATATATATATATATATATGTGCCCTGCCGATGGTTCGTCAATAGAATTCTCTCACACGCATTTTATATATAGATATATATATATTCTATATATATATAGAGAGAGAGATATAGATAGCTAGAGAGAGAGATAGATGATATATATATATATATAGAGATATATATATATATATATAGAGAGATATATCTATATATATATATATATCTCTCTCTCTCTCTATATATATATCTAGATAGATATATATATATCTCTATATATATATATATATATATATATATATATATATATATATATATATATATATATATATATATATATATATACACATCTAGAAGGGGTTGGGACGGGACAGCGTGTGCCTACAGCCGTGTCAAGAGAGGGCAACGGGTATTAATTACTTCAAGGTCGGAGTGGTGTTAAAACTAGCTCGGCTTTGTGTGGGTTTATGCATCGCCATACATACCAGGGGACCTTCCATCACACTTTCATCCCTCCCTACTCCACCCCAACACCACCCGCGCACACAAATCGCCTCTTCCTGCTTCCTCGTTTTCTGCGCTAGTCTTCATAAACATTATGTTATTAGATGGTTGAAACTTACAACATCATATATCGAGCGCTAACCCTTTAGACACCAACCCCGCTCTATCTACACTCTTAAATTAACCCTATGATTATCATGATGAGCGCTAACACATCCGACACCAACCCCTACATCTGTACACTCTCAACTCAATCCTTTAATTATCATGACTTCACACACAATTGAACAAGTACATCTGCGCATAACTACTAATGCACGGTGATGTGCAATACTACTCACATCTTTACACAAACCGTGCAGGTCTGGGCCACTTCCACCATTAATTGTCTGTGCATTGCGGCACATGCACCAGCACATGGATCCCGGTGCTTATACACGATGTTAAAAGTGCGTCACACGCCTGCCTCGTGATGAATAAGTTCCTCGGTTTCTACTGTCTACATACATAAATCGACATCGCGTTTTTCTTCTGAGACTTTCACCAAGGCCACAGCGTAGCGGCCACACTGCTATCACAATCCAACCCGCTGTAACAGGCCAAGAAATACCCCTATCAAGACTATACCCGGGGTTAAAATGGCCCAGTCTGTTTTGTTACCTTGGTATTACCTGGACTAGTCCATTGTATGCCCCAGGGTATTATCTGGGCTAGACCATTCCAGGCGCGTAGCCAGGCATACTCCCATACTCCCGGGAGTACTTCGATTTTGAAAAATGAAAATTCTAAATGGCTAAATCCGGTGTAAAACTTAAATGTAGACACGAGTAAACAAAAACAATTCATGGGGAGGACCCCCGGACCCCCTGCTAAAAATGAGAGTACTTCAAACTGGGTTCCAGCTACGCCCCTGCATTCCATGCCCCGCTGGGCCAGATTATACCCCGCTGGGCCAGATTATACCCACTGGGCCAGATTATACCCCGCTGGGCCAGATTATACCCTGCTGGGCCAGATTATACCCCGCTGGGCCAGATTATACCCACTGGGCCAGATTATACACCGCTGGGCCAGATTATACCCCGCTGGGCCAGATTATACCCACTGGGCCAGATTATACCCCGCTGGGCCAGATTATGCACCGCTGGGCCAGATTATACCCCGCGAACACAGACACAAAATATTCAATGATTGATCTTTTTTTTTTATCTAATACGCTAACGTATTCAAAAGAACAACTTTTATCGCTTCAACGTACAATAAAGCTCATACGATTGTGCCATCTATTAAGTTTCGGCTATTCCATACAATATATAAATGAATGGGTTGAGCATCGCTGACAATCTAACCACAATCTTGTACTTGGAAATGATGCAACAGCATTGGTAACCAAATTCAACTGCTTCGACTCATTCTCAGGGTACAATGTGTGCAGAATATAATAGCCACTGTCCAACCTTGGTATGCACTGCAATATCACTTCCCAAAAAGCTCTCTGTGGCTATGACCTTGGCATCAGTCGTCCATATACACCATCCAGTGAAATTCTGTTATATAATCTTCCACGTCCTAGTTAAGGCGTTGTGGGAGATTATTGCTCATGTCACAGTTGATGCGCTCTATGACTATTTTTTTAAGACTAGGGCGAAAATGCACCCAAAAGGTAACACCATGATGAGAGGAACTTATTTGCATTGACAGGGGTATAACCTGGACTAGAGGGGTACGGTCTGGCCTAGGCCGATATATACCCCGAGGTATAAATCAGCCTCAGCTACTTGACACCCCGGGGTATGTTTTGGCCTATGCCAGTGCATACCGGGGTACAATCTGGCGGGGGGTTAATCTGTCCTGCTACACCGGCTCCATGTTGCCATCTTAATGCAGCATAGCTGCTAACATAGAGGTCACCCGCGTCTTTGGGATAGATGCCTTGTACACAAGGATTAGTCTTGTTCAATGTCAAAAAGAAGAATTAACCACCTTAGCTTAAAAAGCTTATTACAATGCTTGATGAATATAAGCACTACGAAAGCACTGCATCATTATAAAGTCTCCAGTCATGTGTACATCAAACCCTTCTTTCATTTCTGATGGTTTCTCAAGCAACGCTATATTGTGTCTCCAAATGTATATCATTGTAATCAAGCGCATTTGATAAATGGTATGAAATATCAGCAATTATTAAAAACTCTTATCAATGGTATGAAATATCAGCAATTATTAAAAACTCTTATCAATGGTATGAAATATCAGCAATTATTAAAAAATCTTATCAATGGTATGAAATATCGGCAATGATTAAAAACTCTTATCAATGGTAGATTGTAGCTCGAATTTGATAGTATACATCCATAGTCATCAATGATAGCGTCAATAAATTACTGCAAACTAATGTAGCACATCAAAAAGCATATCAAGTCACCACCTTGAAAACACTCCTGTACATCTGACTTATATTCTTGCCCTATATCTGAAACGTTTACTACATCCTCATACACTTACATCTTTGATAGCCTATACATCATTCCTTTCACGACATCCCGCTACACATCTACCACACACATGCACAGCTGTAGCAAATCACAAGTTTGCGAAGGCATACTAGCAATGCAAGCGTAACATGTTGTGCAGCTACGTTATATAACAATGGTTACTTGCTCCATTCGCAAACTCCAAAGGAGCGTACCTTTGACAGTAACAACTTCTGTCTTTCTTAATGATACTGGGAGAGAGGGGAGCTAGTGAGCGATTGCAAAGCTATGGCCATTTGGTAAAGATGGAATAAAAAAAGCAATCCAATGAGGCCCTGTGAAATGCTTACAGAAGTGGCGAAAACTTCCTTTCTTGGGAGCGATGGCTCATCATTGGCAGAAGGGATCAGCCAGGGCGCTGCGTGTCCGGTTGTGATCATAGAGGAATGTTCCGTTGTCAGATAAATATTGACATCCATAGTGAACGAGAACACGCTTCAAATCTAGCAACAGAAAGTTCATGAAAAATAAACGTCAGTGATACGTTTACTATATAAATGGATCCTAGTTTACTTGGCAAATACTTCTAACTATTCAATGACTCCTGGAACAACCACAGACCTTTAATGCTCTCTTCCCCTGACGTCAAGTATGTATGGCATGTTCATGTAACATCTTCACATTCATTCAGCATATCTCACTAACATCTGTTCTCATAACCAGTGCAATGTCTGTTTCTATGTGATCGACAGACAGTAGAGCCCATTTGTATGTTTAGAAAGCCATAAAGTCATCTTCGTCACGTATTTTGCCCAAAACATACCAAAGGGATGCGCTGTTACTAGTAAGTCAGTAATTGGAATGCATGTACATTGAGGTAAACGTCTGTGTGAAAACCAATGCTATGGCATTATGCTGTCCATAGATTAAAGCGGTAGGACATTTTAACTGTGTTAACATGAAGTTATATTTTCAATTGCATTCGTAACAGTTTTTATCTAAGGAGCGATGAATTTTGATATTCCCTATAAATCTGCATGTCTATTGCATAATACTACCTGGGGTCCAAGCGCAATCTCATTACTCTTCTTTCCCATTTGATTGACACGACTGCTGCAAGTGCATCAAATGTAGCTGACCATTATATTGATATTGATCAATATTCCCCTACTTACATTAGTCAATTCATACATACAACACATAGTCATGAGGGTCGTTTCCATTTATAAAACTGTCAATTATTTCTGTTCGTAGGATGAAATATACCTAATCTGTCATAATGTTAGGACTTCAGTCCAATGACCAGCTCAACTTGCCTTTGTTATTTATTGCAGTATCGCCACCATGCTGTGACGATGCTGAGAATTTCCTTTCCATAACAGCCAACATTTTCCTTTCTTAATAACGATCTAAGAGCTATCGTGCCCATCAAACCACATATATCAAGCCTCTTAACTTGCTGTTAGGCATTTGATTCATACATGCACTTTTGTTTAATGCAAATGGGTTTACTACAGACCCGACTCTATACTACTTTAGGCGTCACAGACACATCGGAATGACAGAAGTAAAGATCATAGACTGAAAAACATGATGATCACGTGCCTTCTGACTAGGCGGGGCACGTGGTTATATGTGGTTTATACGGTGTGATCACACCTATAAAGAATTCTTAGCAATCCATGCCACTGTTGGTCTGGATTGATTTACGCAAAACGTGCTAATACCTAACCTGGAAGATTATCGATGTTCACACTGAATCAACACCTTCATCATTCCGACGCATTCCAGAAATCAACATTCATATTCTTTGACTTACATGGCGATCTAGAACTACGCGAAGCTTTCTCAGAATTATGCAAACCAGCAGCAACGACAACGCACGCCAGCATGAAAATATTGTGGCATTCAGAATCGCTGAGTAAAGTATGCAAATGGTATCTGAGCTTACCAAACCTTGTATCAATCTGATCTATTTGGACTACTCTTCCCTTCAAGTAATTAAGCCACATCGAACCAAATTGTTTCATTAGAGATATTGGTTATAGCCTTTGCAATTTGGTTACAAAATACCAACTTCAGAGAATTCTTTTGATGATGCACTTCCGGCCTCTATATAGGGTTTCCTAATCATGTAGCATCGGAGTTTAAATTAATGTCTTTGGAAACATGTGTCAGACAGGAGTGTAAGAGTTAGCACATTTAACGACAAAACGACATGCGCCTCGTTGCCGGGTGCTGCTGACCGTTAGTGTAAGAACGAGCTCAGGTGTGAACAGACATAGCATTCAAAGCGACAACACTTTTGTCCGCTGAGACTTTCGCCACGGCCAAAGCTGAGGGCACACACGTCTATCACTATCCGACCCGGCACCATGTGGCCATCTTAATGAAGAAAAGCTGCTGATATAGATGACAAGTGCGTCTTTGTGTAAACACCTCGTACACAAAGGTAATTTCTGAAGATTTGGAACGCTGCTATTCATAATAGTCTAGTTCGGTGTCAAGAAGGCGCAGTAATATTATCAATCGACGCATTAATGTAGCACACATATCTTTTCAGCAGCATTGCATACGTTCAATAACAACGGTGCTGGCAATCATTGGCACAACCCGGACGTTTTTCAGCCCATGGCAAGGATTGTTCCTTGACGAATGTTCTAAGCATCGCCGTTCTTGATTATGTAAATGGACCTCCAATGTCACGCCAAATCAAGGAACTGATTCGTGTTCCTGATGGTTATCGTCATGATCATGATTCCCATTATATTTAATCAGTCATAATTGCTTTTCCTCACTTCAGAATATCAGAACATCATTATGAGACTACCGCTTTTCTCAATCCAATAACAGAAGATTATGTATCATGGTTGCATTTATTTTTTGGAAGTTTAAACTTCCCAACATAAACTAACCAATTTCCTCAGGCGCCAATTACGCCCATATAACTTTGTGCCCGACCATTACGTGAGGATGACATTTTGTTTGCTGTCAACTATGTCGAATTGAGCAGCCTCCGCCCTCGTCAGTTGCTTGACGACAGTTGCATGGCTCCTCTCAGTCGGTGCACTGAACCTCCTCAGAGGATGTTGGTATTCGTAGCGGAAACCGAATCAGCTCCTACTGTGCCCCCACTTTCAACTCAAGTGACGGCAACATCTCCCAATCCCATCTCAAGTGACGGCAACAGCCCTTATTGTGTTCCCAATCCCATCTCAAGTGACGGCAACAGCCCTTATTGTGTTCCCAATCCCATCTCAAGTGACGGCAACAGCTCCTGTTGTGTTCCCAATCCCATCTCAAGTGACGGCAACAGCCCTTATTGTGTTCCCAATCCCATCTCAAGTGACGGCAACAGCCCTTATTGTGTTCCCAATCCCATCTCAAGTGACGGCAACAGCCCTTTTTGTGTTCCCAATCCAATCTCAAGTGACCGCAACAGCCCTTATTGTGTTCCCAATCCCATCTCAAGTGACGGCAACAGCTGCTGTTGTGTTCCCAATCCCATCTCAAGGGACCGCAACAGCGCCTTTTGTGTTCCTAATCCCATCTCAAGTGACCGCAACAGCGCCTTTTGTGCCCATAAACCCATCTCTAGGAACGGAAACAGCTGCTATTGTGTTCCCAATCCCATCTCAAGGGACAGCAACAGCGCCTTTTGTGCCCAAAATCCCATCTCAAGGGACTGCAACAGCTCCTATTGTGTTCCCAATCCCATCTCAAGGGACGGCAAAAGCGCCTTTTGTGCCCCCAATCCCATCTCAACAGCGGCTATTGTGTTCCCAATCCCATTCCAAGGGAGGGCAACAGCGCCTCTTGTGCCCTTAATCCCTTTTCAGGGGACAGCAGCAACCCCTATTGTGGTCCAGATACCCCTTCAACTTGTGGTAAACCCCATCTACCAGAATTGGAAGCAGGAAGGTTAGAGCAATATGAACAAAGAGACGCCTGCTGACTTGTGTATCGCGATTATTGGTAAGGCAACCCTATTCCATGATTTCTATCTAAGCTGATTGAAACGATGGTGGCTATTCGACTCACTTGTTACATGATGGACAATGATTTATACGAGAAGTTTCAACCTGCCTATCGTCGATATCGTACCACTGAAACTCTCAATAAGATCAGTTACTCTATGCTACGTGCCATTGATCGTAATCAGTGTGTACTTGTTGCGCTACTCGCTTTGTCTTCTGCATTCGACACGCTGCGCTCGTTTCAAGATAGTAGGACCTCGGTATCACAGTCACAGCATTAACCTGGTCAGCATCATTCACAAACGGATCAGGAAACGTTGAACACTCGAACTATTGAGCGTGGAGTCTCACAGGGGTCTGTACTGGGACCAATGCTCTCTACTGTATCTACACATGACCACTGGGTGGGGGATCATTCAAGGACGCGGAATTGAATACCACTTGTATGTTAAGGATACTCATAGCTACTCCTCGAAACATCCGACTGCTTTGTCAAAGTGAAGACATGGATAGATGTCAACTGCCTTTGCCTGAACGATGATAAGTCTAACTTCAATGACGATTGGTGAGTGTCCCATTAATGTATCGTCAATTTTCAACAGCCACTTTCGTCTGGACAGGTGTGTCGACCGGTGCGCTTCCA
>CM067342.1:30597121-30682121 GCA_034190875.2 Urechis unicinctus
TTTTTGTTACCAGCAGTCGTTTCCGTCCACGTGGCTATGTAAAGTCTATGTTATTCGTTCTCAGTTAGTATCGCATAAAGTTACTAGACAGGTCATCAACAGTACTGGGTTTTATTGGAAACCCCCCTTTTCAAACGACCATGTTATATTACTCGGCTATGAATGGTCATGCTAGCAGATATGCAGGGACAGAATACGAATTGGCGAGCCTCTTTGGTTTACACTGTTCGGTTTTGTCAAAACAAGTAAAAAATTAATTCCGCGTCATATCACTGCAGCTGTAATGAAGCCTAGTCTTTCATTACATACATGACCTTGCCTTTTTTTTTCCACAAACATCTGTATACATGCACCCCGATCTGTTTACTTCCATAACGCGCTCCGTTACATACACCTCATCTCATCTAGATAAGACCGGCCAACACCAGTGAGGTATGCCAGTTGTAAATCATCAGCTTTGTAAAACGATACATGTCTTGTACTAAATGATGCATCAAGGAGCCGGCACAATAGTCAGGCGCTTTGGAATTCCCCACTCAAGGACAGCGCATGGTTCATACATAAGCCGCTATTTGACTGTTCATACATAGAGATAGTTATTATCCTCAAAGACATCGACCAAGGTCACGTATGATTGGGCTGGCTATCATCACGCTATATCTCCATATGTTACATGTGAGGTGCCACCCGAACACTTCAAGATGGAGTGCTAAAAGCCAGTTCTGCGCGCAGTGACTGCTTCAAGTACGTAAATACAGCAGTCTAAAGCAACATAATTACATGAAATGTATGGCATGTCACGAGGGGTCAGTCGATGGTTGATAACATGTGCAGACGCACGAAACGAAAATTCTGCATGGGGTATCATTAAACGGCTCAAGTTTACCCAACTAACGAAACCTTTTAATTAAATGATGTTGGCATGGATGCTTCCTTATTTTGGTTAATCCGTACCGATATTTTTATGAAAGACTTTTGGATATCATAGTCATTATTTTCTCGCATCAGCATATGTTCCATTGCTATAATAAATTGACACAAGTGTCAATAAACACCGAACCGAGTTAACAACATCAATATACCGGTAGTTGTAAGCTACAGTAGGCTTCAATGTCTATACACTTTTGATGACTTCCATTTAATCACAATTGGGTATTCATTTGTCATGCATTATCTATCTATTCTTATGCGTTTTAAAACGACCTTAAATATCTTTCTTCTATTATGCATTATATTGCTGACTCGTCTTGTTGGTATGACACGCCGTCTTCGATGCTCTGCTTCCTGGTAATAATGTGGCATAATTCCTATATAAATGCAGGCCTATTTCTGCTGTCAAGTCGTCTGACATGCCTGCAGTAACTGCGTGGGGAAGGGCATTACAGAGGCTCAATTCAATGTACAAAATGGCGATGAATTATAAGACGAAAAGACGATACTGAATGGAATAATGAACATGAATATAGTGGAATTATAAACGATTCTTACCAAATGAACATCATGCCTACGTAGAATACCACAGGCCACAATAACTACAGTCTTTCAAGGCCACATGAAGAAGCTTGACATTAAGACGGGTGCCCATCATGTACGTACTAACGCGGAAAAAATGTTGCTGTGGTTAGATCGCGTTATCATGATCTAAGATACCCTAACGCTTATTCCACAGTAAGAGCAAGGGGAGCAGTACTACGCTCTCTAGAAACGGATCAACTCTAAACCCGAGCCTCGGCTGCATATGTAGGATATACGCACATTCTCATTATATAGACACAGACCGTGCCAAGTCTGCACAGTGGTTACTCCCAATCGACCAAATGATTTATGTATTTTTAAGATAAAGCATATGAAATGCGGACGTGAACCTGATGCTCACGTGCTCTCACCATTCCATCGAGTGTCAGCAGCATCCTACATCAATGTGCAGCATACGAAAACTGTAGTATGTGCATATTGCCTTAGTCCCTTAGTCTTCGTTAGATTCACCAATTTGCTGAACGGAAGATAAAAGGTAGGCTTCACATTCATTATTGCATGCCAGTGCGCCATTTTCATATTATCTCGATGTTTTATACGGAGAGTCTTTTGAATCATTGCACGTAAACAAACCGCCCATTGTGTGTGGTGGGTTTAGTACCCGGATACGGCTTTGCACTATTTACATTATAACAGTGTTCATTTCTTCCTAATTCCGGTTCTGTGCACTCAGTTGTCATTCAATTGTTACCTGCAGTCAAGCTCGAAAACACATTTAACAGTTAATGACGTAGACCACTTGAACATGTATGTGTTCCTTAATACGATCCAATGCGCAACAAAATACGGAATGTGTTCTATCCGTAGCTGACTCCCAAGCATGGTATCTGCGCATTTGTAGTGCCCATGTAGGAAACTGGACTATGTCTCGGTTTGATTTCACTCGAAAGTCATTGGTTTCTTGCGGGAATGTTGAGTACGCCCCTGAACTGGTTATTCGATTGTTTATAATATTACAAAAGAAACTGATGCGGCTCATTCGCGTTCTAGGTCGCCGCGACCTTTATGCTTACTAGGTGAGATGGAGACATACAAGTGCATTATGCGTGGCGTAGAAGCCTATTATAAGGCAAATAAATATGTGCTCTTCGTGGGGTAATATATCTTTTTCACTTATAACGATTATCCAGATGTAAACTATTTCCTGTCGCACATAAGATGTAAATGAGCAGCGACAAAATAATAATTTATCAAATCAATAACTTACAGCGTTAGCAAATATTGGCACAGACGACAAATGAAACATATAAGAAAAGCCGGATGTAAACCACGCCTTATTATCATTATCAGGCTGGTTGAAGCCGGATGTAAACCACGCCTTATTATCATTATCGGGCTGGTTGGAGCCGGATGTAAACCACGCCTTATTATCATTATCGGGCTGGTTGGAGCCGGATGTAAACCACGCCTTATTATCATTATCGGGCTGGTTGGAGCCGGATGTAAACCACGCCTTATTATCATTATCGGGCTGGTTGGAGCCGGATGTAAACCACGCCTTATTATCATTATCGGGCTGGTTGGAGCCGGATGTAAACCACGCCTTATTATCATTATCGGGCCGGTTGGAGCCGGATGTAAACCACGCCTTATTATCATTATCGGGCTGGTTGACGCATTAATAGTTTCCCAATCTCTGATTGATTAATGTGAAGTCATTTAGACGCATTCTACGGCTTTATTGTCTACTTGCCACTAACGATCACTGGGCGATCGATTTCATTGAACAGCTGTTGACCCTAAGATGCCCCTCGTCGTCGTCCCTGATGTATCGTTCCGATGTACGTACAATAAGTCATCCTCACATTATATGACAATGCATGTATTAGGCGAGTTTCGTAAGTACATGAAATATGCGGGATGATGACATCCATCATGAAACCATTGGTATTTCACTAAATTTACCATCATGTTATGGCGCGAAATTTCACAAATGGATTCGATAGTTTTACAAATGCTAACGATAAATTATCCCTGGCGGTGGAACGTCATCAGCGGAGAGGGGAGTCTTCCTCGATGTGGCGGCATTCATAGGGCGTTAAGACTGGTGATCCATGAACACATCTCATGTGTCATGCTCTATGGCTGCCAGCTCGATGCTGGGAAGGGTTGTTCTAAGTCCACTTCTACAAACAGCCGCCGTGATAGCTCTCTTGTGGCTGCTTCATAAGCTCCCTATCTTACCGGCGATGTACATTTGCTCTGCTTCGCCCAGACAGCGTGATCCTTCACGTGTAAGAAGACTCCCATTTGAGACGGGCTGGGCCACATTCCGCGTCAGTTCCCGTCAATATTAGTTATCGTTTGCCTGGAGATTGATAGGTTTGTATCAAACTAGCCGTTCGTGAATATGTCGAAATTGGTGGTTATGTTTATGGAGAACAAACGAATACGAGACATGGCGTGACACGAATAGAAGTTTATTAACTATCCCATCTACAAAACTAACGGTGGGTCAGCTATATCGACCCCTCTGTTGTCAAGATGACCCACCCTTGGCCCCCTAAGATATGAATCTGAAGTGCAATTTCATGAATAAGCAACACGAGGTTACATAACACACCCATGCTAAACTGTTTGCAACAATGACTGGTTTCTCGTGACATCAGTTCCTTGTTCAGTCTTATGGGATGCAGTTTATATATACATACCTATGTAATATGATATAGTACCTATGAGAATCAGGTGAGCTCAGTAAGTCCACCCGGTTGATCTTGATCATCCTGCTGAACCTTTCAGTTGCTGATACCTTTACTCGATTTCCCATTTCTATAATGTTCCACGGGAATCCCATCAAGCTTATTGTGGAATGCCTTGGCTTCGCCTTTACAGGTTCAGAGTGGAGGTCAGCTCGACTGTCAATCAACGACATGGTCTACAAACCGGTGATAAACGGCCCCTGTAGATAGCGAATTCGAATCTACCCATGTCCCCTTGTGAACTCCGATATATTCAAATCAACATCATAGAATAGTGGCGGAATGCTTCATCTGCAGAGTGTAATCACAAGCAACGACCCGCTTGAAAGCGTATACGCGCGGTAGTAAACCTTTATCTAATGCTATATTTCCATCCGTCAAATCAAGCCTATTCGTATATATATATATATATATATATATACTATATATATATATATATATATATATATATATATATATATATATATATATAGATATACGTATTTACGTTTTTTTTATATATATATATATATATATATATATATATATATATATAGAGATATCTATATATATAGAGATATCTATATAGATCTTTATATATCTATTCTTTCTCCTTTTCTAGATCTCTATCTCTCTAGATATCCTCTATAGAGATCTCTCTATATATCTCTCTCTATCTATCTATCTCTAGAGATGTCTATATATGTCTCTATATAGATGCATATCTCTAGATATCTTTACCCATATTTCCGTTTTCTATCTCCCTATATAGATAGAGGGATATATATATCTCCAGATTTTTTACGAGAGAGAGATATTTTATCTCTCTCTATCATATATATATACATATATATCTATATATCTCTATATCTCTCTCTCTCTATCTATCTGATCTATATATCTATATCTATCTCTCTCTATATATATATATATATATATATATATATATATATATATCTATGAATGGCCTGAATTGACGGAAGGAATATATATATATAGAATATATAGATATCTATATATATATATATATATAGATATATATATTTCCTCTTTACATATTTACGTTTAGATCTAAATAGATATATATATATCTATATATATATATATACGTTTATATATATATATATACATATAGATATATAGAGATATATATATATATATATATATATATATATATATATATATATATATATATATATATATATATATATATATGAATGGCTTGAATT
Organism: Urechis unicinctus; assembly: GCA_034190875.2. Taxonomy (NCBI): domain Eukaryota; kingdom Metazoa; phylum Annelida; class Polychaeta; order Xenopneusta; family Urechidae; genus Urechis; species Urechis unicinctus. The sequence continues at coordinate 30,602,565 of CM067342.1, forward strand.
ATCTAATATATATATATATATATCTTATATATCTCTCTATATATATATATATTCCTCCTCTCTGAATCTCGATATATATATATATATATATATATATATATATATATATATATATATATATATATATATCTATATATATATATATATCTATATATGTATATGTATATATATATATTTCCATCCTCCAATTCAAGCCATTCATGTATATATATATATATCCCTCTTAATAAAGCTTGCGTGCCAGATATCATGGCATCATCGCATCTACAAATTATCATATGAGCCGATTCGCATCAAGCCCGCGATCCAGGGTCCCGAATCTATGTTGCCAAATAAGCTAGTATGAAAGTATTTCGTGTGGGTAACAGGTGTTCACTCATACATCATATTATCAATTGAATTACTTAATGGCTCATTAGTATTGTATTTAAGGTGTATTTCATTAAAAATTATCCAAATTCATCGACCGATTCCTTACTGCGTTTAGTAATGATATAAAACAACTCGAGTCTCGTGGGTGACCCCAGCTCTGTTTATGGCCTTTGTGAGGTTCGATTTCTCATTCACGTGCGTGAATTTCAATCCATATATGGCACATAGTAGACACATATATCCGAAGCTGAAAATGGGTACAGTTGTTCTTTCGTAGTTACGGGTCGGGGTCGCTATTCATATGAATATTTTTGTATACAAAGTTCGGAGGCTGTGTCAATGCGCCTTTATCGATTGATTATCGATGATTTGGTGTTCCCAATAACATGAACGAATTGTAAACGAGGCATTTTAGCAAATACCAAAAAATGGAAGCAAAATAAAAATGCCACCTAATCGCCAAAAAAATGCATCTTTATATGGAATGATAGCATAATTGCATGAATGTGCGCATATAATATAGCTACTTTAATAATCAAGGTTAGAAAATCGAGTAACCTGATTATACCAGGCAAACAGTTTTCCACCAACAACCCAGCCACAACAGCGGAGCGGTCACTGGCTCTATGAAGCGACCAAACACGCACTTGTTGACGCCTGAGCCACTCAATGGCAGCGTAGCCTTGACAGCACACAGAGAGACGGACGCGCGCCGGCTGTGGCAGACGCTGCCTGGAGCGCCACCTATCGCGTGGCGGCTTGCGTGTATAAGTCGCGTTCATCTCCTGCACCGATCATAACCTGTTTGGGCGCAAGGCGTCATGCTTACCATCTTTTGGTAAACATAAAAAGAAATACTGAAGCTGTGTGCAGAGTAGCAATTACTAGCAATTGTTTCCAGACGTCCGCAGCTGTGAGAGCCTGTTGCCCTGGGAAGCAAGCAAGACAATGGATGATTTGTAGATTGAGCAGACCAAACCCTATCAATGCTGCCTATTTTTGTTTAATCGAAACACAAGTTGTGCTTTGTCAGGTATGTGTTTTTAACATTTTTGTTTTCATTTATTACGATATTTAACGACTTTTTCATGAATAGTTCAAATCATGCCCATCGGGCAAGGTGCCCGACTCAGTGATTTCCTCAGCTTGCATGCACTCGTCTTTTATCTGATAAACTATCTTGTATATCTCGTTTATAGTTTCCGAGCACCCTTCAACTCCTCATATTTGACGCACAATCCTTTTCAGAATATTTTCTATTCGCACCGTACAAAAACATCGATTCATGCGAAATGATAACCATATCATAGTTACTCTGTATCATCTGTGGTTTAAGTCAATTAATCATCTTAATATATACAGCCAATGGGAAAGCACCGATGACCCGAAGCGTTTGGTATTGCTAGCTGCGCCGGGCTCCTTTGTTTTTATCACATATCAATGAATAAGTTAAACCAGCAGCGCTACTCTGGTCTCCGATGGCTGGGGAAGACTAGTCCATTAATGCTCTATATACAGGGGATGGACACCAGTCTCCGGTAATGATGACCAGCCTTTTGCGATTCAGATTGATATGCTCTACCATCTATTAACCACGTGTAAAATGGGGAAGCCGGGAACAGGCGGATTAAGCAGTATTTCAACAGTAAAAAAGTGGCGCCAATTAGAAAACATTCAATTATTATTAGAAACTCGATTGAATTGCACATAAACATGCCCCGGCCTCGCGCTGGGCCACATGTTGTCAACACCTGGCGCGCATCTACAAGTGGGTCGGGGACAGGTCCGCATGTGCACCTGTCGTGGGTCACAGTAAACTGACCGTAAAGCTTGCATCCTTGTCAATGTAAGTATGACGCAGCAGGCTTATGCTTCACGTGGGCACTGATCTCCCCGGCTATTGTAGCAGCTCGGTTGGGGGTTCATTAATTTCTCTTCTCGTTAAAGTCAAAGGAAATGACGTCAGGACGAGTCAACTAATGCCCTATAATAAAATGAAAATTTCCACTTGCCATATTTCGAGCTGATCTGCCTAGTTCAATTCCCGAACACGAATCAATACCGTAACCTCATTGTTAATTACTTAAGGATAGAGCGTAGGTAGCCTTGAATCTGAAACTACACATCGTGCTCTACATTACCACGAACCCCCTGTCATAGGCCGTACCGTTAATAATGCCCAGACTGACCAAGTAACCTTTAAAATCTTGAAAGCACATTTAATACCTTGAGGATGTTCGAAATGCATCAAACTGGTGGGTGGGTTAGACACGTTTACACGTTGCATTAACTATTTAAAACTGTGTGGTTTCCCATTCAAAAACCGATCGGATACTTCTGTCTCGACCACCCCAAACCTCACCCCGACCCTGCCACTTATTCACATACCACCAATCTCAACCTTTGTCTTTCTTGATCAGTTCTTGGAGCGTCTGTAATAAATGTGCGCCGCAGTGAGCAAGAAGGCGGGGTTCGGGTCGAACGTTAGCGGTCTGTCTGTGTTAATGCCACCCACTCTCGTCGAATTTTGGTATTTAGCTATTTATATGATTACTGTTGAGAGAAGTCGCGTCTCTTCTGGGAATATATGCAACAGATGATATAAACTAATATAGTCGACATTCACGAACAGGAATAGTAACTTATTGTTGTCGGGGTGTGACAGGAAACTGCCATGGACGAGTTTGAAGAATACCGCGCTCGAGCGTACAGCAGAGGTCCCTGTCAGCCGGCTCCAGAAGAGCCCTCCACGATGTGTAACTTCTACCTGGGTGACTCAGCGACACAGGAGCCTATTTCCGGACATCAATGCAATGATACGTACAGAGAACGCCACATGCAACGTGATCAAGATCTGGATGACTTTGATGGCGTAGAAGTGTACAGCCCATCCAGGAAGTACTCAGAGGTTTTTGAGATCGACAGAGCGTTTTCAGGTTGCCATATAAGTAGAAAAGACTTCCGGGAAGCGCCTCGTTCCATGAGCCAAGAAAGTGGTTCTGACTGCACAACGTCGTCAGGGGCCAACCTTGTTGCCAAGGGCAATAAGCGCTATATCAATAAATCAAAGAATAGCAATATCTACATGGATTGTTCACCAATCTCGTGCCTTGGACAGTCACATGCCTCCGAAAAACTACGTCATCGTTCCCAGTCGTGTAGCAATCGTTCTATGGTATCTAGACCACGTGACTTGGAGTGTGCCACTGCTTATACGGAGTGGGGAACAGCTCAAATGCGGGTTCGTACACATAGTATGCCCACGCAAAACAAGTACAGCAGGTACAGGAAAAGAAACGCTTTTCGGCTACGCCACGACTCGATCCCAGACAGCGGCCTCTCCTCGAGACACAGTTCTCAGGGCGATGAGTCCGACTTGGATGAATATATCCGAGTGCGAACATTCTCCACATCGTCCAAAGGCATCATCAACCGCGGCGACTCCTTCAAGCGCCGTGTATCGGGAGGCTCGACGAGGGTGGCTACAGACGGCCACATTGTAGGAAATGACAGCCTGCCGGACTTTCGGGCACGTTCGTGGAGCTGTACTTCGAGTGAAGCCAGCCGCAGCTCGTCTGTGTCGTCAGCGAGGTACCATCGCGTGGTGGTGCTCGGGGCGCATGACGTCGGCAAGACATCCATTGTTCATCAATTTATGACGTCAGAGTACATGGGAAACAAAGAGCTACTCGTTGGTGAGTCTTTTGAGATGTACTACAGATAATTAAATTCCCGTAATCAAATATTCCAGCAACAGCTCCCAGTCTTTTCTAACGCACACGGCAGCTCTGTGCAAATGTTGACCTGCCTTTGGTCAGGCTTTGTGGTCAGTATCTTTCCAACCATGGGTTTGTCATGGGTGTGGTGTAGATGAAGAGATATCTCACTGCGTATCGGTGATGCTCGATGAAGAAGAAGCACATCTAGACTTCATAGATCACACTGTGACCGCTGTAAGTTGGCGATATGCATCCTTTAATCGCTCTTCATTTCCCCATTGTTTTGTTGGCCTCGCGTCATTATGACTCTAACCCCAACCTATGTAATGACGAGTTGTCGTGTTTGTGCAGGCGGATTGCGACGTGTACCCGAGTGGGGATGCCTATATTGTAATGTTCTCTGTCGTCGACCAGGAGTCATTCGACGATGCTATTGAGATTCTGCACGAGTTTCGTAAACAGCAGATCTTGGGACATGCGTCTGTCATTCTCGTGGCCAACAAGCATGATGTTGTCAAACAGAGAACAGTCAGCAAAGAAGGTCAGTTCACAACTTGATCATGCAAAGACTTCTTCGTGTGTTCAATAAATTGAAAAATTACTAATAAATGAAATGGAATCCGCTTATTACATTTGCAGACGGCATAAAGATGGCTCTTCATTATGATGTCAAGTACACAGAAGTATCCACCATACTCAACCACAAAGTCGATGAGCTTCTCGTGGGAACGTTGAAACAAATACGCTTGAAAGAAGAATGGACGAAAAAGCAGCGCAAGAAACTTTCCAGACGAGATTCTTCGGATCCATTTGTCAGCAAATATGAAGAGCGAGGCCCTCTACATCGCCGTTTGTTACGGGGTGCTGTCGGGCGGGTTTTGCGGCAGCATCCTCTTTTCAGGTCATGTGACAATTTGCTTATATTGTAGGACGAAAAGACAAAGCACTATGATTTGGAAACACACATAATAATCTATCATTTTACATATACTGCTGGTGTACAGAACACTGCTTACTGCGTATGGGCATTATTTGCTAATATATCATTAATTTCTTGCCTTATTCTATACTGTATCACACATTGTGTATTTCATGTGTTTAATGCCTAATTCTATACTGTATCTCACATTATGTGTTTATTCTACAATTTGATTAAAACATTTTGGTACATACTGTTTTATTAATATGGCCGAGAGAGTTATTTAAATACTTCAACATTGATTGAGTCTGGCAGCACCTTGAAGCCAATCATTGTCAGTATGTATCTTCGCTCTAACGTAGGTTCAACCGTGGCAGGTAGGAGATGGTAGCTTCCCTATTTTGTCTGTTCCTCTTTTTTGCGTCCATCACTTTCATGATGACCTTTAACATAGATTTCCAATAATCCCAGGTCCCTATGGGCGTTGTAGTCTCACCATTACGGGTGTTAATACCATATCTCATCGAAGCCGATTGGAGTGTAAAGGTCAAGGTCCTTAGAGATATAGATACATTTTGGCTTGATAATGGTTGTATAAATCTGTAACTCGCTTGCTCTATTGGTATGAAGGAGGTAGGGCTTCCGTCACGAATGACGTCACATCTCTCATTCCACGTGACAGCTGTTGCTTTTTCACTGCGCGCAAACGTTCAGCTCACCCACACTCTGCATCAACTGATGACTGACTGTGAATAGATAGAATTCTAGAAATGACGTTTTCTTTAAGCCTAAGTATTGCCGTACGTTTCGACGTTCTTTCTATGCCAAGGTCAGAGTTGTGTTGTGGAAAGATTTCGCCCGTTCATTCATCAAGTTAAAGATTCAAATAATTCAGGGAACGTTGCATTCGAATAAGGCCCATGTTGACGTGATGAAATGGTCTCGCGAGCATTGCTATGATGTCTAGTGCGTGCCAACTAGTACCACGGGCCCATATCACGAATCATTTCCTCTGCTTGGGGGGTCAAGGCAGCTGATCAATCACTCAACTAACTAGGCAACCACAGAGTCTGTATTGGCAGCCCCTCAGCTAATCTTGCCCTTCAATCTCGCACTGAATCGGAGAGCGTGTTGATTATACGAGATACTGGGATGCGTGATAGTCGCCCCACTGGAAGCTAAGCAGTCTGCAAAGCTCATGTTTGAGAGTCAAATAGAACTCTCGCGCTCGTTACTGCTGTCGAGGTCTTCATCTATACCCTACGTCCCCAGTCGGCCCTATCTTATTAGGGCCATTGAGACTGTGCTGCCCCCTTTAGTATGCCGTAAAGCATATACGATCAAGCAATATTATAACATTTAGAGAGGTCACCGAATGCTATTATAATGCATGATCACAATGAAGATATTACCAGCGCCAGCTCATCAAACACCTCCCTTAACCGCATGGGATTTTTCAGAAACTTATTCTCAAATTTATTATCGTATTGAATAGATGTGTGTTGCCAAGCATAATCTTACATCTCAACTACCCGGATGATTTGTAAGAGAATGTTATACATGAATTTCCCCAATTCCGAGGTATCGATAAAGCAATCAACCAGTAATCATCACAACAGACACATCATCGGTCACATTATACCTCATCAAGGGTGCTTTGCACTAGACACAACGGCCACCTTGTACAACATGTATCGGTTGTATGAGTGTATAACAGGTAATCCGTCATAAGAGCTGAAAACTCAGACGGAGAAATCCTCGAGCCAGCTAATACACCGACAACCAGTAGCCTCAGTGTATCACCGATCATACGCCCTCCAGCAGCTGTGAATATTGGTCTGTTGTAAAACACGATAGGAGTATACAAGTCACACGAGATTTCAGCTGTAGATTCTGATGATGACACAAAATTATGCAATTGTTTGGGATGTCATGGTTTTGATAAAACCGCGACTTTGATGCAGCTCATGTGTAGCGTCTTTCTCATCAAATATAGCCTAAGTGACGTCAATACAATTGTCCAAACGAGACTGCCGTAATGTGATCGACCTCGTCTTCATTACCTCCAGTAATACTCAAAGGCATTGTAGGTAATCACAGCGCAACTTCAGAGCTTCACTAATTGCCCTCTATTGTAATGCAATCTCCCTGTAATTCCTACGCCATCAACACTTGCCTACAACTTCCAAATTTGGTGGTGTGCGTGTGTGTGTGTGTATCTTTGCGTGTATGTGTGTGTCTGTGTGCATTTATGTGTGCGTGCTCATGAATGCTTTCGCTTGTTTGATAAAGCATACATATAAGATGTATGTGTGTCAGTACAACCCAGTCATGCGCCATAGGCACTATATATTCATACACACACACACACACACACACACACACACACACACACACACACACACACACACACACACACACACACACACACACACACACACACACACACACACACACGTATAGAATGCATAGCTTACATCAAAATTGAGTGAACAGAAATGTGTTAAATACCCCTGCCAATAAAGTTGAAAATCCTTTCCGTTTCTGCGCAGGCCATTAGTTAATGTTGGTTAACGTATAGAAAATGCGATCACTTGTCTCGCAGCTTGTTATAGGATGTACGATAGATTTCCCCAAGCAAGTGTGAAGTAGTGATTTCTGATGAAGGATGAGATCACAGAATGAATTGCTGTACAACAGGCGAGAAGTGCCATTAGCACTCTGGTGTCAAACTGTGAGAAGGAATTCGGATTCAATGTCAGTCCACATATCGCAGGCACCTGAGTCGAACTCGTGCTATTTATTTAGTGTGACGAATCGTTAACAGAATCATCATCATTAAGATTATTAACATTGTTACCATTGGAAACGTCCTGGATGTCCTAACACTGGAAGTGTCTTCTGCAGAGGTGCAGGGTGACGAGCCTCGTACGCTGTAATGGAATAAGACACCTTTACAGCGACAACCTGTAGGTCACCGTCACAAATGATGCTAATGATGAACCAGCTCATTCTGCCTGAGCGAGCTATGTGTAAGGCCCTATCATTAATAACAGCTAACTGCCCTCGCGATAGCACTCCCACGTGATGTTACGCAACATAGCCCGCTGTGTAAGTTACATGATTGCAGTGTCCATTGGCAGTCAATTACTACCCATCACTGGTGCCACCGGTCACTCAGTGGCCACCACTCGTCTCATGGTGTCTATCAGCGCTATCACAGTAACATGGATATCGTCCAAAACACGTCCCTATCAACACAAGGAATCTGTACGTAAAAACTGGGTATGAATAGTCTAAAACCTTTAAAAAAAGAAACCGCTGTTTTATTATATTATAATTATGGCAACGCGTATTGTTGGCACCTGGGTCTGTAATTTCGTTTAATGAACGGAAACAACAAAACGTCCCGATGCATTATGTCTTGATGCCGGCTTTGTTTACGTTGAACCACATGGATTGAAGGTCGTCCGGCAATATCTTCTGCTAACAATCGTATCACGGCTCACCAGAGAAGAGCCACAAATAGCTCTGCCATGGCAATCGATAGCGCTATAACTTAGTCTTAATAATAGGCCCAATTACGATGCGAATAGACAAGTCTGCCCGGGCCCATGGCCGTACACAGTCAAGACGTCTTGGATATGCAGCCATCCATCTCGGGCGGCTATAAAATTAAAGGCCGTTAGCTACAGGCTTTAGGGACACAATGCACACAAAATCCGGCAAATTGTTCATATTTCATTGCTGTGGAAAGTTAGTCCGCCATCGCGCCATTAATACGCGGCTCGCCTCCGCTGTTACAATCACACAGGTTCGTGCGGAATAGTTGGAAAGTATACTTTGGTTACAAAAACATAAGAATGGTCCGTTGTTTGCGGACCTATACATATATACATATATATATATATATATATATATATATATATATATAGATATATATATATATATATATAGATATATATATATATATATATATATATATATATATATATATATATATGTATATATATATATATAAATATATATATATATATATATATATATATATATATATATATATATATATATATATATATATATATATATATATATATATATATATATATATATATATATATATATATATACATATATATCAATGCATAATGACATTAACAAATGTAGCGGTGATGTTATACCATACGATCGAATCTATGCCGCAAATGTATTGCCCAACTGATATCAAGTTAGAATATCAGGGTAAGATGGAATAGTCAAACTCATCTGATGGAATCCACTTCCGACTGAACCAAAGTAACCGCAATTCCTCTCTTAAGGGAAGAGCATTACCTGGTCCACCAAGAGCACGAATTCATAGTATTCATGGGTACATTGACCCCTGCGTCTTAGCTCCTGTCCAAAGCTATTGACGTTGTTCAGGATCCATGCAGACAGGCCATTACGGTATAAATTTTAACTATGCAGCTTAATACTAGTTACATGTTCATTGCGAGTGTTAGTGAATGGGTATGTCAAAGTGTGTATATGTATATGAGTACGTGAGCGTGTCTGTCCATAATTGTTTTCGGATATTTGTTAAAGTAGACAAAATCGATGTATGTGTGTGCCATAATCTACCACAGTCTCTCTTATAGCAATACAATCCAGTCGTGCGCTCCACGAGATAGGACGAACAATCGAATGTATATATATATATATATATATATATATATATATCTATATATATATATATATATATATATATATATATATATATAGAGATATATATATTATATATATATATATATATATATATATATAGATATATATATATAGAGAGATATATAGATATAATATATATATATATATATATATATATATATATATATATATATATATATATATATATATATATATATATATATATATATATATATATATATATATATATATATATATATATATATATATATATATATTCAGTGTAGTTCATCAATGTGTCCATTCTAGATAAAAAGAGATTGGGGTGGAAGTGGAAGTGGAAATGAAAGCACAAAAATAAGGGATAAATGTAAGCTCATAGATAAACGGTTCATTATCAATTTTGTCCATCAAAAGTCCAGTACATCAAATGCCCCATTTAACGAATCCCATTGTGTGCTCGTCTGTGAGAGTCCATAAATAATCTTATAAGATTTCGTAACTTTGGCGAACAGTTGTGTAATTTCTAGATAATCATCACCAGCAGCAGCAGTAATCTGAACCATTTAGTTCACCTGAAACACTCAATTATCACGACCATACGTACATACATACATACATACATACATACATACATACATACATACATACATACATACATACATACATACATACATACATACATACATACATACATACATACATACATACATACATACATACATACATACATACATACAATACATACATACATACATACATACATACATACATACATAAATACATACATACATACATACATACATACATACATACATACATACATACATACATACATACATACATACATACATACATACATACATACATACACGCATACATGGATGCAAACATACATACATGCATACATACATACAAGCATACATTCATAACTGTATACATACATACAAGCATACATTCATACCTGTATACATACATACATGCATATATACATACAAACATACATTCATACATGTATACATACATACATACATACATAAATACATACATACATACATACATACATACATACATACATACATACATACATACATACATACATACATACATACATACATACATACATACATACATACATACATACATACATACATACATACATACATACATACATACATACATACATACGTACGTACGTACGTACGTACGTACGTACCTACAAACATACATGCACACAATCCTTCATTAAAGTTAGAAAATAGGCAAGGTCGGCTATGACAAGCATCTTCTGTTGGGTACGAATTATATGGATTTTTGGGAGCCAGATATTCCCGTGAATGCCGGACTTCGTGTACTTGCCAAACCATTAGCATACTGCCGTAAAATGACGACCATGAATAATTAGATCTATCTGATGCATCATATATGATCGTTATGAACAAACCACGACTGCTCCAGGGATAACCCAATAAGCTGTGGATCACAGTTGCTGCAAATCACATTATCTAGTGATCCCGCAACGTTTGACTAATCCTTGACAATTTACTCAATCAGTGCGTGATCAAGCAACAGAACGCCTGATATTATATGAAAAAGGCAAAATTTGTGCAAAACATTTTTAAATGGGCAGTTTATTTTCTAAATCCCGGGCTTCTGACAAACTAAATCGCGCTTCTATGGGAAAACACCCTGGTGACTCTAAATGGAAAATCTAAATCGCGCTAATTCTTATCATTCACATGAATTTTAGCACAGTTAGTGACTGGTGAATGTCAACGGAAATACTCCAAAACGCCTCCTATAAACAAATATTTATTGTGATTATTTTGTGTTATTACGACTGTTCAAGATGTATAAACATTTTGCAGGGGAAATATTAAGTAACGAACATGGGCTATCTAGATACGCAAAGGAACCATTTACCAGATGTCTTAAAGGTAAATAACTCAATACACGACTTGTCCCATGGGACCTCGCGGCCGTTATGATGAACTTGGCCAATTTGAGACCGTCCACATCCTTTGATGTTTTGAACAGCGGGTACAAATAGAATTCCCTGCACATGTAGTGTTATTAGTGCTTGTCATGGCATGTGCCTTGCCAAAGTAACGATAGCGCTTGTTGTTTTTACCATCAGTTGCAGAGCCGAAATAGAGTCTTATTTGTCTTAGTTTTAGGCAATCAATCACCTGATGTTTGTGTTGATTTTTGTTGATTTTTGTTGATTTTAAACTAATTGGTGCCACAGTGTGAACCGGCTGTGGCATGACCATAGGCGTGTTACTAAGCAGTCCTGTCTGACCACGTGCTTGTGGTTGATCTCGGGTTATATCCGCACCAGCTTCCCCGGGGTTACATCCGTACCAGCTTCCCCGGGGTTACATCCGTACCAGCACATGATTTCACGTTTCAAATAATACTCTGGTGATATTGCAACTTATATAGACTATTTTCAGCCGATTGTTCTTGTGTCCGAAGAGAATCGTGTAATATCTTGCATTGACGTCATTCTTCTACAATTCTAGGTAGCACTGCTTGATGTTCATGGCTGATGGACAGCCATTAACCATATATTCCAACGTCAATATGTGTTTAAAATGGCCTGTTGAGGACATTAGTACATGTGAATTTATTCTCATTCTTAACCGGGTTGGTTATGTTCACAATATGTATTTTGGAGGGGAAGTTTGAGTGAGACCTCATATCAATCTCATGTATTATAATAGCATCCGTTAATTAACAAGAGATTAATTTTCGAGCAGAATACAATCGAATATACAATGGATTTCTTAGCATTTGAAAGAATCGAACATTAGTTATGCGTTTAGCTTATCGAGGGCATCATTTAAAAACACATTTGCATTTATAACAATCATATCCGCCGCGGCAGGTGTTGGTGACCATGTTAGCATTGCTTTGATGTGGTGACAGCTGCTTTGGTCTTCCGTCTCACACAAACATGCATACATATCTACCCATGATACCCTACCATACGTATGATGTTAATTATATTACTTAAAGACTGCCTCTTATATTGCTGTTCTCAAATATATGGGTCACTCATAGAACTTTTCAAACATCATTTCTTCCATGTCAAATATTAATGTTATGGTAGATGGATTATATTGGAGCGCCTCTTTTGGAGATGCATTCATTGGATTGCTCATGTACAATGATGGCAGAGACACTTTATGCAGATTTATGACATAAAGATAAAGGAGCAAAAGCCCCCATATTAGTGTGCTATGATACACACGTCCTGTGCATCGTTATGCTTTCTGCATTTGCATCAGCATATCAAAGTTTGTGTGAGTGAATGCTATAAAAACCATCTGTAAATGAAGGCTGAGCTCCTATCTGCACCGTTATCTTGTAAGCAGAAGGCTGTAGTTGTAATAAACATCCTCCATCATGCCACAGTTTAATCAATACTACAAATTTACGCTGGCTAGGTGTACCAGTTTGGACGAATACCTTGATATTCAAGTCTTCAATCTCCAGTGAGGTTTCATGATTGCGTTCACTTAATAAGCTCTAGGGTTTTATCCTGTGAGAATATATAGCTATTATTATTTTCTGTAGTTCATTAATGTGTCATTTTTAGATATAAGGAGATTTTGTTGGAAGTGGGGGAATACAAGCAAACATAATCGATAGAATTTAGCTCATAGATAAACATTTCATTGTCAATTTTGTCTATCACAATTCCAGCACTGGAATCATCAAACTCCCCATAATACTAATTGTGTCTATCGCTGGTCTGAGAGTGTCCATCAATAATCCTATACATTTCTACAATGTTCTCTTGCTTCATATCAAATTTTTCTACAATAGCACACGACAGTGCTATAAATGAGTCCTAATAATAGGCCCAATTAGTATGCGACGAGACAAGTCTGCCCCGGGTTCATGGCCATACAAAGTCGAGACGTCTTGGATATGCAGCCTACCACCGAAAGCTACTGTACAAATGAAGGCCGTTAGCTTCAGGCTCGGGCGACGCAAAGCAAACACCATCTAGCTGATCATACATATTTTATCGCTATGGAATGTAATTCTGGCATCACCCGAGAAATAAACTACTCAACCCCTCTCTTTTTAACATACCACACTCATGGTGGAAAATTTGTTCACATGATGAAAAAACTGAGTTGGATAGGATATGATATTAATTTCTTAAATATCCTACTCAGCGACCTGCGAGCAGTATTTCTTCCCGGGAGGCGTCTATAATCCTGAATTTTTAACCTAAAAGTTCAACCGCGAATGTAGATACATATACACACAACATAGTGTTTAGCCGCCGCCAAGAGGCTGTGCTAAAATGAATAACCATAATGCCCAGTCATTAACATGGCTTTGACGACATTTTCGTGAAACAACTGTCAATAATTTACATCCAGATGGGCCTACATGATAGTTCCAAATTTAGTGAACGTATCTTGGTTGAAATAAAATGTCCGATACAATCATTATCGACCTATTAACAATGCATTAACTTCGATCGTGGAACAACATAAACTTGTTTGTTTTGTTAAAAAAATTTTATTGTTCTACAACTAGATGTATCTGGTCAATTAATAAGAAACACATAAGCTAGTCTACATCGCGACACTTTAACTTCCGCTAATGACCGGAAGTCGCGCAGCCAAATACCGTCATATCTTAGCAATCGATTGAGGCTATCTGTAAACCTGTGACCAAACGTTCAGGCAATCCGAAGAAGGAAAATTTGGACTGTCACCATGCTTGGGAAAACTATGCGTTATTTACGATTATGTATATTGACATAAAGTATACAATTCAACTAAATAACCAGGAAATGAAAACGTTTTTACGGTCAAACTAGGACGGAGTTATTTCGGATTCAACATTTTCAAATGTTCAACGAATTTGATCTTGGTTTGAGATCAATTTCGAATCAAAACCTGTGGGTTCCACACGGAACATTGCCTACATTTGTCAACAAATTTCTAGGTTCAATCTTGAATGCATTCGCTAAGTAAATAGACAGAAATGGTCTCCTGTGACAAGCATCGCAGCTTTGTTACAAGCATTTATGTTGAGTACGATTGATATGGGTTATAGTGAGCCTGATATTTCCGTGATGGCTTGACTTGTGTACACACCAAGCCTTTATCATACGTGGCACAAAATGACGACTGTGAGCATTAACAGCTATCTTGCGTATCATGGCAAACCACGGTTCCAGCGGTTACCCAATAAGCAGTCTCTGCAAAAGGCAGGCTTTGCTTTGTGCGAGTCTAACTTTATCATTGGGTATCTACTAACTTGCGACATTGACAATCGATTCAGCAGCCCGCCACTAACCCTGGGTAATAAACAGTGTATGATCAAGCACAGACACAGCTTATATTTATGAAATATTGTTTCTCAAAGGGAAAGAAACCGTGCGTCATTCATTGTCAGTTGGGTTTCTAATCAATTCCCTTTGTTTAACCTGTAGGACAATCGCGCTAATCATTATGGTCATAAATAAAGAGAAATGTGCGTCAACGAATATTCACCAAAAAGTTTTTTAGAAACCGAGGCAGTTGATAATGCATATGTATAGCAGTTGTTGAGCGCTCGTCTTTAAACAACAGGGTTCCGCCCTGCATTATATAACGCAGTATGACAAAACTGTGACTATAGTTTATTGGAAGCTCATCAGCAGCGTCTTACATGTTTTATGGTTGCCTGATACTGGTGTGAGAATGATGTTAAAGGTTGAATGATTTGGAAAAATATTAGGTACTGTAACTTCATTGAATATCTTTGAAAACAGACAAAGTTTTGATTGTGTGTCAATGCCCCCTCATATGATTTAAGTGCAAGTAACGTTTTTTTTTCGACTCCTTAATCCTTACACCCAATGTCACAGCCCATAATCGATTTTAAACTACAAGATTTCGTAACTTTGGCGAACAGTTGTGCAATTTCTAGATAATCACCACCAGCGACAGCAGTAATTTGAACCACCTGAAACACTCAATTATCATGGCCATCCCATCCCACACATACATACATGCATACATACATACACACATACATACACACAATACATACATACATACATACATACATACATACATACATACATACATACATACATACATACATACATACATACATACATACATACATACATACATACATACATACATACATACATACATACATACATACATACATACATACATACATACATACATACATACATACATACATACATACATACACATACATACATACATACATACACATACATACATACATACATACATACATACATACATACATACACACATACATACATACATACATACATACATACATACATACATACATACGTACCTACAAACATACATACATACAATACCTTATAAAGCTTCGCAGCTATGTTATAGTCACTTATGTTGAGTACGTCGAATTATATGGATTTTTGGGAGCCAGATATTCCCGTGAATGCCGGACTTCGTGTACACGCCAAACCATTAGCATACTGCCGTAAAATGACGACCATGAATAATTAGATCTATCTGATGCATCATATATGATCGTTATGAACAAACCACGACTGCTCCAGGGATAACCCAATAAGCTGTGGATCACAGTTGTTGCAAATTACATTATCTAGTGATCCCGCAACGTTTGACTAATCCTTGACAATTTACTCAACCAGTGCGTGATCAAGCAACAGAACGCCTGATATTTATGAAAAATGTTTTCTCAAAGGCAAACATTTGTGCTGCATTTATTTTCAGATGGGCTTCTAACTAATCTTCTAGGGTAACCCTGGTCTTCGTGGAAAATCTAAATCGCGCTAATTCTTATCATTCCCGTGAAAACACATTATTAGCACAGTTAGTGACTGGTGAATGTCAACGGAAATACTCCGAAACGCCTCCTATAAACAAATATTTATTGTGATTATTTTGTGTTATTACGACTGTTCAAGATGTATAAACATTTTGCAGGGGAAATATTAAGTAACGAACATGGGCTATCTAAATACGCAAAAGAACCATTTACCAGATGTCTTAAAGGTAAATAACTCAATACACGACTTGTCCCATGGGACCTCGCGGCCGTTATGATGAACTTGGCCAATTTGAGACCGTCCACATCCTTTGATGTTTTGAACAGCGGGTACAAATAGAATTCCCTGCACATGTAGTATTATTAGTGCTTGTCATGGCATGTGCCTTGCCAAAGCAACGATAGCGCTTGTTGTTTTTACCATCAGTTGCAGAGCCGAAATAGAGTCTTATTTGTCTTAGTTTTAGGCAATCAATCACCTGATGTTTGTGTTGATTTTTGTTGATTTTTGTTGATTTTAAACTAATTGCTGGCACAGTGTGAACCGGCTGTGGCATGGCCATAGGCGTGTTACTAAGCAGTCCTGTCTGACCACGTGCTTGTGGTTGATCTCGGGTTATATCCGCACCAGCTTCCCCGGGGTTACATTCGTACCAGCTTCCCCGGGGTTACATCCGTACCAGCACATGATTTCACGTTTCAAATAATACTCTGGTGATATTGCAACTTATATAGACTATTTCCAGCCGAGATTGTTCTTGTGTCCGAAGAGAATCGTGTAATATCTCGTTTTCTCATGCATTGACGTCATTCTTCTACAATTCTAGGTAACACTGCTTGATGTTTATGGCTGATGGACGGCCATTAACCATATATTCCAACGTCAATATGTGTTTAAAATGGCCTGTTGAGGACATTAGTACATGTGAATTTATTCTCATTCTTAACCGGGTTGGTTATGTTCACAATATGTATTTTTGGAGGGGAAGTTTGAGTGAGACCTCATATCAATCTCATGTATTATAATAGCATCCGTTAATTAACAAGAGATTAATTTTCGAGCAGAATACAATCGAATCTACAATGGATTTCTTAGCATTTGAAAGAATCGAAAATTAGTTATGCGTTTAACTTATCGAGGGCATCATTTAAAAACACATTTGCATTTATAACAATCATATCCGCCGCGGCAGGTGTTGGTGACCATGTTAGCATTGCTTTGATGTGGTGACAGCTGCTTTGGTCTTCCGTCTCACACAAACATACATACATATCTACCCATGATACCCTACCATACGTATGATGTTAATTATATTACTTAAAGACTGCCTCTTATATTGCTGTTCTCAAATATATGGGTCACTCATAGAACTTTTCAAACATCATTTCTTCCATGTCAAATATTAATGTTATGGTAGATGGATTATATTGGAGCGCCTCTTTTGGAGATGCATTCATTGGATTGCTCATGTACAATGATGGCAGAGACACTTTATGCAGATTTATGACATAAAGATAAAGGAGCAAAAGCCCCCATATTAGTGTGCTATGATACACACGTCCTGTGCATCGTTATGCTTTCTGCATTTGCATCAGCATATCAAAGTTTGTGTGAGTGAATGCTATAAAAACCATCTGTTAATGAAGGCTGAGCTCCTATCTGCACCGTTATTTTGTAAGCAGAAGGTTGTAGTTGTAATAAACATCCTCCATCACACCACAATCGAACCAATAGATGTATGCAAATCTAAAATGTATAGTTTCTAGAAATAACTGTCATCTGATATGTGAATGCAAACGACGAGTAACACCCGAGCACCATCCACACGCACAGCAGCAAAACACAACGTGTTTAGCTCTGCCCAAGACGTAAACACCACCAAACTGTGATGATTATGTGTTTGATTAGCACTAATTAAAATAGCAGGGATTATCAATGAATGATAAAGGAACATGCTGCGACTATGTTACAAGTGAACCAGGAGTCATATCTATATCCATAATCATTTTTCTGCTTTTGACTGGCAACGTCCTTGGCAGTATAATGACCATTCATATACAATTAGTCTGTTGCTTGTTTATATGTTTATTTGCCCTAGTGAACTGCGATCAATGGTCCATTTATTGTCGAGGGCTCTCTGTAAATAGGACGAGTAATCTATCATCCATGGATTGCTAATTAATAAGTGTATTGTGTCTGGTCTACATTGATGAAATAGGAATTACTTGGTAGGCCAAAAATAGACATAGTGGTAACACAGGGGCATCCAATGCCTCGCTATAACCATACGTTGCTGCTATAAATCTAGCCGTGCACGACGTCTATTAACGTCGTGCGGTGATCGTAACCGAATGCGGCGTGAACGATACATGAGTTCCAATTATACACGATAATTACACAAATGTACATATGAAGAATAATTTTTCATATAGATGAATGTTTATTAACAAGTTGAGTTAGTTAACGTATGAGATTTCGTCAAAGGCGATTTAATCCGGCCAGATAAATTTTGAAAAGTTCATGTTTATTTTGAATGAAAAGATGGGTTGCTGCGCGCACGCGCAGACAAGGTTCTTCGCAAGCGAATTTTTGCTTTCCGAATTTTATTATTTAAGTATATGTGTCATTTTGTCAATGATTATCTTTTGGCAATACCTACATTAGAGGGGGGATATGTATTCAACGATATCACATTGACAATTGAAAAAAAAGATAACACTTATGGATTCCTGCAGCCTGGAGGGGGTACTTGGCCTTGTCCTGAGTAGGGGTGTGCCCCGGGATCTCAAAAACCCGTACCCATCATACAAGGTGAAAATGGCAAAAGCATACCCCGTCTTACAAATATGAGGCCCAACAAAACCCGTCGGGAGGCCGAAACATACCCCGGCACATGTTTACTACCTCTATATACTTAAGTGATCAACCGCCGATGATAGCGATGCTACGTTGCCTAATGAACCAGCTTATTCTCCCTGACCGAGGTATATGTGAGGCCCTGTCTTTAATTACGAAAAAACTGCTTTCGATCGCCCACCCCCGGTGATATGCGGTAACAAGGCTGGCCGCGTAAAGGTTTCATGATTGCGTTTTCCTAATAAGCTCACGGATTGTCTCCTGTGAGGTATCATTATTGTGTTCTCTTAATAAGCTCGCGGATTTTATCATGTGAGAATATATATCTGTTATTATTTTGTGTAGTTCGTTAATGTGTCATTTCTAGATAAATGGAGATTTGGTTGGAAGTGGGGTTAAATCTTGAAATTAATAGACAGAAATGGTCTCCTGTGACAAGCATCGCAGCTATGTTACAAGCATTTATGTTGAGTACGATTGATATGGGTTATAGTGAGCCTGATATTTCCGTGATGGCTTGACGAGTGTGCACGCCAAACCTTTATCATACGTGGCACAAAATGACGACCGTGAGCAAAGTATTGCCATCATGTGTCGTAAACAAAATAAGATCTACATTCCCAGTCCCAGAGGGCCTTTACAGAGGATACCTAGAAAGTAGCTGAGGAGATTTTGTTTGCATGATTGAAGCGGCATCGGTGTGCTCCCACAAGGATGTCCTTTGCTGGCTTTTCAAATTGAGCAGCAATAGGGGGCGGAACACTCCTTTCCGCCGAAAGAACTTTCGCCAGTCTGTAACTAGGATATTTCTCACGAAGCACAAACACTTCAGTAATGAGGTTGTCAACATAATCTGAAGCATAACCAGTTAATAAAAGATTAGTAATAAATTGTCTTTGAATCATTAAATGGAATGTTTGGTCTTTTGTGCCAGTATAATTACCCTATGGGCACGGCGGAGACTCATAATAAATTTATCTTAATAAATGCCAGCATTACATATATTGAACAACAAATCCTGTGATATATACCAACCAAAACAGGCTTCACCACTGGATCACCCTGTCTGGACTTTGGAAAGGACACTCCCCATTGTGCCTGGCCTTGTTGAGTGACTGCCTGAGCTCTATTGGAGTTTTCATTAAAATGCAAAACTGCAAGGAGCAATCTGGAAGTAAAGCACCAACAGTAGCAGATATAGCCTGGTGGTCTGGCATGCCTATGTGAGCTCACAATACACCAGCATGTCATAACTTTACAAGCACCAACATAAACTCATGTTTTACATCAGGTATTTGCAATTTATACCACACTACAGTCACAGCAAAGCTCAATTAAATTACCTTGCTTCCATAGTGGCAAAGGGAAAGTGTACACTCTTGGGCGCGAAGAAGATCACCACCTTGTGGAAAGATTCTAAGCTGGATGTCTGCTCAGACGGAGATAATCTGCCAATGTCTTTCAGATGGTGTTTGCTGTTTACGACCAGGGCCATCCTCTAGCTCAATGCCACTATAAAACCAAAGTTGTAGGTGCTGTATTAGGCTTATGAGAGAGCACTGATTTTTATAAGCATGCAATACAATTCCACTGTTTACAGGGATTTTCAAAGTAAACTATCACTTACATGTTCATCCATACCATCCTCGTCACTTTCCATGTCAAATATAGACATCCAGGTGACTCAATATACTTACAAGCAAACATGTTTGAACTCCAAACCATTTGTGGAAGCCCCCTACCGGTTCAGTTGAGCTGGCCTCTATCTCAGGCACACCTGTCATCTCGTTTTCACTTTCACTGGAGGCATCAAGCATCTCAGCTCCAGTTAACATTTCATGCAGCACCTAAAAACAGAGGCATCATGTGTTTCAGTGTCAACCAGTTGTACACCAATGATATTTCCCAAAATAGGGATCAAAATCACCTATATCAATATACTTCTATATACAGACTGTCTAATTTGTCCTATGACATCAGTAGTACTCATGTAAATGGACCAATTAAACACAGTACGTAGTGTATCCAAATCCCTACACAAAAACAGGCAATGCCATGCAAGCATTTTGAGATCACATTGAAACACCAATTATTGAGCCATGCCCATGGGGCCTTTCTTCACCAGTGATGCCTTAGCCTTAACACGGCCATGTCATTTGGGTCGTATGATTATTCATATAAGAAATAAATTTTGCTGTCAATCAAACACAAAGGCACAACCACGACTGGGAATGAAAATTGGATGGTCCTAGCTATCTTACCTGTTGACGTCGTCTTTTCTCAAAGGCACCTCGACGTCTTACTCGATCCTGGTTCACACCCATGTAATTGAAAATCGTTGGCATGGCACCTTGGCGAAGCCTAGTTTGTTTAGAAAAGCCCAGACTTATGAGCAGCTCTGGGTCCGTTTCATAGGCGTCTCTCTCAAAGTGTTCGGAGCAAAGGACAGTTGTTTTGGTCGGCTTCCAGTCCTTCCTCTTCACCTTTACATTCCAATTCTTGTGCATGTTTCGGTCTTTCGGGAACCGAAAGAAACTCTTACCCGACCTCTCGTCGTTTCTTCTCCCAACCGACACAACAATAAGGCATAATCCAAACTATGAGTGTAACAAACCGTGAAGACTTTTTCATAAACCATCAACGAGCCGCGACAAAAATGGCGAAGCTTGTTGACATTCGTGATCAGCGAGCGCAGAGCAGCGAACGTGACGTCACGGGCCAAATAATTCCGAACGTTGCCGAGCGGGATGTTCAACGAGTGGAAGAAGAAAACATACACTTTAAAATCCTTTTTTAAAAGGAATAGGGTGCTCCAAATTAACCGCTATTGGTATGAATACCATTATTGAAGTTTATTCTTTCGAATTTCGCTTTAAAAAAAATTGTGTTCATGATCTTTAACAGGTATCTTGCGTATCATGGCAAACCACGGTTCCAGCGGTTACCCAATAAGCAGTGGTTAGCAGTCTCTGCAAAAGGCAGGCTTTGCTTTGTGCGAGTCTCCCTTTATCATTAGGTATCTACTAACTTACGACATTGGCAAACCCTGGGTAATAAACAGAAATATGGTTTCTCAAAGGAAAGAAACCGTGCGTCATTCATTGTCAGTTGGGTTTCTAACCAATTCCCCTTGGTTAACCTGTAGGACAAACGTCATCGCGAGAAATAAAGAGAAAAGTGCGTCAACGGAAATGTGCGTCACCAAAAAGTTTTTCAGAAACCGAGGCAGTTGATAATGCATATTTATAGCAGTTGTTGAGCGCTCGTCTTTAAACAACAGGGTTCCTGCATTATATAACGCAGTATGACAAAACTGTGACAATAGTTTATTGGAAGCTCATCAGCAGTGTCTTACATGTTTTATGGCTGCCTGATACTGGTGTGAGAATGATGTTAAAGGTCGAATGATTTGGAAAAATATTAGGTACTGTTATTTAATTTTATATCTTTGAAAACGGACAAAGTTTGGATTGCGTGTGTAAACGCCCCCTCATATGATTAACAGCCACGTATTCAAGATGAGTAAATATAACCTCTTACCGTTTACCGTCTTTGACTCGGTTACATAATGGAAACATTGACACAGAGGCCGCTTCATGGGGCTTATCTGCGTATACAGTATCTTGAAGTTGAAAATCAGTCTTTTCTGAACATGTGCCTGTGGTCGGTTTCAGAACAACTAAAGACAGCAGGAGCTTCCCCGGGTTATATCTACTCAAGCACGTGACCAAACAAAAACATCTGTTATTACATTGTGAGAGATATAGCGACTTCCAGCTTCGATTCTTCCTTTATCCGAAGAGAATTGTGGCATATCTCGTATTCGCGTGTATAGACTTCAATCTACAAAAACTTACTCTAATTTCAGATAGCAATGCCGCACGGCTTTGTGTTCACGTGTGATGGTCGTCAATCCACCGCACACCATATATTATAGCGTCAAAATATGTGATTAGAATGTCTTGGGTATTTGAATCTGTGAGCTCGTTCTCCCATTTAACCTTTCATAGGTTGATATAGTCTAGAGTATTTACTTTTTGGGTGGTGGGGTGGGAGGTGTCTTTGCGAGGCATCTTATCAGTAAATGTTTGATTACCAAAGACAAGTATTTATACTGACAAATAGCTCAGGACACAGCCCTTCTGCTCTTCGATGTTCATCTCACCTGCCAATACTAATTAAAATGCTGCAATATGGTTGAGTAGACTTTATGGAAGTGTCAAGTTGCTCGGCAAAGCTCTCAATATCCAAGCCATTTGATATATGCCACCTCTAAATATAAATTCTACTTACGGCTAACTTGATCATTTACCATCAATATTTCCTTTCCAAAGCCAGCAAACATCATGTCGCC
The DNA here is from genome assembly GCA_034190875.2 of Urechis unicinctus. Lineage (NCBI taxonomy): Eukaryota > Metazoa > Annelida > Polychaeta > Xenopneusta > Urechidae > Urechis > Urechis unicinctus. Next base: position 30,626,291 of record CM067342.1, read on the forward strand.
TCGGGCAAAGCATTTTGGTATAATCGAATGTTTTACCTCGCTCTGTCTTCTTGTTATAAAATATTTCGATATCATATCTTCCTTGTCTTCATTTTGAAGCCGCTGCAAAAGCAAGTATTTTTCCCTGTATCATTCACAAACAGCGATATCACAGAATTTATGCTACAAAGGTGGCGATTAATAGAATGAAACATCTAAGAAGTTAAAAAGCATCGGTTAATTAACAAGAGATAAGTTTGCTGGCAGGTTGTATTCGAATTCTCAATTGATTTCTACGAATACAAAAGAATTGAACATAAATGATGTGCATAGGGGACGTAATGGCATAGCTTATCAACGACGTCATTTAAAAACATTGTATTCATAAATATCATGTCCGCCACGGCAGGTGTTGTTGAACATATTAGGATGCCTATGATGTGGTGACAGCTGCCTTTCACATAAACATTCATATCTGCCGACGACGCCCCACCATGGCGACGTAGGCTGGGAATTGTGATGCTGGTAAACTAGTTAAGCTTCTGCTTAGACTGAAAGGTCAAATAAAAGGGTCACATATTAAACCATCGAACTATCAGTTCACGCAAGCGATTTTTTTTCTTTTATCTCGATTAAATCAGAGAGCTGCTACTGGAGACGAAGTTATTGGACTGCTCGCCTACAATGAGAGCAGGGGCACTTAATGCATATTTTATTTTGTTTAATGCTTATGACAAGGGGTTAAGGGCGCAAGTTCCTCACATTTGGGAGCTACGGTACACTCTTCCTGTGCGTCCTTATGCTTACACAATATGCTGATGCTGATCTAGTGAGTGAACCTCATTTGTATGTACCCAGACATAAACTGACCGCATAACATTTTCTTATCTTAAGCCATTCATAGGATCTGCTCTCAATGGCATGTTTCGGTCTTGATTAATTAATTATAATTACCAATCTACGTTCCTAGCACGCTGATGTAGGCTTCGCGTGAGTTCACAGCATTCTATGTATCCTCCGTAAAACAAAATATTGCGTTCAACGGAAAGATTAATACCACAAGAATCAACACATGCGCAGATGTCACCTAGGAGGTCATCTAGGGGCCATAAAGTAATTTGTTCATTACAACGGCTTATTAAGGTTGTCCATAGAATCCCATATGAATAGTCAAACTGATAATGACAACACCGACATATGTGCATTTTCTTCTAGTATCATATAACACGGATGACTACTACACCCCTCTGATTAAAAAGGTTGAGCTATTATCTGCTCTTTTTGTTTTGTTCCTAAAAGCCTGTTGTTGTCATAACCTTCCTCTATCACACCCAAAATCAAATAAAGTGATGCATGCAGAACTAAAAATTTTAATCTTTCATATTGACATGTCTTGTCTCATGAAATACGCGTCATCTGATATGGGAATGGGAACAATATCAACCATCCAAACGCAATTTATTTTACTAAATTCATGAAGTAAACAACAACCACCAGTTGTAGGTAAGATTGATTATCAGTATCAGGCTAAGAAACATAAGTCAAGGTCCCCCAGCCCCAGGCCGCTGAATGGATATATGTTTACGATAATGGATATTGCGCATCAGGGGCGATCAGCATATCGGAACCTCTTCGTTTGGGACAAAAATGAACATGCCTTGACGACGTCGAATCTACACCATTATCTCTCAGCTTAACCCGAAACCATATTTTTATCTATAATCCTCTTGTTCAATGCACGGGTATATGGGGGAGTTGACATTCCGTGTTATTCGTCTGTTTTATGTGGATCGTTAGTACGTCAGCGCTATTAAAGAACATGAAAATCAACAGTAGTCTGCCATCGATATCAAGGTGAACATCGTTGAATTTGTGGCAGTCACAATATAGTGGGCTCCGAAGGCTGCGCGTCATATATATATATATATATATATATATATATATATATATATATATATATAGAGATATATATAGAGATATATATATATATATATATATATATATAGAGAGATATATGTACATATATATATATAGGGATATATATATGTAAATATATATATAGGTATATATATGCATATATATATATATATATTTATATATACATATATTTATATAAAATATATATATATTTATTACTATATTTCTATATATATATAAATATATATATATATACATATATATATTTGTATATATATAGAGAGAGATATATAAAAATATATATATATATAAGTATATATATATATTGATATATATACATATTTATATGTGTGTGTATATAGAGATATATAAATATATAATATATATATATATACATATATAGACATATTTATCTATATATGTAGATATATACACATATATATATACTTATTTATGCATGCGTTTGAATATATATAGATATGTATATATATATACACATATATATATATTTCTATATATATATATACATATATATATATGTATATTTATATATATATAAATAAATACATATACATATATATACAAGAATATAATATATATATGTATGATTATATATGTGCATATTTATATAAATATATGAATATATACATACGACGACTGAGCTCGAATAATAAGAATTATTTTTTCAAGAGAAAAGCATTGTATGGTGAACCATGAGCACAAATTCTTAGCATTCATTGGTAGAATGTCTCCCATGTCAAAGCTCAGGCCAAGGGATACAAAAGCCATTGACTTTAGTAGTCATCCATGGTCATACCGCTGAGGGAGTGTTTGGCGTTATAAAATAGATACTTCCTATGTAGCCCACTTAACCAATATTAAAGCGTGGTCAATTAAGAAACTGACCATTGTGCTATATATATATATATATATATATATATATATATATATATATATATATATATATATATATATATATATATATATATATATATATATATATATATATATAATATATATATATATATATATAAATATATATATATATATATATATATATATATATATATATATATATATATATATATATATATATATATATAAATGAGAGCGTTGAGCAATGGCAGCGTCGATGCAATGTTTGTCCTGTTGAGGAAGCTAAGTTCAGCCATTAAACTACAATACAAAATATATATATATATAAATATATATAAACATTTGAATGTACATGTATTAATAAATATTTATATGTATACTAATATATATATACATTAAACATATATATATATATATAAATATATATTTACATATATAAATATATATATATATACATATATATATATATGAACATATATACATACATATTTATAAAAATATAATTATATATATGTAAAAACATATATGTGCATGTGTAATTATGTATATCGAAATATGCGTGTCATATATATGTATATATGTTTATATAAATATATAAAATATATATATATATACATATATATATATCAATATACATATATATCTACACACATTTGTTTATATATATGTATATATGCACGTACATGCACAAACATATATAAATATACATGTAAACATTAAAATATATATATAATAAAATTGTATCCGTAAAAGCATATATATACGCCAATAGAAATAACTATGCATACATAGATATATATACCTACATTTGTTTATATATATATATATATATATATATATATATATATATATATATATATATATATATATATATATATTTATGTATATTCATATATATATATGCATATTTATATATATATATATTTATATATATATACATATGCGTATTTATATGCATATATATATATAGATATATGTTTGTAAACATAGTTGAATATACATGTATACATAAATAAATATGTATATATAGATATGTATATGTATATATACATTTTTATTTATATAGATATGTATATATATACATGTGTGTGTTAATATATATACATATATATTTACATATATATGTGTTTATATGTACATACATGTATACATCAAAATATATTTACATCTATGTATTTATTTTTTTTATATAAATATACATAGATATGTTTATATATGTCTGTATATATACATATATATGTATCAACATATTCGTGTATGTATTAATATAAGTAAGCATATAAATATATGCTTATATTTCTACTTGTACATATTTATATGTTAATATTTATGTACAAATATATGTACGCATAAATGCATGCATGTATGGTGGCAGTAATGTATGGGCATCATGAACACTTCTGCTATATAAGGAATGTCAGGCCTTGAAAATAGGCTAAATATATCTCACATTGGCCAGACAATATCCCATAATGCCTCTCGTGGGATTCATGAGCCTATGGTTAAACTTGATAAGTGCGATTCAGGGAAGAAGAGGTAAACACTGCTGAAATCCCGTCTCTTTCACAACAAGTTGATATTTTACGTTACGTTGTAGGTGCATCTTTTGTTGTTGATTATTGTGGGCTCATACATGCATATACACACACATGTATATACATGTATATTTATATATATATATATATATATATATATATATATATATATATATATATATATATATATATATATATATATATATATATATATATATATGTATATATTCCGGATATCAGTGAACAAGTAGGTTTCTATCATTATTGCGTGGTGGGTTAATGCAACTTGCTGGAATTGATGCCTGTGCAGTGGCTTTGTCAATCTTTTTGATTGGTCGAAAAAGCCCTGAAAATAAACCGGTTGCATATGAGTTTAGGGACTTCTCTTCTTGATTTGGTGCGTTGTCGCATGAATGTAATGAACATTATAGGGTTTCTGTAAGCATACACAAGAATGCTCATAGTTTTTTCATAGTAAAAAGTATCATACAGGTAGCGCCAGAACAAAGAATAAAAGAACTGTACCTCTGCACTTGTGCAATTAAATTTAAATGCAATAAATTTCGAGCATGATGTCGTTATTAGTCGGTTGCCTATTCTGAAATTATCCAATTTGCTGTTGGCTAACGTTTGCCGTTAATTTCGGTACTGTTGGTATTGTTGAACAAGAACGATTCATTTAAATTTCTCAACAATGTTAAAAGATGGATTATGTTTATATCATGCTCAGCCAAGACCCAATTACATCATTTACCCCCTACAACTGTAATATATGTACAAAAGTTACATTATACCTCATACACGGACGTGGATGGGATAAGGCATTTTCTCGTGATGATTTGTAAGGTGATATTGGAGGTTTCTCATATAGAGTTTATGATGCAATTTGATCAGCGAAGGTAAGTGTGACGGGCAGTATAACCGTTTTCTAGTTTATAGGAAATTAATGGAAGAAGAGTCGATAACAATGTCATTCATAGAGATCGTCCTGCTACTTCCAAGCCAAACCGATATGCCATGAAATCCACTCTATTGTTCTGCTAGATATTTCACTGTGAAATTGTAACCATAAAAAATTTAGGTATTGTACTCATTGGTGAAAATGAAGTGTGATTGGTTAATAGCTAACTGACTGGGTATGGATTACAACAATGCGTCGACTAGTTCATTGACCCTGAACGCATCAGACTATGACTTGTAAAATTTGATCGATCACTGTGAACTAGTTTGACCTCTAATCTGTTTACATTGGAACCAATATCTGTAAATGTTCTACATGGTAGGTGTAATGAAGGGCTTGGAAGGAAGTCGAGCGCAAACATCCATGTGATTGATCGCATTACAAGGAAGGAGAACCTTTTGCCACTGGCTGGGCCTATGATGGTTTTCATTCTCAAATGTTTTGCACTCCATGCTTAATTAGCAATCCAATTCCTAGCACCGGTTTGTTTTTCAATATCTGCAATGAGCTTTCTGTGTGTTTGTTCAAAGGTGCTCGCTCGCTCTCATGGTATAAATTATGTCATCGGGAAATGAGGTCATGCGATATTATAAAGATTACTCGTAACAAGAAAGAAGTGCCTGTGTTGTTAAGATATATAAGTATAACACAGAGGTCATGTTGGCTGGGGTTTTGTTTGGGAGAACACGAACGATGCATGTCGGCTTCTCCATACTGAGTAATGTCGCGATGCATGTCGGCTTCTCCATACTGAGTAATGTCGCGATGCATGTCGGCTTCTCCATACTGAGTAATGTCGCGATGCATGTCGGCTTCTCCATACTGAGTAATGTCGCGATGATTATCGAACTCACACTGGCATTATATGTTTATCAAACTTGATAGCGCTGTTATGAATGGTTAAATATATATCTAATAGTCTCACATATTGAACATTGTTAATTCGGCCTTGTTGGCCGTTGGACTAGCTACAGACTTGTATCTACAAAGCATGATATTGCGTCTCCTTATTTATAGTGAATGCTCAGCCAATTCCCTGCCCACAAGCCACTGCAAGATTGCCCTGATAACCGATGTATTTCCTGCCACTCGTTGTGTGGGTAAAGGCATAGCGTCTCATAATGATAGCTACCTAGCTCATTCGTATTGCTTGATACTAGCCCAAACTCACATTCCCTTGACTTGTGGTGTTTGTGCACATTAATCATATATCAAAATTATCAAAATATAAGTTCGTCATATCAATAGCCCTATTCAACGCAAGAAACTATCTTTGTGGCCATGTAACAATAGAAGAAAATGGCCTCGCATCTTGACGAATATGCCGTTAATGTCTCTGGAGATTGTCGCTCGCATGGAGCTTAGCCGCCAAGTAAATCATACCTCAAACAAGACCTTGAACAGAAGCTTGATGTAGATAGCTCTAAACACCCCCGAGAGACTCAAAGCCATAAAGGCAGCAGACTGCGTTGATATGTGAGACATGAGTCTAGCATCAGCAGTAACCAACACATGCGGCGATAAGTCCAGATGCTTCATCTGGAACGCCTACTATGTATGTGTATGCATGCATAAGTGTACATATATATATATAATATATATATATATATATATATATATATATATATATATATATATATATATATATATATATATATATATATATATATATATATATATATGTGTGTGTGTGTGTGTGTGTGTGTGTGTGTGTGTGTGTGTGTGTGTGTGTGTGTGTGTGTGTGTGTGTGTGTGTGTGTGTGTGTGTGTGTGTGTGTGTGTGTGTGTGTGTGTGTGTGTGTGTGTGTGTGTGTGTGTGTGTGTGTGTGTGTGTGTGTGTGTGTGACGTATTATTGCCATTAATTTTCTTAGTCTGTCAGTCCAAGATCATGAGCCGTCGGGAACGGTTCTTACAGTTCTGATAACGTCACATCACGCCAGCTATGGTTAATACACACCAACGCGGGGTCAGCTTTTTGTATGGCCTGGGTATTGCATGTTCCATTTTATAAACGGCTCTATCGCAAACAGCTCTTGCTTATGAAAACCACACTGTTATCCTATGAAGGGGTTGTTAACATTTCTGATGCGTGCTAGTTGTTATGCAAAGGATCTGAATATTTGAAAATACTAGCCTAACAACGCAGCCATTCGTAGCTTATGTGAATGTGTCAGCAATACGTGATTAGATAAGACAACTCGATTCATCCATCAGGTTTCTTCTGTGCATTGATTCATCTGCATTGTGAAGAAGTGGTAAGTGCCTAATCGAAAACATGTATCAATACGCAACATAGTCAACGTTCCAAGTGTTACCATTCCTGTAAGGATGGAAAGTCAACAGCTTGTTTCGTAATAAATATCTCTATATTGTGCGCATTACTGACGCCACCTGAGATGATTTACAATGATGGCCACCTCCTGGTAATATATGCCAAGGATAAAAAGACCGTTTGGCCTGCCAATTGTTAACAACAATTGACCACAATATTTACGTAGTGTTAGAATACAGCCGGGTTAAAATATTACATAAAACCTTTGTCCTTGAAATACACTAAAGTGCTTAGTGAACTGGCTGAAATTATCTTGGTTGGTTAATTATCGCATGGGGTCACAATTATTTCCTCTTAGTTCCGTTCTTGCCAAATGTTTAGCCGAAGTGTACGGAGTATTGAGTTATCATGACTGCAAAGCTAAAAAAGCAAAACACCACTGATATTATCTACTATCTATTATCACATCTGGTTACGGGGGCTACGCACGATAGGCAGCTTGGTTATCTGGTGCCGCCTTTCATAATACTTACTTCTCAAATAATGGCGATTTGCCATTTTATTTGGCTCTTACGTGGCAAAAATCTTTTTAATATTGGTATAAATAATGCTTTTTGTGTCATATTCATACCTTGCTTGCGCCAAGTATGTCTCACGCTAATGATATGATATGAACATATTTGTGTCTACGCCTATAAGAAAATGAAGTTGAAACTGCTGAGTAATCGAGATAATCACAAATACATCTGACTGATGACCTTTGCCTAGACTTCCTCTAATATAGACATCACACAGGATCCACACTAGCCAATTTTTCCATTCCAATCGAGACAGCAACGCGTCGTATAATTAGGAGATTCTCGCATACAAATGCACAATAGCCCTGCGTGCAAAACACACATATTTCTCACGAGTGTCCACTTCAATATCGGCAATCAGTCCACTGAAGTTTCTTTAACATTGGATACATATAGCATAGCCGCTCGAACAATTGTTTTCATTGCTAGTAGGGGAAATCGATAAATCGCCTCTGAAGGAGATCGTTGGATAAAATGTTATACGAATCATTGGTTTCATAAGCACGACTGCACAAGTGGCAAAGTAATACACATATTTTATGACGTTATCTTGTTTTACACAATTTACTTCGAAAGACATCAAACTGTGCACAATCCATGTGCCCCTGAAACAATCAGTGCCCGAGTTAATGAAAACAACGGCCATCGACCGACTACTGTAATTGCATGTTGACTTGACAAGGCTTCGTCAATGCCATGCCTAGGCCTATACATTACCTCAAAGTTTGGACAAATTCTGACCTTACTTCACCTTGCCTGTTTTGTGGTAACCAGGATTCCTTTAGTACCATCCACCCTTTACATAGACTTATTTATTGAGATATGGGGCTATTGACCATAACAATTCACAAGATGAATGGAGAGCGAGAATAGCAAGCCAACACTATAAACCCCGACATAAACATATGCGCATGCGTTCATTTACTGAACCCACGACCCACCCCTAAATGTATTGAGCTAGACGCCAACAGATTTAGTTTTCCTGAACAGAAGTACAACTTGATTAGTCTTTTTTAATCCCGATACAGCTACTCTTTTCCTAATCGTCACGGGTCTTTGTAAAGTTCCTCGTGCCGCGTTGAGGGTAACGAGCCTTGATTGGTTATCGTGTGAAAGCCAGTAATTGGATGGATGATTTACCGGTTCCCATGGGAACCGATATCCACTTATCAACCAAACGTTTAACTTAAACAAACGCGATGTAATTTTAGCAACACATTTTCCTAACTTAAACATGATACGAACCATGCTGCATTTAAGTTTAACATTTAACACATATAACATATATTTAACATGAAGCATATATGTCACATAAAAAGTCGCGATATTTCACAAGGATCTTTGGTTATTATCAAGGTAGTAAAGTCCACTTAGTATCAACGTGATTTCAACCGAGTAATTATTTTATGGACGGTGTTTCATAATATCCCAAGAATATCGGAGTCTGGCTGACCACCTTCTAGCTGGCTGCAGCTATTCCCACGAATTCAACCATCGTGGCCTTGTAGTGCATTTACCTTGTACATATTCCTTTACAGTTACTTCAACATATTGCATTCATTAATTTATCCACAGTCCCTGGATACCGAGTAGTCTCACAAGACGGAATCGTCACTGACAAAAGTGCTCGCAAGTCTTAATCAAGACTAACACCAAGGGAAATTGCCCATTTGCTTTTGTTTTTACAATTGGCCATCGAAGCAGGCTTATTTGTTCATATTGTCTTAACCTTGAACAAAATGGTGTTAGCTTCTGTCTCAATTTGTCAACAATAACCATCTAAAAGTTCTTTACGGAGGTTTCCATCGAATTGAGTTAGGCCAAGAATTTAATATCAGTTTAGTTTACGGGTTTTTTTTAATTTGATATCAAATGATTTGATTTAAGTTTGTTCTGTTTACAGTGTATGAGTTTTGTAGAAATTCAAAACGGGGCTTCATTGATTAAGACTGGGATCAAGAAGGTTATATATAAATTGAGTTGGCTATTTATTGATTCTATAAATGTAATTGTTTTCATCGCCGACAAATCCACACTCCCATATTCATGGTGACAATGATTGTTTAGCTACATGCCGATTTGTATGTTGCGGTGCAGCAGCAAAGTAATAAATAATAAGCCAACATAATCGAACATTACATGATTCGATACAACTGACTACGTTAGTAGTAGAAGAATACTTATCAATCGTCAAAAGTGCTCGAGCACGCGGTTGGTTTGTCAGACACCACGACGCATCTGATATCATATCTTCAAGAAGATGGCGAGAGCGCAACCACCGTAGCAGACAAGCTACAAGAAACTAGTTGTTATGCAAAGGATCTGAATATTTGAAAATACTAGCCTAACAACGCAGCCATTCGTAGCTTATGTGAATGTGTCAGCAATACGTGATTAGATAAGACAACTCGATTCATCCATCAGGTTTCTTCTGTGCATTGATTCATCTGCATTGTGAAGAAGTGGTAAGTGCCTAATCGAAAACATGTATCAATACGCAACATAGTCAACGTTCCAAGTGTTACCATTCCTGTAAGGATGGAAAGTCAACAGCTTGTTTCGTAATAAATATCTCTATATTGTGCGCATTACTGACGCCACCTGAGATGATTTACAATGATGGCCACCTCCTGGTAATATATGCCAAGGATAAAAAGACCGTTTGGCCTGCCAATTGTTAACAACAATTGACCACAATATTTACGTAGTGTTAGAATACAGCCGGGTTAAAATATTACATAAAACCTTTGTCCTTGAAATACACTAAAGTGCTTAGTGAACTGGCTGAAATTATCTTGGTTGGTTAATTATCGCATGGGGTCACAATTATTTCCTCTTAGTTCCGTTCTTGCCAAATGTTTAGCCGAAGTGTACGGAGTATTGAGTTATCATGACTGCAAAGCTAAAAAAGCAAAACACCACTGATATTATCTACTATCTATTATCACATCTGGTTACGGGGGCTACGCACGATAGGCAGCTTGGTTATCTGGTGCCGCCTTTCATAATACTTACTTCTCAAATAATGGCGATTTGCCATTTTATTTGGCTCTTACGTGGCAAAAATCTTTTTAATATTGGTATAAATAATGCTTTTTGTGTCATATTCATACCTTGCTTGCGCCAAGTATGTCTCCTAATGATATGATATGAACATATTTGTGTCTACGCCTATAAGAAAATGAAGTTGAAACTGCTGAGTAATCGAGATAATCACAAATACATCTGACTGATGACCTTTGCCTAGACTTCCTCTAATATAGACATCACACAGGATCCACACTAGCCAATTTTTCCATTCCAATCGAGACAGCAACGCGTCGTATAATTAGGAGATTCTCGCATACAAATGCACAATAGCCCTGCGTGCAAAACACACATATTTCTCACGAGTGTCCACTTCAATATCGGCAATCAGTCCACTGAAGTTTCTTTAACATTGGATACATATAGCATAGCCGCTCGAACAATTGTTTTCATTGCTAGTAGGGGAAATCGATAAATCGCCTCTGAAGGAGATCGTTGGATAAAATGTTATACGAATCATTGGTTTCATAAGCACGACTGCACAAGTGGCAAAGTAATACACATATTTTATGACGTTATCTTGTTTTACACAATTTACTTCGAAAGACATCAAACTGTGCACAATCCATGTGCCCCTGAAACAATCAGTGCCCGAGTTAATGAAAACAACGGCCATCGACCGACTACTGTAATTGCATGTTGACTTGACAAGGCTTCGTCAATGCCATGCCTAGGCCTATACATTACCTCAAAGTTTGGACAAATTCTGACCTTACTTCACCTTGCCTGTTTTGTGGTAACCAGGATTCCTTTAGTACCATCCACCCTTTACATAGACTTATTTATTGAGATATGGGGCTATTGACCATAACAATTCACAAGATGAATGGAGAGCGAGAATAGCAAGCCAACACTATAACCCCGACATAAACATATGCGCATGCGTTCATTTACTGAACCCACGACCCACCCCTAAATGTATTGAGCTAGACGCCAACAGATTTAGTTTTCCTGAACAGAAGTACAACTTGATTAGTCTTTTTTAATCCCGATACAGCTACTCTTTTCCTAATCGTCACGGGTCTTTGTAAAGTTCCTCGTGCCGCGTTGAGGGTAACGAGCCTTGATTGGTTATCGTGTGAAAGCCAGTAATTGGATGGATGATTTACCGGTTCCCATGGGAACCGATATCCACTTATCAACCAAACGTTTAACTTAAACAAACGCGATGTAATTTTAGCAACACATTTTCCTAACTTAAACATGATACGAACCATGCTGCATTTAAGTTTAACATTTAACACATATAACATATATTTAACATGAAGCATATATGTCACATAAAAAGTCGCGATATTTCACAAGGATCTTTGGTTATTATCAAGGTAGTAAAGTCCACTTAGTATCAACGTGATTTCAACCGAGTAATTATTTTATGGACGGTGTTTCATAATATCCCAAGAATATCGGAGTCTGGCTGACCACCTTCTAGCTGGCTGCAGCTATTCCCACGAATTCAACCATCGTGGCCTTGTAGTGCATTTACCTTGTACATATTCCTTTACAGTTACTTCAACATATTGCATTCATTAATTTATCCACAGTCCCTGGATACCGAGTAGTCTCACAAGACGGAATCGTCACTGACAAAAGTGCTCGCAAGTCTTAATCAAGACTAACACCAAGGGAAATTGCCCATTTGCTTTTGTTTTTACAATTGGCCATCGAAGCAGGCTTATTTGTTCATATTGTCTTAACCTTGAACAAGATGGTGTTAGCTTCTGTCTCAATTTGTCAACAATAACCATCTAAAAGTTCTTTACGGAGGTTTCCATCGAATTGAGTTAGGCCAAGAATTTAATATCAGTTTACGGGTTTTTTTTAATTTGATATCAAATGATTTGATTTAAGTTTGTTCTGTTTACAGTGTATGAGTTTTGTAGAAATTCAAAACGGGGCTTCATTGATTAAGACTGGGATCAAGAAGGTTATATATAAATTGAGTTGGCTATTTATTGATTCTATAAATGTAATTGTTTTCATCGCCGACAAATCCACACTCCCATATTCATGGTGACAATGATTGTTTAGCTACATGCCGATTTGTATGTTGCGGTGCAGCAGCAAAGTAATAAATAATAAGCCAACATAATCGAACATTACATGATTCGATACAACTGACTACGTTAGTAGTAGAAGAATACTTATCAATCGTCAAAAGTGCTCGAGCACGCGGTTGGTTTGTCAGACACCACGACGCATCTGATATCATATCTTCAAGAAGATGGCGAGAGCGCAACCACCGTAGCAGACAAGCTACAAGAAAACTAAATAATAGCGAAAAATATCCAAAGTGACTTGATGTGAGAACACCATTAACTACTCAGTATATATATATATATATATATATATATATATATATATATATATATATATATATATATATATATATATATATATATATATATATATATATATATATATATATATATATATATATATATATAGATATATATATATATATATATATATATATATATATATATATATATATATATCTATATATATATATATATATATATATATATATATATATATATATATATATATATATATATATATATATATATATATATATATATATAATAAGCAGAATACACCATACGCATGTAAATCAATGAAACCGCCACTATATCCGAAAATAGTTAGAGAAACACCCAATTATATATTAAACAAGGTAGTAACTCATAGCATGTTAGCATGTTATTTCTACTTGCAACAGTACCAAAATACATGTACAATTATTAACTGCTATATTTGAAAGACAACTTGACGAAAATTGACACCTCGTTCATAATGCATAAAAAGCATCGAAATCTAATTACTTTCATATTTTGTACATATTTGAATAATAAAATTCAAAACTGGCTTTATTTGATTATCTAGGTCCGACATGTTGTCTTAGGAAGAGACTCCTTGCCGAATCGATTGGTCGTCTGTCTACCTGTCTGTCGATCTCCAAGCAAACACGATACTTGCACAACAACCTGACCAGACAACATTTCGGATATTTATTAAAACATTTACGACCATTATTAGCGCTCTAAGCGCGATTAATATATGAAAAATAACTGAATTCGAGGTGACCTGATACGTGTAAATACAAGCGTACAGTATCTCTATGGATGTGCATTGGTCGCTCTTAGACACCCAATGCCATCCGAAAGACTGGGATGCTTATGGAATGTTGATTACATGCCTGTGCGACGATAAAGGCATGTCAACGACACAATTTCCCTTTGTTTGGCAAAATGAATTGCCCGTATTAGCGCTCTCCATATTATTTAAGAACAATTGTTGACTCTGGATTCAAGCCGTCCCTCAATCACATGTGGACCGAAGTACGAGGTCACCGCGTTTAAGTGTCGCCAACGGACGCTGACAAAGAGATGGTCGCTTTTTGTGGGAGAAAATCTACAGCGTCGAATAAACTAGCATGTGGAAAGCAAGTGATGAATGCTGTGCGTTGATGACTTGGTCCAGATAGAGACCAGACAAGTTTATTGCTCACATCAGGTTGCGAACCCGTGGCCCATGGATCACTGGACAAAACAAAGCAATAGAGTGTCAGAGCAAGCAGAGCAGGAATGTATCTATTCGCTAGCTATAAACTATTTATGACGTATCGGTAATTGTAGCTCCGGATAACATGACCATGATCTCCGCAACACATGATGACCCTCGAGCGTACACATAATGACGAATAGCCATATGTCGTAAAAGGGGGGGGGGGGGGGGTTCGAGGTGTTCGAACGAACCGCCCACTTTGCACAGAAAGGTCCGCCTTACTCTAGCGCATAGATATATCGTGTGTCGATGTTGCCTTTAATTATGGTCTTATAGCCGCATCAGTATGAGCCAGGAGAAAGGTCCACAATTGAGGGGAAAAGAACCCCCCAACTAAAAATACGGGCTACGGGCCTGCAAATCATAAAGACAAAGAGTGCAATTATATTTGCCAATGCATTTCCGTTTTAAGCGTGGCGTGCCAATTCGGATGGTTTTTACATGCACTAGGAACAAGGATGCTCGGTCACAGGGATAATACCCCGTTTAGGTCAGATATTTTATAATGAATATGAGTAGCAAAAAAAGTGGAATAAAATGGGTCATTAATATTAAGGTAACGACATAACTTCCAGTTCACCGAGTTAAATTAATGCGATCAGTGGTCGGCATAAGGGCATCGCACAATAATAATTGGTTACAAAAAAACATAGATTATACAATTATTTCCGTACAAAAAAGACTGATTTTCTTCCCAAATTCCACAAATTGGTGACAACTTACTTATGACGTCAAAGCTATTTTCGGTAATACTGGCGCACAAACAAAGTTTGATATACACAGCGAGAGCAATCGTCCAAGTCGATCCATTAAGCGAGCGCTCTCAGTGTGTCCTATGCATTACAGTTGATGCTCATTCAGAGGAGTTCAGCTTGAGTGCTTGTAAAGCTATCTAAAAGAATTGCCAGTAACCAATATTGCCAACGATTACACCCTAGGCGATGATAAGATTACAAACACGCATGTATTATCCATACTATATGTATTATCCGCGTGGAGTTTCGTCGTATAAAGACTTACTTTATAACAATAAGGCATAAATAGTTAACAACAGTGAGGCGTTATTCTCCATATGGTACGCCCCAGGCAACCAGTCCGCTATATTGAGATCACCATCGTTATTACAACCACGTAGGCACACTCAAAGCCACGGCCTTCAGCTAACGCCATAAAACACCCGAGTAATTCTGGGCCGTGCACCAGGGATGAACTCTGCGTTTTCTGGAGGCAATAAATGAGGTCGCTTTTGCAATGATGCCCATGAGATATTTGGCAGATATTATGAGAAAATACTTTCGCACCATCAACAAATATCTGGCGCGGGTGGTAAATATAAGTGATGACAGAAGCCAAAAAAGTTATTATCTTCAGATTTAGAGCTTGGTGTGAGCTAACTGTGTTTGCCCAAGTCGATGCAAGTTCATTAGGCTGAACGCCGCGAAATTATAATACACGAATAGCAAAAAATAGCAAAACATAAACTATTTAGAGCTAAGCAATGTCATTCATCGTGGAATGGGGTGCTTTTAGCCGTCTAGAGGTATGTTATTTAGCACCAGCTGCAATGAGTGATATAAAAGCCAAGGAGCAGCACCACCTTAAAATGGTAGGCACGCATACAATTCAAATATAAACTGGTCGCTTCAGCATATTTCGCCGCAGTCAATGCAAAAGGTTGTAAATTCAAGATGTTTTACTCGAATCAAAAAAACCTTGATAGACATTAAACTATGATGAACAATAACACAAGGTATTGGACAAGCGACTGGTGGAATGCAAATGGAAGCACATAGAATGTTTATTAATAGTGTTTGTCGTACTAGCCCCAGCGTACAAATGCATCATCTGAAATAAGAATAGCAACCAATCAATCAGGTCCTTACAATAAGGGAAATGTTGCTGTAAACGACGGCCATGATATATCTAACGTCCTCGATAAACGAATGTCATTTTGGGTCACGGCATGTCCCAGCGGAAATGCATGCATGTTAATTATATTCATGTCTAAGTTGGTGTTGGTGCGTCAACACATTTATATGAGCCCCTGTATATTAAAAATTATTTGACAAATTCAACAGAATTTACAGATATGTTTAAGCTAATTGTCATGTTATCAAACTCGTGTACACCATTCATTGAAATTGTCACGCATTAGTCTGTGCCAATTACCTAGCCTTGTGATTCGTCACGATTACCCAGGTAAATGTAACATAACAACCTCCTTTAGAAGAGTCATATCCGTTGAAGGTTGGGATATGGCAAGCCCTCTCCCTTTCCTTGGGTCGTGTGCATTTAAATAAGCGATGAGCGTTTAGATGAGAAGGACCTCCTGGAGGGTGTTAGGAAGCGCTGAGAGAAATGACACAAGATGACGAAGAACAAACATTATTAATGGAGCGACGAATTAAGTCACTTGCTTTGAAGCAAGCGGTGCCCCACAGATGAAGTGTATGAATTGGATTCACTTAACAACACTGTTAGTGAGATTAATCAAACCTGCTCAAGACAAGTTGAGACCAGTTTACGAATAGATGTCATAATCTAATAAGATCTATGATAAAATTTTATCGCAGAAACGGAGCATCTTTTTATGGTGGAATTCAAATTGTGGAATGCCAAACCCGATTAACTCGAAATGCGCGTGATTCATACGAGAGAGATCAATCCTACTGTGTTGAGTTTACCAACCCACACAAATGGAAAAACTTACTCGTAATAACTCACCGGTGTCAAACGTGGCATTCAAGAAACTGAATCTCAGACTTCGCACAGCGTACCAATATATCAGATCTCATGGGAAACAATTAGATATGATAACTAAGAATTATCGACGTGAAATTATACCTTATCCACGCAAACCTATCCCGAATCATATTCATTCATAGCAAACCCCACATGAGATCATGCCTGAACAGGTTATGAATTACGTTACAAATCGAAGTCTCTATTTCCATTATGAATTAGGCAAGTGATGCTGGGTAAAACGTGTGGGATCAAAGACGTTCTGCTCTGGGTGTCAGATGAATGACATATTGATGTCGGATTATATACTGGACCATTCTGTCGTCAAACGACGATAATTATGACAGCCCTGATAACCCAAATGTCAACGAGCAAACTAACTAGAACTATTGGCAGTAATATGTGATATTGACGGCATTAGACGTCAGTCGTAATGCGCTCAGACCCCCCGGGGTAGGGGGCACTTAGCCTTAACTCGGATGTGCCGCGGGACCTCGAAAACCCGTACCCGTCGTACAAGTTGAAAATGGCAAAAAGCATACCCCGTCGTACAAGGTGTTATGCGAATGTACAACCCGTCGTACAAGCTGAAAAGGCAAAAAGCATACCCCGTCGTACAAGATGAGAAGGGCAAAAAAACGTAACCCGTCGTACAAGGTATTATGAGTCCTACGTCGTAGGCAGGATAAAAGTTGCGGATAAATCTCAAAATGTTATGAGCAGATTTCTGATTACAACTTTGCGCGCTTGCACGGTCGAGACACAGGGATTTGTATTGGCTGGCCGCTCGCTATCTTTTCGGTATACATAAAAGATAAAGGGTTTGTATACATAGAAGATATCGGTTAGCCGGTCAATGCAAATCCCTGTGGGCTGAGCGTGTGATTCTCGGTGCGTCACACAGGGACCATTCATCGCATTTGCATTGTCCACGATGGGTGGGAAATCCCGGGAGAAAATCGCGACATGGGAAGAGAAAACATACCCCGCTGTACAAAACGAAGCCCCCCAAACACCCGTCCTACAGATTGAAGCTGAAAATCATACCACGTCGTACAAGTATAAGGCCCAATAAAACCCGTCGTACAAGTCGAGAGGCCAAAAAACATACCCCGTCGCGCGGCACAAGTATACTACCTATATACACTTAAGTACCCCCACCCCCCGGGGGGCTCAGACACACAGCACTATTCTTGACTGCTTTGACCCCCTATGTGACGCAATCGTGGATCACTGACAGAAAACGCAAGGCAGCTGGGAGCGCGCATCTGCGAGTAGCGACGTGCATTCATAGGATAACATTGCACTCGCTTTGACGTGAAGCAGTTCCATGATAATTTTTAAATGACAAAGCGATCTTAAATCGTGTTGGTCCACAGAGATTGTGACCGCTCAGTATTCATAATTTGGTACAAGTCACTCAGCGGTCGTTTTAACAGCTTAGAGTCGCTAATTGTTCTCTAATAGAGAACAATTAAGCTGTGTGTATTATCTTACTAAAACTGCTTAGTGCTACGATCAGTGACCAATGGCGAATTTGTACGAATGATACGCGAGGTCGGACAATTTTATGACAATTATAAAATCGTTATGACGCAACCTCCATTCTAACAATTTGAAAATCATAATATTCGACGAGACAATTGCTGACACGATTCTCTCAGAAGCTGCCGTAGAGGCAGAGACTCAGATTAACGGGACTCTAATAACAGTTAAAGGGTTAGTGGAACCATTTAAATAGTTCGGTCACATTGGTTCCAAACACTACTAGTAACGAAAATATTTATTTATTTTCGTTTCACTCAATAATTGTTCTTACACAAAAACGTTTTTAGATGTACATTCTCTGTACATTTTCTACCATATCAATGACAATTTCAAGGCATCGCTGTTGTTATCGGTAGATGTGACAGATTATCAACACTTCTTATCAGTCATTTAGGATTCAATAAATGTTGTAAGGCTCCAATTATGTCACAAACATTGCCATGGCAACAATTGTGTAGAGACCTTGACGTCCACACTATGATTCACAATGGGAATAGTTCCCCTTCCGATCGAGAGGATGATGACGGTGAGATCTGAGCGAGTATAACTCTGGGGAAGCCCAGTGGGAAAAAAACCATCGATTCCATAAGGTATTCCTATGTTGTAGTGGAACAGAAACCCGCAGCCACAAGTTGCAACCATCATAAGCTAGGCATACTGATAAGAATTATGTCAACAGGTAGCATGGATTGAAACACTGTCCAAGGTTACCGCACAAATAACAATACAAAAGATTGAAATAGTCCCAGCTTTATCGACAATGATGCATATCTTCAACCAATTCTTCAGCACAATATTTTGCAAGAACAAGAATGCCATATAGCACTACTCAGTACATATCTCTAAATAGCAGTGGCCAATCCATCGAACAAGTGAGGTTGAATGTCAGTTGTAATATTAGACCTTTATGCTTTTACACTGTTCATATGCACTCTGATTCACCATTTTCAAAATGGTTCCCAGTTGTGACCCAGGACCAAGTTCATAGGTAAAAGGAAACCCTGAGCTTTTACGTCGAGCATACAGTACATGCATTGTTTGTTCCCATTTCACAGGCTGTGTTATTTGGCTAACGAGCATCTTCTTCATGGCCTTGACGCTGCCATATTTGTGTGAGGTTACGTTGCTATGGACGGGAATGATTGGCACTTGCATCTCTACATTGGCCAGTGCCTCGTGGAGAGGTTTGATGGCAGGTGTCATGAGGTAGGAATGGAAGGCACCACTTACAGGTAACCACTTGACTCTCTTGATCCCAAAATCCTTCTTATTCACCTGAATGAAGTCCAGTGCCTGACAGAGTGCAGACACATCAACAGTTTTTGACCATTTAAAAGGTACACACATTACATCCAAACTTCCTTGAATGAATCGCTGATACTAACATACACATCAAAATTATTTTGAATGACTGTTGCATTTGAATTGGATTGGTAAGCTGTTATCCTAAAAATGCTTGTTGTAATTTCATGCAACAAAACTTAACAAACACAACAAAAACAGTAGTACAGTTGATTATCCTTATCCGGAATCCGGAACTCCGAAATCCGGATTTTTTGGCAAGTACCGTTATGACGCCAAAGTGAAATTTTCCTATGTGAAGATTTCAGGTGATGCGCCAGCAAACGCAAGTCCCAATAAACGACTAACATCTGTCTGACCTCGGCGGCAAGATGTTTGTGATGGGGCCGTTATCAAGGTGCTTAAATTAGTCACACCTTCTCAGTCGGCATGGTGGGGGGTCTCTTAAATTAGCATGAACGCTGAAACGATGTGCCTCCGGTTCAAGCAGTAAAACGACCTAGGTAAAGAAACTTCGCGCTGTTTACTACTTTCGATTTCTCATATCGTGCTGAGGCATCAGATCATCAAAAGACACTGGGCGAGTGTCTTGCCACACCATAATACAATTTTTAGCAAAAGCATCAGTGGTGTTTTGTTGAACTGGATGAGATTACTCTATGTTCACTTTAATCATGTGACCTAATAATTCATGCTAGGCCATCTTTTTTTCTTTCTATGTATGTTTGTATATATGTGTAAATATAAGTTTAGATTTCTATTTGCTATGGACCGCATATAAAGTTATACTTTGTTGTTGTGTCTGAAATAAAGAAATAATAAAAAAAAAAATATGCATCACATCATACATTTAGAAAAGAGTGACGGGACCTCGACTCGTATTCTCAGCCTGTGTTCCCACACAGTCGCGTCGTTTTGATGTTTCGTTAGATTCCCCATCCCAACCTAACGTTGAGGTACGCTTGCAACTGTTAATGCACCCTTTTTTTACGAAAATATTCCGATTTCTTCCGGCGAGTCGGTATTTACAATGTAAAGGAAGTGGATAATTCGATGTTCGTTTGGAAAACCACAACGTTATGATTTACACAAGGTTGTACTTCCAAAATGCCGCAACGGAATGATAATAAGGGTACAAATACATTCCGAAATCCAGAAAAATACGGAATCCGCAACTCGCTCGGCCCCGGGCATTCCGGATAAGGGATATTCAACTATAGTCACTTACTGGACTTAAAGGATATCATTTGCATTAGTTGTAAGGGCTAAGTCATGGAAGTTATTTTCACAGCGGAATTTAAATGGATTTGAATTATGCAGAGACATACATCTAAGACATAAGTACATGTATTGAAGCTTAGCGTTCTGCTACAGACAGTGGCCTTACCTCTTTGTTGCCAGCGATGACTTTACATTCCGGGTAGAGATAGTTGGCTACAGTACAAGTTGCTTGTTCAATGTCAAGACGTTTCTGGCAGTACTGCACGGCTGTGTGACAAGCCATTTTTAGTTTGGCGGATGCATGGAGGAATACTGTCATCATACCGCTAGGAACCTCTTCACTGGCTTGCTGCATGGCCTGGGCTCTCACTTTAACAACATTCACCGCTATACACAAACAATCAATACACATGAGAGCAAAATACTCAAGGCACATTAACAAATCGCCTAAATCTAGATGTAGCTTAATGGCCACCAGGAACCTGACTCTTGGAACTTGACCCCTGGAACTAGGCATTTTTATGTAAACTATCTATCAACCAAATGAGTCAGGAAAGACTTGTTACTATTCAGTGATTAATTAAGTAATAAGAATTCAGCAGCTGTAACTTGAACATGACCTTTTCATTAAGGCTTGCTTGACAGGACTTTCACCATCTGAAAGCCACCCTAGTGAGACAATCCACTCTAGGAACATGCAAATTGAATCCCACGACAATCAACAGACTCACCATCTTCAAAAGACATACTGCCGCCAAAGACAAGAGCAGCATATTCTCCCACACTGAATCCTGCTGCCCCCACACAGTTCAATATGGCCTGCACAGAAATATAGTGCAATTATAATCATAAAGTAATGATGAGTAGTGTCAGATGAAAAGTAGTCATTTATCACAAGCCAGGTAGTGTTCTTACTTCTGGGTGCAGAGCTTTGAGTTTCTCAACAGCTGCCAATGAAGTCACCAGTATAGCTGGTTGAAGGTACTCTGTCCTGCTCAATTCCTCAATGGGTCCATTCAAACACAGCTCCAGTAGATCATATCCCAACACATCACTAGCAACAGCAAACATCTGCTCCACACCTGAATATTGCAGCAGGTCCCTTCCCATACCCACAAACTGAGATCCCTGACCAGGGAACAACATAATTGAAGTGTCCTCAGGGTTCACTTTAGGTCGCCAGGAATGTCTCGTCTGATCCCGAGCTCGATTATTAGCCTCATTCCGTAATGTTTTAGCTGCCTCATCTGAGGGGAAATCAGGAGCTGCATGATTATGACCTAGGTTTGTATTTTTAATTAATTCTTCAGTGGGGATGTCAGTGAAGTCAGAGGGAGTAAGAGGTCTGGATTCTGCAGGAGGTTCGACAACAGGCTGCTTCAGGCTAACCTTCTGCTTGTCTTGCTGTTCCAGCAGCTTCTTAAACGAACCTCTTGTTCCTTGTCTCGGCAGAAGCATACGAGTAGATGTGGTAATTGAACGCCTGGACAATGCAAACTTACTTAGGTACTGCCAGCTCAACTTGCAGGGGGTCACCATTGTTGTGGTCAGAGAGATCTGCAGCAAAATAATGTAGACTAAAAACGTCATTAAAAAAATAACGATCCAACAATGTTCTATAAGTCACTGATTGATCTAATGCCTAATAAAGTGATCACCACCCAATCAGACCACACAACACCTTACACTCTCCTTCCCCAAGAAGGTATTATGTACACATTTTCCAATATGGTTCAGTTTTGTTTACAAAAATATGCACACGGACAAGTCCATCATTTTCTTGTACAGTATTATCATTCCCACTTGGCCATGTTTTTAGCTCTGGATACTTGGTAGCTCCTACCATATACATTAGTTGGTTTAAAATTCATAAAGCAGTCATAAATAATGCCATCTTTTAATTTGTGCCACAAAGTTCACCTGATCGAAAAATCATGTTGATAAATTTCCAACATTATTATTTGACTGGAAATATTCATGATAAACTGTGGATATGTTTTATTTAGCTGTGTCGTTCCATCGATAATGGTGCCTCCCTTAAACCATGACGCACACTTATGTTAGCTGTATATCATTACTCACTGTATAACTACCTCGACAATCAAATGAATAATGGAACTGCATTAAGAATCATGATTTTTTTTCAAATGAATACAAATTAAAGCTCTAACTTAGGTGTGTAGATGATATGAACATTGTAGTGACTGTGTGCATGCATTCAGTCAAAACAATACAGCACATTTCATGTAAGTGGATTGCTGAGGAGCAATTGAATTGTAAAATTGTATAATAGCTGTATTCAACAGATGAGAATAGTAATTTGTTGCTCTTTGCAATACCATGAAAGAAAAATGACATAAGGCCTACGATAAAATCTCATTTTTACCATAAATCAATATCTAAAGAGGGGTTTAAACGGAGCCCAGGAATCTAAACATTGATATCATTTCCAAGCCATACAACTATCGGCAACACAAAATTGTAAACATTGTGATGTATACCAACTAGCAACCTTAGTCTAACCATGGAGTTACATATACCGGATACTCCTTGTCTAAACCTACTTGCACTCAAAGCCACTTTACTGGTCTACACAACTCTATATATGTATAGTGTCTCTCCCAAATGCTCTGACATCATATGATGGGCCTGCTAAACCACTGAGCATGTTTTGGGTCAATACACATTCATATATGGCCAACACTTGTGGACGCCAATCGTAGCTTGATGCATTTTGTGGGAAACATCAGGTCATCACAGTGACAAATTTTGAAAATTCCATTGTGATTCTCAAAGTTCATGGGACAATTGCTGAATAATCACGAGACAGTGGATACCAAAATAGTGTTGGACTGGAGATTATCATCTTTGATTCTCGACAAATATAGATACGTAAGTACACGACATTGATGAGAAGGTATGAACGCTTGAAATATAACGCTCACTACAAGACGATGGCGATCCCTGCAGGACAGTATATGTGTATCCTACCATCTGACCGGTGCTACTTTGTCTGTTGGGGATGACATCAGATTGCCCCGATATTTATTGATGGTACAATATCACCATAGGGCATGAAAGATCAAGAGTAGTGAACAGGGTGGATGCTTTGGAGGCAAAGTTTTTTTTCCATGAGGTAACTAGCCTATCCGTTAACCAAAAATGCAGTAGAATTTCGCATCTGAAAGCATTCATGCTATTATTTGACAACCTGCCTTCACAGTATACAGCTATGGTGGCACAGCCAGAGACCTGTCCATTGGACGGTGATTTTAAAATTGGGCGGGCTTGGATTTCCCCACAAGACTTTCAACCCGTCCAACTATTTGCCCATTTGCACTTGCCAGGCGGCATACAAAAAAATCAGCTTGAGTCGTATTAACACAGCATGCTGGCCACTTAACTACAGCCAAGATAAATATGATTTGTTGTATAAAGCTTTTTATAATTATAGTGCATGGATTTTTATAATCTTCATAATACTTTAATGCTGGTGAATGAAATGGCGACCTTATACGTCACAGCTTCATCTTTTAAACGCTAAGAGCTGAAGAAGTGGTCATGACATTCGACAATGTCACAATTGTGTTTAGAGCTGCAGTGTATTTCATTGCTATATCACCCAAAATGGTCTTTCTAAAACCGTAACGGGAGCATAGCCCCGCACTACGTGGTGTCGGTTCCGTAGGATTCATCTGTTCATGTCACGACAAAGTTATGCAATTGCAAAGAAACTTCGCCTCTGGGACTCAAACATCAGGCCAATTTCAGGCAGGGGCAAGGTTAGAGAGATTGAAAGTAGTAAACAGCGCGAACGCTGCAAGAGGCGAAGTTTCTTTGCCTATGCTAGGGCCAGGTAGCCTAGCCGTGCACGACGTCTTTTGGTATATAAGCATACCACCGTCCGACATGGGCAAAGGCTACCTAAGCCTGGGTCGAACGGTTATATAAATATATTGTCTACTTGGATGTCTTGTACTAGTTGTACCACAGGGATTCGTATCAGAAGGTAGGTTATCGATCTATGACCCCCGATTGATGGTAGAACGAAGAGAGAAAGATTTATATCTTCAATCTAATGACCCCGCTAATATTACTACTAAAAAAAAATTTTAGTAGTAGTGGGGTCATCTGATCAACCTACGAATTCTTGTGTCTGTGAGTTGTACTTGTATATATTGTATTACTTAGTTGTAAACACTGTCACTGGTAAAGTTGTAGGGCTAAAGTAGTCTAGCCTAGTCCTAGACTTACTGGTTTCATCGGTGACCAACTATATGATCCGCATTTAAATAGTTTCACCAGCTTTTTACTTCGATAAACAAGGATACTATGTTGCTAAATGGTACAAGGACCCATTATAAAATTCTTATTTTCATCCTTCGCTTGAGGCATCTAAATGTCAACACTGGCGGCAGCTCTAATTATCGCTCATGCATGGTATATCGTTTTACGGTATATGTAGAAAATTAAACATTATTTATTATTCAACGATTTTTAAAGAATCTAATTAAATAACAAAGATAATATATCAATATCATGTTTTTTTTAAATTGGTTAAGTGTTAAATAGTGCATATGTCGTTATTTATTAGGTTGTTGGTAGTCACGTGATTTAAAAGGCGTGTGGCGGGAAAACTCCTGCGAAGCATTGTTGACAGATAAGAAGTTGTGGATTGCGTGGATAATCAGTGAAATATTTCTTTTTTGGAAAAGTAAGTGAAGTTGCACTTGCGATCTTTTGAAGACATAGATGTATTGGATTCTATAGAATATTAAAAAAGCAATCGTGTCCTTCCATATTGCAAATGAGGCACACACAAAACTGTTTTAAATCGCGGTTCTTTGTACTTCCATTCTTGCACCATTCATGAACTTAATCAAGTTTAGATAACTTGAGACTTGCGCGAAAACCTATGTGTTCCCAGTCACATGCTTCTGGCTATGCATTACGTCTCGTTGACGTCCTGCATTGTTTCAAAGCCAATGCAGGGAGAAATACTAACTCTGAGAAATACTTGTCCAGTCGGCCAAGTGGCAAGTCCCTCTTATTTTTACTTTGCCGATTGAAAAACCTCCTTGCCCTGTCATAGTGTGAAATTTTGTCCGATAGACTAAGCGTAAACTAACGCGGAATTTAACGGAAATTGCTGTCACGCGCTGAATTGATGGGTCTCGCAACGCAGTTAGTTTAGACCTTAACGGCTTAAGCTCGCATACGGCCATTGGGGTTTTCTTTCTCCGTAAACTGAGTACAGGTTCCCAAGAATCGCCGTTCGATATTTATATGCTTCTTTGAAGACAAAAAATAAATAGAATATAAATAACAACTTGTCCTGTCTGGCAAGTTAGATGGCCGCTTCACTTGTATGACGGCTTCACCTACTTGCCAGGGACAATCGGGTGATTGTTAATGTTTTTCCCTGCAATGCTGTACAGGAATCCATTCATACATGATGCACACGCAAAATGTAGATATGGATATGAAGATAGAACAGATCAGACAGTAATT
Organism: Urechis unicinctus; assembly: GCA_034190875.2. Taxonomy (NCBI): domain Eukaryota; kingdom Metazoa; phylum Annelida; class Polychaeta; order Xenopneusta; family Urechidae; genus Urechis; species Urechis unicinctus. The sequence continues at coordinate 30,653,388 of CM067342.1, forward strand.
TAAATTAATACAGTCCTGCGCTTGCGTCTTATCCCTGATTGATGGATTCGCTAAAAAATGCCATCTTTATATCGATTTCCGAAAAAAAACTAATGATGCGATGACCACCATTGTGGTAAATATAAGGTCGCATGATATTTGTTTGCTCGTGGAGTGCATCATGCTTTTTGAACTGCCAGACTGCGCCTGCATGCAGTTACAGCCTCGTTTTAAATATAAACATGTCGACATGTGCTCATCGATGATGCCACCACAACTGCAATCTTAATGGTAGTCCATGTCAGCTGAATACATCACTCGTGATTATAGATGCAAATTGGTCATTACCGTCAAAACATGCGATGAAACCAAATAACTCACCAGGTTTTAAACGTTCAAAGTATCTGATTTAAATTGTGGATTTGTGCATTGCGTTGGTATCGAACATTGCAGGAGGTAAGACGTCCTGTAGGGCTAATATGAAGAACAAATGTTAACATCAACTAATTTTCATCAGCAAGTTTGCTTAGTTCCCCTACTCAGCTTTTGTCTAAGGTGATTGGATCCAGCAATAGCAACTTTGAAAGTTCCCATCTGTGACATCATGTTTATTGTGGAACACCCTCCCTAAAGAGTCATGGAGTGGATTCAATTAGGCAACTCCATGTCCAGTAATGGGTCATTGCACATATTTTTAATTTTTGGGATGCTAGAAGTTTGGAATTAAGCACAATAATCACATCAGGCAAGCCAAATTCTTTTTTTGTAGAACATGTGTGAATCAGTTAAATGTATCAACCAATAGGTTGCTAATTGCTTAATGAGCTTTTGAAAAAGAACATAATGTTTGCCAGGTTTTACATGTGTATAAGGTGTTGGATTTGCATCTAATTTGTTCAATGTAGGACTTCGATTGACATACTATAATACGTGCCCTTGTGTGGCAGACAATAATTCGTTTTCGTTTCTGCAGCCCCAGAAAATTATCCATTGTAGCCGAGCCTTTATAGAACTGCTTCAACCAAGTTGCATGGTCTATACCAGGGTAATTATTGAATTGGTTAACGAGGGGTTGTACTTTTTTATCTTAGATGTCTTCACCAACTTCCACACCAACCAGACGCCGCAGCAAGCGCGCTCGCGGTGAAGAAGAGCCAAGCAGTCCACCCTCTGAACAGCCAGTTACACGTAATTATATTAAAGATTTTACACAAATTTGCAAGACTTAATTTGTATGAATTCGCTTCATGTTAATTGAAGTACCATTCTGTTTATAGCATCTAGACGCAGCGGTAGAAATGCAGACAAAACACCTGTTACAACCCGTAAGTCATAACCTTCAAACCAATGTAAAATAGAACCGATAATCAGTGAGGGTGGAGGGACATTTTGATTTAATTTTGCTCACAGAGAGTTTTGAAATATGAAGCGCATCTTCAAATGAGCTAACAATAAACATTGGATATGTACATATGTATATATATTTATTTATATATATATATATATATATATATATATACATATATATATATATATATACCACATTTTACTGCTATTAACCAGGGTGTAATCTATAACTTGTCACACCAAATGTCTTTCTGATGGCTTAATGCATTTTGATACATCTGATGTGACTTGCAGCTCGGCGCAGTGCCAGGAAGGGAGATGATGTTGCCGTCAGCTCACCACCTGCTCAGCGTCGCAGGATGGATTCATCACCAGGTGGAGATTTGGCACCACTGCCTTCCTCTCCCACAGGTCCAGCCAGCCAGCAAGAGGAAGCCAAGTCTTCACTGTTCTCAAGCCCACCTGGCAAACATGTAGCAGGTACTTGTTAGATGTCCCTATCACCAGTACCAATATTATATACAAAGTTTGTTTTTGTCATAGTACCACTTGGTCATTACTTCTGTGATCAGGCACCAGTGAGATAGATCTGAGCTCTCCTCTCAACTATGGCACCCCAAGCTCTCGTATAGGCACCCCACGCACCCCAGGTGTAGGAGGAACGCCCATCAGACCACGCCCTGATGTACACAGTGATCGGCACCTCAGAACTGTCAATGTCGGCGCTTCAGAATCAGTTAGTACTTATTTTTATCCGATTTATTGAAAATTTCTTATTGTGCATATATCACAATATATAATACTATTATTTTATGTTGCCCAAGAATTATTCTTGTATATTTTAGATTCAAAATATAGGGTTCCTTTGATGTGAGTGCATGGTACTGACCCCATGACGTGTTTGCTGGGTAGGATCGACCCGCTAGTGAGGTGGCTAGCAGTGAGGCAGGAGCACAGGCACCTCAGCTGGTCATATGGGGTACAGATGTGGTGGTCAGTCAGTGTAAGGAGCGTTTCCAGCACTTCATTCAGCGATTTGTCAACACAAATGTGGATGCTGATGAGAGGTTTGATGGCATGGATGTCAATGAACCTGTGTACATGCAGCGCTTGGAAGAGGTGTGTTCATCGAGGCACTCATACTTATGATTCATACATAAACAGAAAATTTGTCGTACCGAATAATCTATTCCCTTTTGTGGTATGTAATGCCAATTTCACAGTTTGAAGTTTGTCTCTGTGTACAGATCCAGCTTATTGGGGAGCCATTCTTGGTGTTCAACACGGAGCACCTGAAGCAGTTTGATGCCAACCTGTACCGTCAGCTTGTGTCCTACCCTCAGGAAGTCATCCCCACTTTTGATATGGCCGTCAATGAGCTGTTCTTTGACAGGTACCCCGACACCATGCTAGAACACCAAATACAAGTGAGACCCTTCAATGTGGACAAGACAACCAACATGAGGTCGTTGAACCCAGAAGGCAAGTGCAGTTTGTGTTCCTAGAGACAGTATCATATAATCTAACTTGCCTTGGACTACGTTGCAGTGTGAGGGGATTTGGAAATAAGGCTTCTTATTGAATTGTTATATCATTCCATTGTTTGGTTATACTTATTCCTTTACTTTATGTTCACTGGTTAATATATGCAAGATTTCAATTCTAGCCTGATTAAAATATAATTATTGCTGCGTGTCATTCAGATATCGATCAGCTGATCACCATATCAGGTATGGTCATCCGTACCTCATCCCTCGTGCCAGAGATGCGCGAGGCGTTCTTCCAGTGTCACGTGTGTAAAAACACGACCACCATCGAGATCGAGCGTGGGCGTATCGCAGAACCTAGGTTGTGCACTCACTGTAACACCAACCACTCCTTCACACTCGTCCACAACAGGTCCTCATTCACTGACAAACAGATGGTCAAACTCCAGGAGGCTCCAGGTGATTTCATTATTCCTTCTCCTCCCCCCCCCCTCCCCCACTTGTATGTTGAAAATAATAAATTTTAGTTCTTATGGATATAGCTCTGTAGGTCAAATAATTTTTATATCGTGCTGGGTGTGTTATGTGTAACAGAGGACATGCCCGCAGGTCAGACCCCGCATACTGTGGTTGTGTTTGCCCACAGTGACCTGGTGGATAAGGTGCAGCCTGGAGACAGAGTCACTGTTACTGGTATCTACCGAGCCACCCCACTTCGTGCCAACCCTCGCCAGAGGAACGTCAAGGCGGTGTACAAGACCCACATAGATGTAGTACATTACCGCAAACTCGATGCCAAGAGACTGCATGAGATTTGCGATGATGGCGAGGGGTGAGGGTCTTCTCTGTCTAGTCTATGTGTGTGAGGGTATTAGACAAAAAGCTTTTCTGAACCAGAACCTTAATGTAAACATTTATGATGTATGTTGTGGTTGTGTGTTGAGTCAGGAAGGAGAATCTGATGTCTGAGGAGCGCATTGAGATGGTCAAGGAGCTCTCTAAGAAGGAGGCTATATACGAGCGTCTGGCAGCTGCACTGGGTGAGTAGTGAGGCCACAAGGCCTAGGGTGCAATGTCCCTGATGGTCTTCTACTCCAGTTCCCTTTTATCGTGTATCCTCTGTTGACAGCGCCATCTATTTACGAGAACCTTGACATTAAGAAGGGAATATTGCTGCAGCTGTTTGGAGGTGCTCGCAAAGACTTCACCAACACCGGCCGTGGCAAGTTCAGGTGAGTGGACAGAACTGATTCAGTTAGATGACTTACTGCAGTGCTTATCACACTAGTGAATTGTTCCCCTAACAGTGAATATACTTTCTTGGGGAAACTAAGGGGAGAGTGAGACAATACCTACCAAAACATAAGGAGAAGTCTCAGTTGAATGAAATTTTACAAAAATGAAGATAAATGCAACTGAAATAGTTCTAGGGCACTGGTGTAGTGTGTGAGCGTGTTGGTGACTTTCTCCTGTGGCTGTATTGATGAGACTTGCATGTGAACAGAGCGGAGCTCAATATCCTGCTGTGTGGTGACCCTGGCACCAGTAAGTCTCAGCTGCTCCAGTACGTCTATCATCTGGTGCCTCGCGGACAATACACCTCTGGCAAAGGCTCCAGTGCCGTTGGACTCACTGCCTACATTACAAAGGATCCCGAGACAAGACAGCTAGTGCTGCAAACGTAAGATCTTGCAGTTGTATGCTATGTTAACTGTGTATAATCACTTAAACATCCTACGGTTAGTGCTCCTCTAGCCATTTAGAACATCAACATTTACTGTGCTAAGACTTTGGTGGGGGGAATCTGTCTGTTTCTTTCCAACCTATGTGGGTCACATGGTGTTGAACTGAGTGGAATACTTCCAGGCCTGTTTGCATCTGGTACAGGGGATTTTTAGGGGCTTGATGAACTTTTCTGAAGTAAAAACAGATCTGGTGGAAATGGATTAATCAAACTAGGAAGCAATCCAATGGCAAACTAATTTGCTGCAGCACCCCTAATAACGCAGCCTTTTTGTAACGAAAATATCCTGATTTCTATCGCTGAGATATTTACAATGTTATGACATAAGAGGACAAGGCAATGTTCTTTTGGAAACCGCAATATTATGATTTACACACGGTTGTACATCTCCAAACTTCCGCAATGCATGATAATGGGTGTGTAGAAAGACATACTGAAATCCGAAAAATTCCGGAATCGGCAACTCGCTCTGCCCAGGACATTCCGCATAAGGGATGTTCAACTGTATCTACATTGTGCTTACAAAATTATGCCATCCTGATATAGTCCGATGTGTGGTGTTGCAGTGGAGCACTAGTCCTGAGTGATAACGGGGTCTGCTGCATCGACGAGTTTGATAAAATGAACGACAGCACACGCTCCGTCTTGCATGAAGTCATGGTGAGGCTCATCTAGTGTAATCCTGACACCCCTACACCACTACGTGTGCATTTCACTGAGCTACACTCCATTACAACTATCTACCCTTACATTTTCCCAGGAACAACAAACCTTGTCCATCGCCAAGGCTGGGATTATTTGCTCCCTGAATGCCCGGACATCCATCCTGGCCGCTGCCAACCCAGTCGAGTCACAGTGGAACAAGAACAAGACCATCATTGAGAACATCCAGCTGCCCCACACACTCCTCTCTAGGTAATATCTACCGCATTAGCAATTCATGACTATCTGGTTCAGTGCCATCCAGTTACATCCATTAATTGTGTGTCTCCTTCTGCATGGCCTGCCATTGGTCACAAGGGATGTTTAACTTCATGCCATGGCTGGTGCTGAAAATTTTCTTTACAAGAAACGTTATGAATATCCCAACGCTAATTGTCAAATAAAATTCCAATAGCCATATTGGCTGATGAGTGTGGATCGGTTAGTCTGTGCTGAATCCAGCTGTCTGTATGTGGCTGATGTATGTGTGGGGCAGGTTTGATTTGATCTTCTTAATTCTGGATCCCCAAGACGAAGCATTTGATCGCCGTCTTGCCAACCACTTGGTGGCACTGTATTACCAGGGCACTGACCAACAGGAACAGGAACATTTGGTAAATCATGATGTTATTACCATTATAATGTCATCTGCATGTAAATCGTTTCGCTCGATTTGACAATTATTCTAACACTTGGAATGAGCTGATTTTTGAGGAATTGGTTGTTTGTTGACAGGATATGAATATCTTGAAGGATTACTTGGCCTATGCTCGTAACTACATCCAGCCTAAGATCAGCGAAGCAGCTGGCCAGGCATTTATTGATGCATACGTTGAGATGCGCAAAGTCGGTAGTGGACGGGGCCAAGTGTCTGCTTACCCAAGACAACTGGAATCTCTTATCCGATTGGCTGAAGCTCATGCCAGAATGAGGCTGTCAAATGATGTAGAAGTTTCTGATGTAGAAGAGGCTAGAAGGTATTATAAATTACATATTAAAGACATTTTTCTTCAATGAATTTTCTATTCACAAACCCGCCTGAAATTTCGTGCCATATACCTTTTGTGTAATTCAATAAAGTTGAGGTTATTTATTGTGTTACAGATTGCATCGTGAGGCTCTGAAGCAGGCTGCCATTGACCCTTCAACGGGTAAGATAGATGTATCCATCCTGACAACAGGTCTCAGTGGTGCTGTGAGGAAACAGAGGGCAGCAAGGGCACAGGTCCTCCGTGACCTCATCAGAGCCAAGGGCAAGGTTGTGGTCATCAAGAGTGCCAAGTTGCTTGAGGAGTACAGGGACAAGATGGCAGAGAAGCAAGAACCAGTATGTATAAATATAATTCTTAAGTGTAGTCTTAAATTATTCTGAATAACTTGTACTGCAATTTACTTCGCTTGTTCAATATTCAGAATATAGTTTTTTTCTGTTTGATGTGGCAATCATTCTATAAACTTGATATGTCAAAAAAAGATTTTTCTGCAAGATTCTTTGTTGTTATTCTTGCAACTTAATCCATTGGATGATCTTTCAGTATATATTTGTATTGACATGCATATGTATAGATGAGAGTTTCCCTGTATTCTTGCAGTATCAAACGAAAGATGTGTTTGACGAGGCTCTTAAAGAACTGGAGGAGGACGGAGATATCATCCGGACAGGAAACAACATCCGTATTTGCTCCTAGAACCAACAAGGACTTTTCACGATATACCCACTGTGTTCTGTACTTATGGACATCATTATCTACCAGTGGTGTTCACAACTGTCTTATTTTGTATCCATTTAACAACTGCTAATAATCATGATGATATTTGCATTTAAAAAGTGCTTGCTGTGTGTAATCTGCGAACCTCTTCCACATTACTTCTCGTACTGTTATTTGTTGCTGGTGGTAGTGGTTATGTCAAAGGATACATTCATGTACAATATTCCATGTTTCCAATAAACATAACCGGGGAAAGCAAAGTTTTAGCCAGGTTAATCATTTATATGTTACAGCATGTATTCACTGTTTTGCTTTGGAGACCATTATGATCAGGCTGAAATGGTCTAATACCATAGAATAAACCTGTGTGATTAGAGTAGCCAAATTCTTGGGATGCTAACCACAAGATATGTTACCTACTGAAATATGAAACCCCCAATTGAGACAAAAACATTTCCTAATGTGACTGCCCTACAACCCCTAAGTACACGTGGATCCTGTTATTTTGATGACTGCTTGTAAACTAAAAAATCCCCTGGAAGACTAGTTTTCATCCCCCAAATACAAGGTTCTGCTCCACTGCTCGTCTCTAGCATGCATTCTCGAGTAGGGATTCGGCGCTGAGAGAGCTGACAACTCGGTGGGTGATGCTTGTCGGCCAGGCACCACCTAACGAGCAAGCCCTAATTGCACATGCGCTTAACTTGGGGAGCATTTGTTATTTCAGTTGCTACAGCTGTTTAAGGTAGTGACAAATTTACAACGTGCATGTTGGGATAGCTGACGCACACACCTCAGCCCTAACTTGCTGGGAAAGACGACACACATCAGCTCTAACTTGCTGGTTGGGTCATTGTGGGATAGCTGACACACCTTAGATCTAACTTGCTGGTTAGGTCATGTTGGCATAGCTGACGCACCTCAGCTTTAACTTGCTGGTTAGGTCATATGGGGATAGCTGACACACCTCAGCTCTAACCTGCTGGTTGGGTCATTTTGGGATAGCTGACACACCTCAGCTCTAACTTGCTGGTTAGGTCATGTTGGGAAAGAAGACACACCTCAGTTCTAACTTGCTGGTTAGGTCATGTTGGCATAGCTGACGCACCTCAGCTCTAACTTGCTGGTTAGGTCATTTTGGGATAGCTGACATACCTCAGCTCTAACTTGCTGGTTGGGTCATTTTGGGATAGCTGACACACCTCAGCTCTAACTTGCTGGTTAGGTCATGTTTGCATTGTTGACACACCTCAGCTCTAAAAGTTGCTGGTTAGGTCATGTTGGGAAAGACGACACACCTCAGCTCTAACCTGCTGGTTAAGTCATGTCGGGATAGCTAATACACCTCAGCTCTAACTTGCTGGTTGGGTCATTTTGGGATGGCTGACATACCTCAGCTCTAACTTGCTGGTTAGGTCATGTTGGCATAGCTGACGCACCTCAGCTCTAACTCTCTGATTAGGTCATGTCGGGATAGCTGACACACCTCAGCTCTAACTTGCTGGTTGGGTCATTTTGGGATAGCTGACACACCTCAGCTCTAACTTGCTGGTTAGGTCATGTTGGCATAGCTGACGCACCTCAGCTCTAACTTGCTGGTTAGGTCATGTTCCGATAGCCGACACATCTCAGCTCTAACTTGCTGGTTAGGTATTGTTGTAGCCAACATACATTCAATGCATATAGTATTTGGGCAAGGCCTATGTGAGGGGTAAAATTTTCCAAGGTGACATAATGTACCAATAAATATTCTGACCCTATTCCGAATATAAATAAGCATTTGTTGTGCATAAAATATGGAAAACAATGAATCAAAAATAAAACCAACGCATGAATAAAATTTACTTTGTTTATGTTAAAATATGACATGTATGGTTTCAATAAATGCTGCATCAATAACCATGGGAACAAATGTTACTAACATCCATTTACTATGTATGCATTTCACTCGACACATGAATATTCTTCACAGAAGCAAGAAAACTATTGTTAATTATTGTTGCATTATGAAGCCCTCACTAAAAATCATAACGTGCACTTCATGTGTTGGATGGTGGTTAAGAATAAAGACAGTTCTGTTCCGGTCTACATGGTGTCGTCCTCGTGTGTGTGTTTCTCAATATAGTTATTTGGACATAACATAACATGGTGGCAGCAAGTGAGATCTAAAACGACCCATAGTGATTAAAAACAGTGTTTTTATCTTCCGCTAGTCAGCAGTGGAAACGACTGTCGTCTTGAGGTCAGTGACAACGGATTTCAGTGAACCGAGCAATTCACCTCCTCAACGACCCCGCTCAAACGCACATGGTCGGCGACGGATTGTGTGACTGTGGTGTTGGAATGTCGAGCAACAAAACGAGCGCAAAGTGCAAATCGCAAGTAAGCTTCTACATGTGACAATATCAGGTCTAGTGATCGTGTTGGACGTTGTGGTAAATAATTGCATCGCGTCAGTGACAGTGTGCAGTTTATCGCCCGCCAAATCATGTCGGAATCAAACCCAGCAGCAAGCGTGCAGTACGTGCACTCAAACGATCTAGCCGGTATCAAGTTGCCCTCATTCAACTGGGACAGTGACGATTTGCCTCATCAGTTTCGCTCATTCAAGCGTTATTGTGAACTGTTGTTGTCGACTCCTACGTACAGTAACAAAACAGGTCACGAAATTGTTAACTACATCCTACTGTGGTTGGGACCCAATGCTTTAGAAGTCTACGACAACTGGTCTCATCTGACAGTAGAGCAGAAGAAAACGCCAGAGTCAGTGTGGCAGGCATTCCAAGACTATTTTGAGCCCAAGGCTAACTATAGACTTGCCCGTTTTCAATTTCGCGACATTCGTCAACAGTCAGCTGAGCCCATTGACACCTTTACAACTCGTCTTAAGGTGCAAGCACGGAAGTGTAAATTCGAGGCTGCTCTCGAGGACATGCTGATCGACCAAATCATTATTGGCACTGTGCACAACCCCGTTCGTAAAAAAAGCTACTAGACCACGATCCAGAGAAGTTGACACTTGACAAAGTTCTTGACTGTGCTCGAACATACGAGGCCACACAACAACAACTCAATCAGTTTGGGCAGGCTACGAAGGTGGATAGCATCCATCAAAAGCGAAACAACCAAAGGAAAGGACCGATTCCACATGCTGAATCGACCTCAAGGAACACATGCCACTTTTGTGGTGGGACTAGACACCGTCGGGAGGAATGTCCCGCTCGCGACCAGAAATGCAATAAATGCTTAAAAGTTGGTCATTGGGGAAAAGTTTGTCGCAGTACTGCTGCACACAGTTCTACGCAAGGACATCGCAGTGGCTCAATAAAGTACAGTACTTCAAAGTATAACAAACAGAAGCAGAAGCCTGATGTACACTCTGTTTGTGTGTTGAGAATCAGGATGAACCTCAGTTTGAACAGTGCACATTCGACACTCTCTCCATTTCAACAGTAAGCCGGGACAAAGCATTTGCAATCTTGCGCATTGAGGCATACCCCAACAAGAAGACAAATCTACGAGGGTAAAGTGGATACAGGTGCTCAAGGGAATATCCTGCCTCTGCGAACGTTCCGCAATATATACCCATCGCATGTAAATGAAGATGGACTGCCAACAACCTTAGTTAAAAGTGACGCCAAACTCACTGCATACAATGGCACTCAGATTCGTCAGTACGGTACACTTACCATCCCGTGTCGTTACGCGGACAGCCAGTGGCAAGCAACAAAATTTTATGTGACTGACACACCAGGTCCTGTAATTTTTGGATTGGAAACTTGCGAAGCTCTCAGTCTGGTGACCATGAACTGTACCATATCTCTCCAGACTGACACTGCAAAACTTGGAAAGCTGAGTGACGTCAAGTCCATGTACCCTGACCGATTCACAGGCTTGGGTAAATTCAAAGGAGAGCATTCACTAATCCTCAAGGAGGATGCTTGTCCTGTAATCCATGCGCCAAGAAGAGCTCCAATCCAGCTCCAATCTCAAATCCGCTCTGAGCTTGACAGAATGCTGGACCTAGATGTCATCCGCCCAGTGAGTGAACCTACAGACTGGGTCTCGAGCATAACATATGTTCAAAAAAACCAAACGGGTCTCTCCGCATTTGTTTGGATCCGAAAGACATCAATAAGGCGCTAAAGAGGGGTCAGCACCGCACCCCCACACTTGAAGAGGTCACACACAGACTCAAGGGCGCCAAAGTGTTTAGCAAACTGGATGCCAAGTCCGGCTATTGGAGCGTGCAGTTAGATGATGCCAGTCAACACCTCACTACGTTCAACAGTCCATTTGGAAGGTTCTGTTTCCAAAGGCTCCCATTCGGCTTGAAAACTAGCCAAGACGTCTTCCCAAAAGGCAATGGATCAGATACTCGATGGACTGCCTGGCGTCATATCCATTGCAGATGACATCACTGTGTTCGGTGTTGACCAAGCTGATCACAACCGCAATCTCCATCAGTTGATGGAACGTGCTCGCAAATGTGGTCTTGTCTTCAATGCAGAGAAATGTAAAATCAACCAAGACGAAGTATGCTTCTTCGGCAACATCTACGGGGAGTCAGGGGTCAAGCCTGATCCAAGCAAAGTGCAGGCTATCATCGACCTAAAGCCCCCAGCAAACGTCTCAGAACTCCAGTCATTCCTTGGAATGGTCACATACCTTGCTCCGTATATCCCTAAGCTGAGTAACGTTACAGGACCATTGAGACAGCTACTACAGAAGGACTCTGAATTCCAGTGGCATCCAGAGCATCAAGCAGTTTTCAGCCAACTCAAACAGCTCATTAGTAGAGCTGGATTGCTCTCATACTTTGATCCAACCAAGCCAGCTGTATTGCAAGTTGATGCGAGTCAAGAAGCCCTCGGCGCCGCACTCATTCAAGATGGTCACCCAATCTCGTTTGCCTCAAAAAGTTTGTCTGACACCGAAAAGCGGTACGCAAACATAGAAAGAGAGCTACTTGCATGTGTATTTGGAGCAGAACGCTTTCACACATATTTGTACGGCAAACCATTTACCATCGAGTCAGATCACCGTCCACTGGAGATGATCTCAGCCAAAGCACTCACATCTGCCCCAGCCCGTCTGCAGCGTATGCTGTTGAGGTTGCAACGCTATGACTACGAGATAAAATACAGACCTGGCAAAGAGATGATTCTAGCGGACAGCCTTTCTCGACTCCCAAAGTCTAGTGCTGATGAGCACATTGAACTGAATATTAAGGTATGCTTTGTTCAATTCAGCAACAGACGACTCGATGAGCTTCGTGAAGCAATAACAAATGACGAGACACTCAATCGCCTGTCAAAATACATTATCCAAGGATTTCCCGGACGCCAAAGAGACGTCCACCACAGCATTCATCCTTATTGGCCTTTCCGAGACGAACTAAGCATTGAAAATGGTCTCATTCTGAAGGGAAGTCAACTGCTGATCCCAGAGATCCTCCATGACCAATATCTAACTGACATCCACACTGGTCACCAAGGGATTATCCGCTGTCAGATGCGCGCCAGAGGTAGCGTGTACTGGCCCGGGATCAACTCTGACATCGAGGGCATAATATCACAATGCGCCATTTGTCAAAAGCACCAGGCATCGCAGAGTAAAGAGCCAATGGAACCCGTTATGACAACCGTTCCACCATATCCCCGGCAAGGTTATTGGAATTGGCCCCGAACCACGTTCCTACACAGTGCTATGCCGCACGACAGGTCGCCCTCTAAAACGCAACAGAATATTGCTACGACCTCGACCCATAGCCACTGACACTTACACAAGCCCAACTCCGTCACCACCAGCTGCACCCATAGTTGCCCCACCTACTCTACAGCCAACACAGGATAGCCCCGTACCTGATCCCATCTCCACGCCTACTAGTAAAGTGAATCACAACGCAACAGTCTCCTCACCTGCGATACAGAAAAGTGGAAATACTACAATGCCTACACCACGTCCCAAGCGAAATGTCATGCCTCCACGTCGTCTCATAGAAGATATTTAATCTAAATACATATTCATATTGTAGCAGAACCAGATAGTATTGTTTTGTATGAATGTCAACTTGGGACTAGACTTAAATTGTATGTCATTTTATTGTAACAGGCAGACTGCTACCTTTTTGTTTGTGACTGCAGACAAGCAACTAACATAATGTCTGTCATTGATGATTTCTTAAAAGAAGGGGGATGTTGCATTATGAAGCCCTCACTAAAAATCATAACGTGCACTTCATGTGTTGGATGGTGGTTAAGAATAAAGACAGTTCTGTTCCGGTCTACATGGTGTCGTCCTCGTGTGTGTGTTTCTCAATATAGTTATTTGGACATAACATAACAATTATGACAATTATAAGAGAAGGAATGGCAGTTACTGTAGAGTATGCTATCCAGAAGCACAGTTTCTAGTTAATTCACTATTGTCCAGGCTCAGAGACATTTAACAAGATAGCTTTTAAATGCATTCATATGAATAATTAGGTGGCGTTTTCTTTATACATTTGCAACTAGACTAATTTGAAGTTGGACTAGTGCAAGTAGCTGCAATGCAGTGCTGCTAGAATAGTGCGCATACACTCATGCATTACCACTAATGCAGAAAGAGGTAGCTTTATAGGTATAAGGAAAATTTAAGTGGAACATGTCTTTTGTGGAAAAAAGAAATAAAACATTAAAATCCACCATTCCACTATGACAATATACGCTCAGTTTGGACACACAAAACATATAGTCTTGCTTCGCTTGCCCTCACTGGTGCACTGGAGATGGAACTTGGAACAGCACACTGAGCATGTTACCCGTAGAACAAAAACAAATTGATATTTTTTCAATGTACAGCAATTACATTTTTTGCACTGATAAATTGATATATTGATGCAAATTGATGAATTGTACAATAGTTAGAAGCAAGATACCAAATTTCCCATGACTTGACCACATCTTATGCAGTATATATCGCTCGTCATACAAGCAATTTGCAATGAACCTGCGCCCATCATCAGGAGATGGCATGGGCAGAATATCTCCGGATAGCTGCTCTTGTATGAACTGCGCAAGTAAGCAAGCTATTTTTATGCATGTAGGTTTGATCAAACTAACCAATGCAAATACAAGTTAAATATAATTAAAGATTGTGGTAAAATAGCTTTTTTCAAAAAGGTGATTGCACTACCTTCAAAGCATATATGCCACAATTGAAGCTATCTTTCTGTCGATGAGGGTACTTGGATGCAACTGCCCTATAGGAAACATCATCCCCATCAAGACCAGCAGATATTCTTCCATCGATGAATTTTCTTACAAAACCAACAGGCAAAGAACACGCAATCAAATGTTTGCTTTCTCAAGAACAAAATCCAAATGCACGCAATGGCCTCTCTTTACCTAAATCCCAAAAAAGGATTAATACGTCACATCGATCACACAAATAATTCATGTTTAACTTCTTTTTGGATGAGGTGATTAAACATGGGAAGGGTACGATTCTAGGGGGAAAAAAGTTGTAACAGAAAGTAAGAAACATATAAATACAGCACCATGTTCATTATATATATCAATGCTAAAACAAGTTTTGTTGGACAAAAAGCCATGCATAATGAACAGAACTGTATTCCTAATGAATATCAACAACATACTAATACATGCTTCTACTGTATATTCTACGTGGGGATGAAACAAAAAGTACCAATCACCAATAAAAGCAAATACTTTGATTTTCCAGATTACTTCAAAGGCATTGGCAAGAATTGGCAAACATTTCGCAATCAGGTTCATTTTCTTTCATGCTGCCTTGTTACGTAGTCATGATTAGGAGAGAGTCGACTAATATATAGGATGTTATTTGTACTAATGAAACTTCAATAAAACTGTGGGAATAACTAATTTCAAACATTCTTAATATTAAATCAACCTCCAGTTCCTGGTGATTGTTTCATTCATAACTTGCTTTTCTCCGTATGAATCATAATACAATAATAATCCACTTTCAGCCGACACAACCTTCGCCAACAGAAGTACAAAATTGTTAACTACAATGCTAAATGTTTGAATTTTATATGCAAAGCTCAAAACTGAAACTGTTATTGTTACATTGCCTCCAACAACAATGAATAACATACCACAGCAGTCCAGCGGGCACCTCCTTGGAGAAATATACCAGCAACACAACTGAAGTCTTTCAGGTTGACCTAAATTCACCACAACAGAGTGCCTTAATAGCAATAAATGGATCATGTGCTGTATTGATTAGTGAGATGTTTTCTTTTCCCACAAACAATATCTTAAGAATATTATGTAATTAAAAAATATATCATGTTTTCTATGTACCAAATTCTGCTTTTACGTATCTTCTCTCAGCGCTGTTCCACTTTTGAGCATGCAGTACATATGTCCTAAACGTATACAGCCAGGAGCCCTTTGCTAATGTATGACCTTTGACCCCCAAAAAACTTATGAACTTTGACCCATGAATTGTCAGACAACAACAAAAAACTGGGCAAGGTATGCTCTGTGGAGACTGGTCCATGACCCAGATGATTGAGGTTGTAATGGCATTACAGATCAACTCAATCAATGACCCAGATGATTGAGGTTGTAATGACATTATACAGATCAACTCAATCAAACCTTTTGGAAATTCAGATTAAGTTCTAGTCACAGCCTGTTGATTAACAATGACCATGCCAAGCTGTGCTATCATCAGTTATTGGCAAATATGATGCAGGGCAATATCTATAGTAGCCCTACAAGACGTCTGGTAAATATTTATATTACTGTTCAACCAGAGCTATATCTATAGGGGCTGCTCAGTCATCCATATTGGTGCAAAATTTATATTTACTTAACCACAAGAACAGTGTTTAAGCTTTGAACATATTTCTTCTGGTATTGTATGTGGTAGAGATATATGTTCCAGGCAGAGTGTAATACAATATCTGTTTTATAATGCATTGCTTTACTTTATCAAGTAAATATTGGCTGAGATTTTCATACTCATGACAAAACCGAATAAAAAATAAAAGTTGAACATGATTTATTAACACTAAATATATCAGATACCTTACGATTGCACCAGCAGACATGGATATGTTTTTCCGCACCGCATCTTTTACCTGGAGGTTAATTCTGAGCTTTGTTACACCTTTTATTAATAACTCGAGGGTCAAAGTTCATGCAGAGCTAGACGATTTTGCCATTATCGTTGTTCATGTATTAACTGGGACTATAAGCTTGCTTAAAAACAAAATGGAGCCATTTAAGTTAACTAAAAGCGACTGATCAACTTGCAATGGACAGGCAAACACTGGAGCAAATGTAAATGATAATCTCTGCAGGACAGCAGAACTAATTAAAATATATCAGGAGCTATAATGGTCCCTAATGGATGGATTTTACCTTGTGTATAGCTTGGCTTTCCCCTTTTGACTTGAGCTGTCCAACACAGCTTAATTTGTGCCAAGTGTGGACTGACATTGGAAGTCCATAGGTTTTGAGAGGTCAATGTCATGGATGTCATAAATAATAAATATATACTGATGTCATACACGATCCATGATATAGGATACACGCACAAACACACACAGACATACATACACACGCATATATATATATATATATATATATATATATATATATATATATATATATATATATATATATATATATATATATATATATATATATATATATATAATATTTAAATGATAAATGCACAGTGGTTAGTACTATACCTTGTAATAGAGAAAAAATCAATATCCATCCCTCCTCATCTGGATCAGATAGTCTGATGCTTCCATCCTCTGAAGCATTTATGTTAGTTCCTTCTGCATCTTCAAATCAAACTCTTCTGCAAATTCATATAATGCTCATGATAAAAGAATGCTTCTGCGGTGTTAAATGAGAACAGGAATCAATGGGGTTTTACTTTGCTTTCAACAACAGTTATATAGCGATGTTCCATGGCATACACTAAATGGCTAATTTTCATCACTAGGATAGAAATCAATGTGATATCTTCACAGAATAGGGATTAACCTGTTTGAGCCATTGGACTATTCCATGCACGCATATCTCAGATTTCCAGTCTAAGAATCGCAGTCCATATTCAATACACCGTACACGGAAAGTATTAGGTATCGATTTAAGTACGTTATGAGAGGACGCTGTGCATTATGATCCAAACCATGCATTTGCAAATCCATTCTCAACAGCGAGGATAGGTGAAGGTAGCTGGCGGATGTAGATACAGGGATTTGCATTGGCCTGCCGGCCGCTATCTTTTATGTTTACGTAGAAGATAGCTGCCGACAGGCCAATGCAAATCCCTGTGAATGAAGAGGCTGGCTCGAAATTGACTCGAGAATGTTGCATGTCCTGGTCACCCATGGCATGGCATCAGTTCGGATGCCTGATATTCTAGCACTAACTGTAAAATAATATATAATTGCGACATCCAATATTGGTCAGCTCCACACACGTAAACTACCGCAACTCTCTCTTACGCATATTTTCCTCGCACACGAATTTACAGAATTCGTTTGATATAAGCATATTGACTAGATATCGAAGGTCAGTGAAAGAATATTTATATATATGTTACTCATAAATTAAACATAGTTTTAAAAAATAGTTTTGTATTGCAGAAAGACTGCAGATGATGCTACTATACTACACCATTCGCATCCATCCATGTGGTTCATTGTATTGTATCAGGGACGAGTGTAGAAACTGGCCTCTTAAACGTGCTGGTTAACTTCTATGAAATAGTGAAGCAACTAGTGGGTCCAAGAGAAAGGACGTTGTCCAAACCCTAACCGGCCAGTGCTCGACGCGTTGAGGAATCGTTCGTCTTTGGTTGTTTAACCCTGCGTCACAGAGAAAGTCAAAGCCCTCTTGATACAGATTATGTAACCAGGCAACTGTTGTATGATCTCTTACATATGTTTTTGGTTTGATACAAGACATTTGAATCCCGACACACCATCTTAGATAGAATCAGCCATTCAAGATAATAATTTTGATATTTGCCGTTCGTGCAATTTATAACCATCGTAATGTACATCAGTATCGGTATGATAATATAAAAGTTCAACCAGTAGAATGTGTTGTTTAAATAATAAATCATAAACACATCAGACATATAGAAGTATGAGATCTATAAGAAACCGGAAATTAGGATAGAGCCACTGAGTGGTTTCCACGCCGGAACTGGGGGGTATCGACTCATTGTTTGTCTTATAACGTGTGAAGTGCATGGATATTTCTTATATTTGAATGCTTCGCTGACGTTTATTTGATACGTCAATCGATGGCATCCAAAATACGGCGTATCGATATCTCATTGATGATGAAACATCATGTAGCACAGAAACACATCAGACCGCGATCAGCATCAAACAACGCCTACGTCGCCGGTCACTGCTGCTTTGTTCGGTTTCGCTCCCATAATCCATTGCACCGCGGTGGCACGATATATCGCGATGGAGTCTACGGCAAGAGAACATGGAGAGAGTTTGAATTATCGGGATGTGAGAGATTGATATCAATTAATTGTCCACATGCCTCCAGTGACAAGTTTCTTGTCCAAACATAACTGCTACGATTCTCATGAATTCAGTATAACAGCGTCATGTCTAGAGGCGGATAAGCTTGTGAGCTGCGTGTGAGCGTCGAAAGAGGACTGGATGTAAATAATTGTAGAGAGGCAGAAGTTGAACAGCTGCATCTTCAATTGCTGTAGGCAACTCCTAATCTGCTAATGGATGCCGAGAACCCAGCTGTGCTACTGTGTTGCATTTCCCCGGCAGGCCCTGTAGCGCACATCAAGCGACATATAAGCTCAGCAGTGTAAATATGCTAGTAATAAGCAATTCTAGTTCGCTCGACGATATATGCATTGTCTCAATAATAAATCTAAGGTCAACATGCAACAGCCAACGTGGAACAGGCAGCGCTGCAATTAGTATGGCGAAACTTGTGATAAATTGTTCTCCCCCTTGAAGCATAAAAATATTGTGTCCTGACGCGCAGTATTGAATATCATTAATATGTAAACACAGCCCGCAGGGCCCCAGAGACGGGGTGACCTTGACTTCTACTGGACTATTCTTTGTTGAAGGTATTGCGATGCTAAACAGATGGATGTGTTCTGAGGAAGAGCTAAAGGTCGCCACTGATAACGCCTTTGACAAGAGAATTTACTATGAAATCTGCCAGGGGTTCGGTGTTGCCGAAAATACTGATTGTAGAATAAAAGGCGGTAATCATGGTCTCGGGCGAATTTACTTTACTGGCCCTGAAACAGATGAAGTACGAAGCAGGAAGACGTGTGTTTACCAAACCAACGAACGGGTTCATTTTCCTGGGTGGCTCGCTACATGTTGATTACATAAAGCAAGATACTGCGGGTGCAAGTACTGCCTGGAGTTGTTACATACTGGAAACATCTTAGGGTTCACAGCTCCAGGTATCTCACGGATCAACGGCAGTATTCCAACCTATGTTTGGGCTATTCTTGCTGCTCAGAGATACTAGGTACAGGCACATACTTTGACGCCTGAAAGCATTTTCAGGCTAATATTTAGGATGCTATCAACTCACCAGTTGACATTCCCTCGTCCATCAGCAGATACCACTACTTGCTCCAGAACGCTTCGTCAAAGGTTGAGTATATGTTTGGAAGGGGCCTTTGCATGGCTCCGTCAGACACGAGCCTTGCCGTTGGAAAAGTAGCTGGGTACAACAACCTGATTACAATCGCGAATGAGCAACAGCAGATCGGCATCAACACTGATGTCAACATGGATGCTGCACCTTCTAATGGAGGAAGCTTTGACACACTTTGATACCGAGGAAGCTTTAACACCTAATGAGGTTCACCAAGCCATATCTCTTGTTTCTTCCTCGTGACGTTCTGAAACGCCAGGCTCGCAAGTATGCCTCACAGTAGTGGACGTGGCCCCACACTACAAAGCAGCTGAGCCATTGACTACAAAAGAGGCCACAGAAGTTGCAAGGGCACGTGAAAGGATATAAAGCCAGGAAAACTGCATTGGCGTCAACTGATTCAGGTCGACCCAGGACAGGAGTTCATGGGAGCAGCGAACCAGCTGCTGGCCAAACATGCGGTCTCCATCAGGCGTGGCCGTGTGGATGTCCATCGAGACGAGGCTATTGTGGAACGCTTTAACTGCTGGACTCTTGCTGAGCATCACTTTGGGTACCAGAACGCCGTGGAGTTAAAACTTCCTTCTAGGGAACTATCTACTAAGTGGGTTTCTCGGCTGCAAGCTGTTGTCTCTGCAATAAACAATGAGGTGACCCGCTTGACTGGCAAAAAACCTAAAGATGCTACGAAGGCCCAAACAAAATTAACAAAAGCCCTTTTCCATGGTCCCGGGGCACTTGGTAGGGATTAAAGAGCAAAAGGATCCCTCTGATGTTGGCGTTCTCTACCTCAACCAGCTTGGTGAGTTGGAGTAGGGCTGCCGTCGTGCAACTGTTCCTGTGTGGTCACTTAATGTCTACTGGTTTGGACGCTCTGTCACTTAGCCCGATGAGCCTGCTCTCTACTATTTATTGGATGGACCACTCCATGGTTTTGTAAAGGAGGAGCTGCTTGTGGTGCCATCTGACACTCAGCCGCCGCCAGATGGTATTCTCAATTAGACATTTAACATAAAGACAATATACACAAGAATGGTGGTATTTGTTAAACAAATTCCCTTGGATATTGCAGGGGGAAAGAGACCCTTGTAACAAGCCCCTGTTATGCAATTTACATAGATATAAGATATAACAGGGAGTCGCTAATCTGCTTTCCAGGGTTTGTCACAAGGGCATAAAAATAAACTAGGAGCGTGCATGAATTGTGGGTTTGACAAAATCAACTACAGACTTGCGTACTACCAGAAAAAGAACCCCTACATATCAATTGCTGCACAAATCAATTATGTGAGCTTGCTGAAAACTCCAAACCGTTCTGATACACCATGAATTAGGTGTTTTTAACGGCAGAGCAGTCCACCTGAAAACTGTACAACACAGCACTCTGTTCCCTGTTGTAGTTTTTCACTTGTAAGAAATTTCTTTTTAGACATATGAACATATATGGAAAATGAATTACCCTGTGGTGTACAGTGGACTTAACACTGTAGAGAAATTCTTGCGAGCTCTACAACATGAAGAACGCAAGATCAGAACAGTTCTGTCAAAGCCTGCTCCCATGCACATGGCTTGTGAGGACAGAAGAGTGCACAAGGTGGCAACCCACTATCATGTGTGCAGAAAGGAAATGGGCGGTGACTCCGTCTACGACCACTGCCATATAACAGGTAAGTACAGGGGACCAACCGTGCCTGTAGGTCTTCCACTATCTACGGTTCTATGACTCCCACCTCTTGATGCAGGCTATCAGCAATGTGGAAGGCCAAATCAACTGCATTACAAACAACATGGAGAAGTACAGATCCCTATCGATCGGACAGTTAGGCTTCATTGACAGTGCACAGTTCCTCTTGGCCTCGCTTGACAAGCTGATCTCTGCAAACAACCCAGACGAGTTTATGGACGGCTGGGATAAGTCCCCGCTGCCGCCAATCCAGGAGTTCTACAAGCAACCTGTCTGAGCAAGGCATATCTGCTATAAACATGCGCAGAAAGTCTGGAACATGTTCAGGTGCAGAAACATAGGCGACCACCACGACCTGTACCTGTGCACAGACGTGCTGCTCATAGTGGATGGGCTTGAGATATTCCGCAAGACCTTCCTGAAGCAGTGCGGGCTGGACCCAGGCAACTGTGTAGCGAGAGTTACTCACCGACTGTGACAAACACCTGTTCATCGAGAAAGGCCAGCGCTGAGGGATAAGCAAGCTAATTACCCGTACGTGGAGGGCTTTGAGAAGGATAAGCCAGCCAGCTACATCCAGTACCTTGACGCTTACAACCTGTATGGGGGGGCTATGAGCCAGCCCCTACAGGTTGAGTGGGTTGATCAGCCAGCGTAGCTCGCTACCCTACAGATACAGTACCATACCGACAATGCCAAAACCGGATATATACTCGAAGTTGATCTGGAATACCCTGCAGAGTTACATGCTGATCACAATGATTATCCACTAGTGCCAGAGCTAATGTCTGTGCAGAATGAACGGTTGTCAGACTATCAGAAAAATCTCCCAGGTGCATTGGGGAGCACCGCGGAGGTTCAGCAGCTGGTGCCCAACCTGTGCATCAAAGAGAAGTATGTGATCCACTACAGGAATCTCAAGCTGTGAATGAGGCTTACCACGATACGCCGTGCGCTCATGTTCAATAAGAGCCCCTGGATGGAGAACTACATTAGTATGAACACAGACCTGCGTAAGATTGTCACCAGCGACTTTGAGAAGGACCTGTACAAACTGATGAACAACTCCGTGTTTGGTAAGACGATGGAGAATTTCCGAAGGTGAGTCGACGTTAAGATTGTGCGCTTGGCAGAAGAGAATTAAATACGCAGGCTTGTGGCCAGTCCCGCCTATGCTCGTCACAAAGTATTCGATGACGACCTGGCAACCCTACATATGCACAAAACCTGCCTTGTGCTTAACCACCCGGTTTATGTGTGTGCATACTCAACCTCTCCAAACACCTGATGTACGATTTCCACTACAACACAAGATATGAAAGCGACCTTGGCATGCTATACACAGACACGGACTCGCTGCTAACGGAGATATGCACAGCTGATGTGTACGCATACGTGCAAGAGGATAGTGACCTCTTTGATACAAGCAACTATGATCCTTCCCATCCCTTGTTCAGTAACGTAAACAAAAAGGTGTTAGGGAAGATGAAGGCTGAGTGCGTCGGTGTGCTTATCAAGGAGTATGTGGGCCTACGTCCCAAGAAGTACTCTATCCTGATGTCTGACGAGGGCGAGATTAGAAATGCAAAAGGAGTGAACAAGGCTGTGGTGAGGAAGCACCAACGCCATGGTATGAACATGCTGCGCAGTGAAGGTCAAAAGATATATGGTCAGCTTGTTAACAAGGTGTCACTCTCTCTGTTTGACTCAAAGTTGTGGATAGCTGCGAACTGTATAAGCCATAATTGTTAGTGTAATATAAATAATTTGCGGTGCGCGAGAATTAATGTATATTTATATATATACTACCTGCTACTACCTTGAAGAACACTGTGAGACTATTATGCAGGTAGTGTGGCGCTGTCACTTGGCTAAAGTAAAGTTAAAGTCAATGTGGGTGTTGCCTCTTTCAAATAAGACAAACTAATTAACCGAGTCCTGGTTGTAATAATGATCATTTAATGGATACACACACGATACCAACAGCAAGACACACACACTCACGCCTCGCACGCTTCTAATATCTGTCGGTTGCTCCCCACCGCTAATCGCGCTGAACTCCGCTACGAACTCCCCGCTCAACTGTCGCCCCACGCGCCACGCGGCTACCTATATAACGAACGGGTCACGTGACCACATTACCTAAAATCATCGCCACGCAACATGGGTGAATTGTCAGGGCTATCCCTAAATGTGGTCAATGTTTTAAGTGTAACTTGATAGAAATTAAGTTTAACCTTAATCTATCTTATGTTTGTGATTTCAGGTTTCACACAAGTCTCCTCAGACCTAGTGCTTCAGGTATCCCACATGAACAGTGGTTGTGTGACCGTCCTTATCAATTAGATATTATGTTATAACTGCAGTAAGCGTCGTCAACCAGTGTGGAGTCATAATGCACCCCCCCCCCCCCCTACTCCCCCCATCAATAATCAAACTTTTATATCTGAAGTAATCATTCAGATCGGGTTAGTTTCGCAGTTAAATAGTCCCGGTGTAGCAAGTAGAGCCCTTTGAAGTAAACATTCCCAACCCGTCAATTCCCATAACAATTAACATCAGCCCGTTTGATCTTCAATTAAAGCTAAAGGTAATTGTACCTCCACGCTTGCTGACGACGCCACACATTTGTATAAATACCTCCGTCCCCAGAAGTTAAAAACACATTCAGCATTGGGGCAACGAAACAGTCACCGTCGTACGGACCTAGTTGGCAGGCCAACTCCGTACGGCACATAGAAGTTTGGAATTCCAACTCAGCAGTAGCCTCTGGACATCATCAGAGTTACTCCATACTACAGTTTTGTAATATATATATTCGGACTTGCGGGATACGGAATCTGTACCCCAACATTCTGAAATAAACCTCCTTTTTCTCGTTACCATTCAATTGACGTCTCATCTTCATCACTGCGACCAGAAAGAGTACCGACGTTCACGGTGAAAGTTGTCCCGCGCCCTACAATGGATTGACATCACCACACCTGAGTTAGCCCAGTGCATGGATAAAGTGTCAGAACATGTTATGACATCACATCATTGCTATATGTGTCTAACAGTATAGACCATATGTTATATGCTTGTCAGCTTGTAGTCTCATTTGCTTTCAGACCTCATGTGTAGTATTTTAGTGGAAGATTTTAAAAATAGTCATATATGGATATATGTTGTAGTTTTCTATTGGCTTGATTTGTGGTGACAGTTAAGTGTTACTGCACTGAAAAGCCTTTTGGCGCGAGAGTGTGAAACATATCTGTCAGGGTCTTGTAATGAATGACCCTACCACCCCTGCCTTGTAAACTTATAAAATCACTTGTTGTTGGAACACTATATTATACTTCAAAGGAATATGAGAAATATTTCTTTGTTAAAGTGGAGCACAGTCCACAGTGGTTAACCATTTATATTGCATGTAATTGGGAATTATAAAAAGTAATTTTAATTTGCACCGTTGTGTGATGCGCAATTATTTTCTAGTTGATAATTGCTTCCAAAGCTGATTGTGGCGTAAATTCAGAATAATTTTTTAGCATATTGTGTACATTATATAAAGCATATTCTAGCCATGCTGTTCAAATGTCTACTCAATATTTGAAAAAAAAACCCTTGTATTTTTATGCCTACATGCCATCATCTGTCAGTGTAGATAAAATCCTGGATGAATATTTTTATTTTTATTTTTATATTACAAATTGTGATGTAGGACAAGATTCATAGTATATGGTGGATTGGTGTGTGGCTTCCAAAAAACCTCTCTATACAGACCAGATGATTCATCATTGTCAATGATTCATACAAGTTGAATGAAGAATCATTGTATTTACTTGAGACATGGACAGAGATTGTCGAATTGATTCTTATGTTTCTAGTGTCGTGTATCTTCTTGGCTGATAGCATATATATCAAATAGGTACAACCTTAATAAGTCAAAGACACTCGTTCGCCAAAGTTCCTAAAGATCTCCCTGAATGTTTCGTTTCTTACCACATGATCTGCCATCGGACCCAGTACATGACATAGCTGATGTGAGGCAAATTGTTAATGTGGGAATACGCATTCAAGGTCACGGGTTTATCGCCCTCCACAGATTCTCTCGAATAATCGGCCAAAATTTTGCGTCGCCAATGCTTTTCAAAATCTGTCCCGTCCCAAGGCCCTTTCGTCGTCACTCACTAACATTTTCATTCCCAATTTTCGTTTTTTTAACCAAACATCTTCTTTGTTTCAATTTGGTTAGGCAGAAGTTGTCCACTCTCAAGCAGCAACATAATGCATATAAATAATCTGAGCAAAGCCAAATTCTTGTCACTCGCTTAACGAGTTACTGATCGACAAGTCACAACGCACTGTCAGTAAACAAAGCGACTGCTCTCTGGCGCTGTTTGTGCCAGTGACGTCACACCACAAAAGTGGCGATTATGAAATCAGTCTCGGACTATGCGTTTGAAATAAACGAGGAAAACCATTCTGACTATAGTTCTCGCCATCTTTAAAACCCGTAAACACTCAATGAATATCCAATATATCAAATCTCGTTCAGTTGGCTGGAGTATCACTTTGAATGCCCTTGGATTGAGTATATACATATAAGGACGCCGCGAGTTCGCCGTGCACGACGTCTTATTGTGGTATATTTTTATATTACCGTCGTGCGTGGTTAGCCGCGGGTGTGGGGAGGAGAAGCAGGAGACGTTTGAATATTTGCGAAATGACCAGTCAGTCGACTATTGAAAGTGTGATCGAACAGTTCATAATAGAGAAGATTTTGGTACTCAACAAACGAAGCCAACCTTGAACCCTTCCAACTAAGGCGCTCGGTTCCCGATGCCGAGGTTCCGAGCGCCGAGTCGCTATCTATATGTAATATAAGGATAGCGTCTCGGAACCGAGCGCATGTGGCTACCACTAACAGGTTAGCTGGTTTCTCCATGTGAAACTTTTTTCGGCGCTCCAGTCCTTATATCAGGTTTCCGAGTGCCGAGCAGCTAGATCTATAAATAGATCTAGCCGATCTGCGTTCGGAAGCCTGACGTCTCGAACCAAGTGCCTATCGATGCTCCAATCTAAGGCGTTGGTGGTTTCTTTTTATTGCTACCTTATCCGCTGACAACAGATATTCGTAGCATAGCAGGGAAATACGGGATCAAGGATAAAGGACAAGATAAACTAGATTAAACGATATTAATGACATGAGGTGTGATAAAGTAGATACTATTTGGATAAGTGATTTAATTGATATACCTATTATTTGTGCTATTTAACATTAAACAATGAAAAAAAATGCAGGAGTAAAATAATGACATAAATACGTGATTAGCTGTGTTAACACATATACAAAGATATGACAAATGAATGAAAATACAACGTGCTACCTGGATAAGTATTTACTATGTGTACAATAGAGTGGATGAAAACGATGTCCTATAAAAGGCCACAAGTGACATGAGAAATGCTCGTGTCTTGACTCCGCAGTATGGGGGATACAATCACTTCATTAACGGACCAAAGTGTTTAATTATAATTCAACGATGCTATATTGTGTGAGTTTCAATTAGAAATTATAACATTTTGTAATTATATAAAGATTTCATTACTAGGTCCTATGTATTTTGCCTGTCGTATATATGTGCAAATGGTGGTATCAGTTTGAACAGAAATAGCGTGGGCGAGGTTGCCCGCTATATCAATAATCGGACTACGGGCACGGGATAAGGAAATCTTATCTCGTACATCTCGTGCGTAAGTCATTATCATGTTTTGCTGTACTAATATGGGAGGTTCAAAGTATCATAGCTGATGTACGCTCCATTTGTGTATGTTATCTTGATCTTGAGTGCATATTGTCCGAGGCTGGCACCACCTGTAACAAGCTTTTCTACGTACTCGGTTATTGTAACAGAAGCTAATCGTCGCCACAGCAGAGCATTTAGGTCAAGAAGCATATAAGCAAGTAAGGTTTTCTCTATCAATTTCATCCATTCAGTTGTTTGCGGCAAGCAGATCTGTGCTGTATTTCTGTGCTCATTGATTTTCAACATACACACCTATCATGATTGCAGTACTTATACGCAACCCTCGTTTCCTTTCCCGTATTACTGAAGCATACGTGCATCGATATATTTTTTTCAGAATTCATGGCTAAATTATGTCTGTTCATCAAAATCATTGACCTCAATGTTTACAGGCACGACGATGAGTGGAACCAGTGCGGAAGCAAAAGAAGCTGCCCGTGTGAGGGTGTACTTTGAAACTCTTATGACAGTATTGGAGGCGTGTGAGAAAAAATCGAAATGTGAGTCGAAAGTTTTTTAGTTGAACACAAAACACACGAATGCAATGATACGTTCACCTTGCATCAATAAGTAAGCAAGCACTCGCAGTCAGAATAAACACCTTCAACCGCTCAGGATCCCAGGCGCTCGGTTCCCGAGCAGGGAGCGGCATTGAGTTATACCAGAGGAAACTGCGTGTCGCTCGGAAGTCTGGCATCGCGAACTGAGCGCTTGTGCCCAGGATAAAACATTTTCTATTGTGTGCCTTCGCGGCTTACCTACTTAAAATTCTGAGAACAGTTTTAACTTGCAACCAATGAGAACGCAGCTTTTATTCTACTATTTTAGCCTATGCCGTCAGAAATTTTACTTATGCACAAATAATTCCGCAAATCTGGGGAATTTTAAGTACAAGCAACTAAATCAACCAATGATTGGAAAGGTTTTTCTTGCGCGCAACTAATTATTACGCGCATAAGTACATCATACGTTAATTGTGCGTTTGTTATTCAAAGACATTTAAGACATTTATTGTGTGCAAATAATAGACCATTGACATTTGTGCAAATGGAATCTATCCAAAGGTTTGGCTGATTTAGCAAGTAAACCCAATCAACTGATAAATGCGCGCAACGATTGAACCTAACGTCCACGAATGCCAATACTATGCCAGTCCCACACTCTCAAACCAACGTTCAGTTTATAATCACTTGTTTTCTTTTGCTTCTACCATTATTAACTATGTCTATGACATGTCTTTATGTCACTATAGCTGGTGTTGGCGCGAAGAAAGCAGGTTTGGTGACCGCTGGAGTGGTGGGAGGGTCATTTCTGCTAGGACCCGTAGGAGCAATTGTTGGCGGAGTGGTAGGTCAGTATAATATTGACTATTATTAAAAGTTTGGATACTCAGTATTCTGGTACCTGGTACCAGAATGCGAGCATCCTGATGCTAATGCTGGACGCTGTACAACAATATAAAGTGAGGGGTCTGTACAAAATAGTTATTGTGTTGATACCTTTCATGGTAGCTGTTTAATTGGGTGTTTGAAAAGGGAACCATGAATGAGTGTGCATTACCAGAGCTGCTTGTTATTAATCAGTCATTAAGCTGTAGATCAAAAGTAATAAATGACTGG